>CM069436.1:79060250-80299376 GCA_035610365.1 Aquatica leii | reverse complement strand
TCTAATAAAATGTTTCGACTTACCGTTTATTGTTCCATTTCGTAATTGTACATACAGCATCACTTATCAAACTACAACCGAACAAGTGAAAAGATATCAATTTGCAGCGCAAGCGTTGACGACAGTAATCAAAAGTATAGCAACGACTAATGCTGACTAATTACAAAGTATTTGTTTTAACTAAAACGATTCCACTGTTTTGAAAATAATTCAATTTTATTTAACCGATCTTCAAACAATTGTAGTTATTCAAAAAATATTCGGTTTTAATAAATCCGTTTTTAGACGGTTGCTGATTATGGGAAAAAATTGCAAGTACTGAATCGGTTTAAAACTGATTGTGAAAAATCGGAACTCGTTCAATTTATTCACTATCAGTTACATGTAAATGATATAAAAATGGTAGTAACACGAAAGAACGTAATGAAAAAATTGTTTTAATTTTGTGACTGTAACAGTTTCAATCTGTGTTTACTGGGTTACTAAGGTTAATTTTGTAAAATTTAGCTTTTCACATTTTTTTATTAAATTACGCCCTCTAGTGGTAGACATACAAACTTAAAAATAATTTCCAGGTTTTTCTCGGCGCACTTTTGTTATAATTTTTTCCCCGCATCTGTAATATAAACGGTTTCTGATATATAGCCGAGAGCCATTCTTATTGGGACACCCGGTACATAAAAGAAAACAAATATTAAAGTTTTGATTTTATTGAAAATATTTATTGTTTTATTTGTGCTAAGAAAACTTAATTTTCTGTTTATTTTGCTGAACCGTAGATAAACGTAATCAAAAACCAAAAATCTATTTTGTTAAGTTATATTCGTATCAACACAAAGGAATAAAGATTGGCATCTGCTGTAATTATTATTTTATTAACGATTTATTTTGTAGATAATGAAAAATAAAAAGAACCATAATCGACACATCAAAAAAGTGAGCTGCATTAGACCAAACCTTTAAAAGAAAAAATTGTATTTAGCGCCACAAGGAAACAGGATATATACTTCCGCTTCTCTTAATTACAAAATAGAGTATAGATCTATAAAGCTTATGTAATAAACAATAGATTGTCTCACAACAAAACTAAAACTTTATTATATTTTAATCTGGTTTAGTAACTGTGTGTATAACAAAAACTAAAAAATTACTCTTCTAAACATATAATAATCACGATCATTGATTACGTTTTAAATTTCATAATAAAAGTGTAATTTTGATTATGTGTAAAATCATCAAAGAGACGCCTTGTTGTTGACGTCTCTGTGCACTTAGTCGGTTGATGCTCTTGCGTCACGAACATTTTACATACTAAATTATAGGAACATTAGTTTAGAATATGTTGAAAGCTAACGTCAACATCCTTATTTGAAACACTAAAATTCTATTTGAATAATGAATTCGAGATATATTTTAACGTTCATTGTATTACTAAAACAATAACGAACCAATTCGTGTTTACTGTTTTGATAATAACATTTATCCATATTCATAATATGAAACAATACAGAATGTAACATAGTCTAAAAATCATTATTTGCATTAGATAGAGGAACAACTGTATTTTTAACTAACGCTTTGTATTTATAACAATTATTAATATTGTAGATTTAAACAATGCAAACAATGCAAACTTTTCTTTTGTTTAATATAACAA
The DNA here is from genome assembly GCA_035610365.1 of Aquatica leii. Lineage (NCBI taxonomy): Eukaryota > Metazoa > Arthropoda > Insecta > Coleoptera > Lampyridae > Aquatica > Aquatica leii. Next base: position 80,297,719 of record CM069436.1, on the reverse strand, counting down.
TAGCTAAAAATAAATAACTGAAAATAAAAATCAAACTTTGAAGGTTTATTTGACATTTCATATAACTTTTAAATGCAAAGAAATTATTTTTGTATACAAACGTGGTACGACAGATTATAGTTACTGATAAACTTGAAACTTTAGAGTACAAGGCTTGATGAAGAATAATGTGATTTAGTAGAATAACTTTTATACGACTAATATAAATAAAGTATTTTCTCTACAAAGATAAAGTTTTTAAGAAAAAAAAACCACGAAACGTAATACTAAGACTAATGTATGGTACTGTAGAAGTTTAAAGTTATATAAGTACTATATATATTATTCTAAAATTAATTTTTTTAAATAAAAAAAAAGGATAAAAATTGGAGTGATTAAGATTAACCAAAATTTATTTTATTTTATATTGCAAATATATTCTAGTTTAAAATGTTAAAAAATTACTTAACGCTTAACATTTAAACTTCTAGTTTGTCATAAACATTATGACATTTTAAAAAATTCAAAATTGCTGTTCCTTTTAAATAATATTTTAAAAACTCATGTTATTTGTTTAAAATTTAAAAAATTTTAATCGACACACTTCACAATGTGAAAATGATTTAAACTTCCAAAATCCAACATTTAATACGTCTTATTAACAATTTTCATAATGTAGTTCTTCTAGTGTACGTAGATATTGTTAATGTTGTTTTGAACCAAATTAATTACGTTATTAAAAATATTTTATTTTAATAAAGCAAAAAATTTAGATTTGGTACTTATAATGAATATTTATCGTCTACCTAGATTTAATTTGATAACAAATGGTCCAATCAAATGTCGGCGTCTGTTCGTGTTGTATATTGTCATAAATGGTCCAATATTGATAAGCATGTCTAGGTTGTTGCTGGTTAGTTCATTTGCTATATTACAATTCTCTCTAGTTGTAGTTGCTACCAACGTACAGAAAGCGATCACTTTGCATGCTTTTCATTCACGTAGATAATAAATACTTTTTGGTTCTTGCTTATTACGCGAAACAGACCATCATAAGTAGGTTAAATAGGTTTGCGGATGGCGCCGTCACAAATATACATGCGTTGTAACTGATAGGTCTTTGGAGACAAATGTTGGTTTAATTCCATGACCAGTTGCAGGTTGTAGTTTTACTTGAGCAAAATGTTGCTGCAAGTTGTTAGCAAATTCATTAGCATTCTGTGGTTTTGACGTTTAGAAAAATTCACTAGATAATCGAAGTGTTTTGCCATATAGCAATTGTGCTGTGTAGTGTCCAAATCTTCCTTTAAGGAAGAACGTATTCCTAGATGTATGGTTGGTAAAACGCTCGCCCAGGCAATGTCATTATGACATTTTAGTGTTGTTTTTAGTTGACGGTAAAACCCTTTCTACCAATATTTCTATTAATTTGTTTGCCTGTGGATGGTATGCTGTAATTTTTTAATTGATTCATTCTTGTGATGAAGGGTAGCAAATCAAATAATGTAGATTTAAATCGTCGTCCTCTGTTAGTAGACACTTTGAGAAGAACACCACACCGAGCAACCCAGTGTAGCGTGAAACTTTTTGTTATTGTCACCGCAATTATATCTCTAAAATGTGTTACTTCGGGCCATCTAGAGAATGAGTCAATGCATGCCCATATGTAAGAATAACACTTGGAATAGAGTAGAGATCTCAGTTTATCCAAATGCACATGTTTAAAACCTTTATCGGGCTATTAGTTTTTTTTATTAGTGCAGATACATGGCGAAAAATTTTTGCACGTTGACATTGCAGGCGTTGACGACACCACATTGTACAATTTTTTCTTACAGCATTCCAGATATAAGGTTCAACTACTAACTCAAGCGTAACTCGAGCACTAGGATGCGCCAGATTGTGCATGGTATCGAATACTTTCTTGCGTAATAGTTTTGGTACGTAATATCGCGTAACTTAAAAGATTATGTTTCTTATAGAAGTTGTTCCAAATCTTCCGACTGTGGCTGGGCAAGTTTTTGAAAAATGATTAGAGCTGGTGTATTAATAGTATCAAAACGTCAGAATATGTCTGTTGAAATATTGTTTTTTTAACTGACATGACGAATGTCTGTGGTAAATGAAATTATAAGGTCCAGATAACAGAACTTGACTTTCAATTTTTTTAATGCATAGATTAATGGTTCATGGTCACTAAAAAAAATGAAATTACGTTCTTCAACTAATTGCGTGAAATGTTTAACAGTTCACGGTCGTATGCGCTATAGTTTTGCTGTACTTTAGAAAGTTTCTTCTAAAAATGCTTTTGATTGCCATGAAGCATCGACCTTCTGTTGGAATGCTAAACTTATTGCAAAGTTGGATGCATCCACCATTAATTAATTAGAAAACGAGTGTGCTAATGCTGCAACATTTACTAGTGATTTATATAACAACGTGGAATGCTTGCTTAGTAGCTTTTGTTTGCTCAATCATATGGTTGCTTTTTTTCCAGTTCCAGAAAGTAAATTATACAGTAGATTTTGTGTTTAAGCTGCATTGAGAATAAACCGTCGGTAGAAGTTTATAATTCCCAAGAAGCGTCTTAGCTGTTTAACCGTGCTTGGCTTTCTTGTTTTGCTAATGACTTTTCACTAGAAGATTCATAGCTATTTTTTTTCAGGTGTTCCAAATATACACTCCAAAATGTTAATAAATATTATAAATGTTTTTAATCTTCGGAAACCTACATATATTCCAGGTCGTTAAAGTGTTGCTGTTCGGATTCAGATGCAATTAATTTGTCATCAGATATGCATAACAGCAATCAAGTTTTTGTAGTGCATCAGCAATAAAGCGATGGGAGATTTAGACTATGCTCTTTAGACCAAAACTAATGTGATTAAATTTATATAAGCCAAAAGGTATTGTGATGGCAGTCTTTGGTACATGTTCCGAATTTATTGGAATTTGGTGAAATGCCTTGTCTATTTCGATGCTTGAGAAAATTGTTTTGTTGCTTAAAAGTTGTGTAAGATTTTCTATGTGAGGAACCGAGTGTCTATCGTGCACCGTCCTAGCATTTGGTTGACAATAATCTCTACAAGGCCTCAACGCCATTGCGTTCTTTTTTGACGCTAGATGAAGTGGTGAAGTCTAGCAACTTTTTAAAAGGTTGATGATCCCAAGAACAAGTAAGTGCTTGACTTCTTTTTTTGTTACTTTTTTTGGTGCTCTTCGATGGTTTCGTGTTGTTACTGAAAAACCAGGTGTCGTTTTGATGTGGTGCATAACGTAATACCTTGTGTCACTTCCTACATGTTGAGTTGGTCTTGTTATTTTTGGGTATTTTAATACTAATCTGTGGTATTGGTTGTTTATTATAATTTTTAATCATGTCACAATAAAGCGCCTGTTACTTTTAAACCTGCGCTGTTGTGAATGAGTTGCCGAGCATCTATGAGCAGTCTGTAAAAACTTATGAAATCAATACCACTTATCGGTTTTTGAACATTAGCTATGATGAATGACCAATGGAAATCACAATTTAAACCGAGGTTTTAATTTATTGTTTGAAGTTCATATGTAGGTATTATTCTACCATTTGCGTCGTACAGATTACACTTAGCTTTATCTAAAGAAGTTTGTACAAAGTTACGTGGCAAAACATTCACTTCTGCATCTGTATCAATTATAAATTGTGTTCTCCAGAAATTGTCTATAATAAAATGTCGACCGTATTTGCTGATGTCTGCAGTGTTGGCCTAGCTAAAATTGCGGTTTGTTTTTTTGAGAATGTGTACACGGTGGTTTGCATTTTGGTGCGCGTTCACGAAAACGGTAATGATACCAGCAATTTTCGTATTCTCTTCGCCGTGAAGAGAAACGTTTAGGCATCCGATTTCGCAAACTCAATCTTTTGCGGTTTTCAAGTTCAATTAATGTTTTTTTGTCACCAATTTGTTTTATTAAATTATTATTTTCTAACCAAAAAACATTTTCGTCGTTTACCACGCTCAAATTTAGTTAGTGTTTTGTTGCCTAAAGGAAACGTTCCAATTGCAGTGAGTTAAATGGCCAGTAGCTTTTGAGATAATGTCTGCCATGTTTGCTAGATTATTTAAAAACTGGTTTGATTTACGTTGCTAAAACTGTTGGAATTGGTGTTGGCAAGCGGTTTGTCCAGATAGTGCACATTAAAGAGCCGGAACGGTTGTTGCAGCCAAACACTGAAGATGTCGTAAAAACTGAGATCGTGATCTGTCATCAATTTTGTTATGTTTTAAGTATTGCTTAAGCTTTGTATTTTGAGAAATGGAAATTTTTTTAGTTAACTCATTTTTTAATTTTAGGTACTTCCTTTTTGCCGGAGGGTTGGAAATTATGTCTTTTACTTCTACAATATGACGGTCTTCTAAAACAGATACTGTCTCCCAAAATTTGGTGATATTGTATTTTTATATTTTTGATTTAGAAATATCTATTCTACTGAATAAACCAAATTTGTGGTTTGTTGGCTCTAAAACGTGGAATGCTAATATCCATTCAACTTGAACTTGCGAGTCTTGTGATTGTTTTTTCCTGTTAGCATGTGGTCAATAATTTACGTTTATAAATTGAGAAATAACATGCGTGCTCTTAACGGGATCACCAATTTCTAGGTTGTTGCTACTTAGTTTATTTGTTATATAACAATTTTAACTACAAAGGTAAATTAACATATAGAATCTAAATTCCTGAGTTGCCCTCTTGAAGGTCGTATAAGCAAAGATGATGGCTTTGTCGACGACGATGTTTTTATATTCCTTTTTTCGTTGCAGTTGCTGCCAACTTAATACGAGTTGTCATATATGTGTTAATATACTTTTTTCTCTTTTTTTACTCAACTTTTATTGAGTCGTTTTTGCTGAAACGTTTTTGTTTCTTATTATGAAAACATGCATTAAACATTTATCTTTAAAATGTTAAAAAAGTGGAGACGTAACTTCAGAAAGTTGACAGCCTCTTGAAGCAGATTTTGTGGAGATTTACTAACTGCGTTTATGCTTTACATTTACGTTTTGGAAACCATCTATAATATTTTCTTTTTAAACAGATTATTTAGCAGATGGCATTTAGTCTTGCAAACCGTCTTTGGCTTTTGAGCAAGCAATAACGCGCAAGGCGTTCTAGATCTTGATGCAAGCTTGTAATAAAGTTTTATTTATTTAAATTCTTACCCTTCATCTTCTATTAGTCACTTTATTTAATGTTAATTCAGAACCCTAAAACTGATAAAGCATAACCGTCGAACGATGGGTTTATGCCGCAAAAGGAATTAAACATTGCTTGCACAAACCCAAAGTTAAAATTGTCCTAGCTTAGTTTGGTACAGCATATACTCCTACCGAAATAAGCAAATGTGCTGCACAAAGAACGTAGTAAGCAATATTACTTAAGTTAGCAATATGAGCTGAAAGACCACCGTAGCATCATAACATATTGTCTGCGTTGCTGTAAGATTTTCATCTTAGATTTTTGGTACAAATGTCGCATTTAAACAATTAGCTCAAAATAGTAGTCGCCAGTATGATCTGATGTGATATATGTATCATTTTACTACTTTTCTATTTAACACTCTAACATATTTAATTACTACAATCAATTGATTAATGTGAGAAACATTGTATGTTAAATAATTTTCTTGAATTTAGTTTTCAGTAACTCTCAAAAATATTTTTTTTTTGGTAAATGTAGAACATATATGAAAAATCTTTTCTGTATTTTAATTTCTATATTAGGCTAAATGCGCACTAAAAAAATGTCGTACTCCGTTTAATTAGTTACTATTATGTTAAGAACTTATTAATTTTGAACCTAAACAACGTAATGAAAAACATATTAACACCGACACAACACTTTGCAAAACTTTAGTGTTCCTGTTTTTTCTTGAATTGAACTTCTATAGAGTTGTCAATTCGACCAAGTGTGAACTTTCTACTAATCAGGGTTTGCACACCGTCCGAAACTTTGAACTGAACTGAACTCAATAAGATGCATACACAATTTACATTTTCAATAGAGTAAAAGTACACTTTTCTTTTTATTTGTTTGTCGTTAACACTTTTTAAAAATCAAAGAATGATAAAATTTTTTGTTTTTATATTGCCTGTTTAAAAACAAAAAGTTGCCTTCTGAAAGTTGATATTCCACAAAATCTACGTTGTATCAAAAATTACTAAATTATTTGGTAATGTTTCTTAATCAACCCATATAATTTTGATAATCTGATTCCAATAAATTTTGTTTTTGTCAAATTAAGCGCACTTCAAAATGAGTTTTACTTTTACTTAGTAAAGAAACTGTAAATGAAACCACATTTTCAGCAACAAAAATGTCTGGCACTGTTTCACTGGTAAACGTGCTTAAAATGGGCTTCAATTGATTAGTTAGTCATTTACAAATACAACCGAGTTAAAAAATTATTACACAATATATATTTGTTCTTTACTTAGGAGAGGCAACAAAACCACTTTATGCTATTTTTAAGGCTACGTTTCGTGCTGCACGTGAGCACTTTATCAGGCCACTAAAAATTTTATTAAAATTTGTAAGTCTAAGATAATATGAGATTTACATCAAACTAACTAATACAATATCTTTTTAGCAACAATAACTGACACAAATAGATTACCATGGCACTATCCAACAAATCTTGGACATAGGCACTACGCTAACTTATACACGAACAATAATCAATAAATGAAACATGAAATTGTCAATCAATAAAATTAAAAATTTAAAATATAACAAGGGACATGAAACGTTCACAAACACTTGACAAATAATGTATAATCAGAAATTATTGAATGTCAAGGCAACAACAGATAAGCATTAAAAAGATAAACATGAATAATTGAACAGCGATTAAAACCTACATAGCTATCTCGTAATTATTGAAATTAAATTATTATATACACTTCGTATCATTATTGAAGTTAATATAATTTTTATGTATGTTCATATGTATCATTTCAGAAAGTAAACGTTTTTCTAAATTATTCTCCACATCTAAAATTATGGGATTGTTGAAATCAAATTTGTGACCCGTGTCTATATGATGAGCTGCTAACGCTGTATTACCTTTTTTGTTTTGCAGTCGTATTTGTGATTGTTAATCCGATTTTTTATCTTTTGTTTGGTTTGTCCAACATAACACACATTACAATCTGTACAGTCAAGCTTGTACACAACGTCATGTTTTTCTATTGTATTAGTTCTATCTTTAATGTTGCTGTACAGTATGTTGTAAATAGTATTAGTGTTGTACATGGTTATTTTAATGTTGTTTGTTTTTAAAATCGGAATGATCCTTTGTGTTAGATTTGGGACGTTTATGATTTTGCTGTACATGATGTTAGTATTAGGGTTAGTGTTAAGAGTAGTGTTAACATTAGTAGTAGATGGGTTTACTGGTGGTGGGTTAGCATTAGTTATGTTAGTATGTAGCAGTATTTTATTAATTATGTTAGTAGGGTAGTTGTTATTCCTTAATATTTTCTTTAAAACGTTAAAGTTCTTTTCATGGAATTGATGACTGCTCAAACGTATAATCTTATTTTTCATGGCCTTAATTAAATTAATTTTTTGGTGGTGTGGTTGCTTAGATAAATAATTGATTGTTCTATTTGAGGCTATCGGCTTAGTGTACCTATCAGCAACCACCATATTAGTGCTAATATCCTTGATAAGTGTAACATCTAAGAATGGTAGGGGTCCATTTTTTTCCATTTCAAAAGTACATTTTAGATGTGGATTGTAATTATTGAAAATGTTTAAGGTATTACTAATTTCTGTTTCGGGAATGCATGTAACAATATCATCAACATAACTTAATAAAAATGTCGGTGTGTAAGTCAAATTATTTTTAACATATTTTAGTAGGTCATGAATTGTGAGATTAGCTAATATAGGAGACGCTCGATTGCCCATGGCAGTACCAAATTTTTGACTATACATTTGGTTATTGAATATAAAATAACTGGACTCAAACAAAAAATTCAATAATTTGGACAACTTCGAATAATTCTAATGTGGTATGACTTCTTTGCTCTACCCAATATTCTTTTACTAGTTTGACTATAAGTTCTTTAGTAATATTCGTGAATAAAGATGTCACATCAAATGATATGATCTTATAATTAGTAGGTATCAATGTATTCCTAGTACTATCAATTAATTCTTAAGAGTTTTTTATATTGTGAGTAAATATATATGAGATAATTTGTAATATGTTTGAAATATACTTAGATAATTGATAGATAGGAGCACCTATACATGAGACAATAGGTCTTAGAGGGTGATCATCTTTATGAGTCTTAATTAAACCGTAAAATTTAGGTGGTGTGCTTGTATGGGTTATGAGTCTTTTATACGTAATAAAGTCAATATGTCAGTTGTCGTAAAGTTGCTTGCTTAGTTTGTTGTTTTTATTTTGAAATTTAGTCGTCAGGTCTATGTCCCTATGATCTCTACCATTCTTAGATGTTACTTTTATCAGGAATGTTAGCACTATTGTGATAGTTACTAATTGGTACACTAAGCCGATAGCCTCAAATAAAACAATCAATTATTTATCTAAGCATCCACACCACCAAAAAATACTACTAAGATAACTAATGCTAACCCATCACCAGTAAACCCATCTACTACTAATGTTAACACTACTCTTAACACTAACCCTAATACTAACATCATGTACACCAAAATCATAAATGTCCCAAATCTAACACAAAGGATCATTCCGATTATAAAAACAAACGACATTAAAATAACCATGTACAACACTAATACTATTTACAACATACTGTACAGCAACATTAAAGATAGAACTAATACAATAGAAAAACATTACGTTGTGTACAACTTGACAATGATCGGTACAAAGTCATTGACTTTTCAATGGTACCATTGAGTGTTTATCAAAAAATGATATAAATAAAATACTACCTAAATACAAGATAATTAATAATATGTTGTAATATTATGAGTTACTATACTTTGTGACATTGAAATTGCAACACCAAGAAACGGCAAGAATTTTGTGGCCAAACTTAGCAGAAAGATTTAGCTACTCAAAGGTAGAAAAAGAATAATATGTATTTGATTTAAATAGATCAAACTTAATAATTGTTTGTATTTTGGGCAAGTCTTGCTTAATTTTAATATCATTTTTGGTTTTTCTGTTTACGGTGTTTTGAAAGTGTCATTATGCCTAGAGTGCAACAGCGTAAAAATTAACGCCAATTAAGTGAATTCGACAGACGTCGAAATATTGGCTTACTTATTGTAGCTTTTCGTACAGAGAAATTGCAAATCGTGTTAACTTAAACCAATTTACTATCATGCGCTGTTATCTAGCATGGACGATAGAAGGTCAGAATAGTCCTGAGAGACAGAAGCAAACAAATGAAGTGCAGGACCGTCATTTTTGATTTAAGACAAGACGCCAATTTTTCTGTACCGGATCAATCGCCGATCAATTGTTTAAGTAATAAAGATAGTCCTGTAATCCTTTGAACAATTTATCGTCAAATCTGAAATTTTGGCTTACAATCCGATTACTCACATCTTGTGCTACCATCGAAAGCTCAACACCAACATTAACGTTTGAAGGCGTGTAGGTTGTGATTCCACTGGAATCTCTAATGGCATAGAGTAGTCTTTAGTGTAAAACTCGATTCTGTTTGAGGATGCATGATAACCGCGTGAGAGTCAGACGAAGACGCGGGGAAAAGCGCAATGCTTAATTTTCTGTTGAACGTCATGTGCACCACAGGGCAATAGGTTAACAAAGTGGTAGAACTCCATAATTTTATATTTCTTTAGCAGTCCCGTTTTTTTAGTAGAATAATACCCGTTCCCACATAGCAAGACACTCTCTATGAACCGATTCTAAGAAGTCAATGTTAATCTCTTACTATTGCCATCCAGATCTCCCAACCTTTCGCCTATTTAACACGTGTGGAACATTATGGGTAGAAAACCTAAAAACTTAGCGTATCTTCTACAGACATAGAAAGCTTTCCAGCATGAATTGCAAGTTGTTTAAGATACAATTACTTAAAAAAAAATTGGCTACTTTTTAGAATCGATGCTACAAAAAGTGATGGAGTGCAAAACCTTTAGGGCACAGAGTAATTTACATATACTTTAACGTGCTTGAATTTACTCAAACAATAGCTCTAATTTTAAAAACTACAATTACTAAAATACGAACACGACACAATTTTCTCTAAAACACAACAAAAAAACCACGGATTAGATTCTATGTTTTAAACCCGCCAATGCCAAGTGCGAGAAGAAACGTCTGTCAAAACTATTGGCAAAAAACTGTTGGGCCAAGATTCGGGTATCAAACGCTAAGGCAAAGGAGCGCCAATTTCACACACTTGCAAAAAAGGCATTTTATCAGCAGGCACGCGCGGTACAAAGAGTATTTCGACGATGACAACGATAAATCCGAACCAGCGCCGCTGAGTCTCTAACACGAACCGTATCAGAAAGAACTGTATAAGAGCGATACCGCAAAGAAAAGTACGACCTAAAACAATATTCTATGTTTTGTTTTTTAGAGGAATCACACAAAAGAAAAACTCGACGTAAATTGCGTGCAAACTCAAATAGATCCTACATGGAAAACAACAATTACGAAGAATATTTTTATAGAACCAAAAAAATGGTGGGTCTAAAAATGCCAGAAACTAAATCAAAACTAATTAAAAAATATACAAAGTCACAACCGAACCAAAACTAAAATTTTTTGTTTCTTGTGTAAATCGCCGCTTTCGCTTCTTTTGGCTAAGAGCTTTTGTTTTTTTTGTCGGCATTTTATTGGTTTTTTTGTTTTTGACGGCGGCTTCAGTTGCTGTTTTAAAGCCATAGCGGCCGTTTGTTCTTTTCAGTGATTTAACCATAGTAATTTATAAACTTTATTGAGACAAACAAAAAATTTTATTTAAAACAAACAACAAAACATCTAAAAAAAATCTTTGAAAGAGTTAGGTCAAGGATAAAAATAATTAAAAGTCGTAGTTACTATTCGATATTGCGACCGGTAATAACATAAGGTTTAGCATCAGCAGATTTAGGAATTTTATTTTTTATACAACGATTATGTCTTAAAATGCGTGTGATAAGAAAACGACCAGTTTTACCAATGCATATTAAACCACACGAACAAAGAGTTCGGTATACATTCTAAAATAAAAGTGTTGAGACTTTTTTACAGTCGAGTTAAGTGTGTATTTGATGCGGTTCATATAAAAAAGTTTATTTGTCTAATGTGTATACTTATGAGTCTAAAATATAAGTGTCAATCAAATAACACTAAATTTTTATTTGTCGGTGTACTAATGTGTCACTTGCAACTTTTACAATTTTATTTCTTTTCATTTTTGAGTTATGGCTGTACTAGTCTTGTCTTGTATTTGTCCACTTTTTTATTGACTAAATCTCTAGTTTTTCTTTTTATTTGTTGGCTATGTATTCAATTCAATAAAGTTTTTCTTGTTATTCTTTGTGGTGCTTGCGAGACGAGATCAGGTCATACAACGGATTTGTAAAATGATAAGTTTCTAATTAATACTAATAAAAAACATTGGTTTGTGGTAGTTTGTCAAAGCAGAAGGTTAAATAATTAATAACATCGTAGTAGCTTTTCTTTGTTCTGATAGAAAAAAACCCACCAAACAGGTACTTCTTATTATGTCGATTTAAGTTACTACAAATTCTTGCATTGTACTTTAAGAACAGAGTATAGTAACAATTAGTAAGAAAGAGGCATCTATAGTAAAAAAACCGTTTTTATTTTATGAACAATTGAAAAATTTTAATTTACGTACGTAGGATGTAGATATTTAGCAGTTCTAGAACTTAATGAAGCTCCATCAATCTCACGTATAAGTAATGGTAGTAATGTATGACAATATTAAAAAAGATAAGAGATTTTAGTCACGTATGTTAATATGAAGGTCACGATTATTTATTACCGAGTCATTATGTTTTGTTTGTATTACCGTACGTGCCAAAAAAGAAATGTTTACATGCTCTCATTCCGAATATTATTTTCCATTTATTTTTTAGTGTGCTGAAAGCTGATTCGTGTGACCTAATTTATCACATCCCACGATCTATTTTTTCTTAAACCCTTATAAAGAAATTCAAAGCACGATTTTTAATAAATGGAATTTAATACACTATATTAAAATAGTTTTAATTAAAAACTACATAACATTAAAGACGCCTATAATAACACAAATAAAGACTTAAATTTGAATCGTTATTTTAGTGCAAACAGAAAAATTACTGAAAAAATAACCATTTTATGTTGCAATAAATGTCTATAGCATGCCCATTATAACGGCATTAAAGTTGCTACGCAGTTGTTGCTGTTACTGTTATAGACATGGACACTGTCACTGTTATTGTTATATCCTATTTCTTTTATATGATATCATTGCTTATTTTTATTTACTCCATTTTAAGTTATTTTATTTTATTGTTGTTGTTATAGAATACATTGAGTTTTTGTTTTCAGGATCCCAGATTTAGTAGTGAGATAGACTTAAAAACAGGCTACAAGACCAAATTAATTTTATGTATGCCTATATGTAACTATGAGGGTGATGTAATAGGAGTTGCACAAATAATAAATAAAACCGATAACTCTCAAGAATTTTCAACTCACGATGTTGAAGTATTTGAACGATATCTCACATTTTGTGGAATTGGAATTCAAAATGCTCAATTGTTTGAAATTTCAGTTTTAGAATATCGGCGAAATCAGGTACGTAACTGACAACATCAACCACACTTTTTCATATTTATTTTTTTTTTAGATTTTATTAAATTTAGCACGAAGTATATTTGAAGAACAAAATAATTTGGAATGTTTAGTCACAAAAATAATGAAAGAAGCTCAAGATTTGCTAAAATGTGATAGGTGTGCCGTCTACTTGTTAGATTTAAACTGCTGTGAAGCTGTAAGTACATTTTATTTATTTTCTTTAAAGTAAGTAATTGCACAAATATTCGAAAGTTTAAAAGACAGAAATATTAACATTATAAACGCCGACTGTTATACGGGATTCGAAATTACAGCAGATCAAGTTAAAGCGGCACGAGAATTTCAGAAATATCCGTTGTATGTAGCAATATAAAATAGTTATCAGAAATAGGTATTGCTGTTCAAATATTCAAAATTACATCTATTCGTTTATTAACTAGTTAGCTATTTGAATATAAACGTTTTTATTGCAGTTAACTTTATTATAATCAAATAAACAATTTATACACGGAGAGAAAAGTTTACTGTAATAAAGCAAAAACAGCTATATTTCATGCAAATAGGCTGTTGGTTTTAAGTCAAGCCGATGTACGCATAAATAAAGCGTTCATTTTATTACAACAAATATTTTGAAAAAGAATTGTATAGATTTTATAATATATCAATTTAAGAAAACATCGTTTTCTTTTATCATTCAACAGTTGCTTAATGTGATCGTAGAGAAGAACCATAGTTATGACAAGTAATGCTTTTTTTTATCTCTGTTGATTGTTGCGTTTTATCATAAATAGGTTTAATAGTAATAACACTTCGTATTAATTTAAGCACGCAGTGTCATAATGTTTGCTTTTGTGCAGCTTCAGGGTATGAATGATTTCAGTAAATATACACATAGTTTAAACGTATTTATTTGCTAAATTCAAAATAAATGTGTTATATTTTATCATAACTACAGTTTATGGTTAAATCCTAGATTACATTAACATTTATAATTATTGCTAATATTACCGATCCAAATACTGTCCTTGACACTAATATCTACACGCATCAGCATTACACTTAAAATATTAGTCGAATCTACACCATCCGAGTTAAATAATCTTCTTGTAACTTTTGGAAAGTTATTTTTTTCTGTCAAAGGGTTCTTCAACTACTAAACTTTACAATCAACCCAAATTCACCTTCGTTAAATATGTCCAAATCATTTTCCGTTAGGCACACAAGGTATGTAATATCAATTTCTTGTTCTAAAAGAAAAGCAAATGCACGATACCCAGTAAACACAAAATTGATAATGTTTAGTAACAGTTTCAAAACAAAAAATTTATGATTCACTCTTGTTTCAAACATAAAAGAAACCTAACTGCAATAAAATAGCTATAAGTCCATCGCTGTTTCACTTATTTGAATGAGTATAGTTTCGGTATTTTAAATTCAAATCTGTTGCAAACTAAATGTTGCATTCAGTTTACGTTTTAAAAGCTTCGTTCTTGAACTGATACTAAATGATCGATACATGTATGATTTTTGTGTTTCAATAATGAACTAAAACAATTCTTTCAATAATATAATTATACATTTTCGAATGCACGTTTCAAATTTTATTGCACAATAAATATTTTTAAATACAATATCACATTGAGTTTTTACATATTGCAACTTTCTTTGATGTGGTCTTTTCACGGAAGTCTCGAAAACTGCATCAGTTACTGTTGGGTAGCAACTTTTAACCGCATCTGTAACATAGAAATAAATATTTCATTTATATACATACATAATCATAGAATTACACAAAATTAATTACATTTTTAATCAAAAACAACACAAACTTAATATAAATATCACTTTAGCAATCATAGGAAAGTTATAAAAACACTGTGAATACCTTTAGCTGTACATAATCGTATAGAAAACTTGGAAGAATTGAACTGTAATTATAAATCCTAAAGTATTATAAGGTTTACGCAATAATCTACCTTAACGCAACCATGTGTGTTAATTTACATTTTTTTAATACAAATTAAAATACATAAAGAACAGAAATGATAATAATATTGATTAGATTTATGGATTATAATAAAATGTTTCGACTTACCGTTTATTGTTCCATTTCGTAATTGTACACACAGCATCACTTATCAAACTACAACCGAACAAGTGAAAAGATATCAATTTGCAGCGCAAGCGTTGACGACAGTAATCAAAGATATAGCAACGACTAATGCTGACTAATGACAAAGTATTCGTTTTTACTAGAACGATTTCACTGTTTTGAAAATAATTCAATCTTATTTAATCGATCTTCAAGCAATTCTAGTTATTCAAAAAATTTTTGGTTTTAATAAATCAGTTTTTAGACGGTTGCTGATTATGGGAAAAGAATTGCAAGTACTGAAACGGTTTAAAACTGATTGTGAAAAATCGGAACTCTTTCAATTTATTCACTGTCAGTTACTTGTAAATGATATAAAAATGGAACTAACACGAAACAACGTATTGAAACAATTGTTTTAATTTTGTGACTGTAACAGTTTCAATCCGTGTTTACTGGGTAATTTCATTTCATTGCAAAAAACTAAGTCATACATGCTAAAAAATGTGCAAGCTTTGCGACATAATTCTAACATATAAGGACAGTAAACAATATTCAAAATCAGAGTCAATACTTACTTGTAAGTTTCTAATAGTTTCCAATCATTCACTAATTGATGTAGTGAGTTATAGATTATATGCTGCAAGCAACTTGTTATAAAATGATGGATCCATGTCGTATAGTTCCAAACAAAAAACTGTCGGAGTCACGGTACACGTTAATTTATCTTTGCCACAGCTTTAGCAAAAAGTTTAGCACATATTGCAAACCTTAACGTAAATTAAATTGCTGATACCCTATTTTAGACCAGCGTGGAACAAATAGTGATAACATAAATGCTTACTTGAAATGCCTACTTGTGGTTTCGTAGTAATTTATTACGTACTTTAATCGCTGATATGATTTCTTATGATAATTAGTTGAATTTGATCAATTTGTAGTCTTAATTTTAACAAAAACTTTTTACTTGTATCATTATAATTATGAATGATTTAATAAAAACATGTTTGGATTGCAATAAGAAATTTAATTTAAGTTTTAGAACATGTAGGTTTAATTTTATTTGAATGTGAATCAATTTTAGAAAAAAAGCAAATGCTTTAAATATGAAATTGTAATGATTAAATTCAGCATAATATTTCTCTCCGTGTAGAAGTATAATTTAATAACTTTTGATACAATATGCTTTGATGTTACTAGTTACGTCTCAAAAAAAATGTTTATATATATATAGTGTTCTTTATTTTTGTAATTTTAAATATAGTTTGTATTTATTTACTTGTTAAGTTTCATAATCTTTGATTATAAAATCATGTTATACTAGTAAAATAAAAACAAAATTATAGTTGTCATTGCTAAATATTTACTAATTTTCAACAACGTAAATTAAAAAAAAACTAAGAAAATACCAAAATATAGAATTTTAAATGAATTAGAGAAGAAAATAATGTTTATTAAATTTTTAACGACCTAAAAAAATGAGTTGAATACGTTTATATATTTGTGAGTTTTTGATTATTTATATAATTACACACCATTTATTCAAAAGAAATTTTTAATAACATTGTTTAAATTTTGAAAAAATAAGGCTGTAATTTTTATTGGTACTGTATAAAATAACATTACAAAACAGTTGTCAAAAAAGTAATTTTTAATGATGGTATATATCACACTGATTTTTTTAAATTATTGCAAATTGTAATGGTTAATTAGACACATACATATGTACAAATAAATTATATTCTAAACCTAAAGCGTACAAGTTGTAATCTGCAAATAAAAATACAATTTTTGAAAACTACACTGCTAAACCACAGAACTAAAAAAATCAAATCTTTAGATGTTCTTGTACACAACGTAATAAAAAAATGTTTTTTGTTTTTTCTCAACCGTGAATAAACTATAAACCTTTTGCATCAATTAAACCGTTCTTTCAACTGTATGCTTCACTACTCTCAGCTTGAAAAAAATTTTTTAACCACACAGTAAAACATTTGCAAAAAATTGTTATCCGTTTTAAGACGACGAACAAGAGCCTGTTTTTGACTAAAATAAAACCACAGATATTTTTTATTTTATTTTATTTTTCAAGGGGTGGTTCGTCTAGCGCCTTTGCACTGCGGTCTCCTTGGCCCTTTTGTGCACCTCTGATTTATTACTCCTTCATCAGTTCTGTTTCGTCAATAAAGTTCAGAAGTTTATTCCAAGGGGTTTTTTTCAACTCATCATCGGTTAGTTTTGGTTTTCCGAGAATCGTTGTGTGTTGCATTTGATACGCTTTGTATTTGCACAGCAGATGTTACGGAGTCTCGTTGTCTTTCAAGCAACCGCGGCATAGAGGGCTAATTTGCAGTCCCATTTTATGCCTATGTTTGTTAAGGCCACAATGCCCTGTAATTAGTTTTGTGAGTTTCCTTAATTTTTGTCTACTCATGCTTGATAGCGCAGTTTGACTGTTTAATTGTGGCTCTGTAAAGAAGCCTTTTGTGTGCCTCATCCCTAAAGAGTTTTGCCGTAATTTTTTATGCTCCGCTGCAAGTTTAATGCGAATTATTTTTTTTCCGGTTTTATATGCGTTCCGAAGTCGGGTTTAAGTCCGATATATGTCCTTGTTGTACCTTTTTTTGCTAGTACGTCCGCTATTAGGTTGACCTTTACACTCTGGTCTTTTGGTATCTAAATGAGCTGCACTGGTTGACGAGTTGCCAATATTTCCAGACTGTTTGTGCATGCCATAAACAGTTCGGACATTATTACTAGTGATCTTAACGCCAGTAGTGCTGCTTGGCTGTCAGACATGATCGATATCGGTCCATTTGTGTATGATTTCGAGTTGATAATGTTCCTGACACACCAGCCAATAGCAGCAACTTCAGCTTGAAAAGTGGATGCATATTTACCAAAAGTCAGCGAAACTTGCTTCCCATGGTGCTTGTCTCCATATACTCCTGTTCCGGTACCGTTGCGATTTTTGATCCCATCTGTGTACCAAAAAGTTTCTTTAATCGCGCCCGGGTAAATATTTGTTGTCCATTCGTCCCGTTACGGTATTATTACTTTAAATTTCTTTAAAATGTGATAATTTTGTGTGAATTTGGATCTCACAGTTAAGATTGTTTCTTTACGCAACACGTTGTATATTCCCGGTTTGTTTTTTCCGATAATTGACGCGTGTTCATTAATCTGCACCCCGTATGCTGCTTGTTTTGCTTCCAGCATTACAACAAAGTGTAATGGTGAAAGTGAAAGTAGTGCTTCCATGGCTGATGTGGGCGTGGTTCTTATTGCTCCTGTTATCAGCAGACATGCCATTTTTTGTACTTTGCTTAGTTTTGCAGCTGTGCTTTTCAAGTTGGTTCTCTCACCCCATACAAGCGCGCCGTATGTGATGATTGGTCTTGTTACCACAGTATATAACCATTTCGCTATTATGGGTTTCAATCCCCATATGTGCCCGAACATCCGTTTGGTTGTATTAAGAAACCTGATGGCCTTCCGTTGTGACTTTTTCTAGATGAGCATTAAAAGTCAGTATGGTATCAAGAGTAAATCCCAGAGATTTGACTTTTTTTGTTATCGAGAGCGTCGGCGTATCCTAAAGCAAATACCCCGCCGTCTTCTAGTTTTTGTAGTAGGCCGTCCATGACGAGGCACCACAGTAGGGTTGATACCTCGCCTTGTGGGCATCCGCCTGCCACTTTGGCTCCACAGTGCTACCGTACAAAGCAGCTGTTACCGGCCGATTCCTAAGTATTGAGTTGGCCTAGTTTCGGACTAGAGGTGTAATTCCTTTTTCTTCCATTGCTCTTGCAATTGCGGTGAAGGTAGTATTGTCAAATGCTTCTTCAATATCTAGAAAAGCACCCAATGCAATATCATTGTATTGGATTGCATTTTCGCATCTGCTTACTAGTTGGTGAATTGTTAGCTCGCAATATTTTCCAGATTGGTAAGCATACTGGTTTCGGCGACTACTTTTTCAAGTAGTTTTAAGATAAAAGAGGTTAAGCTGATCGGTTTGTAGAACCACAGATATTTCTTTCTAAAATAAAAGAAAATAAAATCGTAAATCAAATTGTAGTATAAACAAAAAACTAAAAATACAACTTCTGTATTTACTGATCAAACCATAAAGCTGATTTAATTTTTGTAAAACTGCTTTCGAAATGCTTAAGTAATTTTATTGTAAGCTTTTATTGGCTTAAAAAAACAAATCAAATTAAAACCATAACACATGTATACTAGTAGTGTCTTCTCTTTGCTCATAATTTTGAATTAAACAGTAAGTTATTATATATTCAAAAAATGAATTGATCTATCTATTCATCGAGCTTTGTGCATGTTACCTGGAAAGCAAATTCTAAGCATTCATTTGTATCTTCTATTAAAAACAGTTCTATCAACTCTTGGTAGCCATATTTTGATGTTTCTTTCATTACTTCAGTTTGGTAAAAAGAAACTTGTTCTCACTTAATTGATTATATATAGCAGAAATAAGCATTTTTCTTTTGCACGAAGAGCACACAGGTTATTGATATGACTTGTATTTGATACCGTATTATTACAACAAATAACTTCTATTTCTATCTTTAAGATTCCAGTCTACAATTACGCAAATTGCTTGTGTTTGATTGCTTCCTGAAAAATTTTCCAACTTGAGCACAGCAATACATTATTTATTTTTATACAAAATAACTATCAGACAACGTTCTTCTTTTAATTTACGATCATCTTATGCAGGCAGCAGTTTGTCATCTTAGTAAACTGTCACAATATCTAGTAAATTTTTTTGAAAACCGATTTTTAGGATTTACGCGCGCTTTTTTGGTTTTTTTGTACAATTTTTTGAAATTGATTGTTCATTTATCATAAAATTTGTCAGTATTAAGTCTAAGTGCTACGAAAAATACAAGCAGCTTACTTTGAATCAAATGTAGAATAATTTAGAAAGATTGAATTAATTGATTTACTCATAGATATCGGTTAGATGATCGTAAAAAATTAAATTTTTATTGATGCAAGCAGGAGTGATAGTTACTTTATGAGCACAAGAATAAAATTAATTGTCAAAAATAGCAAATAACAGGAAATTTTTTTATCAACGGGAAATGCTAACCTACAAATACGATACCAAAAAGTACAGCAATGTGCAAATTTAATCATACTTGACCAAATAGACAATTTAAATAATATAGTATATTTATTTCACTTATTTTTGGCAGTTAAAAAAAGATAGCTCATCTTTAGAAAGTTGGTAACGTTTGTCTCTATAACGTAGGTTATTTATAACGCCAGCGTACGCCGATAACGTAAACAACGTTCTGGCGGTTTAGTTTACCTTAAATTAAATTAATTTTTAATCAAACATAAACTGATTTTAAGTAAAAGGATTATGTGTTATAAATGTTTTTTTAATTTTATTCCGTAATACAAATAGTAGTATAATTATCTACATTTCAAATCTAACTTTAAAATCTTGTTTAATCAAAAAATTGTATTGCAAACTGTTATATTCTAATAACACGAGTCGGTACAACTTATTCAACGCCTCGACGTAAGCCATGCGCTTCGTTCTATACTCAATTACATAGTTAAAATTTTGCAAAAACCAAATCCATTACATTATTCTTGGCACCACACCTTTTTTGCTAAAAGTAAATCTAATGTCACAATCGCTTATAATTTTAAATTCAATCTTTTTTAAGTAAATTTTGAATTTTTTACGGCAAAAACTAGCTGAACATTTTAGCCTGTAACTATATACCTACTCTCACAATCAGACGTCTTTTTGCTGAAATAACTGACTGGGTAGAATTTATTATCAATAAAACCGCGCCAAGCTCATGACTACTAGAATCGCAATGCAACCTCGTACTGGCAAAAATTGAGTACCTATATCGCTAAAACTGGTCTCTATATCAACTTATTTTTAATGATCTGTATCGCTCTTAACTCATCCTCGCCAAATTTAACTGTACGGGTTTTTTGATTAAATTAAATAAAAGTTTAGCAATAATTAAAAACTCCTTATTAAATCGTCTGACATAGCTTGTCAATTTCATAAAATTGTGCATCTCTCGAGCATCTATTGGAACTGGAAAGTCTGTGCCCCTTTTGACATTATCCTTACTTAACCTAACACTTTGTGTGTCAATTTCGTATTCCAAATACTAAATTTTATTTTTCAAAAATTCGCATTTCTCCAAACACAACTCCAGTAAATTTTCAATCAAATTATTAAATACGTTCCGTGGTATGTGTATATTCTCATCATAATGTTGTCCAGATATATTAAAACCTTCCATTTTGCTACAAAATCTTGAAATACATTGCTGACGAAACGTGATAATATAGCTGGACTATTTCAGAACTCAAATGGTAATTTTAGAAACTCATACTGACCGTGCGGGGTGACAAACAAACGAAACTTTTAGAATTCAGGTTTACACGGGTTGCATTATTAATACAATTTTTCATTTCCGTTAATAAAAGAAATTTAGTTAAATCCTTAGCGATGTTAATATAATAGAACGCGTCTTTAAGGTACAGTTTACTAAAAAACCATTTTACTATGCATCTCGTCCAAATAATCGTCAATCAAGAATAATGGGAATTTATTCTTAATTACGACTTTGTTCAACTCACGGAAATCTATACAAAATATTTTAGAGCATTTTTTTTTAAATTAAGACAATGAGCAACGCGTACAAGTATGAACCGTTTTTAATTATATCTCTACCTACCAAATCGGATACTATTTGATTGCCTACCTGTCTGTCAGTGTAAACAAGTTCATGAAGACGATAGAAAAAATGTTTATAAAGATTCGTTTTGATCCTAGCAGTGTAGTAAAATTTTGGACACAACGCATTGTGCTGGCTGCGTATACTCATTTTCAAATACCTAAAAAACTATATTCTACTCTTTATACTTATCTCATGGCTAACATTTAAACAACTGACAAACTTTATACAGTCATCGTGATCAATATCAATTAACAGAATATCGCTTAAATCATCAGTAACATCTTAATCATCTATAACATCTTTTGGTTTTACAATAACGCCATCGTTACCAAATTCAACATGAATTGATGATATTATTGTTATATGTACTTACTATCTCTAACTTAGCATTACTTAAACCTGTGAAAGTTTTAAAGTTGCCATAAATTAGCTTGTACTTGTCCGAGACGAAATAAGTTTTTATCAGAAAGATCCCACTATTAGTATTCAGTATTGCTTTCACTACGAGTCGCACATCTTCAAATGGTAACTTTAATTCAAAACAATAAGATGATTCAATCTTCAATTGCTTCTCAACAACCAGCGTAGTGCTATCCGGTACTGTTGTTGGATTCCATGGACAATATTTTCTAAGGTGGCCAATAGCATTACAACCATAACGTTTCTTCTCTCGACACTTTGAAGCAAAATATCCATCTTTAAGGCACTCATAACATCTTAACGGTTTCCTTACTCCTATTGGTACCACCGATATACTTGCAAGAATTGCTGGCATATTTCCAAACACACTTGGTTTTAGCACATTTCGCTCAGCGTTAGTTAAACCATTTATTACATCCAATTCCATTCCAATTTTGTAAAAGTAGTCATTTTTGCTTGTAACTGGAAAATAACATGGTACAAACCATCTATCAAATATGCAAACAAATCATTGTCACTAATATTTAATTAGTTGCCAAACGTAACCTGTTTGTGATAATAACTAGAAAAACTTTCATTTTGTTGCCACTTAGATGCATTGAATTTCTTTATCAAGTTAATTTTACTTTCACAGCGATTAAATAGCATCTTCATCACAGGATCCACTAAATTCTGGAATTAACGCAGCTATTTCTGTGGTACTCACTTTAATAGTCGATTCCATTTCCTTCATGGTCGCAACAACCATCGATATCAAATCTTGTACAATAACGTTTAATCCCATCTGCTGTCCTGGTGCTGCCTCCACTGCTTAAGCTGTTTAAGAAATAAATTCACCAACACTTATCTGCTCTTCAGATTCTTTACTGCAGCTAGCTGTTTCCATCTTTTTGCAATTACCGTCAATTTTGGTTAAAAACACTTTGATCTTTTACAAAGCACACAAGCTCATACTTACACATGAATTTGTAAAGCTCAAACTAAAGATTTGCAATATATTTAAAAAATAAAACTCTCATTTTACTTAAAACCATTATGTATCTTTCTTCATTGTTACAATATTTACTGCACCTATGTTATATATCAAACATCATATTTTTTCAAATTCTTATCATACTTAATTATTAATTCTTACAATAAGTTGATTAGATGTATGCAATTTGTAACATGTCTTCTAAATACTTGTTTGGTGCCACGTCAAATTTATGGTTAAGAAAAGCATTAGCAAATTACATAGGGCTCATTAACAAACTGGCAAAGTTTAGTTAAATTGCTAAAAAATAATTTTCTAGTAACTTACGACTGCTTTACGGTTACTCAAAACTCTTTTTGAAAACTGTAATAGGAGCATTGTTGTAATTACAACACAACCGCCAAGATCATCTCATCAAAATTGTGATGATTAGATAAAATTAAAACCTTTTGCAATAAAAAAAAATAAATAGTTGACCCAATTATTGATTCTCAAAACAATCTGATTAACTATTTGCATGTAAAGACAATAAAAAGTATTTTTTTTTAACTTATTAGATTAGTTGTACAAAGAGATGCGCTAAAAGTGAAATGAATATTTTAAGACAATTTTTGCAATTTTTATCTAACAATATCAAACCTTTAAAACTAATTAATTTATAAATTCCATATAGTAAAAAATTCAAACTCAACATAGACACACTTTACGATTGCATTTTTTTTATGTAACAACAAAAAACAACATTTGTATGTGTAGTGTTATTTAAAAAATTACATTTATGCTAGAGTGTGTTGTGACAGAAACCAAATAAATTTTATTATAACAAAAAATATAGTAAACAAAATTAGTATGTTTTTATAGTATTTTAACTTGATCAACAGAATAAGTTTTGAGACAATCAGTCTACATAAAACATATCGCACAAAATTACGCATCATCAAAAATTAAAGTAAAACCTAAAACGTTTTTATGTGTCCTTGTATTAAAAAAATATGTTTCAAAAATGCGTATTTTTATGTAATGTTTTCTGTATGCGTGTTCTATTTATTTGAAATTTAATCTACACACAAAAACACCCTTGACTTACAAGTATTTTAATATTTACGTATTTATATAAGAGCTATTTTGAAACACAAAAGCGACTGCTTTTTATTGCAAACAATAAATTTCTTTATAGTTTATATTTGTGCGTATACTTTTTTCATTTATTATAACATTATGTTATCATTAAGATAGACATCTTAAACATCAATGTTTTATTATTAACGTTTATTAATAAAAGGATATTCTAAAATTCTTATACAAATTTAATTTAAGGGTAGTTTGGTGACTCTTTCTAATTTTGAAATGAAAACCTACTGCAAATGTATACATCTTATTGTATATAATTAAAGGTAAGTACCTTATGTAATAGCACTTATTAAGCCAAGTTTGTTAGAGATTTTGACTTTCAAAGAACACATAAACTCAACATGTTGTATAATCTACTTTTAAGCATAATTGTTCTTTGCAAAATCATTAATTAGCAAATAGGTAATTAAAGATGATTATGAAATAATGGTGTTTCAATTACGCGTATACAACACTTTTCAGACAATTAGGTTGTAATAGTAAAATTTTTTTACTAAACTTTGAAAACTTTATTATTTTTAATTTAGATTTATACTAAATCTTATATAACAAATTCGTTCTATATTTTTTAATTTTTGATGTTTTAAAATTTATGTTAATATATATTTTTTTAATACTAGATTGCATAGCATATTTGTTATTTATTAAAATGGCAAACTTATATGCATTTAGTTTTGTTCAGATTTATAGTCGTTAAAACGCCAAGCTTATTTTGGTTATGGTATTTTTATTGAGAAAAACTTAGAGCTTTATGAGAAATTTGCTATTAAGTTTTTCATTGCAATTGATATTTTTATGTATTAAACTAATTTTAAAACATTTTTTGCAAATTAACAAGCAACATACTTTAAAAGTCATTCTTCTATCGATATATAATATAACCAAAATATGAAGTAAGGAAGAAGAGAATACACTTGAAAGCTCTTTATTATTTTTTTTAATAGGTAACACAAAATATAGCAGCTTTCAGTTATAAGCACACTTTTATTCTAATTAAACAACAAAATACTTAAAAAACAAAATAGTCCAACTATGCACTAGCCAAAAGTAAATTTGATCAGATGGGCTGAAATCAATGCCAAAAAACATTAAAAACATTGTTCGCACCGTACCACTCTGCATAATCGGTTTAACTAATTTAAGAATCATATCTTTGATGTTAACATAGCTACATTCAATATTAAAAACTTAAATAAATCTTCTTGTTTCGATAGCACCTTCTTCAAATAATTAACTTTGTATTTATTTTCGTCAAGCTTGGATAATATTTGTGCTACAAAATGTTTCACGTTGTTTCTAATAAATCTAACTAAAATATAATTTTTTTTCTAGCTGCTTTAGATCTTTGTCTATAATCGATTCTTCAGATTCAGACACCAAACATGATTCTTCTTTCTTTTTCCTTACCTTGAACTTTTTTTCAATGGCTTGTTCTTCGTTTATCTGCCATCTGTCCAGTTTAGACTAGGTTTCTTTTTTTGCTAAACGTACTAAAATTTCTTCAATTTATTTTTCTTCTGGCGTTTTAGCTAAAATGCTTTATTTACGTTTTATTGACATTGTTTACGTGGAACTGCTTTTGGTAGAAACCTTGCAATTTCTGGACTCAAAATTTAATTATTTTTATTGGTCAATAAATCAGTCTGCACATTTATATTAGAATACATGGGTAAAGAAATATTATTTAAAGCATTTACATTTTGCACAATAATTGTGCAGAAATTAGTTTCTGGAACCACTTTTGAAAGACCGGCTTGGAATTCTTTTAAATTAGATACTGTTTGTCAAATTAATGTTTTATTTAAATTCTAAGCAATCTGCTCTGCTTTCGTAATCTGCTAAAAAAGCTTATCTGTCACAAAAACTGCTTCAAAATTCTTATCGGAAAAAATATTTTTTGTAATCGGCCACGTACCAGTTTTGGAAAATTTTTAATTGTAATCAAATTTATGTAAGCAATATTTGTTAATTGATCAAAATCAAGTTATATCGGGATTGATAAGAAGTCAGTCATTTTGTACGAGAGAATATTTTGATTTAAATGGAACTATTACTGTCAGATCTAGCGGTTGCATCTGGCGAAAACAGTGAGGAGGAAATTTACTAAAACCACTTTATTTTCTTTGGCATGTAACTGCTCAGGAGAAGAAGTGGCTGTTACGGTAGTCCATTAAAATTAATATAGAGTCTTCTTTAGAACATTTAGTGTGATCGAAATGTTTCTACGATGGTACACATCATCACTGATTGACTTCTTTCAAAAGACACTACTTGACTTATTTGTTTTGTATTTTATTGTCTAACCCAGTTTAGTGCCTGATCTACTGTGGTTATACCAGTTTTATCTAAATTAATAATTATTTCCGTTGTAAATAGACAAAATTTACGAGCTCGTTTAAAATTGGCAAACAATTGACACACGATTTTTGTGGTAAAACGAAAACAAAAAAAACAGTTGTTCGTGCCGATACATAAAAAAATTTTAACAATCTTAGCAAACCGTCCTTGAATTTTTGCAATTTTCTGAATAAATGCATTTAATTAATTTAGCTTTTGGATATCCGTGTAAATTAGACCGTAACTAATTTTAAAGCATTTAAGTATAACGCTCTCTAATTCATTTTCTTGTTGCATAGTAAAAATTTGCTTGGCTGTATATTATGAACCATAATCTTTTTTACGTTTACATAAATGTCCTTTTTTGAGTCTGTAGAATAGAGGTGTGTGAACTAAGTCATAGATTGCTGCAGCTGTTCTTATTAACCTATTTTTTTCCTTTATGGCAACGGACACGTCTTTCTTTGCAATCTCTGGCTTAGATCGTTTTTCTTTGTAAGTTAGTTAAAATCAATAACTTAGATTTAGTCATACGCCAAGAATCAAACTCTAAAATTTCAAACCAACTCAAATACAGCAACACTCAACTCAAGAAGAAATGTAAATAACCAATTAAAAAAACTCCAACCAACAAAAACGATGTATCAGAAATGTATTCTTTGGAAGTCGACATCCGTTGTTACGTTATTGTGATATGCAGATTTAAAAAAATCAAAAAGAAAAGCTCAGACAGTTGTGCAAAAAATTGTCAACAGATGATATGAATTTCTTTTACCAAAAAAACTAAACGGACCCTAAGATCTAAGAAAATACAAACCAAGAAAAAAATCTTAAACAAAAAAAAATTTTGATTAAAAGTCGACACAAGTCGGACTACCAAAAGCAAGAGAAAAAAATCAGCTATCCAAAAGTCACAACCACAAAGTTCCAAAAGCCGAACACTACATGAGTGCACAAATCCAAGTAAAATTCAAAGCTCAAAGCACACAACAAAAACTAACCAGAGAAGAAAAAAGTAATAGTAAATAAGAAAGAAAAGAAGTTTTGCTAGCTAAGCGTACATCGCCAGTAAGAGCTTGTCGTGTTAAAATGTTACATTGGAACTTAAAAGCTAAAGAACGAATTAGAATATTCCAAGAGCAAAAAAAACCCAAAGAAAAGAAATATCTTAACAGTAACTGACAACTTTAAATATGCCGACTAAGAGGAAATACGTAGAGTTTAAGAAACGACGTTGCAGTCTATTCCAAATTTTAACCAAAAAAAAAACTAAACTAAAACTCACTAAACTCAGTAAAGCAAGAAGAGTAACTGAGAAAAAAAAGAAAAAGAAATATAGGTACAATGAACGCTACAAAAATGACTAAAAAAATGAAAAAAGTGTTCAGACAACTAAGAGTTAGAAAAAAAGAAAGAAAAGCAAAATAGACAATTTCCTTAAAGCTTAACCTTAAGAAACTAAAAAAAAAAAATATAGAGTAAGGAAGACAATATAAAAAAAAAAGGACAGACGGAAAAAAATTAAGCTTGAATTTAATGCCTGATTTGTTCGGAGAAAGCGTACAAACATTATGTAGACGTGTAGATCTTGTTGAAAAGTTTTATTGTTTCTGGCAAAGCGTGGCGCAACCTAATAACATTGCTTCGTTGTAAGTTCGAACAAGAACAATACCGTATAAGCTCAGCAACCTTTGGTCTCATATGAGCCAGTAGAAACCAAGAAGCTAACAAAGTTTGCCTCACACCGCGGTGATCACAAATAGATGTAATGCGGTGATCCTGAGTAAGCTTTTTGCACTGATTCGACGAAACAACTAATTTCCAAAAGCAAGAATCAGAAGAAGAAATACCCGCCCATTTACATAAAAGATTTTTCACAACACACCAACGAGAAAAACGACGAGAAGAAGCAGTTACTTTAGACACTAGACCTAAGCACCACGGATCAGTACTATGGCTAATAATACTAAAAACTGACCAAAAAATAAAAAGAAGAGAACAAACAGAACGTAAAGATTTATCACCTTGAGAACGATAAAAAACACAAGTACTTGAAGTAGAAATAGATACAGAAGAAGACGGTGAAGAAGTATTACGAGAGCAAATAATCGGATTAGCAGAAGTGTTACTATCACATGGTTTTTGAACTGTGTCGCTGATCCTTGATGAAAAGCTGATAGAATTACGAAAGTTAAAGTTTAATTACAAAGGTTTGCCTATCGATATTAATTCAGTTATAAATATGATCTGAATCAATGCTAACGGAAGTTGATAGAACGGTTCCGATAGTTTAAAGAAAAAGGTATCGCATGATAGTAACGTACGTACCAATGGTTTTGTCGGTTTTCATTGTACAACTGCCAATATTATTCATCAAGCACTTATTGTAATTCAAAGACTAAAACTCAGACTTTAACAGAGCAGCGACATTATTCCACGAACGTAAATAATTTTGGTTCGTCCTAAAAAAAAGAAGAGATTTGCCATACAAAACCTCAAACGCTGATAGAAAAAGTTCGTGATGCGAGACAACATGAGACATACATAATTTGCGAAGCTTATTTCTGGACCAAAGTCCGAGGAAGTAAGAAGTGGTTGTTTCTCATCTAATGAATACATAACTAACACACTAAAACCTAAAATAGCAAACTAATAAAAGCAGTAAACCAAAACAAAAATCCACCAATATGTGTCTGACTAGAAATCCACTAACTTAAAGAAAAGAGAATAACTTCATAACTTAAGCAAGTAAAGCCAACGTACTACTAAAAGGAAGCAAAAAAATATGCAAGCAAACTACAAAGCCAGGTTTTGCAATAGCATCAAAAGAATCAAAGCAAAACGTTGAGTAAGTCGAAACCTATTAATAACAATAAAAAACTAAAAGAATTAATAAAAATAGAGGGAATTACAACCACACACACAAAATCGAGTCCTTGACAGTGTGGGTGTCAAATTTTGTTACACAGATTTTTTCGTAAGAGATAGATTTACATAAATCCGATAAATTGCTAGTACATAAGTACATATCACAAACAATAATTGTTGACGCAAGTTTTCTTTGGTTGGACAACACGTTGTACTTAAAATTAAACCTGTTGACCTAATTTTTATCTTCCAAAAAAACTAATTCATGTTCGCTAATATGATACAAATGTGCAATATATCGATAATTAAGAGAACCCGAGCGCATACGTTAATACTATACTACACACAAAAAGTTTTAGAGTTAATTGTGACACAACCCGATATATACGTACAGTTGTGCGTGCAAACGACTGACATAAATAAAACAAAATTATAGGAATAGGAAATACAATACTTCCAATTTATTTTTTTTCTTCCAAAGTATGCGGCTAACTAGTGGCACCTTACTCATAATTTTCTAAAACTTGCTGAAATAAACAATGACATACATATGGCGTTATCACAAATAAGTACTCTTCGGTTCATACGATCTATGAGAAAAAAAAACAGATTTCCCCCAGATTAATATTAAATTTTGGTAAGTAGGCCTTCTAATACGATTATACCTATAGTAATTAATAAAAGGTTTTGATAATCTTAATCAATGTAGATGTAACGCCCTTATCACTACATCGTGGAGTATGATGTCATCATAAGAATTTTTCTAATACGAGCTAACAGGTGTTCATATCTCTGCATTAATGCAATACGTACGAGTATCTAAAGTTGCTAATGACAGTTACGAAAAAATCAAATTAAATTACAAAAATAAAATCAAAAAAAGTTTCACTTAAGCAAAAATACTACACCGATTTATAACGTGGATGCGTGTGATATTTAGAGATAAAAACCTCACTAGGCGGATACGTTAGATGATTACCGTACCACAGTCAATGGAAAAACGGTTTTTCTCTCCCAGATAATTCCATCCGTCAAAAAAACCAATTGACAGCCATCACTCTTGACGTATCGAAAAGTGGGCGTTTCGGGACAAAAATAATACGGTACAAAAATCATACCTAAACTATTTTAACAGTCTTCGATGTAAAGCTAGTTATAACAGATAAGTCGACCAACTAATTTCTTACGCCTTTGCAATTTGTGTGTTGGAGTTGTAGTAGTTTTAATTTCTACTATTCGTACATCGTCAACTTGTTTTAATACCCATTTATATCTTTGATAACTCAAAGACTTTTGGTTGGAATGGTTTTTGAAGACTTTTTTTACATGTTATAATAGGATTTTACAAAAGTTGCTTTAACAACCTTTATTTAGTGTTTGAAATTTTATTTATTGTAATATTAGTTAAAATATGATGTATACACAAAGTCCTTCCACAAAATAATATAAAATTAATAATTTAATACTAAACGAAAAAAGGTTTTGACAATATATATTGTTATATTCAGCCAATCTAAAAAGCAATTAAATTAAAGAAGTGATTAAAAAAATATACAAAGGACCTTACATAATTAGAAAAAGTTTTTGGCAAATTTTCAAAAATTGATAATTAAAATTAAAATTTATTATTACAATTATATTATTTATTGTTTACAATAATAAAACAGTAAATAGATATTTATATTTTTTACATAATGTAAAAAAATATATATTTATTTCGTTTTTTTCTTTGAAAATTGCAAATGTTTCATTTTTTTTAAATTTATTTTTAGTTTTTTTATTGTTGATTAATTTAGTATCTTTTGTAAGTTCAATTTGTTATTATTCGTATCCTGCATGTTTGAACCTGTATAATATTACTTTCCATTGCGTTGTAAATTTATCTGTCGGTTTATCCTGATTTTTATTCATAAGTTTATTTGAGTCTATAACTTGATTTTATGATAATTTTGTTTGTTTTTTAAATTTTTTTTTTTGCTTATAGTAGAAAAACAAATAATGTAATAAGTATCAAAAAATGATTGCTTTTAAATTTTATTTTTTATTATGTAAATTGTTACAAGTGTATTCTCGTTGTTTCTGATAATAATTTACAAAATCACAATATTGGTGTTTGAATTAAACTAAAAGCATTTTTATACATTTATACATATGTATATATAATTTTTTTAGTGTTTTCGTTTAAAAAAGAATACGGTGTGTATCAGTTTTTGCATTTGTTTTGCTAAAACGGCGATTTGTTTAGCACTATGCAAATTCTATTAAACTTTTTTTGATTTAGAGACGCATTTAGTTTTCTAAAAATAGAAGTGTTGTGTAAAACATCCTAAAGATACATATATGTGTTGTGTGATGTTACATTTTAAAATAAATATTTTATAAAATTGTCGCTTATTTTAAGAATTACTTTATTTAATTAAATATATTCATATTCTAACTTATAATTTAATCAAACATCTCACAACCATTATGAACAAAATAATCACTAGTGGCTGCTTTCCAGATGCACTTAAGGAAGCAATTGTTGTACCTTTATATAAAAAAGGCGACGCTAATGATTTGAATAACTACAGACCCATATCATTATTACCCGTTTTTTCTAAAATGATAGAAAAAATTATGAGTAAGCAAATCACTGTGTACTTCGAATCCAATAAATTATTCCACAATTTACAATTTGGATTTCGAAAAAACAGAAATACTTCAGATGCAATCGCTAGGTTTGTGATTAATACTTTGGAATGTTTTGAAGCTAGCAAATTTGCTGTTGCTACGTTTATCGATCTGACTAAGGCATTTGATTGCATATCCCATAACATCTTATTAAACAAATTAAATGCATTGTATAAATTTGATGCGACAAGTATCAGGCTGCTAAAATCTTACCTTTCTGGAAGGGTTCAACGTGTACGCTTTAACGAAAAAGTATCATAGAGGCTTCCAGTACTCAATGGGATACCGCAGGGATCCATATTGGGGCCCCTATTACTTTTGATATACATCAATGATTTACCTGCCGTATTGGATAAGAACGTTACCTGCATTCTTTTTGCTGACGATGCAACTTTACAATGTAATCACCATCAACTTGAGGGGGAAATGCTACATTCTTCAGAGGCACTTAGTCGCATAAACTTATGGTGCATTTTGAATAAGCTTTGTTTAAACGCAAAAAAAAACAGCAAAATTTTCACGCTAAAAAGAATAAACACATCCGATAACGTTGCCGACATTAACTTTCTTGGATGTCACCTAGATCAGCGTCTGAATTTTACTACTCACTGTAATAAAATCTCAACCTAGATTAGTAAATCAATATTCCTGTTGGAAAGACTCCATGGCTGCACTTCGCAAGGTTTAGTGTTAAAAGCGTACTACGCATTAATTCACAGCGTGTTGCTACATGGTGTGGTTGTTTGGGGTCATTCCTCGGTCTCTAATATTGTGTTTAAAATGCAAAGAAGAGCAATACGAGTTGTAGCTCGCCTTGGATACAAGGAGGATTGCAGAGATGCATTTAAACATCTCAAAATATTGACTTTTCCCAGTATATTTATTTTTGAGTGTCTTTGCTACGCCAAACGAAATGTCGGTACATTTTCACAACAAACCGACATATACGATTACCGTACAAGAAACAAACAGGATATAAGAACTACGTTTTGCCGACTGACTAAATGGCAAAATGGGCCACTGTACCTTGTCCAAAAATATTACAACCAACTCCCTATGGAAATAAGACCTACCAATTAATAAATTCAAGAATATAGTTAAAAACCTTTTTGTTGGCGAATACCTTTTACACCACGGAAAAATTTATAAACTGTTGTAATAAAGACAGTTCATTCATAAATATTGTATAATATATACCTAGGTATTTATTGTATATTGTTTATATTTATTGTACTGACGAGTGTAAATGTTTTGAACATATAATAGAATCTTATCTTATCTTATCTAACTTAGTCTACTTTAATTAATTTGTTGATTTTTAATTGCATCAGAAACGTAGTAAGTCGTCAAATAAAATAAGTCAAAAAGACAAATAAAATAATAATTAAATGTTCAATAAAATAAACAATATTATAAACGGAATATATATATAAAGGAAAATAACCTGCATGATTTACTTTTTTAAAATAAATTTTACTAAAAATTCGTTTCATTAAGCGAAACTTGAAACCTTTGCGAAAATTGTTGTTAATATTAACAAATTATAGCGCGTAAATTTTTTTAATAGAATTTATATAAAGTGAATTGAAATTAACTTTATAATCAAGTTCGTACTTTTTTTTTAAGTTTATAAAAGCTTTCAATTTTATTTTGGTTTTTATTAATTTTGTTTAATGTTAGACTTTAATAGAATGTAACTTGAGATCAAACAAGATAATTCTGACGTCTAGATTTTCACCTAAAGAGTATCAAAGAGTATTAAGTAAAAACATATTACAAAAATTAATAATTAATTAAAACAACAATATTATTTAACATGTATTGTTATTTTATTAGTACAAAAACATGACGAGACCCTTGGGAGTTGTCAAAACGTATTTTTTTGTAGAAGTTTAACATAAAACTTTTGTTTTAACGTTTATAACCTATTTAGCAACGAAAAAATATTGTACCATCGAGCAATATGACATTTGCTACGTAATTTTATTAAATTTAATAACACATTTAGTTACTTACAGTAAAACGTTTTTCATAATTTATTACATTTGTTGTGTATTTTTTTCAAAACTTTTTAATTTAGATTGATTTAGGCGTTTTTTGACAAAAAAGTATGTCTGCTAAATGTGAAATTACATTTTAGTATTAAAACAACAAATTATTTGATTTTGATAGAATTGCTATTGAGATTAGGAAAGATCTAAAATGTTCTGTAAAACAATTTATAGTTTTTTTTAATTAATAGTCAAGTAAAATTGTCTTTAATTGAATAAAGTTTCGTAACTAATAAACAATTAGTTTTAATACAATTTATAAATCTACTGCTATTATTAATTAAAGCTTCTCGTGTACATTGATTTTAAATTAAAAACAAACATTTAGAGCTTAACTGCAATTTACTATGCGAACGATACAACTCCTTCAAAAGCTTAATAGTTTGGTGTGTTTTTATGCGACCATAATATATCCTTCGATGTGGAGGATAGGCACAACTCAGAAAGAAAACTCTGTAGTAATTGTGACTACGTTTCGTTGGCTATTGTGCCAACTTCATCAGGCCAATCTAAAAGTGGAATGTTTAATTTCTGCCCAAATATACATATAATTAAAACATGGACAAAGTAGGAAAGCACGAAGACATATAACCTTATACGACACAAACATAAGCTGAATCTCAATGATAGAATCAATTCTATCATTGAGATTTAATTAAGTGTTTAAAAGATGCATGGAAATATTTCATCACTCCCGAAATAGTAGATGAGATTGTCATATGTACAAACAGAGAAACCACATCTGAATTTGCAAAAAATAATATCAAGAATAGAAATGAATGCATTTTTTAGATTTATATTGCTAGCCGGTGTAGAGAAGAACAGAGATATTTTCTCCCGGAAAGTATTTCATGATAAAATGTCAAATCTATTATATAGATCTACAATGTCGGTCAATTGCTTTAAAAATATAAGAAAATTTCTTAGATTTGATGACAGCAGAAAACGTCTACTTTGACTTGAAACCGGCTCATATTCGTGATGTGTGAGAATTATTTTTAAATCAGTGTAGAACTGTCATTATACCAAAAGAGTACATTACCATAAATTATTGCGTTTAAAGGTAGATGCGGAGTCGTTCATATGACCGCGTGATTTTGATGGTTATGACGTCGGTCTCGTGTTGTGTGGAGTGCCTGCCATTAATTATTCCTTAATTTACAACAGTATTGGTTTCAGATTAAATTTAATGATGAAATTGTAAATTTTTAGTTTTAAATTTTATAAAATCATAAGCGACTTTCGGCTTAGACCGCGTCGTAGTGAAACACCCAGACTTAGGCTTGGTCATAGTCTCTTCTTGAGAGCCAAAACAAGAAGTAGAACTTGGCCTTTGCCGTATTGTCGTTCGTGAACCCAAACAAACTGACGTTTCGCAAGACATTGCAGCTTGCATCTTCAGAGTGGTAAATGTCACTGGCACTGTCAGTGACATTTACGACTCTGAAGATGCAAGCTGCAATGTCTTGCGAAACGTCAGTTTGTTTGAGAAATATGCATTACATGCGACTAGAATGTTTAAACATTTAGGTAAATGCCAACGCTGTCCAAAAAACGTTAGAGCGATGTTAAAACTACAGAAAAATCAGAAAACATGTTTTTTCTTATTACAAATAAATTTGACGAAATTGGCAAAGATTTAGTCACTGACACTGACGATTCTTCAAAAACAGCATCGGGAAATACAAACTTTAGCTCCGCATCCACGCTCAGTAAATCACACGGGCTAAAAACTTTTGTAAATTGTAGCGATTGATAATCTTGGCCAAATTGAACTCGACGCTAACGACCGATGACATATTTTAGACTCAGATATATTTTGGATAAAGGCTCAAAAATTTACTTTACTGTTACAGTCCATGAAGAAATAAATTATAAACTTGCAGACATACACTCCAAATATAAACCAGATTGTAGAAGCTTTTTGAGAAATAGGCTAACTTCATCTAGGGCTGGAAATCTAACGTACATACATTATAATTTAAGTTGAAACAAACAAATGCATTAAGCGGTTCAAGATCGGAAAATACAAGTTCATATTCTGCCACTTCAATATTCTGCCACTTTAACATTGACGCAAGATCCGGTTGTATTAGATGTAGATGCAGAGACTTTTAATCCTCTTAAACAACAAGAGCAAAAAGGAATCGAATTAGGATTGGATACCAAAACCGAAACTGAATGTGCAATTCAAACAGAATTGGCAAGAAATTTCAAAGTTTGCTTCGATTCTGATTTTAGTGATTCTTCTAATCTAAAATTTCTAGAACCAAAAGGTATTGCAGAAGAAACCAAATATTTTTTTAAGCAGAAGTAGCCTAAAAATAGTGACATTAGAATGAATCAAGAATATTTATTTTATTACGTACCTATAGCGCCTATGTAGGTACCTCATACTTGGTCCTCTTACGTTCTTTATTTTTTATGTTGCTCAGATATGACGATAAGATATTTTTTATTTCTTGTTTTCTAAATGAAGAGAGCAATATTATTAAGAGTTTTATTTTATTTTGGTTTGATAGTACCATTATGTTTTTACGTTATAATAAATGTTAATTTATGTATTTAGAAATGTGTGATGTTTGTTTTTTTTAATAATAAATTATCACATTTCCTTGTTTAATTTCATGTCTTCCTACATTTATATATAAATCGGTAATAAAATATTAATGCATTATTGAGTATTATAAAAATGACTAAAATGACGGTCATATGTCGGTTAGTTATCACAATGTTTAAAATGACATTTTACATCGCATCAAACCATCAAAACCATCTTAATACGGAATAAAATTCTTTTGGTTTTGTGAAAGTGAAACGAGTTACGCAATTGATGGACAAATGTACTTTGTATAATAGCGAAGGCTTCTACGGCCGGAATCTATACTAACATTAGAATGTCTTTTGGGTTTGGACCGTGTCATTGTTGTTGTAACCGAAATTGTCAACGTTTCGCCCACTTTCGTAAGGGGCTTCATCAGGGCGTGAGATAAATGCAAAACTCAAACAAGTAACCGAAATCTAACTAAGAACTTCTCAAAAGTTAGATTATCCACTTGTGAAACAATCCATAATCTAAACTCTAAAAAGGCAAGAAAGAAAACCATAACTTGAAAAAGCAAACGAAAATCTAACAAAGAACCACTACCGAGTTAGGTAATCAACTTGTGAATAAGTCAGATTCTAAACTCCGTAGAAGTGACTTAAGAAGAAATAGTCTCCGTAAAGAGGGGATAGCTCGAAACTATGATATCGATTGAAGTTATTGGGGTGTTTGATGATTTCTATGCTTTTCCGGTATTTCCTGTTGAAAAAAATTGGCGATTTCGCAATCAGCTAAACATTATCAAAATCTATCTTGTAACCTGTAGTAAAATGATGTTCAGCAACCGCAGACTTGGAAGTATACCTTTTCCTTATACAACGATCATGTTCTGAAATGCGAGTAATAACGGAACCACCGATTTCATCAATGTAGACTAAACCACATGAACAAGAAATTTGGTATACACCTTGAGATGAAAGTGTAGGAAATATGTCTTTGGGAGAAGGAAGAATCTGAGAGAAGTTCTTAGTTAGATTTCGGTTACTTGTTTGAGTTTTGAGATTTATCTCACGCCTTGATAAAGCCCCTTACGAAAGTGGGCGAAACGTTGGCAACAACAATGACACGGTCTAAACCCGGAAGACATTCTAATGTTAGTATAGATTCCGGCCGTGGAAGCCTTCGCTATTATATTAACAATCTCTACGGGAAGAATATTTCTTCTAAAACCTCCGTGTTTTCCAAACTTCGCCACAAACTCGTCAAACTTTTGTGCAATTTAACTTTTCTTAGTCGCTGTCGTGACCACAACATCATTCCTGCATTGCTCAGAATCAAGTTCCACATTCAGCACGATCTTCTAAAAACATCCTACACCGTGCTAGTCTAGCGTTGATACGCGAACGGATTAAGCAAACTAGGCGAAAGTTAAACACCATTTCGAAACAACTCTTTTATCTTCATCTTGAGTTGGCCAACACTCTATCCCCGGATGATTGAAAACTTTATTTATTTTCTTAATTTTGGTTTCAACATAAAATCTGACACTCGTGAGCTGTTTCCTAAAGAAAAACCGATCCGAAACCTGATATAAAATTTTCTAACAAAACTAAAAGAACGGTTGATTAAGTGGATCAAATAGTTGGAAATTACACAACAAAAAGACAAATAAGAAGATGGCTTGTTGCAGTTTGGTACATTTTGGATGTAGGAGTTCTGAATGCGTTTTTTTGATATACACAAACAACAAGATGCTGTAACAAGAAAAACAAACGAAAATTCTTCATAATAAAATTATTATTGGAATTGATATCCCTTCATGAAACGGAGAGACCAAAATCCAAAATTAACGAGGAGTATTCTAATAGATAGATAGATAACAACTTTATAACTTTTGAGGAATCTACAAGAAACGTATCCACTGAAGTCTCAAAAAAAAGATGTTTCGAATGTCCTACACACATTAGACGTATAAGTACGTTAGTTTGTGTGAAGTGCACAAAACCCACTTGCAAGAAACACAGTGAGCAGGAATTGTAATTTATACTTTTTACATTTCTGTATGGAAAGTAATCAGAAATCAGAAAAATGTATTTTTGTATTTTTGTAATTTTGGGTGTAACTATCGAACCAAAAGTCCTAGTATCCGCCATTTTTAGGAGTGTTTCTTATATAATTTTGTACGTATGTAAGTTATTCGAATTACTTTTACAGTTTCTTATAGAGTTAAATCTTTCTAACAACTTATTCAAATAAAAACATTTTCTAACATTAACAGTTTATTAGATATTTTATTTATAATTTAAAATGAATTCAAAAACATAATATAGATTCGAATACTGCCTGCGACGATTTTTTTTAGTTAAAAATTCTATATCTTAAAGGGAAAGCAAGATACGTAAAATAATAATTTTAATGATTTACTAAAGAGAAAAGCAATATCAAGGCGCACAAATGTAAGGGTTAGTCGATTTGACAACGTAAGCTCAATTTGCCATTTTTCGTTTATATCTTAATAAAATCAAGGACAAAAAATTATAGCATGCTAGGAAGTCAACGCAAACGTGTACATATCACTTCAAAGCGGTTTTATGACAAAATAACTTTAAAAAAATTATCTAGACATTCTTTCATCATTCCTTATAGAAAAGTCGTGTGGTGACCACACCAATTTTTTTTTTAATTATGTGTTATTGTTTTTATGTTTTAACTGTTCTTTATTGATTTTACATCAAAATATATAATTGTATTAGTTATTGTAGTTTTGTATTTAATATAGGAGCTTTTGAGGCTTATGTTGTGCATTCTCGTTAATTTATTCACCTATGCATCTTAGAGTTTTGGTGATCAAAACGCACACAAAATTTTGCGTTGTAAATAAGTACTTATATGTTAAACACATTCAATATTAGTGCCTATATTATTTATTTAACCAAGTATAAGTAAATAACAAAAATACAAGTATATAGTTTATGTACGTTATGTAGATCTCATCAAACATATTTCAATATTTACTTTAATTTTTATATCATGTATTTTTAAATTTAATACAGTGGTTGTTAAGAAAGTAAGAAATATGAGCAAACGTTTTAACAATTAAACATTAAAAAAACCTGTAATATTGGTATATTCCACACGGTATACATTATTTGTTAGTCAACTAAATGTCCGTATTAAAGAAAGTGTGCAGGAATATGTATTTAATACTCTAATGTATTTAATCCCAAAAGTATCTAAAACATTACGACAGCAACATAA
Source organism: Aquatica leii (assembly GCA_035610365.1). Classification (NCBI taxonomy): domain Eukaryota; kingdom Metazoa; phylum Arthropoda; class Insecta; order Coleoptera; family Lampyridae; genus Aquatica; species Aquatica leii. The sequence goes on along the minus strand of CM069436.1, from coordinate 80,257,838 downwards.
ATAATGAATTGGATGGGAAAACCTTCGTATCCTTTATTCATTGGGTAACTAAATTAATTATTGGTTTCTAGCAGGTTTTTAGTTGTTTAATGTTAATAACAAGATTAACTGATTATACGATAACTACTAATAATCAAATATTTTTTTTAAACACGTGTTATTATCAATTCTTTAATATTTTTTTACTATATTGTCATTTGAGAAAGCATACAATAGTTGTACTTTATCATGCTTTTAATCACAAACTCTTTTATATCATTATAAGTAACAAAAAGTATAAAAACATAAATTTATAGCATTTTTATATCCATTATACAAAACACTAGCTAAATACTATAAAACCTGCTATTCCCTGTACGGTGAAAAGATAGAGTTTAGCCCCTTCTTCAATTTTGTATGATAATTTAAACCTATGTATGAAGAGACAAGTTTACTCGGCTCAAATTAGTAAAAGCGCGAAAATATAGGCATTAAAGATTAAAGTACATAGGAAATCGTATAATTTTCAATAAATGTACAAAATTAAAAATTTCTATTATAACAAATAAATACGTTTACAACTTTATTTATTAATTCAGTTAAACAAGCGCTTCATTAAATTTTCACATTTTAACAAATTTGCTCAACTAAAATTATGTCATATTTTATAGGAGTTTTAATAACATTTCTTTAATTAGCAAACTCATCGTAGTCCTTTTCAATTGAGGTAGATTTTCGTTTTCATGTAATGCCGCTAACATTTTATTCAGAGTTCATTTCTTTCAAAAAAACTATGTATTGAACGTCGAATAGCATTTTTAGCTGCATTATCGATGTTGTCCAAAACTTGTCCTGGTCTGTGATACACTTTTGGTGCTTGAAGGTCATGTGTTTCTTGATATTCACGAATAATATTGAAAACACTCGAGACACACATCTACAATTGTAATCGATATAGATAATATTAATAACTTAATTAAAATTATCTGCGGCTTTTGCAGTAAACTCGATAATTTGGGTATTAGCTCTATCAGGGTGTTTCTCGGTACTAGCTTTAAATATATTTACAATGCAATCTTTGTCATCAATCGAAAAATGCCGGGCTGTCGTTTTTTCGGTGGCGACAGGGCCATAGCTTGATCCATAATTAATTAAATGAATAAGCTAAAATAGAAAATGTAACTTTAACGTTAATCTTTAATGAATCATTTCAGTACGCACCTGAATATACACAAATGTCTACCAAGGTATTGAAAAATACTATTTCGTCAAATGAATAACAAAAACTTAAAACGAATAATTAACCAAAATGTCGAACGTTCAACTCAGGTCAAACTGAAGTATGTCATTAAATACTGGTGTTTGTTGTAATACTGACTTAAAAATTTTGAGCAATAAAAAAAATTTATTCAAATTTAGCGCGTATTTGATGGAAAGGATTTAACTCTATCTTTTCGCCGTACAGAGAATAATAAGGAAATCGGACTAGGTAAATTTTTTGCTTTAGACAAGTTTCTGCTTTGCCCAGTTTTATAATTTTATTTAAAAAATGCATAGATAATGCCTTATGACAAATAGATAGTAAAAATAGAAACAAAAAGTTATGCATTTTTGTAATATTATTTATTGTAAAGAGTGATAATTGTAGTTCGTTGACAATTTCTTATAATAATAACCAGAGAATATTTTGAGTACGCAAAACAAATTTTAAGTAAACCTACTTTTTCTGATCACATTACTAAGCCGGATATACTTGCAGCTAAAAATTCCACTAGATTCTCTAGTAATAACTCGATAGTACCTGTCTCATATTTTTTTACGAGTAGTAAAAACTACTATTTGTTACAGTTTGCATTAACAAGTATTATTATATATATAAGTATTAACAAAGCATGTTATGGAAATAATGAAATGTGCGTTGTAAATGGAGTTATTTAAGGATTTTGAAGAGATAATATTGGCCGTGATCTGATTATTGGTTATTGCGTGAGAGACAAATATTTTGGTTTTTTAAATAGAAACCTACTGTTTTTATGTCAAAATATGTTTCATCAATGTGATTTGTGTATAAATTCAATAAAATATCATATGTATTAGGAAGAAATTTTATTAAAAACGCGATTAAAACAGTGATACAAAATGCAAGTATTTAAACGCGCATGTCTGATTGATTATTTATTACAATAACGCACAAATAGAAATGCAAGTTTAGTAAAAACACTATATTAATCGTGTTTTTAATTAAATTTCTTCCGAATACGAATATTTTATTAGATTCATAGACAAATTAAATCGATGAATCATATTTTGCAGTAAAAACAATACGTTCCCATTTAAAAAACAAAAGTAACTGTTTATTACGCAATAATTAATAATCAGATCTCGGCCAAAACTACTTCTTTAAATTCTTTAAATAACATCATTTAAAACGCACATTTAATTATTTCCGTCACATTCTATGTTCAAAATATATGAAGATGTATCCATACATTTGCCTAACCCGGTATACTCACCCAAGACAAAAAAATATACCGTCATATTCAAGTTCTCACATTAAAAAAATTTCGATATCACAGGTTTTAATGTATTTTTTAATTAAATGTGTTTTGCCATTCAAAAATTACATAACCATAAAGGATATTTTTGCAAAAGATAAAAATGTCTGTCAGATGTTTGCAAACAACGAGGAGCTGTCAATAAACATACAAAAAATAACACATTTTTAAATTTTTTTTTAATGAATTAGTACATGTAGTTATTAATATATTTTTTTAATGTGTAACTTAATTTGCGCATTTTATTAAAATATTTTTTACAATAAATTGTTAACATTTAACAGAAGAGACAAGGGAAGCACCAATTGTACATTGTAGATGATTTTTTTATTTATTGTTTTGTCACGAAAATGTTTTTGTAACTTAAAGGCAAGCGACTAACTCGCCAAGTGGCTTGCAAGTCTTGGTGGGGTTTGGGACTATTAGCCGTCGCCGGTTCGCTTTCTTAGAGACATTTAGCCGTTGGTCAAATTTGCCGTAGGGACGATTCGCCGTCGGGGGATGTTTTAGACAAATTTATAAAATTAATTTGTTCTTTGGTATGCCAACACACAAAATTAATGTATTACGTAAAAAAATACTACAGATGTAAATCGATTTTAATAAATAAAACAGGGTATATACATATTAACTATAAATTGACCTACATACTGTAATTATGTGCTAAGCCCTTCAGATATTCTAATATATTAGTGTCACCATTGATATTCCTAACTAATCTTAAAATGCGGTTATCGGCATTCCTGTACTTCTTCAACTTTAAGGGTGGTGGATTACCAGCAACTAGCTGTTCATAATATGTATCCCGCCTCTTCTTCACCTTGCGCAGGGTGTCAATGAACTTTCAAATTGATGGGCAGTTCATTTCCAATTCTTACTTAAACCTCCGATGAGCGACTTCTGCGTGGTTGTTCGTCCTGTCCTGCCCATCCAAAGTTCTTTGGTAAAGATTCCACATTTCTATTAGAAATATGGGTTGACGTTTACCATTACCACGCTTGATGTAGGAAGAAATATTAAAATTCAGTACATGGTGCAAATAGCAAAATTCATCAAATCTTTTCAAAATTATGACATACCTGTTCATACGCCTTACATAACTATCCTCGAACCAATCGAGAAGCGGTTGGAGGTTTTGGAGCAATGCATTCAAAAGAATGTCCATGGCGTCATCCAAGTGTGCACGAGGCACAAAGGCTAAGAAAGTCACCATTCTAGCGCTTAAAGCAAACTGCGGATCGTTGTTATAATTTCGAAGAAGCTCCATTTTGCCCAATTTTTCCCTCATATTTTGCGCCAGATGAAAGAAGCACCCGTTTAGTCGTACATTTGGGAACGAAGTTCTCATGTAAAAGCAGCCTGCTCAAAATCGCAGTTTATTGCTTCTGGGCGTAAGTTCGAAACTAAACCTTTAAGCAACTCAAACATTTGCTCGTAAGTTGCTCGCAGTTTGTTTGGTAACAATACATAGCATATTAGATGGGTCCCATTATTAACAACAGCCATTATAGTGTATACTTGTGAAAATAATGAAGGTGCAATTAAAAATGTTCCATCCTCGTACAATACTGTTGAAGTTTCCAAATATTGTAGCCAGCTTTGTCTTCCAAATATTAAAATTCTGTGCGCTCCTCCTTCGCTATCTGCAAACAGAAAGTTTTCAGGTACATCCGGTTAAACTTTGTACATTCGGTAACTCTCTGGAAATGTTAAATCAGCTAGATTTAAAGGATTTGGTGGTTCACCGTTAACCTCATTACGCTTCCGTCTAACTAATTTTCTTAAAGCACAATTATTTGGAAGTGTACTTTGCGCAGCTTGTGTTATATTAACCAGACATTCATTGATTATCTAAAATTTTCATATGATCCATTTCGCCTCAGAAAGTTGCGTGAAATTGTGGAAATATTGTAGAAAATTAATTACCTGAATTGTACCATTGTGTCAACAGCACGTTTTTTCACACTTGTGCAACTTCCACATTAACGGCGGGAAGACTCATGGGTGTGGTTGTTAATTTTCTTTAGCACTTCTCTATTTCTGGTATGCACTCTTGCTTTACGCTCTTGTCTTCTTTCACATTACCAACGTCACTTTTACTAAATGTGTCAAACACATAAATGAAACCGCTTTCTGCAAATTTCTCCCTTCCTCTTTTGGACAAAATTTTATTTTCCATAATGACAACTTTCAACCACTTGATTAACTCAAAGAATTGGTACAACTAAATGTTTTTGTTCTATGCTTTTGTATTTATAGCAATATCAAGATGTAATTATTATTAAATTAAGATTACGTTAATTATCGAAGGATTAGTTGAGGTAAATTGGGCAAACACAATTTATTTAAAATAAAAAATGTCATAGAAAACCTATTTAAAGTAAGGACGTCCATTATCATACGAGAAATATAATAGCACATCAAAAAGCAACGATTTGTACCGCGAATTGGGCACACGGCGAATTTGAACAACGGCCAACTGTCCCGACGGCGAATCGACGATGGTGAATCGGCGATGGCAAAACGGCAACGGCGAATTGTCCTAGACCCGTCTTGGGGTGCTATTCCTACACTAAAGTAAAAAGATGCTAAAACAAATAAATATTTTACAGCCCCTTGCGTTCAGGCAACTTACCATATAGCTAATTATATTTAATTGCTAACAAACGTTATAAGTGAATGATTCTAATTTAATATAAATGTTACTCGATAATATATTCTTCTTTAATGTTCTGTTCTTTAAATATTTGTAAGTAAGAAGCACAAAAAAGAAAAAAAAGAGACAGACAAAAACATATAAGACAAGTTGTTTCTATGTCCAACTAATCACCCTAGAGGTGAATTATAAAAAGAACCAAAAAGAAAAAAAATGGTTAGCACAAAAACAAATCTCTGCGGAGATCACGATCAGATATAACGTGGTGATCTTAAATCAGTTGCTTGCGCTAGCTTGATGAAACGACTGGTTTCCAAACACAAGAATCAGAAGAAGAAACACGTACAAGTTTCCACAAAAGACTTTTCACGACACACCAACAAGAAAAACGAAAAGAAGAAGCAGTAACTTTAGAGCTAACCCTAAGTACGAACCATCAGTAGTAGGCTCAATGATTCTAAAATTGAAAAAAATTAGAAGAAAGCAAAAAAAGGAAACTAACAGTACGTAAAAGTTTATCACCTTGGGAACGACAACGAACACAAGTATTCAAGGTAGGAGTATATACAGAAGAAAAAACTGTAGAAGCATTAAGAGAGCAGGTAACATGATTAGCAGCAGAAACAAAAGTAGAGGTTTTACTAGCAGAAGTTACCGATGATTCCTGAACTGTGTCACTGATCTCTGGTGTTAAAACCTGAAGAGAATTACAACAGTTGATGTTTGACTCCAAACGTTTGGCTAACGATATTAACTGCGAGATAGATGTGATTTCAATCAACGCTAATGGAAGTTGATAGAAAGGCGTTAGATTCCAGCTAATGACCTTGAGCAGCGTTTGCTTTCAGACTGGTCCCGATAACTGAAGAAAAAAGTATTGCATAGTGGTAACGTAAGTTCCGATGTGTTCCTCAGCTCCCATCGTACGTCTGCAAATAGTATTTATTAAGCGCTTATTGTAACCTAAAGGCAAAAACTCAGACTTCAAAAGAACAGCAACATCGTTTTGCGAATCTAAAGAAATTTAGTTCGTCCTAAAAAAAGGAAGAGCTTTCCCAGATAAAACCTCAACAGCTGAGAGAAAAAGTTGATATTGTGAAACACCACAAGACAAACACAACTCGTTAATACGAATGAGAAGCTCTATTAGTAAAGAATGATCTTTACCATCGAGAGTAACATTCCATTCTCCTAAGTTCGTTTCTGAATCAAATTCTGAGGAAGCAGGAAGGTAGCGGTTCTTCGTCTGAACAATACATATATAAAACAATAAAACCTAAAACACCAAACTAATCAAAGTAGACACCCAAAGCAGAAGTCCGCCAACAGTGTCTAAATACAAATCAAATTAAATAAAAGTTAATCAATAACTAAAGCAAAATCAAGTTAAAGTACTACTAAAAAGCAGAAAAAGATAATCAAACAACCCACAAAGCTAGGTTTTACAACAACATAAAAAAGTTAACAACTGCTTTATTTTGTACTACTTTCAATTCATCTCAAAGTTGTGTGATGTCATTCCAATACTCAATATTGAGAATTTTAAATAATTCTACATCTGACTGCAAAGAACACTATTCTTTTAACACTCGTGCTATCAGCAAGATTTTTTTAAATGTTTTGTTCATTTTTCTATTAGTATCATTTCTTAATTTTAAGACGATTGTTTTTAATGTTTAAATGAATATCTTTTGCAGTTGTTTAGTTTTGTTAGCTGCGCACATAAATGTTTAGTTTTTTTTTGCCATTTCTATGGTATGGCGCAAGCCAGAAAACTATGCTAAATGTTACTTTTGTATATACGTTGTTAAAGGTTACAATTTGATAATAAAAAATACATCAAATATTCAGATGTACTATTAGCTATAAAACCGGTTTTGTAAAAACCTAATTTGCCTGTAAAACTTTCACCAAAAGTTATATGATTTATATCTTCTTCCAGTGAAGCAGATGTTTACGAGGTTACGGAAGAAGAATTTTATTAACTAAAAAATACTTTAACGCCGCAGTAATTCACCACAATCAATGATTTAATACAAGACTCAAGCAAAAAACCTATTTACTCTAGCTACATGATTTACATGGTACAGAAATTGTATACGTCAGTTTATACACGATTTTTTACCAAAAAACGTTTTCTATTATGTTACAATGATATCTCTGGTTAAATACGTGCTTAGGTAGTCCAGCCAATGTTCCTAGTGATTGAGCACTTTATAAACTCTTTTAAGTCTACATTAAAAGGTGTTCTCTTATATAATAGAAATAAGTACGTACCTGTGCCAGTTGCTCATTTAGGTTATTTAAGGAAGCGTATGGCAATCTAAAATTGCTATTAAAAAAATTAAATATAAAAACCATAAATAGCAACTATGTGAGATTTAAAAATGATATGGATGCTGTTGCGCTAGCGTTAGTACAATAAGATCTTCATTTGTGAATGAAATAGTAGTCCCAAAACTCTGCATTGGACACAGAAACAGTGGCTTTTAAGACACAATTTTACACAGGAATCATAAAATATTTTGTACATGAAAGTGAAAGCCGATAAAACATTGTTATTATTGTTATCATAAATTAGAAAATTGGTTTTGGACAGTAATTTTAAAAATAGCATAACTGCAGGTAAAAGAAAAGCTTGGATTGCTTTTAAAAATGCAATGAACAAGTTTTTAGAAAAATGTAAATCACAAGATTATGAAAAAATCGTTCAAAATATACTAGGAAAGCTTTACAATTTAGGATGTAGTATAAATATTAAAGTTCATTTTTTTCCTGACAATCTTAGACAAATGAAAAAAAACAAAGAAAGTTCCATCAGAACATAAAAGAAATGTAGCAGAGGTACTAAAACATGGCAGACTCCTAAATAACAAAATTATCATAAAAAATATTTTTTTAAAACCATTTTTCGTGTATCAATTACACATAATTTTGCCCACTTTTTTCATACAAAATGTGTGTCGAAAATTCCGCATAAAGTCGGTCTCTATAAGTTGTCACTATAATTTTTGAGGCATCAAAATGATATCATTTATAAGAAAACTGAATGTCACTGTGATGCCAATGCCATATATGTATATCACATAACACGATTATTCCATCATTCTGTTATCAAATTTGATGCTCCCATGTTAATTAACAGTGTAAATAATAATTATATTTTTTAACTTTACTATGTTTAGTGAAGATCTAAATTTATAAAAGAAAATGGCGTTTTTTGGATTAAAAGTTTAACCGCCTACAGAGAGAGAGAGAGAGAGAGACAAACGTTATCTTTCTATTTCTGTTTCATTATTTAAATGAAAATTTCGTAACGCCTACAAAGACAATAATTTATTCACGTAATTCTACGACATGAATATGCTTTCTTAATGTAAGAGAAAGACAACACCAGAACAATAAAACGTAGAATTTACTGAAAGCTATTTTTTGTTTTTGTGTTTGAATACTACTTATAAGGCTCCTAAACAGTGAAACTTCTACGCTTTATTGTTCTAGCGCGGTCTTTCACTTACATTAAAAAAGCATATTCATGCCGTAGAATTAAGTGAATAAGTTATTGTCTTTGTAGACGTTAGGAAATTCTCAGTTAAACAATAAAACTTCTTTTTCTCATTTCCTTTTGCTTTTTCAGGTGTCGGCTTGTGGGTCACAGTCCTCTTTAACCCATTTCTTCCATGCTTTTCTATCTCTTGCTGAAGTTTCCATCTCTTTCTTTGTTTTCCTTTTTTTTCTTCCTTGTTCTTCTATTTGGTCCAGCCATTTTCTTCTTTTCTTATGGTTTTATTCCTATCGTGGTCCCATTTTGTTTTCCCTGCTATTTTTCTAAGGTGTTTCATCTTCATTCCATATATTTTACTTTCATGTTTTTTCGTCCATGTTCAATTTTCCACTGCATATGTTGGAATTATTATTGTATTGTGTATTTTCTTTTTCGTTTCTTTATCTATTTCTTTATGTCTTAGTATATGGTTGAATGCGTAAAATAGTTTTGTTGATTTATTAGATTGATTTGTTATTTCTGCGTCTATTTTTCCATCATTTGTTAGTATTGTGCCTAGATAGTTAAAAGTTATTATTTTTTCTAGAAATGTGCTTTTGAATTTTATTTCTTTGTGTATATTATTAATATTATTTTGTTGTTGTTTACTTCCATTTTCATTTCATCTATTTTTTTTACCCCGATATTTAATAATTCCTGTATTATCTTTTGTGAGTCCGCTATTAGAACTACATCATCCGCATATAATAGACTATTTATTGATATACGTTCTAGCTTGTTGTATCCCACTGTTGTTCTTAAGTATTCTTTCCTCTTAGTTTGTTTTACTATTTTGTCCATTATCATGAAGAATAAAAGTGGGCTTAGGCTGTCCCCTTGCTTTATTCCTTTTCTCGTCTCAAATTATTTTGATCGCTGTCCTGCGACTTGTACTTTCCCTCTTACTGTTTTGAACGTGCTTTTAATTATGGCACTTCTAGTTCTTCCAAGCTTTTCCATATTGTTTGTCTGTGTACAGTGTCAAACGCTGCTTTCAAATCAATGAATATCAGGTATAGTTCTTTATCCTCTTGTATTGCTCTTTTTATTAGCGTTTTTAGTATATAAATGTTGTCACTTGTCTGTCTTCCTGTTCTGAATGCCGTTTGTTCTTTTTTAAGTTTGTGATCTACGTATTTTCTCAATCTTTTTATCCGTATTCTCGTATATAGTTTTAGTGTGGTTTGGGATAAGCATATCGCTCTATAGTTTTCACAGTTTGTTGTCTCGTCTTTTTTTATGTATAAGAATTATTAGATTTATTTCCTAGTCTTTAGGGATCTTCTTCGATATCTACGCCTGTTTTAATATTTCATGTAGCCATTCTGTTCCATCTTCCCCTAGATACTTAAGCAGTTCTAGTGCTATTTTGTCTTCTCCACTCGCTTCGTTTTATCGTTTCCTGTACTTTTTCCCTTGTTATCTCTGGTATTTCTACTGTGTCTTCTTTATCTTTATTTACTACATTTAATTCTCCTCTAAATTCCTCTGAGTAAAACTCTTTCCTGACTTCCAATATTTCTATTATTTCGATTTTGAGTTCCTGCTGATTATGTTTTATTGTTTTTATTTCTTTGCTTTTAGTCCTTATCAATCTTTTCACTATTGTACAAAACTTTTTTGTGTCTGTCTTGTGTTTGTCATTTATTTCTTATCTAAACTCTTTCCAGCTTTTCTTTTTCGCTTTTTTGATTTCTCGGTTTTACTTTGTTCCTTTTATTTATATTTTTCTTTATCTTATAGGTCTTTTGTTTGTATATATTTCTTCTAAACCTGTTTCTTTTTTCTCACTATTCCTTTTATCTCTATCTATTATGGTCGTTCTTGCATTCCAGTCACCCATTATTATGTATGGTTTTGTTTTCTTTCTTGCTTCATCTAATACTGTTTGTAAATTGTTGTAGAATTCTTCTACTCTCTCTTCTGGTGTACCTTCTATCGGCCCGTATATTTGTATAATGATTATTTTCTGTTGGAATTTTATTGTCACTAGTATTATTCTTGAGTGTACGGCTTTCTATTTTATTATTCGTATGTTTAGTTCCTCTGTTATTATTAATCCCACCCCTTCTTTTGCTTCCTTTCCTGCATCAACTCCGGCGTAGTATATTACGTGTTTATTTGTTTATCTTGTGTTTCCTTTTCCTTTCCTCTTTGTTTCGCTCAGTCCCATTATTTGTAATTTGATGTTATCCATTTCTTCTGTAATCTCTATCTCTTTCCTTTTGATTGTATTTATTTTCCATGTTCCTATTCCAATTTTTTTCTGTTTGTACTTTATTTACTTCACTTTTTCTTTGTTCTTCTGTCTTCGTCCTTGTTTTTCTCTGTTGCTTTTTTCTCTTGTCTATTGTCGTCGTTTTTTTTACTTCCAACTGGTTTCCATTTCTTGTTGGATTTTTGGAATTTATTGGTTTCGATTTGTAATGTTCCTAAGTGTTTTGTTTAAAGCTTCCTCCTGTAAGCCCGACCTTTCTTTTTGGTAGGGTGTTAGTATGGTCTATGCCGAGTTTTTTTTTGGTATTGCTCCCCGGGCAGGACTTGGTTCTTCCTCTTCTGTGAATCTGGTTCTTTTCTTTTTTTCCTCTATGTCGTTACGTGTTATTATTTCCGGATTTTTCTTTTCATGTTCTGTAATGTCTTTGATACCCCACCCTTCTCCATGTATTATTAGTTTATTCTTTCAAATTATTGTTTTTAGCCCTTTTTTTCTAGCATCCTTCATGTGAGAGATTAGTTGATTCTTCTCTTCCCTTGTCTTTTTGTCAATTTCTTTGTGTTCCTCATGATTTCCCATTTTTTTAGTAGTGTTGTAAACCCCATCTTTACTGTTCTGTTTTTATTTTATTTTCTCGTCCCCAGTCTGTTGATAATATCTATTTTATTTTCTCCTAGTTGAATCTTCATTTTATTCCTTATTATTTCTAGGACCTTCTCTTTCAAGGTGTCTAAGTCTTCTCTTGCGCTTTCAGGTATTCCGAAGATTATTAAATTTTTTTTCTTTAGCTCATTTCCTAATTTCTCGATCTTCACTGGTAATTTATAGTCTCTTCTAATTTCTTCATTTTGTCTAATTGTCGATTTATGTTTGCATTTGTCTCAATAACTTTTCCTTCTACTAGTAGTATTTTTTTCATGATATCGTTTAAAGTTATTTCTTTGTTTTCAGTCATGTCAATTTTTTCTTGTTGCGTTCTCTATTTTGTAATTTGTAGTTTTGTCTTAAACTAATTTACTTGTCTATGGATTTTACGCGCGTTTAAATTTTAGATACTGGGCTGTCTTATTGGCGCTGGCGGATCGCGTTTTACGTGTTTGTTACATACCAGTTGTTCAGCTTTTGCCGGGTAAAAAAGTTCGGTCAACCCGTCGCAAGTTGTTCCTCTTTATCGGTTTTAAGTTAGGTTGGATTTCTGTTTATTGTTCGTATTTATTTAACTAGCTTGCTTTGTTGTTTTGTGACTTCCTTCTGTATTACTTCTATATCACTTATTTTTTTTATTCACTTTTGAATTTGTATTTAAATAATAAAACAAAAAGAGAAAACGATCATTTGTCTGTCTCTCGTTTAAACTTTTAATCCGAAAAACGCCACTTAAAAAAGATTCGACTATAATTACAAATTACATATTGTAATACATTATTTTAAACTTTTATATAGTAGTAGACATCGTTTTAGCAAGTATTTAAAGTTATAAAAAAACTGAGGTTATACTTCATCGGACAAAAACGAACATTTTTCGTAAAGCTTCGGTACTTTGGAGAATGCGGCAAATTATGCTGATTAGTTTATAATACTGCCAAAATAAAATGAAATTATTATATTATAATAATTTTTTATGTACACCATTTACCATAAAAGTTTATCAATATGTTCTGTAGTGAAATTTTTATGTCTGAAACTATATCTATTTACTTTTAATAATTATTATTATTCCACGACGTTGAATTATTATTTAATTGTTTTATTATTGTTATTATGTCTAAAATAATTTATCTTTTTTTACAAATTGTATTTTGCGTAAAATACACAATAAATTAAATGGGTAACTACACAAATTCGATTCATGTTCTAGTAGTAAATAAATTGCCATCTTCAGATTAATAATTGCCGAAAAAAATATTATGCAACGTTTGCAAAATGACCAATATGAAAAAGTATGTATAACGCTTTCATGAATTTTGTATGAACTAAATTGATGCTCCGAGTGTTTAAATTTTTGCATTGAATTTATAACAGAATGATACATTGACAACGATAGCAGCATATACAAACCACCAAGCTATCTATTAGCTATGAAAATTGTTTAAAAAGAATTAATTGTAAGTTTGTGCACAAAAATTACCATTAAACGATGTTTTCAAACAAAAAGATAAGTTTCTGATTAATTTAACTTTTAAATTTTGATTAGCACTGTTAAAGAATTTTGTATTTTTTGCAATAGCATTGTAATTTTATCAATTTTTTTTATTAAGTGCAATACAGTTATATAAGTTCATAAAAGTCAATACTTAAATTATGCTTTGTCAAATCATAACATATTTAGTCAATATCACCTAGTAAAATTCAAATTTCAGCAAGAAAACTTAAATTTGTAAACTAATGTTTTCTGTTAAACGGAAAACAAACATTTTATTAGATACTATTTTTGCAATTTTTTAAGTGGATTTGGCTATATATTTTAGAACTAATATATAGTTTTTTCATTAAAACCTTAACGTTATCATGTATTTATATAAATGTCAATCAAAATATTTATATTAGAATATGTAAATTTGTAATAAACAAATGTATTTCACTAAAAACTATATCTGACAAGTAAGTATAAAACTTCTAGTCTGTGTTTAAAAAAATATGTTTTTGTATTTGTCCTCTATCATCTATGATTTTTAAAATGACGTGTTTGTATTTTTAGAAGACATTCTTTTTAAGTAATTTCTACTTTGTTTTTCTTTCTGTCGGATTTAATTTCTACTGTCTATACCCTTAAACTTGTTTACAAGATTAGGTATATATGTTTTTGTTTATGTATCGGTACTAAAACAAACAACACAAAATAAATTATAAAATATTATTTTTAAATAACGAATTATAATTTAATTAAATGTACATAAAAACCCAAAAAATAAGTAAACATAAATATTTATAAATTTAATAGTTTAAAACAAATTTAATGTATTATAAATAAAATAACGCTTACTTATAAAACTTTGTAAACTATTTGTAAAAATAAATTGACACAATTAATCATTTTTTTATTGCAGCAATTGTATAAATAATAACGCTAATCAAACTTAAAGTTAATGCGAATAATGCTTTTTTTATTTAATATCTAAAAGAATTGAATTTTTTTTATAAAACAAAAACATAATACAGTGTTTTATAGTTACTGCTTATATTCTATTTTTATTATATATAGGTACATTATATATTATAATATAAATTACAAAAATTTGATATTCATTTATGTAATTTTAAGAATACATCAAAGACTATAAAAGCAAGTTATGCTCGTGGTACATACACAAGTTTATGCCTAGATGAAATTTTTTTAATTCAAAATTATTTCTCAAATAAATTGAATTTTTGCATTTTGCTTTGATTGCATTTGAGCGTTGAAACGTAACTATGGTAGCAAGTAAACAGTGCTAGCGATATTATGTAAAATCTTAGTTTCATTTTGCGTTTAGTTATTGTGCGGTCTTTAAAAGGTGGAAAATAAACCGAGTCAATGACGTTACAGAAAAAAGAAGAAAAAATAAGTTACTTTCCGAAAAATCTAAAGAAGCGTATAGAAAAACATATAATGATTATCTTAAATGATGCGACATACGAAAAAATTCCATCAAAAACTGTTTTAGTGAAAAGAGTCTTCTGACTTATTTTTAGTTTTTATCAAAAAAAGGAAATCTTTCTTTGATGTGGCCTTATTACTCAATGTTGGAGGCCACCATCAATACAAAGTACAACATAGATACAAGCAGTTACTCAAGTTTATTCGGGTTTTTAAAGACAAAATCTGATGGATTCCAGACCCAAAAATCAATAATTTTGACCATTTATATATCAAGCTCCAAATGAAATGTAATTAATGAACAACGTAAATAATTTATTGTAATTTAGAAGTGTTTAACAATTTTTATTTGAGATAGCTGGAGCATGGCGTAAACAAGAGCTTGTTCAGTTAGAAATTGATGATATTCTGGATCTGTTATCCTTATTACTGATCACTATTTGAAATATTACAACCAGAAAAAATTGAATGTTTAGTGTAGTTAAGAACCTTATATTACCAAGTTTTGTAAAAATGTTTAAACAGTATGCTTCTCTACGTCCGACAAATATGGATACTTGCCGTTTCTTCTTGTCTTAGAGGATTGGAAAATGCATCAGGCAGATTGTCAGAAAATGGAATTAAAAGAAAATAAATTTTTATCTGAAATTTCCAAATCCTGATTTATATAGTAAGCACTCATTTCCTCGCTGACCGGCGACGTTGTTGGCAAACGCTGAGAAAATTATGATGTGTAAAATCTAAGTTTCATCTTGTGTCTGGTCATTGTGTAAAAGGAGGAAAATGAACTAAGTTGATGACGTTGCAGAAAAATCAAGGAACAGTAACTTAGTTTCCAAAAAATCTAAAGAAGCGAATATAAAAACATATAATGAATATCTTAAATGGTGCAGCATACGGAAGGATTCCATTAAAAACTATTTTTGTGAAAAGAGTCTTCTGGATTCTGTTGTTGACAATACAAATAAAAATAAACTGTTCTAAGAAGTGTAAATTTTTTCTCAGCAATTTGTTGACAACAAATATAAAAGTAAACACAAAACAATGTTATGGGATAAAGCGTAGTTAAATTACTGTGGTTATTTAATTTATTAACAATTTATTTTGTAGATGATTGAAAATTTAAGAAAATAATCAATTTAACAGCTTTTCCTATCATTTACCTAGTAATTACAATAAAATCAATTTCCATTTGTTTAGATAGTTAGGACCGGCCTAAATTTTTTTATTGCAAATATCTCAAAACTGGGCCACTTTAGACTAAATCTTAAAAAAAAAAAATTTTATAAAACACCATAAAAAAACTACTCCTAGAGTTTGTAGTCTTATTTTAGATACAACCTGTATTTACTAATTCTGCATCAAGTTCATCAGATAATGTATCTTCCATATTCTCGTTGACAGTATTTTGAAATAGAAATATATCTTCTTCATCTCGTAATCTCTCTATGGTTTCAAGTGGAAGATTTGAATCAGTTAAGCTATTAATAAGTGGAGTACCAAACATCGCCTTGCATGGCGTACGCTTAATTGTACAAATCTTAATCCTTTTGACCATTTGGATGACTGATTCTATTGCATCCAAGTAACTACAATATCTTGTATGTCTTGATTTGCTCTTTCAATAGATTCCTGGTTTTGCGAGTCGCGTATTTTACTATGAATTATTTTTACTTGAAACATATCTGCGAGACTATTAATTATTTAATTCACAAACTTTCCACCGTTGTCACTATAGAGTAGACAAGGAGCCCCACAATCACAACATCCATTAAATTATAAGCAATTTTTTTAGCTCTTTTAGTCTTTAAAGCTCTGAGGAACATAAATTTTGTCAAATAGTTTTGGTAATTCATAATAAATTTATAAGGACCATCCGGTCCGTTTGCATACCAATTAAATCAATTTGTCTTTTCTTGTTAAATTTTGTCGAAAGTAATCGTTTAACTACCAACCCTTTCTGTGTTGACTTTTTTTTAGTTGGCACACAGCACATAATTTTAAATATTCATCAATGACGCTTCTGGGAATAGTACAATACTTTTTGCCAATTTCTTTTTCCATACCTATTCTCCATTATCTTTCTGAGATTTCTCTAAAATGCTATGTACTTTGGGACCTAAGTAAAGTAAGTTAGTCGGATGCCGAATTTCGGCTTTTGGCAAATCTACTATAGACATATCGCGACATGTCAAATGATTTCGGCCACGAGTCAAAATCATATACATATATAGAATTAACTGATGTTAATTTAATATGAAAAAATTAAATAAAGCTTAAGTATAATTCAATATGTGCACGAATGAAAAAACAATACTGTTTGAAAACAATTAAAATTAACAATTTAAAATTTATGAAAAATGTTTAGACAGGTTTTAATTTTAAACTCTTTACCAAAATTGGTAATTTTAAGAATTACATTAGCAAGGTAAACAATATTCGTTTTAGCAAATATACTAAACTAATGAACAGTAAAAAAACGAAGAAGTTTAATGTAAAACGCATAGGAAATTTTCTTATTATTTTTTGTTTTGGTAAAAGTAGAAAACAACATAAACACAAATAATAACAAAAATTAAACAGATTAATTAATCACACAGACATTACATGTTAGGTAACTATAATCAGGAATCACAAAATTTGCTTTCAATTTTCTAATAACTTTACGAAACTAAAAATTAAATTGATTTTCAAAACTTTTCGATATAAGTTTCAATTTTCCGTTTCAATTTGACTTACGCTTTAAAGTAGAACATATTTCATTTTTATTCTTCCGTAAAGATACATTAAGAGCAAATTTATTTTTGATAAAACTTCGATACTTCCTTCTTTGATATCTCTTGAGATTCCTTGTCAACATAATACGTAGGTACATTATATAATATATGTAGATATATAAGTATAAAATTAAATTTATTCTTGCACGTAACATTGAATTAATTTTTACTGTACATTCGAAAAAATATCATACATACTTTAATGCTATTAAAATACTAAATTTTAATGTAATAATTTGTTTATACTATAACATTTATTTCTATATTTTATGTTAAAAAAATTAAATTAAGTTACAGTTGCAACATACTAATGTCAGTCAATTTATATGACGGTAAACTATTGATCTAAATACCAAATACGATGTCGTTTTTAACATTTATTACAAATAACCTAACATTAAAAAACACATATTTTATACAAATATTTTTTTATTGTTTTAACAAACTTTAGCAACAACCTGCTAAATAAGTTTGTTAAAAACCAAGCAAATAAATATAAACGTTTTCTTATGTTTAAATTTAACTCCGGGTAGAAAAGTAATTTGGTTTAGTCAACAAAGAAATGTGTAAGTACAACCTAATATCGTTTTTAATTAAGAGAAACGGTATTAATTATAATGAATTTTGTGGTTGTCTACAATTGAAATTACGTTTTTTAATAAATGTTAAATGTTGTAATTTAAGTTTACAAACATAAACAAATTATAAAATATATGAGGCCTTGTGTATAATTTATTTGATAATTATATTGTTAAACATTTTCGGAAGAATTTTTGAAATATGTTTTTGATCTTCTACTAAACTTTTTCCAAAATTGTAGCATAAATATTCCATAATTAAATTTAATAGCACAAAACAATTTTTGTTTAATTACATATAATCTTGTAAAAAATGTATTGTATTTTTTTAATTATGGTTATTCTAAATAATTTTTTATCTGTTATGAGTTCTACTGTAAACATTTGTAGGATTTACTTGTACATCCACATTTTTAAACAAAGTAACTTGTTGTTTCTTTTTGTAATTGTAGAAATATATGTTTTCCTAGTGCTGATAAGTTCTAGAAATACAAAACAACGGAAATATTGGTTGTTCGATTAAAATGTATACAATTCTACCGACATTGTTTGACAGAATATTTTACGTTAAGGATTTAAACTGTGTACCTATCAAATGATTAATCAATCAATTAATTTTTTTAAATTTATATTGCACTTTTCATAAAATAAAAAACTTACAAAATTTAAAGAAATTGCAATGCGAAATAAGAGGCGACAATCTAACATAAGTTTACCCTAATAGATCAAAAAACCGTTTAGAATAATGCTGCATTACTACGCAAAAAAAAAAAATAGCTACAATTTTTTTGCATTTAACACCATCTCTTTGATCATTTTCTGTAAAAATTAAGTAATCTGCTCGGTTACATAAAAAATAGTGCTTGGTGCAGTTTTTTATCAGCATTGATTGAGGCGACTAAATTGGATAATAATGTAAATTATATTTTTATCATATATATCATAACGTGACAATTTGGCAGAAAATTTTGTAAAAATTCTGCTTGGAATAATTTGATCCTCCTTTCCAATATGGTTTATACCGTGATTGTTTATAATATTGCTAAAAAATATTGAACAATGTTTTAGACAATGCAATGTTAGTATAGACAGAGTTTCTTAAAAGTCCTGGGACAAATCTATAAGTTTTAAACGAGTAAAGAAAATTTGGGAATCACTAAAATGTAAAAAAAGACATTCTTAGATAGTTTAGAACTATAATGCGACTTAAAGTGTTTTTAGAAGATAACCATTTGATCATTATTAAATAGCCACTTTTGTCAAGTTGCATTTTATTTTAAAAGTAGTGAAAAAAAAACATGTCCTTATAAATCAAAACCTGATATCTTAATTCTTTAAAAAAATGTAAAATGTTAATTAGAAAATATTTTAATGTTTTTGGCACCTTTATTACAATTTTTATAACAAATGTTCAAATTATTGACCTTTTTTGGTCTTGATTATTTGTAATGTATATCTGCATTTTTACTTTTACATAGCTATGGAATAAAAAGTAATAATACAAAATACGGATTTTTTTGTGACACTGACACCGTAACCTGTTATTTATTATATGATTTGAATTGCTGTTGTAGTATTAAATTTGTGTCTACGTACTTACGTATAAGTTATCTTTTTTTTTATTATTCAGTTAATCCGAATATTTTCCAAACATTTTCTTTTATCAACTCTAAAAATAGCGCAAAACCTGACCAAGAAAAAGGAATAGCTTTTTTAATAATTTTGGTAATTGAACAAGATCTTACCATAAAGTGCCGCACGTTTTTAATAATTTTTTTGTCATAAAAAATCACTAATTTTTAAATCAACAGTCAAAAAACTACAAGAAGAAAGAACTGTAAATAATCTTCCAAGAACTGGCTGAGTGGAATCTGCAACGACTACCGCAAAAAAATTTTGTCTAGTACATGAAGTTGGTAAAAGTTGTATCCACAAAAGTTTGGAAAAAAAATTTCGTTATAAGATTCATCTAGTTCAGGAATTGAACAAAGATGACTCCGATAGAAAGTTGGAATTCTGTGAAACAATAGGTCAAAAATGTTACCTCAAGAAAAAAAAATTTGAATGTTTTTTTTTAATGAGATTACTTTCAACTTAAATGGTAAGATAAATAAGCACAATTGTAGTTATTGAGCTGACAAAAATCTACGTTAATAAGTGTACGGTCTGTATGCCCTAATAGTATTGATAATAAATGGTTCCAACAAAATGATGCTTCTTTACGTGTAGCCAGCCCCTCACAACTCTTGAAAGAATTAAGATATCGGGTTTTGGTTTATGGATATGTGGTTCTTTCTTCATTACCTTTAAATCAAAGTAAAATTTAACAATAGTTGCATAACACCGTTGCATACATCATGGCGGATGGTGCAGGTGACATGCCTACTCCAATTACTAAAACGTGTAAAAAGTGTAAAAACTATGCTCAAAGTGGTTTAAAATGTGTTAAATGTCAAACAGTGTCACATGTAAGTTGTGTTAAACTATTGAAAAATGTTATAAAAATTGACGATAAGTTTATAAATTGCTGTGAAAATATTGACCACCACTTAAAAATGGAGTACACCGGTATAGTACAAAAAAACATAGTTGGTGAGAATTATAATTTAAACCTAGAAATTTCTCACTTAAGGGAAATTCTAAAGCATAAAGACGAGATTATAAGCAATCAAAAAACAGCTATACATGCATTACAGGAGCAAGTTCGTTTATTAAATATTGTAAACAAGACGACATCTTTAAACAACGCTGAAGTTTCTTATTAAATTAATTACTTGTTCTTTTTGCCATTCTTCATATATTAGTTAAACAGGTAGAAAATTCAAAACTAGACTAAATGAACATTTATACTTAATAAGTACATATTTAAATACAAATATTTATAACACTAACTCTGCTTCTGCCAATCATATTTTTTGTTCAGGACATTCATTTTCTTCAGATTTGAATATCAAAATTTTACATGTTTGTAATAAAGTATCTCTTCTTAACTCATTAGAGACTCTCGAAATTAATAGAATTTTTAACAATGTTTCTATAAATTGTCTAAATGAAATGTTAAATTTAAATCCCTCAATTCTTCTCAGTTCAAAATTATAGTTTTATTCTTTTTATTCTATTCATTTTTTATTGTTTTAATAATTTTTTAATTATATAGTAAACTATATACGTTTAGTTGACATATTAATTTATAATTTGTTAACAATTTTATTTGGTTAGCATTTTTTATTTATATTCCAATGTTTTATTTTAGTTTTTAGTTATACTGACGATGTTAGTTCTTATTAGCAAAACATGTCTTAATTTCTTAAAATAAAATATTAAAAAAATACAGAACACTGTAGAAAAGACTTTAAGAATAATAAAATATTATTTTTAATTTTTTTAATTTAATATCGATATAAAACCTATAAGCAAAAAATATCAGAAAATATAGTAGCATGTTAATAAGTCTTTTTCTGTATTGGGTGATGGTAAGATGTGACGTGTAAATACTTATAGGTGTGTGTCCTTTTTTTGATATATTGCACGTTGTAATTTTCTTTCTTAAGTTTTTTTTACCATTACGTTCAGGAAAGGTAGATTTCAATTTTTTGCATGATTGTTGTAGTTCTTTTTTTTTTATGGTGCCATATCACAAAAGTATCGTTGACAGTACCGTAGCCAGCACTTAAGCTTCTGCTGACTAGATCCAATAGCTACTTCCTTAAAAACCTGTCTAAACAAATTGATTAGTACAGCTGAAAAAATACTATCCTTTGCTGTTCCAATTTTCTGTTTGAAGTATTTTTTGTTGTACTAAAAATATGTCGTAAACTAGCATAGGTTTACTAATATGATGATACCCGCTTGCAGTCCTAGAACTACTAGTATGGTCAGTGCGTTTTTTAAGGTTATTTATCCTCAAATATATAAATTTTTGTATTTTTCTAAATTAAAGTAATGACATTGTAACGTGATATATAGAATAAGAAGATTTGCCAAACTTTTTTTGCAAAAGCGTTTTAGGTTCTGTCATCTTTAGCACAAACACGTTCTTGGTTTCCACTGTTGGTTTTACTTTTACGTTAAAAAAACTCAGCACAAATATTTTTTTGTCTTCAAAACATCATTTTCTTCTAAAGGTTGATTATCGCACTTATTTGCACATTGCAATAACGTTTTTTTAAACTTTGGATGACTAAACGTTTACACTTTGTTAACGACAGATTTATAAATTTTTTTAACATTAATTATGGCGAAAAATGCCGTTTTCAAAAATTCGCCGACGTAAGCTATAGCTTAGCTAGTCTATTTAGAAATCTGTCATTGCACTGTGCTCACACTTTTTTAGTGCCATTATTGTTTTTGAACAATTTCAATCAATAGAGTTTTTAGTTTGACTGAATGACAAAGTATGCTGCACTGCGATTTATGCGTTCCGTAGTAATGTAAGTTCCAATTTTTGATAACACACATCAGTAATAGCAAACTGCGGTTTAAATATGAAAATTGCTTGTTGACTTTGCAGTAAAAATAATTTAAACCTGATTACTTAGAAAAACACTTTTTTTTTTTAGAAATCTTAAAAATAATAAATTTGTGGAATAAATTGTTTGCTTAAATATGTTCTGTAATTAATATAAAATAAAGTAAATGTAAAGTTAAAGATTTATTTTTATTTCGTTTTTTTTTTTAATTTTTAGCTACATTTTTTAAACATACATAACCTATATACTATTTAAAAACACAACTGTTTTTACAGTAATTGTAAAAAAACTTGTAATAAAATAGTTTCAACTCAATTAGATGAAGGTAATATTCAAAAAAAGTATATAGAAATAAATAAATATTAATGACTGCGATAAGCCCTTATTTTAAAAAATAGTTATTGAAGCACTATTTATTCAAGAATACGACGTGCTATGTTTTTAAGTTTGCGTTTAGTATAGAACGTGTTATTAGTTTCTAGCATATACTTTCATCTAAAGATTATGGTTCCAAGATATTTGTTTTATCGCGTAATAAAAAATAAAATCTTATTTTATCCGTCAAATTACAAGTTGTATTTAAAATAAATGATAAATATTAGTGCAGCTAAATACTGCAATATACTGTCATTACCAATTCTATTATATTCATGCGAGTTCAGTTAGAATGCAGATTCCTTACAAATTATACACTGTACTTTTTTTACGACTGTATAATTTAATACAAAAAAATCGAATGCAGTAATTTGCACTAGACTCGTAACATACGTTAACACAATAAGAATTGATTATTTTTGTAATGATTATTTTGCGTTATTTATTACATAACATTACATTTATTACATAACATTTTTCACTATTTTTATTTATGTATTTATTAAGGATGAACCAACCAAAATTTCTAACAAGGTAGCGACACTGTGCAAATTGATTAATTTTATAAAATTATAACTTAATACAAAGTACACATAAATACTAATTAAAGCTATATTAATAAAAACACAAATATCAAACATGTTAGGAAAAAACGGAACTGAGATTGGTCATAAAGAATGCACAATGTTGCCTAAGCGCTAATAAAAATACATGATGATGTCGTATTATCATCTGTAAACTATAGATAACTTTTTTTCTTAGTTTTACGTACAAAAAGAACTTGACTCTTCTGCCTGTCGTCTAGTAACCATCATTACTCGTTCCAAAAAAACTAATATTTTTTTGTAATAATGAAGCAAACATATATGCAATGTGTTAATCAAATATTTAATTCAAAAATTACAAAAACGTGCAATTTCAATACTGTTTTATGTAATTTGCCACATTTAGACAATTCACATCAATTGTTGCTGCTTAACAAACGTTTAATGAGTTCAATTAAATCATAACACAACATATCTAAAATTACGACGTTTGAGTTTTGAATTAATAATATCCTTCATACGTCTATGATTGATCAATAAAAAAATTGATACAATTATTTGACTTCGTAATATCAAATTTTTAATTTAAATTTAATTGGTTAATCAAAATAAAATGTTAAACTTTTTTTTTCGTTACGACTAAAACCTGAATAATTAATGTTAAAACCTTTTTTAATAAAGTTTGTGTACCTATAGATAAAACAAACCTTTTTTGTTATATTAATAGACGTTTTAATTAATAAAAACATTTTTAATCAATGCTATATTTAAAATATTAAGTTTAGTAGTTTTAATTCGTAATTTGTTAGATTTAATAGTATTTTTTCTAATATTCTAGTGCAATGACAAACTTGTAAAATAGAGTAAAAAAAAATATTAGTGTGTTTTAAGAAACAGTTTTTTATTATTATATTTGAACACAATATGTGACATTTACATAAAATTTTATCTTTACATATCAAATAATTAATTTATGAGAGCGTTAAATTGCAGCATTCTATTAAAAAAAAATATTACTATTAACAGTGGTTTGTTGCAAATAAAAATTTTAGTATATACAGCCTGTTTCAGAGTAAGCGCTTTATTTTTTTTAGCTACACTATGGGTACTACTTTTAAATATTGGGCAGTAATATGTATCAGGACATTCTCTCCACGATGGTGATATCAAATTTTCAATTGGGCGAATTGGCGCCTTTCATTGTTTTTTTTTAAATGAAACGCTATTTTATTTATTATTTAGATCCTACAAACATTTTTACGATAGTATTTCGTTTTTGTTAAAAAATCATTTCTTTCCCTATCAAAAAACAAACTAACATTTTAATCTAGTAGCGCATGAATGTTTTACACTTGATGTTATTTTGGTCCAAATATCCAGTAGTGTGGATTTTGGACCATTTTTTTTCAAATAACAGTATAAGTAAGCCAAAGAAAAATTGCAGACAATACAGTGTTAAATATATAAAATATGGCTTTATTTTGTTACCAAGAAATAGTGTCTTGAGTGCCAATATTGTACAAAGGATTGACGAAACGGCTTAGTGTGTAGAAAACTGTTTATGTGACTACTTGAAAACATTTGAATTTTCTATACAGCTTGACGAGTCAACATTACCAGGAAACAAAACTTTACTTACTACTTGCTTATGTGAGATTTGTAAAAAAAGAAAAATTTTCTTTAAAATTGTTATTTTCTAAACGTTTGAAAACGGATACGAAAGATGAAACGTTTATAATTGAATTAAAAAGATTTTTCGATTTAAAAGTTGTACTTTTAACTAATATCATCTCTGTTGCTACTGACGGTACTCCGGCAATTGTAGGATAAATAAAAATTATTTTGTTTATTGTCAACACTTAACGGTGCTTCATTCGGACTTTAACCAAAGATTTGAAGACATTCGTCACTAGGATATTCGAGACTGGGCTTTGAACCCGTGGGCTAGTTATGAGTACGAAAAGAAGTCCGTGAGCCAAAAGAATTTGGAAACCACTGGTATAAAACAAATAAACCACTACCTAGAACAATGGACGCAAAAGAGCGCTTTCAACTTAGTTTTGTTTTCTTATCTTTTATGTTGAATTGTAAGCGAAGTCGTGTTTTGTGTGTTTTTGTCAATTTTATATAATGAACAGTATTTTAAATTTTGTATTTCAAACCTAAGATTTATAAGAAAACTTTTTTATCTTTATATATGGCATTGACTTTGTCTTTTCACTTACCTACATAAAATTGTTTGATGTACATATCGTAATTTGTTAGTCGATTCTTGATTAGCTATGATATTTTTCTTTAGGATTTCGTTCTGTTTTCGAATGTAATTATATTGTTTTGCAATTGTAAAGACGCCATTTTTATTTTTCAATTGGATTTTGGGTCTAAACCAAATTAAAATCGGCGACTTTCGTAATCAACCATTGGTACATTTCATTTGTCAGAGTCGTGCGCATATTTTAAAATAAAAACATTTCAATTTCAAAAATCACATTTTTTTAAATATCTAGAAAATTCAAAATTATATTTTATATTTACATATATTTTGTGTCTATCAGTCATTGATTAAATAAATAGTATTGAATTAAAACAATTGATTTTTTTATACAACTGCGTTGTCGATAGATATTCGTTATTGGCAACAAAAAAAATTTTTAAGAAAACTTTAGCTTAATTCAGATATTACGACCTCAATTTTAAAAGTAATTTCATAAAGCTACTATTTTAAAAGTATTTTTATTGATTAGATTGTAGCTGACTAAGGTGACAACCAAAATTTATATATATATACTATTCAATTTACAATAAATATTAATAGTGCCATAATTATGATAACATTATTATATTTTTATAGTAAAATTTTAAAAGTTATTAAATTGTTAAGGGAATTCGTTGTTATTGGTTTATAAATTATTAAAAGTATTATTATGTCTACCAATAATATAAAAGCATTTAAATTATTTATTTATTTAGATGTTATAATTTAAAAACCATTCTAAAGAAACTTGAGTTTTGAACCATAATTGAAATTAATTTGATTCTTTAACTAAAAATTTTTATTGTCATTTAATATATAATTATACATAATAATTTTAATAAAAATTATTAGTTCAAATTACGCAAAAAATTTTCCAACTAAATTTAAAATAATCTGTAACGTGGTTCAAAGTCATTTACCAATAAAATTAATAAAACATGTAAATTAAGGTAATCGTTACTAGCTTTTAATAAAACTTTGATTGATTTTTGTATAAATAATTTGTTAACTAAATTAAATAATTTAGAATGTTCAATTAAACCATCTTTTATACCTAAAATTCGGTTTCTACAGGTTGGAATTACAATTGTAATTAAGTTTATTTTATTTTTCATATTAATTTTTATTTTAATAATAGTTTTGGTAATGAAATTTTTAGAATTTAAACAAAAGTTTTTTAATAAAAATTTCTTTGCGAAGATTGAAATAATGAAAATTCTAATTTTTTTATTAATAACGTTTTTTTAATATCCAGATAGAACAGAACCGTTTTGTTTAGTTAATGAATATTTCAATAATTAAAAAACATTTTTAATTAATTTTTCATTTAAAATTCTACATTGCAGTAGTTTTATTTACCGACTCTGTGCCACATCTACTGACAAATAAGGAAAGTGTTCATCATAGTAAATTTTATATTCTTGTAATGCGTATTTATAATAAAAAAAATACAAATTTAATTATGTAAAGGATAGAGAATTTACTAAACTGAATTAAACTACATTTGTACATAAAAACACAATGTTTGTTATTGTGTCACCAAAACATTAATTTATACACTAAAAATATTTTTTTTGTTTTAGTATAAATCTACGTTTTACAATAACACAAAACTTTACCATGTTTGATATTTGAAAAAAATGTTAAGTAGTTTTATAATAATTTATAATTAAAATATGTACCTAACAATTTACCTATAAATTATTTAGGAAACACATAATTGTCAAAAAAATCTAAATAAAAAATGATTCTAATTAAGCTTAAAAATTTTTAAGCAAAAAGTTAAATACTGAAGGTGAAACGAAGACTCATATTTAAATTACACAATTAATTATAACACAACAACGTATAAAGCTTTAAGGTCGTTCTCATTAGAATGTTTAAAAAGGTGAATGGATTCTAATTAAAGTATTAGAGTGATTCTAAAAAATTTAAGTTTTTATGATTTTTTACGGTTTACAATAGAACATTATTCAAATAACAAATTAAACTCAAAATAAATTTTCTTTGTTCTTTTAAAGTTATTAAAATGTCTATACTTTTGTTAAAGTTGTGGGTTATTATAACGTCGATAAAAATTAATATTATACAAGCTTTTGTCACATTTAATTAACGACATTGATAATTTGGAATATTTGTTATGACATGTATTTATGTATCTATTTATGTATTGTAAGCGTGATTTTTAATTTGATTAAATGTCCATATTGGTTGTAAATAAATAAGCTTGAAGTGATCTTTTTTTCAAACAATCTAAAATATTAAACATTTTCTTAGTTTCTAACTTTTTTTGATAATTTTGATAGATATTTATTTTTTGTAATTTTTGTATGATTTAACATCAGAATCAATTTCTGAAACGATTTTTTGTTCTATGACTGATCAAACTAAGCAATTAAAAGCTTTTGTATTGTTCCTATTTTTTATTAGATTTTCTTGTATATTATGGCCTGTTTCAATATAACATTTTAGCTTCGGTATGTTGATAAAATTTTGTTTATTGCTTTGCTAGGTTTTTAATACATTTTTTGTGTACTAATGTTAGAATGTCTTCCGGGTTTAGACCGTGTCATAGTTGCAACCGAAGCTGCCAACGTTTCGCCCACTTTCGTAAGGGGCTTCATCAGGGCGTGAGATAAATCGCAAAACTCAAACAAGCAATCGAAATCTAACTAAGAACTTTTCAAAAGTTAGGTTATCCACTTGTAAAACAAGTCATAACCTAAACTATAAAAAGGTAAGAAAGAAAACGATAACCTGAAAAAGCAAACGAAAATCTAACAAAGAACCACTACCGAGTTAGGTAATCAACTTGTGCACCAAGCCAGATTCTAAACTCCGTAGAAGTGACTTAAGAAGAAATAGTCTCCGTATATAAAGGAAAAGGATCGTCACGGATGATTAAGCTCGACCCTGATTGGGTTACGGTTGCTAGGGGGCGTGTTTTTGATAAATGACTAATAACCGGGAACCAAAGAGGGGATAGTTCGAAACCATGATCACGATTGAAGTTATTGGGGTGTTTGATGATTTCTATGCTTTCTCGGAATTTCCTGTTGAAAAAGAATGGAGATTTGGCAATCAACGAAACATTATCAAAATCTATCTTGTGACCTGTAGTAAAATGATGTTCAGCCACCGCAGACTTGGAAGTATACCTTTTCCTTATACAACGATCATGTTCTGAAATGCGAGTAATGACGGAACGACCGGTTTCACCAATGTAGACTAAACCACAAGAACAGGGAATTTGGTATACACCTTGAGATGAAAGTGTAGGAAATTTGTCTTTGAGAGAAGGAAGAATCTGAGAGATTTTGCCTGTCGAGTTGAATATGGGTTTAATACCATTCTTACGAAGGAGTTTCCCTATTTGATCTGTAACCTTGTGAATGTAGGGTAAAAAGGCCAATTTTGGGTTGGATTTGGGTGTAGAAATGTCCTTAGGTAATCGAGTACGTGGATGTAAACGACGATTAATAACTCTATGAATATCTCGCTTTACATAACCATTGTTCACTAAGGTTTTAGTAAGATGACGGAGTTCTGAGTCATGGTTCTCAGGTTGACAAATAGAAAAGGCACGATGGACCAAAGATTCAATAACAGAACGTTTCTGTGCAGGATGATGATGAGACGAAGCATGAAGGTATCTGTCCGTATGGGTGGGTTTGCGATAAACAGAATGGCCTAGAAGTCCGTCGGGCTTACGAGTCACAAGAACGTCAAGAAATGGAAGAGAACCGTTACTTTCGATTTCCATAGTAAATTTGATATCTAAGTGTTGATTGTTAAGATGATCAAGAAACTTAGACAATTCAAGATGACCATGAGACCAAACAATAAACGTGTCGTCCACATATCTAAACCACACTTTAGGTTTTAATATTGATGATTCCAAAGCAACCGTTTTAAAGGATTCCATAAAAATGTTAGCTACAACAGGTGATAGAGGAGAACCCATAGCAGCACCAGAAACTTGTTCGTAAAACTTATTATCAAATTGGAAGTAAGTAGAGGATAGACACTTTTCAATAAGAGGAACCAAACTCAAGTCCTTGCCATGTTGAGACAGAATCTGTTTGATGATAATAAGCGAATCCTTAATAGGAACTTTAGTAAAAAGTGAAGTAACAACAAGTGGATAACCTAACTTTTGAGAAGTTCTTAGTTAGATTTCGATTGCTTGTTTGAGTTTTGCGATTTATCTCACGCCCTGATGAAGCCCCTTACGAAAGTGGGCGAAACGTTGGCAGCTTCGGTTGCAACTATGACACGGTGCAAACCCGGAAGACATTCTAATATTAGTATAGATTCCGGCCGTGGAAGCCTTCGCTATTACATATTTTGTGTGTATAACTTTTAGTAAACTAAGATTTAGAAATTAAAAAAAAAACATTAAATACAAGCTTGAAACTACGAATTTGTACTTTTGCAACTGTAATTTATTATTAATATAATTATTATGATGATATATGATAAGTCTTGGAATTAACAAGCTTTCAACTTTGTGATGACTCGGTCTTCATAACCGGTCTAATACTAATTTTTTTTTGCAACTGTCACATAGGATTATAATTGAACTATTTTTATGATATAGATAAATCATATGTGGTTTATTACAAAAATTCATATATGGCTTACTATTAAATCTAATTAAACTAAAGTGCTATAGTTTAACTATTCATTTATTTATATTTAAATTAATATCAACTTTAATAAAAAATTTTTCAATCTTTTCATAATTCTTTTTCTAGGATTCTTCTTTCGCTTTTCTAATAGCGTAGTCATATTTTCGACAAAAGGTTTTGTATTCTTACTGAAAAGATTGGAAAATCTAAAAGCTGCTAATTTGCGTGAGAGTGGATGGAATTAAGAAAAAGAAATAACGTAATCAGTAGTGGTAGGTTTATGTTTTATTTTTTTACGAATTTTTAGATGATTATTATTACGGTTAATAGACAGATAAAAAAAAATTAGAATATTGTTTGACTCTTTTTCTACTCTAAATTTTATATTGAAATGTAATAACTTACTAAACTGAATTTGAGTTGTCATTTCGCTGTTAAGGTAAGTTGTTCTTAAAGTGTTAAACATTTTCTTTGCAATAGTTTTTAACTTCACGATTTTTTACACATTATCTGCAAGACAATGTACGATTGTATTTTTTGCCTATATACCATATTTCTATAGTTACTAATTTTTCATTTGTAGGAGGTTTTCGTTCTAACACATCACAAACACCTGATTGTTCCAATAACAATTTAACACGAAATTTCCAGTTTGAATATGAATTCTCAATAAACGGTTTGACATTAAATGCTTGAAAGTTTCTAACATATGCAATTGTTAAAAATTGCTAAAGCACTGTACCTACTGTTAATTCCTGCCTAAACCTTTTGCTTAAAAGCAATGCCCTAATGTGTTTTTCATCACATCAACCTTTATAGTTCTATGTTTATACATTTTAAATAATATTCTGGAACCTTAACCTGTTATAGAACACGTAGAATTAACGAATTTATATGTTACTTTGTTTCTACATTGTATATTTTAAATTGTAATTAAAAAACTATGTGTACAAGTTGTAGGTTTAGGTTAATTATATGTTTGGCGAATGAGTCAGTTTAAATTTAAACAAACACTAATTGTTACGCTTATATATAATAGGTTTCTTCAATTTTTAATGTTGACTTACGCAGGCATTGCGAAAGCCTTTAATTCAAAAGGGTACCTAAGAAGTACAATTATTGTATATAAACTAAATAAAATAAAAAAATAGAATATGACTTATTCAATCTAACATTAGTCCTTCGAGCCGGATTATCAAAATTATCACTGCCGGCATATTTACTCACTGCAATCTTGCTAATGAAAGGTAAGCGATTTTATAGTATGTTCTTTCGCAATCATTTATTTAATCTATCCTATTAACTAATTAAATGTTACGCTCATGTATAATATTTTAAGTTTCTTAAATTTTTATTGTTGACTTGCGCGGGCATTGCGAACGCATGTGTACATTCATTCAAAAGTGTACTTAATCTGTTACAATTATTGTAATTGTCAATTAAAAATTGAAAATAGAATATGACTTATTCAATCTAAAACTAATTGTTACTAAATAATCTTATTTTGTTTTGTGTGTTGTTATCAATGTATCAAATGATACGTTTAATTTACATTTACTTTTCAAATTATACTAAACGCAACTTTTTTGTATAAACGTATAGAGTAATGTGTTAATAAATAATCAATTTTATCAGTATTTGCCAAATATGCAATTTCAATTATATGTCAACGAAAAACGAAAATATATATTTACATTGAAAACCTAAATGGAAATCACTTAATCGTAATTGCATATAACCATAAAATAAAACATGTAAATATTTTAGAAATAAAAATATCGTTTTAATCTATAAACAAAAATCAATTTTTTTAATTTCTATTTATGTGACCAAATTATGTTTTATCAATACTTCTTAGTATAAAAAAAATAACTAATAACGTATTTAGTGTTTATTTTTTCTTAGACTTAGATTAGAATCTAGCAATTTTTATGTTTACTAAAGTCATCGATGTTTCGTATACATTATATGTATGCTTGAAAATATCTAAAAATAAATCACTGTTTTAGAAATATTAGGAAAGGCATAGTGTCAAACCTTATTATTCTGTTCGTGCATTTGCTTCTACCACAATATCTTAGAATATAAAAATAACACTCTATAGTGTGGATGATAAGAAATTTATATGACATGTGACCCCCTTAAGAGTCGAATGTAGCAGAATATGATATAAACTAACGCAAGGTGAACGCAATAAACACCAAAACAAAACAAAGGTGACAAGATGTCGCAACCAAAATACTAAAAACGCAAAATATTAAAGACTTCCGAGTTTTACATTATCTTTGTGCAAAGCAAACTTTCCTTTCACAATAAAACTGTAAACGTTTCTATAACATTATTGTATTGACTTGTGTCATTATATGTTGTCTTATGTAAGCAAAATTTAATAAAACGCGGTTTAA
This sequence comes from Aquatica leii, assembly GCA_035610365.1. Taxonomy (NCBI): domain Eukaryota; kingdom Metazoa; phylum Arthropoda; class Insecta; order Coleoptera; family Lampyridae; genus Aquatica; species Aquatica leii. The sequence continues at coordinate 80,225,275 of CM069436.1, read as the reverse complement.
TATTTTGAACGTAAACGTCTGTTTTTATTACAATTTTTTAGGTTCACACAACCAAAATTTCAAAACTTTAAAATATTTAAACTTATAATTTACGTACACTTTTACTGTAATAAAGTTAAAGTCTTTATTGTCACGCAATGTCTTTTTTAATTAGTGTTTTAATGCTTCAAAACGAACATTCAATAAATTCATTCTGATTTATGTGCACGAAAATGTGTTTAAAACAATATATTTCTTCAAACAAATTAAGTCGTATAAAGTTTTACTACTGCCATTGACATTGTCATTGTTTTAGTATTCGTTTTTATCACGAATGTTGTATTTGTTTATAAAAACTGTAAAAAATATATTACAAATTAACGATTTAGACTAACAAAAACGAATACAAGCCAAAGTAACTTGTTTTTACTAAAATTTAAATTATTAAAATAAACAATACGGTAACAATATTGCTGTGTACAAATAAATGCGTAATTAAATTTTATTACAATTTACAACAAGATTTATATTTTTTTTATAGCTGTTGGCTACTCTAAGCATTTTCGACTTTGTACATTATCTGTTTAAACAATTTTTTTAACCCATTAAATGCTCACTATTTTTTTCACTTTAAAATTTTAATGTAGTGGTTTTTATTAATGTTATTAAATGTGTTGAGTACCAGAAAAGTATTTCTTTTGCAATTCTCAAATTGGAGCATGGGTCGTTAACGACTAACTGAGCACAAGCGCAGTACTTACCATCACGTATTTGATTTTGTGTATTACTACTTTATTGGCTAATGTCTAAAAAAAATTAAGCTATGATTCTAAACAAAATTTATTGCAAAAATACATTAATTATATAAATAAAATGAATTATAAATAAATTATTTAGAATCATAAGTTAAAAAAAATATATCAAGCAGTGACACCTCGCAAGAAGAGCATGGTTTTACAGTTTTGTTTTTGCAGACCGTGCAACTTCTTCGGAGTTGATTTATTAAATTAAAGGACCTATAAAACATTTTTAAATTTTTTTATATTTTTGCACGAATGAAAGGTAGAAGTACACCACACTCATTCCAACTAGTTTTTATTACGATATTTTATCAAATAAAGAAGTTACTAGTGGATGAAGAACCTTTGTACTGTGCGATAATAGACCAATACTATGCATAAATGGCTTATAAAAATAAAAATCTTATCTCCATTCAAAAATATTCCAAAAGTAAGATTTTTAAGTGAAGAAAGAACCTAACTACTTAAAAATCGACATTCGCATAGCGAATAAAAGGTTAATGTAACAAACACATACATTCTTAAGCCCTTCTGGACTTACAAAAAACTCAACTTTTACCAGAGATAACAACCTTTAAAGTGTTTTATCTCAGGCGGCTATAGTTCTATAATTTGAAGATACACGAATTTTTTTACTTGGATTGGAAATTGGTAGCTCGATTCATACTTTTGCACAACATTTTAAATCATTTGCAGACACATTATTAAAGAATTATTTAAAGTTATTGATCATAAATTTTCAGAAATCGGAGATTCAGATTTGGATTCAGATTGTGACTTTGGTAAAATTGAAAAAATGGAAAAAAATTCATCCCCGAACAATAGTGCAAAATAATTAAAGCATTCAGTATAAAATCCTCAATCGTTATAAATATCATTATTAAATTGCTGCATTTAATAAACAAGAAAACTAATACAGTTAGTCAGCTGGTTTATTATTGAGATAATGTAAAATGGGTACGCATAAAGGAATGCGGAAGCTATTATAATAAATATTGCTTAGATCCATATACGTCATTATACAAAGTTGACATTTTAAAACTTGGTTCTAAAAAATTTAATCCAGCAAGTTTTAAATTACAGACCATAAAAAAACATAACGATGTGTCTGAAGAAAAAAGGTCAATATAAGAGAACAGTTTGAGGTACGTCGATAAAGAATACAAATATTTTTAGACAAACATGAAGGTGATGTCAAGACATAAGAACCTCGCGTAAAAATAAAAAAAAAGAAAAAAATAATCAATATTTGCATTTAGAGTTACCATTTTATTTTTGGTTATATTACTGTATAAAGGACCTATGTACCTTTGGTTCAAATTTTTACAAAAAATTATGTTTATTATTTATTATTATTTTTATAGTAAAAATTTTCAATAAAGCGTTTATTCATTAAATAAATAGTTGGTTTGAAATTTTATTTCTGGTAGAAGTATCGAGCAAGTAACTTTAAACTAAAATATCTCGAAAATATGTTTTTGTTACATAGGCCCTTCAGCAACTTGTGTCTTCAATTATGAGATGCTGCCTTGCATTAAGTCTAACTGAAAGTGAAATGGTAAAAGACGGTGCACTTCTCAACGGTGGTGTTCTATATTTCATATTTTGGAACGATAGGTGATGTGATGTTTTACCTGCACGTTGCCTCAACTGCCAAGCATTTGTTATGGCTACATCAAAAAGCAAAAAGGTAATGAGTATACACCACGTTTTGTTTCGTATACCAATTATATACTTCCAAATGTTGTTGTCAAGTTGTTCTACTGCACAAATATGCTTATTATAAGTTGAAACAACATTAGGCTAAGGTATTTTACCCTTTTGGTTATCCTTGACAAAATACTTCTTGGCTGTTTAATTTGACAACAGTGTTACTACACTATTATTTTTCTAACGCAATGCAACGATATTGTTTTCTTTGTCTAATGCGCTATTGCACCATCCGCGATCTTTCTTGGTGTAGAACTTATCGTTTGGAAGACTGCATTTATCAGTTTGATTGATTCTAACAGTTTCAGTGGCACCAACCTGTTTTTTGTCTAAGTATTGTGAGAAGTTGAGCAGATGTAAAAAAGTTGTCAAATAATAAAGAAAATGGAACATCTTCATAATTAGCTTGCATCACATCTGTAATCTTACTGTCTTAAGCCGTACTCCATATTTTCAGATTTTTTTTGTTTTTGATAAAGATCAACCTGAACGCAATATCTCAAACGAAGCGCCAAACCCCAAACTTTGAATCTAAATTTAATTGGCTTTCAACGAGTGAATTGTTTACATCCGTGGCGCCTAAAGTAGAGAATCATCAATTCGTCTATCGATAATGAATGCTCAAAAATGCTCAAAAACTGTTTATGCAAAGCGTTTAGGAGAGGTCGTATTTTTGCCATTTGATCATTTTGATCACACTGCGTGTTGACTACAACATGTAGATTTTTAAAAATGTCTTCAAATCTTCTACGTCTCACAAATTTGGCCACTAAGTCATTATAGACATTTATTTTATTCCCAATACATTGTAACTACTCAAACACAAAATTCCAATAAAAACGTACATTTTTTCAACAGATAAAGTCAAAGGCGCATTTTTAGAAGTTGAATAAAAAAGCGAAGGAATGAAATCTTTAAAAACTATGTAAAAAAAGGAGAGGATAATTTATATTTAGTTAAATAAGTATACACTAGTATTCGAAGAATGATATTAAATAACAGGTAAACACTTTTTTATTGCAATAGTTAAACAAATACCCGCTGAGCTTAAATGGGTTAAATGAAATGAGAGTACATATACGGGGTGCCACAAAAGTACAAGGAACCTCTATTTGTTTCTTTTAAGATATAAATTGAATTTTTTTATACGGTAGGTTTAAAAATTTTTAAATATATTTCCCACCAAACACTTCTACTTAAGTAATAATTAACTGTAAAAACATATGTAATTGTACGTAGATTTTTGTTACTGCGACTCTAGAGTTTTCTTGTCATTACGTAACTAAAAAAATGTCGATGATTCGTCCTCACACATTTAGGGATCATGGATTCTAGAAATTAACAGACTGCAGCCAATGGGATCTGTCGATTAACTCTATTGCTTTTGGATATTGCTTTGTCACTAAATAAAATATTGAAAAAAATCACCGCTTTCTTCTACAAGGGCACTCATTCGACGTAAAAATTCACTCTATTTTGAAAATCCTTGTAATTTTTGATGTAGTTCGATGTGGTAAGTGTAAAATTTTTGCTGTAATATAATTCTACTCACAATACTTTGGGATATGTCAGTTTCTGAACTCATATTCTTGCTGCTTATTTCTGGATTTTATTGAATTTTTAGTAGCACTTGTAACACATTTTGCTAATTTACACGACCACCAAAAATGTCTTTACTAGTGTAACATACAGTATCAGTTATTGCAAACCTTATTGCTAGTTTCCGAAAACAATCATTTTTTGAAACTCTTGCATTCTGATGTTTTTGTTAGTAAATTTGTATTACTAACAAAAGAGTTATTCATGGTTTTGCGTTTCTACACACCCTGTATACGATACTTTAAATTGGTGGATAAATAAGCACTTGAATAAAAGTTTAGAGTATAGAACAACACTTAACACTTTAATCGTTGATTTCCAACAGTAACGCCACTAGTTTCTTGACCATAAAATCTAAAGGGTGTATATTTGGCTTATAAAGTTTTGAGTTATTTTAATCGAAATCAAAAGACTTTTATAATAATGCAAAAATAGCGATACCTCGTATATGACAATAGTAGTTTACGTAACAAGAGTCGAAAGTAAGAAATAGCATAACGAACGTTAATGCGACCCGAGGCCGCACGGCCGAGCGTTGCATGTGAGTGAGTTATGCTATGATTCTTTCGACGAGAGTAATGTACATTATTTTTTGTGTTGCCTTTCATAAAATTACATTCTTTTTTAAAAAAATAAAAAAAAACCAACAGAAATATAATATGTTGGTACTACATTTATTACTAAATCTGTCAGATTTGACATTAACTTTAACATCGTTTTTTTTCAATTTTAACTGAATTTTAAGATTTTTAAAATGATTTTTCCACCTGTGGCATACTCATTCTAATATATTAATTGACTTTGAACAATTACTTTTATGTGGATTCCTAGTTTTCATTTTGCCACCCTAGAGCTTTTTTCGTTCATTACGTAACTACACTAACGAACGAATATTGACGTTTGCAATGTTGGCAGCACAAAAAAATAATTTTAAATTGCGTAAAATTTGCGCAGCTAGCGTTTAAAAAAAACCCAAGTTGATATTTCAAATAGCAACCGAGTTATGGAGGTTCCTCGTACCCTTAGGACACCTTGAGTATGTTATTTTAATATTGCGAAATGTTTGTGCTGCTTTTATCACAAAAAAATTTACATAAAACTATGTTTTCAAAGTTATTATTTAAGTAAAATTGTTTGTCTGATGTTTAATTTCCGAAAGTTAATTAAAATTTAAAAAAAGGTTTAAAAGTTTTATAAATTGAAATACATCGTTAGGTATTGGGCGAAAAAAGCTCTCGAGCGACAAAGCAAAAAGTAGAGGTCCACCTAAAACTAAGTGTTCAAAGTCAATTATAATATTAGAACACTCGTTATGAAAGGTGGTAAAACCATTAAAAAATTCTTGAAATTTAGTAAAAAAAGATGTTGAAATGAATTTCAAATTTGACAGATTTAGTATTAAATGTGTTAAAGTTCGTTATACTATCCTTTACTTTTGACGCTTCTTACGTAAATTACTAATTCATTTCGTAATAGTTTACAACAACCGGGGATTAATAAGAGGGCGTTATGAATTTATTATATTTTTGTTTAGATTTAACATTTTTAAATTTTTTTTGCATTTTTTTAACATATTTGAGTATAATTCCCACACATTCATTTTGATTGTAATCGTATATTAAAACACAAGTTACAGAATGAACGCGCTTTAATCACGAGAAGGGTTTCATACACGAGCCGCGCAGCGGCGAGTTTATAAAGCGGTCGAGTGATTAAAATGTATTCTATGACGTGTGGTTTATACTATTTTCTCTATTTTCATACAATATTTAATGTTTTTCGTATAATTTTAATTTTAAAACAACATTGGGAAACTTTTATATTTTATTGAATTGGCAACACTTACACATTGACATACTTAAAATTATGTTTTAACCTAAAATCTCATACAAAATTATCTCGTTATACCTTTATAAGTAAATAAATTTGAATTAATAGCACGTTTTTATTTTATCTTGGCATCAAAATTTGAATTTCAATTGTTAAGTTCCTATAATTTTGATTTCTTTTTCGTGTAACGTCAACTTACGATGCAGAGACGCCAACTTTGTAAAAACTGACATTACTAAAATTCGTGTAAGAATTTACTTATTCTTACACGGATTTTAGTATAAAAATCGCTAATTCTCATATTGAAATAGAGAAAATTAATTCTGAGAAATAAAAGATTAATAAATCAAATTATTTATTGTTATAGACTACTAGATATACCTGTAGATTTTTAGTAAAGTAGAAATTAAAACAATTGTTTATTTTTAGTGAGAGGCTCTGGTGCTGTATCACCTTACCCTACTGGCGTAATTCTTGTCATACGCCTTTGGTGCATAAATAGATAATAAAGTAATTTTATTTTCAAAGCTAACACAGATTTTCTTAATGATAAATGTAGTACCAATAATAAATTTGTCATGTTTTTGATATAATTTTTTATTAAATTTTTTCAGAGAAAGTGATATATTTACTATTGTAATTTAATGTTTATGTTTTTGTCCGTTTCGGTGTACTTTACAAGCATCATAACTGACCGGAAATTGTACTTTTCTGGCTTACGCTGATAAAATGTAGTAGAATTGTATAACTAGTAGTTATCACTAATAATCATTAATTTTTTACGTTATTTGTCATTGGTGTCAAATTTATTAAACAATTATCTGTGTTATTGCTAGAATATCACTAACAACTTTTTTTTAGACAAATGTAATAAATTTCTTATATCTTACAGTTGTTGAAAACCAAATATTTTGTTTAAGAAAAGTTAGATTGTAAAGAAATTATGTAATTGTCAAATATTTCAAAAAGTATGGAATTTTTGTCATTACAGGTTTCAGTTTTATTAACAAGTTATTAAGTTTGATTAGAAACGAATACTTAATAACTGTTTTTATCAAATTTTTATAAGGGTTAGCACAATAAATTTTGTGTATCACAAAAGTATTTTGCAAGTATTTGCAATTTGTAAGTCTCGATTTCAGCTCTGTTTAAAAATATGCTCATACGCGCAAAATAGCACTTTCTGAACTAGTGACACAAATAACTATTTAAACACATAAATTACAAAGCATTTTTTTCGGATTTATTAATCTATTTTTTCTAATGTCAGCATTAACTTTTTTTGGGTTTTTTGCTTAAATTCTAAATTTTTTATTTTGTTTTTCTAGTTTCTTTAATTTTTTTTTGTCCGTTAAGATTCAAGTTTAGTACATACCAACTTAATTGCTTTCTTTCAACTTTTCCTGAGATTGCTTTCTGTTAAACCGTTCGGTTTATGTATTAACTATATATTTATTTATGTAGTATTGTTTATGATTCACTAATTAAGACTGTATTTAATGTATTATAAGGCACCCCATTTGTGTGAGTCTGAATAAAAGGACAAATAAATTTGGTGTTTATTTTTGAGTTTTAATCAATAACTAAACTTTTAAACTTTTACCTAGGTAGAGCGTTTTCAATGTAATTGTCTAGTTTAATTCACTTTTTTAAATATAAGCTTTATTTTAGGCAACAAGTATTAGGAAGTATTTGGGATGTGTTAGTAACAGTTATGTTCTTTTTTCGAAGTGATGTACAGTAAGAAACACAAAGTAGGTAACAAAATTCTCAAAAAATCTAACTTTATTTGGCACGCTGAAATATTATCAACGGTAGAGGTCACCTTATCAAAGTTCAAAATAGTAAAATTGTATTCGAAAAGCATATTAGACGTGTAAAGATAAAAAATTGAGATCTACGTTTACTGATAGCTTTTTATAAATGTAAAATTATTCAAGCAACAAGTTTTACCCCATAAGCTTATTTTTATATCGCTTGAACTAGAGACAGTTTGTTGCAATTACGATTTTCTGCTTTTATTATATTCAAAGAAGACTTACAGCAGAGTACTAATATGCTTTCTGAATCAATTCTCTGAGTGTTCTCAGTCTGATATTTTGAAGCAAGAGATGATTTAACTTCTGGCCGAGCGGTTTCAATGATTTTGAATTAAGGTTGTTTGAAATGCAAAATAATGGTTACAAACTATTACCCTCTTTAGGATGAATCGTTGTGGTTAGGACAAAAGTTCGCGGTGTTGGCCTAGATAATAGTTAAGTATCTGGTGCATACCTTAATATACCATTCTTATCGTATTCGCCGCAAGTTAAGTACTCGTAATTGATAACAAATTTATTATTGTAATTACCCTGTAACAATTTGTTATTATACTTTACCCTGAAGTATTATTGATTTTTTGGGACTATTTCAAAGTTGCGTTCAATTCTGGTTTGTCTAATAAACGTTTGGTGCGGACTATTAATTTAAATTTTTATAATGAATTTTTGATGCGGATTAACTAACTCAAATTATTTTGTTTTCCATGAATCGTTTTAGAAATAATTATGTACATTTTTTGTATATAACATTTTTATGATTAATTGTATTAAATATAATGTAGTTATTATTGTATATTAAAACTTATTTCTTTTTAAAAAATTTTACCAAAAACATTTTTAATAACTTCTTTTTCTTGCTTTTAGTTATTGCTGTGTTATGGCACAAATTTTAAAATTATGATTAGTAATAACTATTACATCATTTTGATAACTGACAAATCAATATTTCCAAATTCCAACATACGTTTGTTGAATTCTAACTTTTGCTGAATTTCGTAATACAACAATATTTTAAACAATTTTGTTTTACAACTTTGTTGATTAGTTACGAAACAACAAAACCAATTTTAGAAGCAACGCGTCAACCATAAAACACAAAAATGCTAAATTTATCAGTTAATAACTAACAAACTTTATACAAAACGTAAAACTAAAGTTAAATCTACAGTACATAACAGCTCGGTTTTAACTTCGCGTTAACATTTTAAAAATGTCTTTCTCTTTCTTAATTGTGTACTCAATTTTGACCTGTTTCTTAAAACGTTTTCTTTTCCTGATTGGTTAAATTCTAAAACTTTTTTAGTACTAATATTCCCAATTGGTTTCTCTTTTTTATTTTTACTGTTAAATGCGGCGTTATGCCTCTTTGTACCCTTAAAAGATTACTACGTTTTGTTACTAGATGGTGTTGCGTGTTTCAACTAAAATCAAGTTTACCGGTTCCTTAACTTTTTTTGCGATTAATACTAAAGAAAAGCGTTACTGACTACAAAATGCATTAAATAGGTAAAACTTACTTTAAGATGAATTTTTTAGTAAAACAAATTCGTTTCTTAAATTCTACAAATATGTTTTTTCAAAAACAGTGAACGTTTTAAATTTTGGCAAAAAATGTTTTATAATCACTACAAGAACGTAAAATGCTCGCGTACAACAAAACGAATTGGATTCGTTTAATAAATGTCTTAACGATTTGTTGGGAGAATGCCACGTAGGTGTTGAATAAAAAACATTTCCTAAATACAATTTAGAAACAATTTTAAAAAGTAAAATAAAATTTTGAAATAAATAAATTCTGGTTTTTGTATGACATTTGTTGTTTTATTTCTTAAAATACCGTTAAACATCATAATGTCATTTAGCTTTTTAATTAAAACGGCGGTAGTTGTTACAAATTTAAAAAGTGGCTGCCACAAGGATTCGAACGACGGACTTTTTTATTCATCGGCGTAATGGAAAACGATTGGATGCACTACACTACCGCGGTATGCTTGTAAATTGCTTAGTTAAAGTATCACATTCGTACGTTTTTTAATGTTAAATTTCAATAAAAAAAACCTTTTTTTAAACAAATCAAATATGGCTTTACATTTTTTAACTTATACAAAAACTTGTGTACGACACTGCAATTTTTCCGCACATAGTTACGATTCTGTAACCTGAAAAAACAAAAACATCATAATTAAAGAGGATACATTTAATAATTTTTATTTTGTTTTTAAGAATTAAGTTTGAAGATATTCTAATAAGTAATTGTTATCTTTCTAACGCAAACTTTTAACAACATATCGGTCATATCTCTACTGTACTGTTTTATTTAGTTTATGAGTTGGAATACAAAACATGATTGTAAAATATATGTATGTTATAAATAATAATCATTTTTACTGTTAATAGATGTCTAAAAAATTTTCAACAAAAATTTTAAACGTAATGATAATGCACAAACAATGTTTCTCGGCTGTTTACGAGAGATTAGAAACGTTAGAATGTTTAAACAGTGTTTAAAAAAAGTTTTTTGCTAGGGTCTAAAATATTATTTATCCTGTCGTTTTTTTTTGATAAAAAAAATCTGTTATGCATGTATACATGTAATTCAAAATAAACCTCGTTTTTATAAAGCAAATGAGGTACATTTATAAGTATGTAAAATTTATTCATATTGTAATAAAAAATTATTCCGAAATACAGAATGTATAATAAAAAGTAAAAATAATAATTTAACCACGGTAGCAATCGGAAGCACAGACCTCTGGGTGTGAGTTTGAATGAAAATAAATACAAAGACGTGAACTCCGTTAATTTAGTAACTATAACTTAATATACTATTTACATTAGAGAACAAAGAACAATATTGGAATTAAACATATTAGAAATAAAACAGGATTTAAAATAAAATATTAGGGCGCCAACCACCTTTAAATTAGTGATAAAATCGTAAAATCTTACATCTAATTATTAATTATTGATATTAAATGCAAAAAATAGTAAACGGTTAATTTGTTATCGAGTATGATTCCCGAAAGGTTTTAAACAACACAATTTAATTACTTGAATTCAAAACGTAACAGGTAGTATTAATTCCAGTTGACTCACCACATAATATGACGTTATCGTATATCTTCTATTTTTAACACATTCTTGGTTGAAGTGATAAGATTCTTCAACAACAGCAGGAATGTATAATAAACGCCAATAACGGAAAATCCATTAATAAAACCAAAATAAACGATCCAGTAAATCAAAAACCGGAATAAACGAAAAGATCCAGTAAAAGAAAAGATCCAGAATAAAAAAAGTAAAAGACCCTAAATATAAATAATTAGAATGTTTTTTTTTAATGACATGATGTACTCACGCTGCATTTACAACAACGGCTTTCAAAATAAATTCCTTTGTCTAAATATTGCGTAACATTTTGAAATCACTAAAAATGTTGAATTCAATAGAAAAGTTATATCAAAATAACAGTAAACTCACCAATAATTAGATGGAATGAATAAAAATTAAATTGTATGCGTTTTTACGTCATAATCAAGAAAATGTGTCTTCCCGGCATCACTACGACACGCACGGCCAAGCGTGGCTCAAGCGGAAGTGTCAGCTTAAGCTATTACTCAAGCCGGTTAAAACAACGCGACGTTGCCAAACTGAATAAATTTACGTGCAATATTAGTTGCAGAAAATAAACGAATGTAAAATTGAATTTTAATGTAATGAACTCTAACGGGACGTTACAATATATTATAAGAATTGTTATTAGAAAAAGAAACTAAGCTGGAAGTATTCAAGTTTTCAAAGATCAAATGGAGTAGTTCGACAAGTTTGATTTACTTATCTTAAAAACGGCTATTTATTTTAGTAAATGTATATCGTACTCAAGAAGATTTAGAAGATATAGTTTAAACACTACGTTTCTTTGACTTTCTCACATATGTGTTTGTGTAGTAAAAGGTTTTAAAAACATCAAAAATATTTAGTAGTTGAAATCTATATTCAACTTATAGTTGCACACTTGTGTTGCCACAAAACGTTTTTAAAATGTTTATTCAGAAAACCGTTTTTTATAAATTGTAGTATTAAGTTTCATAAAGTTCAACACATAAATATTATTTGAGTGTTATTTATCTCATGTTCTAATAAAATTAAATCAATTTCTTTCGTATCATAAATGTTTTTAAAACATATTATGAAAATTACTTTGTGTTCTAAGTTTTTTACAATAAAAATACATTTTTAATTTGTTTTGAGTGGTTTTATTCTACTAGGGTTCTTGTTGTTTGACCAAGGAAATCTGGATTTTTTTCTTCTGAATCGGAAATTAAACTCTATGTTTGTAGTGGAACTGGAATTTGTAATTCGGTACTGTGATAAACAGGTCTGATGGCCAAACAAATGTTTGAATATTTAACTAAATTCTTAGTCTTATTCGTGGTTCCATTCATTTTTACAATAAAAAATTGCAGTCTGTGGTACAATATAAGAACTAAAAATGGCATGTGACGCGATTTTTAACCAGCTAATAAGCAAAGTTACACAAAAAACACAATAGATGTGAGGTACTCAAGATTTGTCCTAATCACCAATTTTCCACTTAAAATACAACTGAGATCTAATAAACTATTATTTTGTTTAAACGTAAAAAACATAAATTATGCATTAGGTCGGAACATGTGTGTGTCGGTTTAGTTGCTTTTGGTGACTGCCCCGGTTTTTGTGTGTAGCTAAGGGTAGCATTGTAACTCTTGTAATATTACACTAGGTATCTGTAGCTGTTTTTCTTTTAAACCATGTCTGCAACAAAACTCCCAAATTTTGCTTATCGGAATTATTTGCTCAATTTCTTTAGACTTATTTCTATAACAGTAGAAAAAATCAAGGAACTAGCTGGACACCTGCAGAATATGGTGATTCTATGCTAGTGGACTAACCTCCTCGTTTCACTGAGAATTTTTTTGACAAATGTGGTTACTTTTGCTTTATTGTATCAGGTACTCACACTGTTGTTCCGTTTCAGCATGATGCATTCATTTAAACATAGATAATAGAAAAAATTAAAACCTAAAAAAAATTCTGAGAGAATAAGATACCAAAAAAAAATGATAAAAAAACGAAAAATGATGTGAATGTGAATATTTTCTACAATATCTTTACCCCTCGTTCTTCTTCTGATGTCTTCGTTTCGGACCTTGTCTCTTAGGCGGACTTTGAGCATGGCTATTTCGATTGCTCGTTAGCAGATTCGTAATTTGTTTGCGCTGTGTTTTCTTAGCGGCATTGTTTCCATGCTATATGTAGGCACCGCTAGATGCATGTGTTGCATATCTTTTGCTTGAGAATGTTTGATATTTTGGCGTTTTTAAGGATATAACTACTGCTCATGTAAGACTAATACTTCTATTTAGCTCGGCTGTCTAGTTTTCTTTTTTCTTTTAGTGTTATGTCCTAAATAGTTACATTCTTAAACATTTTTTATAGCTTGTTTTCTTAAAGTGACACTAATATTTTTTGAACTCATAGTTTTAGTCTTTTTGATATTCATTTTTAAGTTTATTGTTTAATTCTTCTGCACTGTTACTTACTAAAGCTATATCGTCCGCAAATGCTAAATTGTTTAATCTTATTCCATCTATGTTAATGTTTTTATGTTGCCAGGGTGGTGTTTTGAATGCGATCTTGAATGCGTCTTTAAGAACCAGGCTAAAGAATTTAGGAGAAATTGTGTCTCCTGGTCGCACTCCTTTCTCTACTGATATTTTATCGGTCGTCAAATCTTCATCAATTTTTTTTCAACGTTGCTGTTTTATATAGATTATAAAATAGATTATAAAATACTCAAATTAAATAAATGTGTTGATGTTGTACTAAACGTTTTATTTAAATTCTGTAATTTAATATTTTTCCGTGTATTTATTGCCATTAACAAACAGAATAGTATATTAAAACACAAGTTACAGAATGAACGTGCTTCAATCACGAGACTGGGTTTCATACACGAGTGGCGGAGCGGCGAGTGATTGAAACGTGTTCTATGACGTGTGCTTTATACTATTTTCTCTATTTTGATACAATATTTACTATTTTTCGTATTTTAATGTTAAACCGACATTGGGAAACTTTTATATTTTATTGAATTGGCAACACTTACACTTTGACTTTAAAATTTGTGTGTTAACCTAAAATCTCATACAAAATTATCTCTTTATACCTTTATAAGTAAATATTTTGAATTAACAGGACGTTTTTATTTTACCTTGGCATAAAAATTTTAATTTCAATTGTTAACTTGAAATCATTTTGATTTCTTTTTTATGTAACCTCAACTTACGATGCAGAGATACCAACTTTGAAAAAACTAACATTTTAGTGTGAGATTTGTTAACTCTCATGTCGAAATAGAGAAATGTATTAATAAAAACACGTCAAAATAATTTATAATAATATTTGCAGGTATTGCAACTTACAAAACAGTCTCGAAGCAAAGATATTCGTCATAAACAGGGTAATAAAATTAATAACGTTGAAAAATGCATTAGAAGTTCTCATCTCCTAAAATTTTATTGCGATAAAAATGTTACGATTATTGCGAAATTAAAAAGGTACAATAATATTGTTGGGTAATAAAACATTGTGTTAATCGAATGAACGAGAATGTATTTACAAAAATTAAAAGAAATCTTAGTAATACTAATAAATCAATAGTGCTAGAGATAAGCATCTAATTTTCAGAGAACTGATAGGGTAAATTACGTTAAAGTAGAGCGATGACTTTTAATTTTTTTATGGTTGCTAATTTGCACTTTGTTTAGTACTTAATTTCTGAAGTGTAAGCGTTTTGTGTTTTTATTAATATTTTGATGGTATTTAAAACATTTATGTTCTTACAATTTTTGTTTAATATGTAAAGTAACTATTAACATTTAATTAGTTTCTTTGATGTCACTTACTCAAATGTTGTCTATAAACAATACTTTCCAATTGTAATAAATGTAATATAAATATAAACCATTGCTGCATAAGAAAGAAAATTGTCGTGAAAAGCTTGGCTAAAAAACAACTTTACAATCTGTTCAAAAATAAACGCGTTAAAGTTGAAAACAATCATCAGAAATATGTAAACATTAGAAGTGAGATTGATTTAAAGCTATTTACACGATACACAATTAGTAGAAATATAATTAATTTGCTAAACTAAAATACAACACAACAAACTAAGAAAATTATAACTTACTAATTAATGAATAACTTGAAAATCAAAGTTTATATCAATGCCGTTTGCGATAAGGTAATTGCGCTCACAATTGTTTATACGACGTGCGCCTAATAAAAAAAATTGAAAAAATACACCAAATTTGAACTTATTTATTTATGTAATACCGCCAAGTTATTATGTAAAACTGAAGCCGAGTCTATCTTTTATACTTTTGTCTTATCAACTTAAATAAAAATAGCAGCAAAGATATATGACAATTACATTCTAAAAAACGTCACAGTTAAGTTTTTTACAAAACCTACATTAATACAGTTAGATAAACTAACAGATATTACTATATCTTTAAAATTTCTGAATTGCTAACAGCTCCAGTAGTTCAAAATAAAAAAGATTATGATTTATTAGATACGATGCCTAAATTGTTCAAAAAAGTATGTTTATAAACCCACTGTTTTTATAAAAATATATTCAGTTATGCAACGTGTCTGGGTTTTTATATTTTTGTATCAGTATACAAAATTATGCAATTTCAAATGTCTTTTTCAAAGTTTCAACTAAAGCTATTCAGTTTGTGTGCTTGAAAATGCTACAGTTTTCTGCTTGTACTTTTCTACAATGCGATTAAAGTTTGTTACATGCCAAAGTTAAAACGAAGTCACTGCCTGAAATTTGGTAACATAAACGATGTTGTGCCACTAGCTCAATGGAGACGGGGTGGGTTATATTTAAAAGTTTCGTGATTGAATTGGATCAACTTGACGAAAACACAAAATCGAAAAGTAATAATGTCAAAATCAAAGGGCGCCAGGAAGGAGTAAAGCTTAATGGACTTCTGGCCCTTGCCAACCACAAGTCCGCTCCTGATGGATACACCCAAAACGAACTTACCTTGTTCGAGTGTATCACACTAAAATCTGTAATAAATTAATAAAGTGCACACGCGGAGGCCGACGGAATTAAAAGCTCTTTACATTTAACAATTTAACATTTATTTGAACACAAAAAAAAAATAATGACACAAAAATAGAGTATAGAAATTAACAAAAATTAATCAAAACAACAAAAGGTACGTAAATGAACGTTTGATCAAAAACAAAATTTGAAGTTATTTGGATAAATACACAAAACAAAATAATAAAATACAAAATACAAAATTTAAAGAAATAAAACAGCACAAATTAATAAATCTTAATTCATCTAAAATCACGGCCGTGTGCGCGTCGAAATTACTCAAATATAAAATGAAATAAACTTATAAAACTAACATATATAATTTGAATCGAAAATTCGGTCCCGTTTAATAAATTTTTAACTTGGGATTATAACACAGTTCCGCTAAATACGGACAATAATTAGTTACATTAACGTTAAATCAATTCGAGACACTTGTAATTTTTACTTGAAACTCAAAGCTTTTAACACTTAAATCACGTAAATAATATCTTCACGATTAAATAAATGGTACAACATAAATACCTTGAATTCGCCGTAACTTCAAGAAAGAACTTGTGGTTAGTTCATAGCGACCAGTTGAAAGGTACCCCAAACAATTTCTATGACGGCGGAAGCATTTTCTTTTTAACACTTAAATAAAATCCGCACAAATGCGAAGACTGGATGTAGCACAACCCAACGATTGCATATCCAACTTGAAACCGGAATTTATAATTTTGGAAACCATGAAGTCTACTTAAACCGTAAATTACGAAATTTGGAAAATCAAACTTTTCCACCACTACACTTAATTTTCACGGCTCCAACTAACTTCCGCGGTAATACATAACGATAGGGTAAAAGTACCCTAACTCCTCAACTACATCACGGTACCCGGTACTTCTTAATTAATTCATTGCCACCGAAAAACAATAATCATCCCCAAAACAAAATTTTACCTCTTTTAAAACTTCCTATTCCCACTTAATTTCATGAACTTGCGCCGTAAAATCTTTGTAAAAAATAGAACATTAAATGAACTAAATTAACAAAGATGAAAACTATAATTGGCCACGTGAATTCTATCACGTAGACCTACGACAGGAATATTTCTCACCAAAAACGCTTAGTTCGCTAAACTGCAGGTGGCTCGCAATTGCGCTTTATAAAAGAACTCATCATAAACAAAGTATAGATACCAAGAAAAATGGATCAAATTACATTCCAAAAGGAAGTCGTAAATTATATAGAATTGTTATTTTACTGAGATAAACAAGTACAATACTAAATCAAAATCAAAACCACGGGACTTTATGCATTCAAAAAAAAATACCAGTAATAATTGTAAAACAACTTGAAATACCAATAAACTTAAATCACACGTGATAAAATAACGAGCAAAACGTTTTCGATGCTAACATTGAACTAATCAATCGAAGAAAAACAAAAAAAAACAGAAAATTCAGCCAGCTGAATCTATTTACGGGGTCTGACATAAAAAGATTACTGCTGAAATCCCAAACGCAGGTTACAAGTTTAAGCTAAAATCTATATAAAATGGTCTGTCAAAAAAATTGGTGCTTTAGCTGACATCTACGAGTCTTCGAAACCGTTATCATTTTCTGCAAATGTTAAAGATCCTAGTGTACTGCAAATATCTTTAATTTTTTTGTATTTTTTTAGTGCAGATTTAGTATGAGATGTCATGTCTGTTTATTACAGCAAGATACCTTAATTTACTCATCAATTGACAAAACACCCAAACTTCACGATGTTAGTTTCTGTAGCCCAGATAACACTAAATTGGTTTAGTTTAAAAGCATATTCTAATTTTCTGTCACCTGTTTTGGTTTATTTTAGGCATTTTATAAGCAACCAGATGAGTATATATCTGCTACAGTTACCACCTAAAAAAATTCGAAAGTTTGAAACTGTAATTAAAACTATAGCTTTTGTTTGGAAACCAACAATAAACATACACAAAAATAAATTTTGAATTTGCATATGTTAACCTTTTGTTTCCGTTTTTTATATAACCTATTCTTTATTTTTTTTTATAACGATTCTGGTTTAATATAAAATAACAACTACTAGACAATTTCTTTTTCTTATACATCTTAAGGATTCGAACTTGTGGCTTTCCAAACCTGCACATGCACTGAAAAACAAACCACTGAACATAGCCGACCGTCGGTAAAACTTGGTTAATGCTATTCGATGTTAAAAAAAAAGTGTAAAACATCAGGTTGTAGTTTACGCGGCACCAAACATAATCAAAAGAACTCTATTATATATAACTGTTATATTTTGAGTTGGTTCATGTAAATGTGCCATTGTTTGATATCTAAATATATTTTGCTGTAATAGCAAAGTTGTAAATAAATAAAGGTTTATCTCCTTTGATGGTTGTATGCTATAGGCGGGTTGCACAAAGCAAATCAAAAATGTAGCAAGTGATTATTTCTGAAATCAAATGTTACATCACGAATAAACGTGGTTTCATTGGCTATGTAGCAATTGTTTTGAGAAATAATTAGTTGTTACATTTTTGATTTGCTTTATGTAACCCGCCTTAAGTCTATTATTTTTAAAAGATTGCATATTGCATTTGGTAAAAACAGGCACGTGCATTTTATTTGTCCTGACAGACAACACCTGATACATTTTTTAAAATAATTTTACTCATGGTAAAAAAAATATTTATTAAACATGCAGTATATTTAAATTTATAAATGTAATTATGTACAAAACTGTAATGTCATAAACCAAAACCATATTATTGTCACAATGGTATATAATGAATATGTAAGAATTTATCTATAACTATAGCGGCTAATATGTTTGGGATATGTTTTGTTTTATCAAACCTAAACATTTTCAATTGTGTTTAATTGCCACACAATTCGATTTTAAAAAATTAAAAATTATTGTATTTTTGAATCAAATTTGTTTCATACCAAAACACAAGAACTGAAAGCAAAAACAAACTTGCTTAGTTTCAATAAGAACTTAACTGCTTCGGATTAAAGAAACAAACATATGTTATATTTAAATTGCAATTGAAACTTAAAACATTATTGGTTTGCGTTGACTGGGAGGTGTCCTCACGTTTACAATTTGACTATGTCATTTTTTTTCAACAATTAGTTTACATACCTTACTACAAACATACCCGATTACATATAATAGTTACGGTCTGGTTGTCTGACATATGTCCTGGAAAATTCCATTTCAGGCACCCAACTTGTTCTCTAACGTCTTTCAATTTGGGTATTTGTCTAATCCATGTATTTGTTATTTTGTCTAATATTTTGACTTCTATAAACATTCTCTATGTTTTTTTGTGTTTTTGTTACTTTTTTCATAGTTATTGCGCTCAGTGTCTAAGTTTATAAACCATAGGTCATAATCAAGAGAACACAATAGTTAAATGTTGTGGTTCTGAGAAATTGTAGAATTTTTCTATTATCAGAATCTTTTATAATTTTGAAAAAGCTATCCAAGCTAGTTTGATTGTTCTGATTATTTAGTCGGAGATATGTATATGTGTTCGTTTTAGTGGCGGTTGGTCGATAAAGCCTCCAAACGTTTATTAAAACAAAACAAAATTAGGTACAAATTACTATAAATTATAATATTTAAACATATTTACATGATATAAGTATCATCTACATCTTATTACTCTAAAGCATTAATTTAATATGGTCGTCATTCAAAGCAACGTATATAAATAAGCATTTCTTTATGTTCGGGCTATAGTTATTGGAGCCCAAGCTTACATATGTAGCAGAGCATTATAACGTGTCGTCGCGACTCCTACTACGGGATTTTCATATGCAGTTTAACGTGCGAAAAAGCGCGCGCGTTTATAGCCCGCGGTGCTTTGAATTTAGTAATGATAAAAAGGTGGCACGTGTAGGATGTGTTTTAAATAAAGTATATTTTTTGTACGTAATTTTAGAAAAATGTTAAAAAGTAATGTACAATTTATTTTGAAAAATGAATTCGTAATTTTGTCGATAGAAGAAAAAAATGAATAAAATCGCTCGGAAGGCTATAGAAATACTGCAGTACAGTTTGTTGTAAATGTATCTCAACAGTTACCATTTGTTGTTTTACATTTATTTATTATCAGTAATGAATGTCCGAAACCATAATTTTTTTAGTAGCTTTATTAATATCAAATCTAAATTCAAACAAAACAAAAATCCGTGGTTTTGGCTTTAAAGTAAAAAATTAAAGAACACAATTATTATTTCTTTATTTGCAAAATGTAGCACAGCTTAAGCCCAACCTCACGAGCCGCCATTGGTTTGTTTACAGTCTTGATAATAACAAAATTTATCTTTGTTAATTTTATGTTACTTTTGCACACTCTTGTTATAATCATTGACGCGAATAATGGTCATTAAAGCCTATATTCTATTATTCTAAAGATGTACTAAATGTTTAACCTAATTACCAATTTTAGCAGATTCTGTCTAATAAACAATTTAATTTTTTAATTAAGTAGAAGAGAAGGTCTGTATATAGACAACTGTTTTGATTTTTGCTAATATTTTTTTTTTGAAATTTAAATTTGCAAATTGGTCCGCTTTTGGTTTAATCAATTGCTAACACTTTGTTAAATATTTTATCCATAACCTTATCCATAACGGAGCCCGAAGCGGGGTACAAAATGCACCCCAACCTATATTTTCTGTGTCGCCATCTGACGCGCTATCTTGAAATTAATACGTGGGTATGGTCAAGCGTGTGTTTTTGTGTACACTTGATTATTTGTGTGTTGTATTTTACACGATTTTGTGCGTTTTTGTCTTGCAAATATGTCTAAAAAGCAAAAATTCGACTTAAGCAACGAAGCAAACTGTGAAGCAGCTCTCCAGTACTACAATGAAATTGACAGTGACAATTATGTTGATAATGAAGATGGTAAGGTTATGTCGGAAGCTTCCAAAGTAGAAGACAACCTAGAAATAGAAGATTCTGATGAGGACGTGGTATGTATATCATGCAAGCAGTATTTATTTACTTTTTATATTTATATTTGTAATGTATTTATTACATATTTTCGTATTTATTTTTAAGATTGACCTTGATAGTGACGAAGATAGTGCTTCTGAAAATCGACTACTTATTTCAAAAAACATAACTACGTGGAAAAAAGACCCGCCTAAATTAAACCGTTTGAAAATTCAGGATAAAGTAAAAACAAAACCAGGACTAACTTGCGAATCTAAGAGTTTTTTGAGTATTGCTGAGTGTTTAAAGTTATTTATTGATGACGAAATGCTAGATATTATTGTAGAATTCAATAATCAAAAAGGTAAAAAAATTTACGATATTTGGAATAAAAAATACCCTACTAAACCTAAAAATTGGACTTATACGAACAAAATAGAATGGTATTTTAATTATAGCAGGTGCTCTAAAAGCTAGTAGAGAACCGATTAGCTTTTTATGGTCAAAAAATTCTCTCTACTCAAGGCCTATTTTTACTGCAGCAATGTCTCGCGATAGATTTATGCAATTACTTTCAATGATGCGTTTTGATGATCTGACTACTAGAATTGGGCGTAGAAAAGATGACAAGCTGGCAGCTGTTAGAAAAATTTTTGAGTTATTCTGCATTCATTGCAGAACAAATTATAATCCAGGACTGTATCTAACAGTTGACGAGCAACTAGTAGCATTTAGAGGCAAATGTCCATTTAGAGTGTACATGAAGTCGAAGCCTGCTAAGTATGGCATCAAAATATGGGCTTTAGTGGATGTTGCTTCTACTTATGCTAAAGATCTACAAGTATACTTAGGCAAACAAGGAAATCAACGAGAGCAAGGTCAAGGTAAACGTGTGGTTATAGATCTGACTTCGTCCCTTCCTACTGGCCATAGTATAACAACGGATAATTTTTTCACAAGTGTTCCGCTAGCAAAAGAACTATATTCTCGTGGTCTTATTTTATGCGGTACATTAAGGAAAAACAAACAAGACATCCCGCCAGTTCTTTTGCCGAATATTGCCAGACCAGAGGCTACTTCCGTATTTGTTTTTAAAGAAGAGATAACGTTAACTTCCTACGTACCTCAGAAAAAGAGAGCAGTTATTATTCTAAGTACTGAACATCACGATAACATCATTAGTGGCGAAGAGCACAAATTTAAGCCAGACATAATATTGCACTACAACAAAATCAAAGGCGCTGTCGATACTATGGATAAAATGGTAAATGAATACAGTGTAAAGCGGACCACTAAGAGATGGCCGTTTGTCTTATTTCAAAATATTATTGATATTGCTAGCTTGAATGCATTTACATTGTGGGTCACCAAATACCCAGAGTAGAAAAAACAGAAAACGCATCGTAGGCGAGAGTTTTTACTTCAACTTGGCGAGGAACTTATAAAACCAAACGTGGAAGCAAGACTACAAAATATGAATGGCCTACTTACCTAGAATCAATGAATTTATTAGTGCCACTAGAGACTGGTCGTCTAAATAATCCTAAAAAAAAGAAGCAGGGACGTTGTATATATTGTCCAAGAGGCATGGACAGGAGAAGTCGTAGATGTTGCGAAAAATGTAAAAATTTTGTATGCACAGCACATGAGCTAAAAACAACAATCACAATATGCAACAACTGCAAAAGTGAATAATGTAATCAAATACTCTTTAGGCATTCTTCATATTTTTTAACGATTTGAGTAAAATACTGTTCCAAAGAAGTGTTTGTATTGTTAACAAGTCCTACAGGTTTTATCCATCAACATTACAACCACACAAAATAAGCTCTAAACACAGTTCAAGGTGGGGTACATTTTGCACCCCGCTTCGAGTTTGGAATAACTAAAAAAGCTCCGTGCTCCAAAGGCTCATATGTTATTGAAAATAACATTTTCGTTGCGTCACACTTTTTTGTATTTTTTTGGTTTGAGGTAGACTGTTTGGATTATGAGCCTCTAGTAAATTTGAATAATAAGGTTAATGTTTTATAGAGTGAGATATATTGCAATAAATAAAATAAGTAACACGTTATTGGCAAAAATTACACACATAAAATTTTTTTCAACACCTGAACATTGTTCATGAGATCACATATTGCACATCATGAGGCAAAACTCATCTCTTTGGTCATTAGAAAAACATTTACTACAAAACATGCAAACACTATCCGTGTCATTTTGGGTCTCCATCCTTATTGTCATCTGCGGAAATATTTTTTTTTATTTCGTCGGATTCTTGATTACAATTGGCTTTCTTTCTTTTTTGATGGTTTTTTTTACCTCAGGTAATGGCAAAAATATGTGCTTTTTTAAAATATTTGCAGTTTTTTTGGAGTTACTGACTGAGACCCCTCAAAACCATTTTTGTACAGCGCTGAAGTGATTATCTGAGACTTTGATGCTTTTTTTTAATTGTGGGACAAGAGAAATGTCAAATGCTGATACAGTCTTTAGAACAACCTGGTTGAGGTTTGCTAGTATTTCTAAAAGCGTCAAGGTACGTACCAATTTCAAGTGTATAATTTTCTTTACCTTCAGGCTAATTTTTGTTGATGTTCTTTTCAGCGTTTATTTGATCAGCTACGAAATCCGTATTCAAAGAAATGTCTTTATTTTAAAAATGCGTCTCCAAGCAGTTTTGCTAGATCGAATTGTGTACGAAATCGTTGATTTTGGCGTAAAAGTTCTTAACTTTGTTGCTGTAATAAATTTTAAATGTGCTAAAAATGTTTTAACTAACGGTTACAAATTATGTGTGACGTATGGTGGTAAAGAAATGATGGAAATGTGATTTACCCTGGCTAAATTAATCACATTTTTATTACGCTGGTACAAAACTGGTGATTCTTCTGTTGACTTTATAAACTCAATATAATGTTTCATCCAGTCAGTAAATAAATTTTGTTGCACTAATTCCCTAGGATGCGCTGCATATATAGATCTTGGTGGAGCACCTCGCATCAACCACCAGCGCTCATAAGCAAATTGAACATCAAGAAGAACCTTGCTTAGCAGCTGTAGGGGAGGAAATTTGTTTCTTGCTTATTTTTCCAACCATTTTTGCTACTTTACTTTGCACGATCAATAACCCCGTCTCATCTACGTTATAGATCTTATGACATGAAAAGTTATTCTTATATTACTCTTCTAGTTTATTGAAAAATTCTACTTTTTTTAAACCCCAGAGTCTTAGAAAATAAGATTGGAATGGTCTTCGAACAGAAAGTAAATCTATGGGACAATTTAAGAAATTGTTCATCTATAAACGCTCTGAAATCTCATTATTAATGTGATGAGTATTTTCATTTCTCGCAGCTAAATTATAAACGATTCTTCTAAAATCTTTTTACGTTGAAACATAGTAAACAGTTTTTTTTCAAAATATATTCCACAAGTTCTCTTTCTAGTTTTTGCTCCAACTCAAGTTTGCTTTTTAACTTATTGCGAGCTTCCTTTGATTCTGATAAAAAAAACAGTTTGGTGTTGTTTCTTCAGTGATCTTTGCAATGCCTATCTAGACACTTTAAAGGTTTTGACAGCAGGTGTTATGCCTATTTTGTTATTGTTTACTGTTTTTATAGTTTTAACCGTATCATTGATGTTCCAAGTTTTTCTTAAATTTTTAGTCGAACTCTTCGATTTGGTTCGTGGCATGGTCATTACCTACAAATAAACGTGTTATAAAATTGGTCTAAATATGAACCTTGTTTAATGAGCTTATATTAGCAACATTTTCTGTTACAAAATTGCCAAAATGCAAAGTTTTTGTAGGTTATGTTAGGCAATTTTTGTGTCAAGGCAACACTCCTTGATCACAATTTATTAGAATTGTACAATTACTACAAAAATATGTAATTATACTAGCTTTACTTTGAAAATTTTCATTATTCAAGAAATACACATTTTAATAAGTTATTTTAAACTTAAAGTTTTACTGGTTAAAAATTATAAACAAAAAAAATAAATAAAAAATATCACATAGGCACAATTAAACAATTCATTAAATTAAATGTATTAGTTATGGATTGTAGATGAATAAGGATCTAGTTCAAGCCTGTATTAAAAAAATATATAAATTTAAATTAATAACGAAATATTTAATTTTTAATAAAGCTTTCCTAGAATGAAGTGCTTTGGAAACAGCAAGTCTGGCAAGTCTCAAACTGTGAGACCTTTATTCCTAATAAATAACGTAAATTGTATTAGTTTACTGTTTTGTCGTGACAGTTGGTGCAAAAACTGCTATAATTTAGGAACTCCTGTTTGGAGTATATTTGTTTTAATAATTGTATAACTAATTTTATTCTAAAACTACGTCAACATTTATCAAAGTTAGCCCATTACAAAATACAGAATGTTTCTTCTTTTAATTTAAACTATTTTCTTCAAATGATTTAGATGTAATCATAAAAATTATAATTTAAAAATGTTCTTTTTTATTTCATAAACAAAATAAATCAAAATTTAAACTTGTTTTTCTGGTCCTTTTTAAACGATTTGTACATAATGCAAAACAATTGTTGAAATAAAATTTATGTGCAAGATTTTTTATTGTTTTATTATTTAAATGTATACGCACAAACAACGTACAAATTTCAAAACGATAATCCAAAGCTTATAAACTTGACCTAATCTTAACTTTACAAGCAATATTTGATGTTCTTTATACGAAAACAATTAAGACATTAAAGATTAGTGTTTCAGATATTCAACAAATTGTGAAATTTATCGCTAATTTTTTTGGTATTAATCAGAAGTAATCTAAAACATGCCAAGGAGGTTTTTACATATTATTGATTAAAACATTACGCTGTCATAATTTATATTTGTTTCCGTTCTTTTCAGCATTTATGCATTTTAATTTATCTTCTTATATAATTAACAATTAAGTAGGACACAAAAAATACCAGTTACCTAATTTTTTATTCCAAAGTTCTCACGCAAGTATAAATCATTTTTCTAAGGCATTTAATCGCATGCACATTTAAAAAATTTGCACGTATTACAAAGAATGCGCTTAGTATAATAAACTATCATTTGATTTAGATAGATGATTAATATGCGACCATAAAATGATTTATTGTTTATTATTCGTGATACAATTTTTATTGCATATATTGCTTTACGTATTTACAGGTTTATCTTGAACCACAACCGTTCAGTTATGTTTTTAACTAAATGTACATAACTTTATTGTTATTGTTATTAACTTCGCCTGCTTAACGTGAATATATCTAACAAACCGAGCATTCATGAAACAAAAATAAATTATGCAGTGCTAATTGCTATTTGTTTAAACAAAGATGGTTTCGTGTTGACAAGCGAATGTTATTAAAAGTTTTCGTTTATCTATAATTACATCTACTTTAAAATTTAATTTCCTTTTTTTTTAATTAAAAAAAAAAGATAAACCAAAATGTTTTTTCATCAAACGCGTTACAACATTGACCTTTTCAAAAATTTAATTTTCAAAATTCACGTTTTAATATTGTTTAAAAACATAAAAGTCGTGACCTACTTTTAAAGAAAGTCAATTAAATGTAGAATAAGTTGAAATTCTTTATTAATAGTCTGGAAGGAGAACTATCAAGTTTTAAACAGACTGATTTGAAAACTTGCTGGTAGGAATAAGATAAAGTCGAGCTTGAATTAACTTGAGTTTTTATGTTTCACTGTTTAATGTAAATTTCTGATTGCAACTTTCTAAATAGTTTTTACTTTTTATGTCTTTTTAGTAATTCAGTATATTACAATCATAAATGCGTCTTTCGCTTACAATCGTTTGTAGTTATGGTTACTTACTTTGTTAGAAACGAAATGTATATAAAGTCCTCGCAATTTTACTTTCGATGCACGTCATTAACGTCAGTGACGTAGTTATTCAACTATGTTGTCGGTATTATCACGTAAACTTATACCGTTTTCGTACATTCTTAAAACTACATTGCGAATTACGTTTTTATTAAGTGTTTCTACATTCGTAACAGGTGTACTACGCTTACGTTTTGAGGAGATCTAAGAACCTCGTTGTTAGCAACCGCTGTACATACAGAAATAACTGTAGCATATATGTATGTATTACCACAATTTAAATATTATTTAAAAGGGTACCTCTCGCACAGCATTTACTGATATTAATGGACCACCATTATCTCGTTCAAGCTCAAAATAGTACAGTTTTGTATCAAAAATAATTATAAAAAACAATGAGCACTTTGACGTAAAAAACACAAATTAAATTTGACAGATGCCAACAACGCTGTAACTGTAGTAAGCACATAAACAACGTGACAAAAAAATTCCATAAGACAATTCGGTATTTATTTAATTTTTGCTATAAATAGGGTGGTATGAATTTTACGTCATTAATGGCGTGCATCGAAAGTTAAATTGCGAGGACTTTATGTAATATAAGTAAACATAGTTTTATCAGCACTTTAATCCTCCATTGCATAATATTTTTATGCGTCTTATAAAAACGTTAAAATACATTAGGCGCTTTATTTGTCTTCTTACAGGTTTTGGATGGTTTTTGTGTACTACAGATTTTTCTCGCAGATTTTTACTGGTTACAGTAAGACATATCTTTGGGATCAATGTTTTTTTAATCACTTTCCGATAAAACTTTTTTTAGCGCAATATCAGAATCTGCTAGATTAGTATCGCATTGTTCAAGTGAGTTGAAATCTTCAGGCTCTTCAAGATCACAGTCTATTTCATCATTAAAGCTAGTAATAAAGAATAGTTTTAGTGGTTTTAAACCAAATAATAAGTCTCTTTAAAAGTACCTTAGTAAGTAAATAAGCTTATAAATAAAAGTGAAGATGAGGTTGTTCGAATGAAGATTTTTAGTTTGCACTATGTTGTCAATATTGTTTTAAATTTTCTGTTAGCATGGCAAATAAAGCTTTTATAAAAAAAAATGCACTAAAGGTATCGATTAAAACTTTATAGTGTTCACCACCATACAATAAAAGATTAAATAAAAATGCAGTTCTTATTCGAATTAAAAATTTAAAAAAATTTGCTAACTTTCAAAGAAGGAAAGACTTAAGGTTTGTAGGACTAAATATGAACAATAAAACTGGATGAAAGAAATTTAAAAAAAAGTAAAATGTTTGACACAAAGATTTCATTTTAAAAAAAGTAGATTTTTTCTTTCTTGGATAACCCCTGTCAATAAAACTTTCTATTAATTAGAATTTTGTCACATGTTGTAGTAGACACTTATAGAAAGGCAAAAAAAATTGTTGCTCTTTCAAAGCTTGTTTTTAGCTACTTATTTATCTTTGCTGGTTTTTTAAAGAGGCGGTAATGGATTGATTTGGTTTGATTGAATGCTTAAACGTTGTAGCAGGTTTTCTAGATTTTTAATGATAACCAATAAGAATAGTCAAAACCTTAACAATTTTAAACAAAATTGGATGATTTTTTTCAAGCTTTGCGACTGTTAGTTTTAATGATTTTTTATAAAAACAAAAAAAATTGTAATCATTTGCTTCTATAACATTAGTAGTATAATAATTTAATTTCTTTGAAAATCTAGTGAAAAAACACGAAAAAAAAGACACTAACATCTAAGCCCAGATATTTGTGATGTTTTCGTCGTGTGTTATCTGACTTCATTATTTTTATTATTTCTATAACTCGTTATCTTAGTATTTAACACTAGAAGCGCCAAAGGGGTCATTATGAGAAGGCTATTTGAGTATTTTTGACTTTTCCTGTACATGATTAATAAACACAAATTTCAAAGATAAGCCAAATTTACTGTTTTATTACCTTAGGCAGGTATATTATACCAAGAAGCGCCAAGGGCTCATTTTGACCCTATCGGTTTAAAGTGCTTTTATTTTTAGAAAAGTAGTAGGAAATATAGTGATTCTTAGAAGTTATAATCTATTGCAAAATATAACATCTGTAAAAACTTACTAGCCGCGTCGCATTCCATCTTTATTTATACCTGGCTTACCGCTGATGCTACAAAAGTCCAGATCTTATACCTTACAACGCCTTTATAGTGGGGAGCGCTATTCTCTGTGCGGCAATCTATTTGATCAATCCAGTTGAGTCAGTATTGTAGCCGTGTCCGTGCATTACATACGTTTGATGTGTTAGTAATTATTTGTGCAAGTCAAAGTGTTGTAATGTGGAAGAGAAAAATTGGAAGATGATGATCTATTATTCTCCCCGAATAAAGATGTTTCAGAATTTTTAGATTTTGAGGAAGGTGTGGTAACAAAAAAAAGTCGTAAAGGATCTCCTGCAGTAACGATAGGTAAGTAGAATTTTGTTTTGCATTAGTTGTTCAATGTTTTTAAGCCTTTTTACTCCGACTGCTTTTATAATTTTTATATGATGCCCACGTGCACGGTACTTTTTTGTAATCCCAAAACTGTAAGCTGTGGTTACTCTTGTTCAAACAAATTGATATAATTTCATTGTTACAGAAGAGCCGTCTATATCTCACACATCCGTAAGTCAACATGCAGAGTGTGTTGGCATTCAGGAGACTACAAATAAAACTCGCGGCCGTGGACGACCATCAAAAATACAGAAAACGTCGACCGAAGGAGCAAATGATACTTTTACTTCTGGAACCATTTTCTTTGGGAACGATAAATATACTGCATGGAAAGTTATTGACTGTGGAGGCAAAACTTCTGGAAGAACACAAATTCATAACGTTTTCAAAGAAACTCCAGGGCCTACACTATATGCTACGCGTCATATTATGGATGAGAACATAATGAGTTCATGGCGGCTCCTCATTTCTGACCCAATATTGAAGCACATAAAGTCCTGCATTGAAGCTAAGGCTCAACGAAGAGGCGAAGAAAACTGGGCTATCCCATAAGAAAAACTTGAAGCATTTATTCCGTTGTTATACGTTCGCGGATCATATAAATGTGGAGGAATGGACTATGATCTCTTGTGGTTCAAAGATTGGGGAATTGTTTTTTTTTTAAATACAATGAGTCGTAACCAGTTACGAAATATCATGCGATATCTACGATTTTACGAAAAAATTACCAGATTCGAACTCCTGCAAAGTGACAAATTTGCATTGATTTCATCTATATGGATCATATTTATTAAAAACTGCATCTTATGTTACAATCACAGCGAATTTGTTACGATTGATGAGCAACTTTTTGCAACAAAAGCACGCTGTCAATTTACGCAATACATGGCGAACAAACCAGATAAATTTGGAATAAAATTTTGAATGCTGGAAGACACAAAATCAAAGTATATGTGCAACGCGTTACCGTATTTAGGAAAAGATGATCGCCTACCCCATTTTTTTGATTTGAAATTTTTATCTTGTCAAGGTATTTTGCAATTACACAAATTTTTCTATATTGAACACTATCTGCAGCCAAGGAAAATGTTTACGTATGAAAACTACTTCACGGGATCTTTGTGTATTCCCATATAAAAAGTAGATGGGCCAATTTTAAAACTTGCAAAACCTTACTTGTACTTCATAATTATGTATTTCAATTATACGCGGCATAATATTTTTAACTGTACTAATTGCACTTGCGTAGTACAGGATATGTACAGTTTTGAACTGTTTTACTGGTTTTGAAGTATTATTTCTATAGGACTTGATGGGTTTTGAATAATATCGAGCACAAAATTATTTCTGGAATGTGTTACTTTAAACAAACTTTTCCATTAAGGATTAGTATTGAAGTAGTTATGTTTTTTAATTATGTTTCTGATCTTTATGTTTGGTATGCTGACGAAGTAAATATCTAAATTGATGATAAATTAAGTATACGCGTAATCTAACTACAAACCTTGATCATGCAACGAGACGTATAAACACAGATTACTACGCTACACTATTTCAAATGTTGATCCACTGTTTTTTCTTATTTTTATTTGTTAAAGTAAACAAATTTATATGAAATGATATTTATTATGTAAGACAGCATCTATTGTCATTATTATAAATCCGTCAGTTGATGGTTCAGGTTATCGGAAAATCACTACTTAAACTATCACACATTAAAGTTGGTCAAGGTTTTAGATGTCAACAAATCTCAAATAGTACCGATTCAAGAAAACATTGTTTCTTAATTATTTTTCTGTTACGATAATTTTATTACTTGCATGTAACTATTTATATTAAATAAATTAGTTTATGACAAAAGTTGTTAATTCCTTTTAACGCAGTTTTATTTTCAAAAAATTAATTTACAATAAAGGATTTATAAACTTTTTATAACAAAACCTTAGACTTTATAGTAATTGAAGTGTTGGATGGCAACATTGCTATAACGATTCTGCAGTAATCTGCAACAATAATTAGTGGTTAGTAAATATGCTGAACGATAGATAGATCGATTCCAATTTTTTAGCACCGAGCATACTTTTTCGTCCCGAAATACGTCGTAACGTTGGTTATCTTTCAGTAAATACTACAATCAACAGTATTAACTTTTTAACTCCATTTAGATTTGTTTATGTCAATATTAAACGTCTATTTGTATTTGTCATAATGGTTTGTTTAATTTATATAAAAATTCTACGTCAAGTGCTTTGATTTTTCTAAGCGCCAGGTTCCTACGACATTAGACCGTTGAGACACTATGAATTGAATTACTTCTTCAGTGTTCTTCTATTTTTTTTCTGGTATTGAACTATATTTAAAATTAGTTAAGTTGTGAAGTGTACACACTTCCTAATTAAATTTGCTAATCACGAGATTGACGTACGCACTGTGTACGTGTATCCAAATATGTTCTAAATGTATTAGAACGAGGCATACATGCATTTTGGTCTATGTCTGCGTCAACAAAAAACGTCAAAGGTTTAAAAAAAACAAAGAAAAAGTTGAAACTATAATTTAATCTAAATCTGCATAACCATTGTTTTTGTTAAAATTACTTTTATGGATTCAGTAAACGAACAAGTACAAGAACAAGAACAAGTGATTCTCTGTGCTATAAACTTTGTTAGAATTTTTGGTAATAAGAATTTGTGGCGCAATTATAGCATTGGTTAAAGATCGGTTTAGCACGCCACATGCACGTTAGTCGGAGACCTAATATTTTTGATGCACTAGAATATTACTGCTAATGTTTTATCAAAAACTCATAAAAATGTTAATCATTTTCTATAAATTCTATATGTTTGGTAAAAATACTTCAGCGCATAAGAGAATGTTTTTGCTTTTGCAAAATGGGCTTCCACTCGCCTCCCGAGCCGCTCTTATAATCCCAGATAGGTTCGGTGTCGAAGTTTCCACGGACTTCCAAGATTTATCTGTACGCCCTTTTCACTTCTACTCTATTGGGGTATACATATACACACAACCAAACTTATATGGAATCACCTAGTATTTCTTACTAATATTGCAAAATGTATGAAAATTTTTCATGCAGATAAGAGATAAAGATAACTAAAGTGTTTGTTGAAAATAACAAAGGTTTTTGAAGTTGTCTATCACCTATATCGTGATAACAATTGAAAATTGTTGTTAGTTGTAAAACTAAAGTGACAGCTTAAACTTTTCAATTTAGAAGTTTGTGTTCAAAATGCCTTACGTAGGCTTGTCCGAAGTTCACAAAGGAAGAATTATTACTCTTGTTAAGCAGAAAATGTCACAGAGGCACATAGCAGCAACAGTTGGTGTGTCTCAGGGTATTGTTTTCAAAACTTATACAAGATTTTTGGAATTGGGAACACTGAAGAACAGACCTAGACAAAGTCGTCGCAGAGTGACTACTGATGAACAAGACCGATATTTAGCTCAAATAGCTAGAAGAAATCCAACCTCTTCTATTCCGGAGCTCAAAAGGCAACTTGTGCAGGCTACAGGTGTTGGTGTTTCTCTTGAAATAGTACGAAAGAGACTTCGTGACTGAAATTTATTTAGCAGGAGACAGTTAAGGGTTCCCGAGTTATCCAGAGAGAACAAAAATAATCGGCTAAATTAGTGTCTTGAGCACCAGAACTGGACAGTTGAAGGTTGGCGAAATGTCCTTTTTTCGGATGAAATCAGAATTTGTCTGAGACCGGATGACCGTCGAATTCGAGTTCTAAGAAGTCCAGGTAGACAAGCTAGACTGCAAACGGCAAGATCTGTCCCAAAGTACAAAGGAGGAACGGTAATGTTTTGGGGCAGTATCATGATAGGAGATAAAACTCCTTTGGTTCCACTACGCCAGAGTTCAACAGGTCCTAGAGACATTGATTTGGTGCTAGAACCAATAGTTAGACTGTGGAGAGGTGCAGTAGGAAACAATTTTGTCTTTATGCATGATAATGCCCCTCCACATACCAGCCGAGTTGCTACAGAATTTCTAGAAAGAGAAGCTGTGACGGTTCTAGAATGGCCTGCCTCCTCACCAGACCTGAATCCCATTGAGCATGTGTGGGACTGTGTCAAAAAAGGGATTAGGACTAGAAATGCTCCAGGAAATGTGGAACAGCTCATTCCAGCCGCCCAAGAGGAATAGGCAAACGTACGTCAAGAACACGTTGATTAGAAACATTCCTCGTCGAATTGCAGCTTGTATTAGGGCTAGAGGTGATAACACCGACTATTAAAGTGAAAAACATGTCCGAAAAAAGGTATCTAACTTTTGTTTAACCAACTACTTAAATCTTTAGTTTTCGCATTTTTATTGTTTTTGTTCATCTTAAATCTTTGTTGTAATTTTTTCTCGTTGTAATTTAATAAACTACGATATAATAAAGTCCTTCTCACTTTCTATACGGAATTTGTCAGGAATACTGCATAACATCGGAAATATTGGGTGATTCCATATAAGTTTGGTTGTGTGTATCTGCCGAGTGGATAAATGTATCATTAAAAATGCAGTTTGCCAGCTGAGTTGAGTCCATGGCAAAAAGCTTTTGGATCTCTCGGAACTGCTGCACTCTGGCACATGAACGAAAATTAAAAAGTATTCTCAGCTCGTTTGTGTTGTTTTGGCTGGTTTGTGGCCCCGACTCCCAATCCTCCTAAACAAACTTCGAAGGGATCTCTAACAACGTTGTTATTCGGATTCCGTGCATGGACAGGGATGTTTGGAACAGCGCCAAATCCGGTACTGTGCAGCTGTCCCTACGGCTCCGTAAATCCGAGATATATTGGGTAACAGGGTCCAACTCTAGATTAGATTCAAGAGATTCAGTAGATTCCATAAAAGTAGAGTTATTAGAATTGACGGCAGCGGTACTTCTCGATTGCTCGTGGATTGACCACGGGTCCCGCTCATAAAGACCCACGTCGGACGCAGGGGTTGACGTGAGTCGTTTGCTGGCCGCGCGAGTCATGTATTGGATCACCGATACATCGCTTGTAACGGCTTCGATTTCCACATCTCTTTGCAGATCGGGAGTCTTTAACGGGTACAATCAAGTTGTAACTCGCTGCTGTCTGAGGGACCAGGTCTTGGGAAAAAATCGTCCTTATGAGGGAGGTCCGATTTTAAGAACTACATGTACATGCTCAACAACTAAAGACATTTTCTCATCGTCATCTTTTGATTTGCCGGCATCCAAATCTCGTAGGAGATCACGGAAATCCTAAAAGGACCTTTGATCTCGGATAGCCTATTTAGTTAGTTTAGGAAAGAGTTGGGTCAAATAGACGAGAATATGTTGGCCAGTAAACTTAGATTCCTCCAGCGCCATACAAATGAGCTCCTCATCCGTTCGTCTTAATGAATCCCTTATTGGGTTATCAACCTGCGCTTCCATCTCTCGCTTATACTCCAGTGGGTGGGCCTTCAAAAAGTGTTGACGCATACCTGCGTACGTATTAAACTGTCCCTGCTTTATACCAGCGTAAGTGCTGAAGATCTTCCCACAAACACACTTGACCATTGTCAACTTAAATTTTACTCTCGCGGATGTCCTGACGAACAGTCCGTTCACAGCAAAAGTAGTCTCGGCAGGATCCTCAAAGAAACAACCGCACTTAAACATCACTAAACACCTGACGAAGGAATATACGACGAACGGGAGGATTACCTAGGAAAATGCAGAGAGAGTCATAGTTACACCCGTTTGTAGAGCATGTTGCGTCGCATTTCTTTTCCGTTTCTTAGCGGTTTGCTGAGTATCAATGAATGATCCACTCAGACGCCCAATTTTTCTGGGCTTTACACAGTTCTCTTCATTTAACAAATTTTCTGCTACCCGGGATTTGAATTAGTATAGCGTCAGTTCATTCTTTAGCGGTAACCGAAAGCGTCTACAGTCTCTTCTATATAAAAGCTAACAATTAACAAAAATCATATTTATGAAGTGAAAAAACAAACGATGATATTTTTTCGGTCTAATTGTAATTTGGTAAAGACCGATTAGTGAATTCATTAAGTTTACCCCTTCGATAAATATATTGCAGGCAGTCGCAACAGCAGATTAGAGAATTCATTAAGTTTACTCTTTTGATAAACTTATTGCAAGAAGTCACAACAGCAGGGTATGGAATATTGATGTGCTCCTTATCTGGTTGGCTCCATCGATTATTCTGACCCAATAGTCAAGCGGAACTAAAATTGGTATGAAATACTACTGAACGGTTGTCAAACTATTTGACGATACAATACGTATCTCTAGTTGATTTCATTTATATCGTTCAAATTAGCTACGACCTTGTAACTTAATGGCTTTATCTGACACTAAGGAGCAATTAGGCAAACGATTACTAAGTACAGTTCTTAAGATATAAATGTCATTCTTGGATAATTTGCTTAACAAATTTTTTGATATAAACCAATTGTTTATGAACAGTAGATGGTTTACGGCAGCAACAGATCTACATAAACAACACGCTGTTTCCTAAAGATCCAATGTCATGATGACTTGAGCATGTCTGTATTTGTCCTGTATATATTTCAAAATCGTATACGGCTTCGCTCGACCCGACTATAACGTGTATTTTGTATCTTCACTTATGAGGCTTTTTTGGTAAATACTGCTTTAGCCTTAAATACTCTTTTTATGAGACCATTTGTTTATCTACTACTAACATCTATTTTTTCGAGATATTCTGAATTTTTTTTACTAAATGGTTCGAGAAAAGTTTGTCAGGTTTGTCGGAGTCAATTCGACTGTTGTTGTTGCAGTGTAGGTTACTCCTTATCATTTTTCACCTATCTCGGTTTTTTTGTAGTTTTAAAAATGATGTGACGAAGACGGTCCCTAGAAATTTTTCTAGTTCATTTAGTGTCAAATTGAGTGGCTTATTTAAATTATTTTGAAACTCATTATCAAAAATACTCACTAAAATATTTCATTGACGAAAAATAGATCTGGTGCCTGGGAGAGCTCGATTATAATCCGGGATATTCTTAGCAGTTTTCTCATTTTTGGTCTCATTTTAGTATAGATACTGTTTTACTATTTTCTTAGTTCTTGCCCTTCCACTTCCTCGAGCAGACTTTTCCAATTTTTGTTTCGACTTTAGAACTGCTTTTTTCCTCTGTTTCAATTTTTTCTTCATCCTCAGAATCTTTTCTGCCGTTGTTATTTGCATCTGGATTGTACGAAGAATCATCAGAATCACCAGCGGAGCTTATGTCACTGTCGCCAATAATTGGTTTCCCGGCGTAACGTTTTATTTCACGTGTTGGGCTCATTCTCGATCATTCATTTTGTAAATGCCAAAATAAACGATTTCGTTATATAAGAAAAATCGAACCGATGACGGACTCATCGAATTAGTCACGCTTGCAAAACACCACCAAAGATGTTCCTTCCGAAAACTCAAGCAGGTGACTGATGCGCATCACGTAGTTTGACAAGAAACTGTTTCAGTACAACTTTTTCAAATTTTAAATCCAAAAACGTCATCTATTTTCCATTATTAGAAAAATGACAAAAAGTGGCAGCTAAACCACTATCTTCAGTCTAACAAAATTTTATAAATATCGCCGCATGATGGCACAGATTTTTATAGGGATGTGTCGAGTAATAAGTAACGAATACCGTACAACAAGCGCCGTAGCCGTTCTACTTAAATTGTTCCCGTAAGCGGCATTAGACTAAAATGTGACGAAAACGTTACGTTTGTCCTTAGAAGAAGTGACTTTTTTTATTGTCAGTTTTTATTAAAATACTTTGAAATACAATTTAAAATAAAAACGACATAAAACTCTGTAGATATGTACTCAAATGAGTAGAATGGGTTCTTATGAACACAAAAGGCATGCTAATGTAAATGTCAGTAATATATTTCAGCATAATAACGTTTAAAACAGCTTCTTTTTATACACAAAATTACTTTACATTCAGAACAAGTTCACCATGACATTAAACACATCTTAATTGTTTCACTAGTTTCTTTGAAAAATGTCTCCATTGTTGGTTTCTAAGATCCTCTTCTGGTCTGATGGTCTTTGTTTTACTACCAATGAAGTAGCACTAAATTAATTTCTTACAATTTTTATATGAATTGTAACAAATCCAAACGATCTTTAGATGATATTTGGTGAAGACACCAAACATTAACAATTGACGTGTTTATCATATAAGTGAATAGAACCGATTAGCATTTTTATCTTTGATATTTATGCCGTAACAGTATGGTCTAGCATGCCAACAAAATATTTAATATGGTTTTTAAATACCAAAGATTGAAGTACATTGGTTTTTCTTTATTTGACTGAAATCATAATTTGTCTCCATAATGACCACATTAGTGTCTTTCCAGCGCACAAATAATAACAGTAAAATAAAATCATAAATTGTTTTAAAGTAGTACTCTTTGAGGTAGTCTTTACACTATTTAATTAAATTTTTTTGATTCTGTTTTCTCTTACAGTGCCAGTTGATCTGTAATCTTTATATATTCAGATTAATAAAAAATGGTGACTGCTGAACCACAATAGATGTTAACTCATTGAAATTATACAGTATCTAATTTTTGTGATCAGAGCACATTAACTTATCCTTTATAAATTGTTTGACTGAATGATGTACAAAATATTTCACCATAGATTCATCGATTGATACTTCTCCATTAAACTTTTGGTTCAATAAATTCATTAGCGACCGAACCTTGTCCATTTTGTCATTCTGATCTAATTTATCATTATTTACTAAGTGATTTTTTTTTAATTTCCTGAAATCTATTAGATAATATAGTAGTAGGAACTAGTAGTACATATAAATCATTGTATAAATACCAATGCGTTTGCGAAGAAGTTTGTGATAAACATAAGAAACACCTATAAATAATTTGATGTCGTATATTTCTGTGTTTCAAAAATTTTAACCGGTGATACATCTTTTAAAGCATAAGCGTCCGTTATAATCATGGAAATTAGGTATCGGATATCAGCAGATTTTTTAGTCCATGTTGACTCCATTACTGCTATTCAATAACTACAAAGCTCAGCAGACAATGATTTTCATTGACTTGACAAAAACAAACGTTAAATGCAGTTGCTAACGTACCACCTTGAGATTCTGGGAATTAAAAATTATCACACACTATAACAATATTCACAAAACTTCCGCTAGTCGACGTGATTTACAATACTATACTAAATGGCGTGCGATTTATTTAGTTTTAAAACTTCAAATTAGATGTCACAACGAGTACATTTTATTTCCTTGTACTCCGTTAAATACAACGACAACAAATGGGTTAATTAAGTAATAATAGATAATAATAAATTAAGTAATTATATTTAAACAATATAATATTTTCTGTTATAGCGTTTATTTTATATAATTCCGAATTTTATTAATTAGTTTGTATGTATGTCATAATTTAAGTTTAAAGCAATTAAACTCCGACATAAAGTTATAAATTTGACAAAAGTAATTTCATTTCAAAGCTAATATAAAGTACATTAATTGCGTTTATAAAGGTGGTATATTTTAGCAATTAAACAAAATGTACGTATGCTAATTAATGTAATAGATAATGCGGAATACAGTAAAACTAAACAGTTATTTTTTTTTGGTATTTTCTGAATAAATTGTTAGAACCACTTTTTTTTATAACAAACTCTAATCAACATTACAGCAATAATTAAAAACCAATCAAGAATAAATAGCATTATCTAGAATAGATGACAATTAAAGCATTACTACAAATTAGATTAAAGGTCAACTTGTAATTACAATAGCTATGATTAAATACCCAGGAATACTCTATCAGAATGAGAAACGATCAAATAATAAACGATTACAAATATAATTATTCGATTAAGTATTATATTGTGCGCATTAATTTGTTCAGACACAAGTAATTTTACAAAAATTGAATTGAGCAGTTACTGTACAAATAAACCGTTAAGTTATTGTAATTTAAAACTGCGTACGACGTCTGCATGCTTAATAAATTGTTTACGTAAAGATACGCTTGTTTTCTAAAATTAATTTGCTATATCGATTACTTTTATTAAAAATAATTTTATATTTAAATGAAAAGTAGTATTTCCGCATCCCACGATTAATAAATATTGTTAATAGGATCACTACTAATTATATATCCATAGACATATAGAAAAGCTCCATCAACACGTTTCGATTTCAACAAACAAATCTCTAGAGGATGCTGAAGAGAAACGTGATTAAATCTAAACCAATACGCGAATTTCAAAAAACAAGTAAAAATAAAGCAACTTCTTGTTTTTATTAGATTTCTCTTAATACACAATCAATACAATACCCGCAATCTGACTTTATGTAAATATAATTATGCTGAGAATTTATATGTTTCCGTTTTAAAAAGCTTTTACCCCCATACCTATTCATTTTTGTAATTCAATACAATTTCCATTAAAGGATTATATTAGACTCTTAAGTTAATAGAAGAAGTATATATATACGTGCGTCAACACAAAATTGCTTTTAATTTTAATTAAATTTTATATTGTTT
This sequence comes from Aquatica leii, assembly GCA_035610365.1. Taxonomy (NCBI): domain Eukaryota; kingdom Metazoa; phylum Arthropoda; class Insecta; order Coleoptera; family Lampyridae; genus Aquatica; species Aquatica leii. The sequence continues at coordinate 80,185,522 of CM069436.1, read as the reverse complement.
ATGAGAAATATATTGAATTAGGTAATAATTAAATGTATTGAGTACACAAAATATAATATTCCATCAAATCTTATAAAACGTCAAACCGTAAAAAACGTTTAAAAAAATAGATTGATTAATCTAAAAATAAACTATTATCGTAAATCCAATTTTGAAAGACGTCAAAATCGATTTTGTGCTTTTATTTACGATGTAATCTTTTCTATTGTTTTCTAATTCTAAAGCAATTTTTCTTTGTTTTAGAGCCATTTAGAAAAAATACTAAAACGTCCAGAACGAACACCGTTGTCGATAACTAGTGGAAGTCCGGAAAAAATTAACGAGAATTCTATTATAGACAACAATCAAAATGCAAAAGCAGAAAAGTTTTGTACGTTCCAAACCGTGTTCGAATTGCGTGCTTCGGAAACGCAAAGCTTGGTTTCGAGGCCGTCGTCGTTCGATTTGAAGACATCGACTTTGGCGCAAATTGCAAGTTATACAGCTTACACCGGTAATATTTTAAATATACCGGATGTTGAAGCTTGGTTAAAAGAAAATCATAACAATGGTGATGCTGAATCGGCAAAGACAATTCTTTGCATGCCTATAATAAACGGACAAAAGAATATTATAGGTGTTGCTCAGTTGATCAACAAAGCGAACGATCTTCCTTTTACAGAATGCGACATTTCATTATTTGAAGCGTTTGCCATATTCTGCGGATTAGGAATACACAACACCCAAATGTACGAAAGCGCCTGCAAGTTAATGGCAAAACAAAAAGTGGCTTTAGAATGTTTATCATATCATGCAACCGCTAGTAATGAAGTCACGGAAAAACTAGCGCAAGAAGAAATTCCATCAGCTGATTATTACAATTTGTACAATTTTGGTTTTATCGACTTCGATTTGTCGGATGATGACACTTGCAAAGCAGTAATTCGTATGTTTATGGAATGCAATTTAGTACAACAGTTTCACATCCCTTACGAGGTAAGAAAAATGTCTCCTTTCATTAAAGCTTTTAGTGGATATTAATTAAACCCGACATTTGACTGGCATCACTTAATTAAGTTACTTCAAAGTACATTAACTATTAATTCAAGCATGAATGACCTTTCGTGGTTTTGACGCGTCTAATATGTAAATTTCCGCGTTCCATGCACCACAAAAAATATTAAATTCATTAAAAGTTTAATTAATTTTAAACACAATTTTAAAAATAGCACTTGCATTTTACAGACGTTGCGTACAAAGTGTAAAACCGACGTTCAGAGTTATAATTTAGTTCCATTATCTTTTGAACTAAATTTAATACGTACGAAACATTACACAGCAGTAAAACTTTTGACTTTGCTAACCATGTTTTTCTATATAATTTTATTTTAAATTGAGCTTAATTATACTACTTAAAAACATTTTTTATTTACTTTTTCAGTACTAATTTTTTGTTGATTAACTGTAAATTAAATATAAATAAATTAAAATTTCTATTTTTCCACAAGTTTGTCGTGGTCAAAATATTTTCCTCAATATTTCTGAGTCTCGATAAGAATGTTTGATAAATAAAAAATATAAAAACAGAAGTAACTAATAAAATAAAAAATAATGACGTCATAATTAGTTAGGTACTTAACGCATAACAGAAATTTTAAAGCAGATACGTAGTTGTCACATTACTAAATGTTTGTTAATTTTTAGACCTTTACAACAATAACGTTTTTAATAATGACATCTCAAAATAAAGACGTAAACACTATTTTTAAATATATTGCAATTTAATTTGTTTTAATTTCTAAGCTTAAATAAGTATAAAATAATTTTTGCAAAGTTCAAAAATATTCAGATCAAAAAAATTTTAATGCTAAAAGTTATTGAAATATGTTTTATTTAAATATAAAAAGAATTATGAATATGATAAAATATGCATGTTTTAACCCAGATATTACAAGTGTGTTTTAAAAAAGACATTTTCATAAAATGCGTGCGATTATCATCAGTTACTGTTGGTTATATTCAAGTTGTAAGTCAAGTAGTTATCACATTAGTGATCGTTTATAAAAAAAAAACATAACAAAATAGCTGTTTACATTTAATTTAAAAACATATGGACTATTGGAGGTAGGTAAAAACAATAGTTAAACATCATTTTTGCTTTGTATGACATTGTTACGTAAATTTTATCGTAACTTTAATAGCGACAACTACTTCAGTTGATTCGGTGATTGGATCGTGAGTTTCGATGTGCTAAATTATAAAAGAAGTTTTAAAAATGCACAAAACGGTAAAATATTAGATTGATAAATACCGTCTAAATCTATCGTAAGCTGAAATAGAAGAAATGACAAAACACAGATTGTAATGTTAAGTATATTTATTTTATCACAATAAATAGAAGAAACGAAGTAATTTACATAAACGCGATCACAGACAAAATGTGAAAAAAGTCTCCTTCGTTTGGGCAACACGTCGTACAACAAAGTGAACTTGTCAGCCTAACTTTTACATTCCGACAGCAAATAAACTTATAGTTAAAAATTATAATCCGAAAGTACAACTCTCAATAATGTAGAGAACTGAAGCGTACCGTCTAAACTTATATTACCTACAAAACAAAATTTTATCATTAACTGTGACAACCGAATATGTGTGTACAACCAACTCACAACGTAAAAAAATTAAAGTAGAAAATAAAATACTCACAGCTTAGTATTTCCTAAAATTTACTGAAATATAATTAAACGTACATATGGTGTTATCACAAGTAAATCTCATACAATTACTGAAAAACAATCAAACGCGCCGAATTTTCCCCAAATTAAGTATAAAATTTCGGTAAGCATCCCTTCAATATGGCGACAATTACATCCAAACGTAACGTCATAATGGAATTCCTTCAAAGTATTAGCTTATTATCTTTACCGTTAAGGAACCCGTGTGGGGTTCAAATCCTGATAAACTGTTAAAATACAAAATAAATTAAATTCTCTGTCGTATATTTACACAATGAATTGTGGTCTTTTATGTGGCAATATGCCCAATGAAAAAACGTCTTTATGAAACTTCTAATATAGTTGTACTTAGATTCAACAGCTGTATTTAACATTGTGTGCAATAAAAGGCGTTTTCTTTTTACATATATACTATAAACATTTGAAGTAAAAAAGTACTAAAATTGCACATTTTCTGGAACAACACGGGCACAGTTTTTTTGTAATCGAAAATATCACATAAGTCTTTAACAATTGTCTTAATTATTTGGGTGAAAGAAAGGGCAATTTTCTCTGTTTTTGCAGAACCCTTTATTTCTAAAATGATGACACTTTCGTCCACCACCTTTATGTGGGCCAGCACACTTCCTCATATTCCAGTTGCCGGGTGAAGGTACATTCATGCGAAGCCAAGGACCATTTCCACCACCTCGTCGAAGTCCACCAGGACCACCTCGATTGAAATTATTCGAAAACATTCCTGGACCTTGTTGATTAAACGGTGGAGAAAACCTGTGATTATTGGAATAATGGAATAAACATGTTCGGGTTCACTAAACCTTGATTCATCATTTCAGGTGGTGGCATGTTTCTAGGCATTAATTGAGCGTTATGCATGTTAGGCATATTAACGTTGTTCCATTCTCCTCCCTCTCTTCCCATAACGTTTTGTTGCATAAACGGAGGACCTTTAAATTGTTGAACATTCGGCATAGGTTGCATATTTTGAAAATTAGGCGCAGGCTGCATTGGAAAAATCGAAAAAGGCCCTTGAACGTTTGGAAATAAGTTCGAGGCGTTGTTTTGTAAATTTGGAGGAGGCGGAGAACCTTTAGGCTCTGACCACGGCGTATCCCTAAAATCGTGATCGGGATTATCAGCTGCATTGACGGGAATAGTAATTGCATCTTTAAATTGATGCATCTCGGGATATGGTTCGGCAGGAGATTCTGGTAACATTATTTTATTAAAATATATCGCTTGTAATACACTTTTCTCGCAAGCAAACTGTATGTCCTTTTCCAAACTTTTGCTACCCGGTTCGGTTAAAACTTAGGGGAGGTCAATTTCATAAGAAATTCTCCATACTGTGTGAACGTCCATTACGTCTTTGTTCGGCAACTTTCTCGACATTTACAACGCTTCTCGTTCGCCTCTAACGTCCATTTTAGCTAAATCTCGCAACCAAAAAAAATAGGTAACGAATGTTTACCCCAATAAAGACTTTCACTCAAGTCGTAACAATATTTTTTCCAATAATCGTATAGATGCATATGAATAATTAGAAATAAAAACCTTGTTGGCGCTTATAGCGTTAGTTGATGCTTTCGTTATTCCAGCATTACCAGAAAAATGATTATTTTACTATTTGACATTTATCTTTTTCCGTTCCGAAAATAAATCTTAGGGTACAAACATCATATCAAAACACTTTTAACATAAAAACATATTATAATGTTAAGAAAAGCGGAAGTAACTTATGTTAAACTTTCAAATTAATCACTGACTACAACATTGTGTTGTTACGTGTTTGCTTGCGATCAATAATAAAACAAGAAAAAAGAAGAAAATCAACACTAACAATAACAATAATTTCCGGAAAGCCATTAACTTTAAATTAACTTTTGGATTAGGCATAAAATATTGATGATATCAATGCTGATGTTGATTCTGAGGACGAGGATCAAGTAAAATTAAATAATTTATTAAATAAATCAGCTTATAGCAGCGATAGAAGTATTTGGCAGTGACAACACAAACGACGACGATTCTGAGGATGACATCCTTCTAGCAGTGATGTTTGGAAAATCACACAATACGTCAAACAGTAGTCAAACTCTATATCAACTTTGTTTAGATACTAAGTCATTTTTATGAGAAAACTAAGAAAACTATTTTAAATAATTTTTTGAATGTCCAACTATCATTACGACCAAAATATAACTATTGACAAAATAAAGTGGACTATATGTGTTTTTCTGCTCAGTGGATATGTATGTTTAAAGTTTAAAGTTTACGTAAATTTTTTCGCAATTTTATTGCTGGCAACTAACTCCGTTGTATCGACAAGCAGGTCGTAAGCATCGGTGTGCTAAACCTACACTAAATTAAAAAGGCGTCAAAGCAATATATTTATTTCTAACAAGAGAAGATAGGTGTTAAAATAAAAGAAAAGAAGATAGACTAATAACAAATTAAATAACAAGATAGATTTGTCAATTACTATCACAGTTATAATATGGGTGGAAATCTTATCAATTAGGCAATACACCTTACCACTAATTATATGCAATTACTGACCAACAATTCTTAATGATTAATTTTAATCAAGGTTAACTAAGATTCAAACAATTACTTCTTCTACTCTGCAGTCGCAAATTGTGTCAATAATCTCCAACTTTGACACTGAGTAAAATAAAAGCATAAAACTTACCCAAACAGTTTAATTCTTTATCACCAATAGTAATGTTCGTTACTTTCTTTTTATTTGATTTACAAACAAAATATTCGTGGTATATAAGTTGACGTACGACGTTTTTATGTCCAAATTAAAGTTAAAGATGAGTCAAAGTTTGCGACTGAAACTAAAATTTAATCAGTGTGACCTACGTTAGGATTACATACAATATCTATTTTGCTTAAGGCTGACGGTTAACTAATAATATTAATCCAATTGAGAAGAAAAGAAATAACATTATACGATACTATTAAGTAGTACTCATAAAGCTGACACGATTAATTAACGAGTGCACTACAATTACAACGTAGGTTATGCTAAGAAAAGTGCATAAAACTGACTAACTATAACTATATAAGTCATTAAAATTTTACGATTCTGAGACTTCAGAAGTGTGAGTCATATATCGTCGCTTCGGAATTATTAAGAAAAGTGGCCTGAATAGATTACCTCGCTACGACAGCCGAGTATTGTTAATTAACAATCCCTCAGAAATCGCTGAAAAAAAAGTAAAAAAGATAACGTGAAGACGCTATCTTTAAGACTTGTTTTACTACATGAGAACGTCGCGTAATTAACCCAAAATGCCAAATTTGACATGGAATATGTTTTTCTTTTTCTTAGCACATTCACTAAAAGCGTAATAGAAATTAATACTGAGGAAAATTTAACAAAAAAAAATTACTTATGTCTTAAAATAACTCCCAGGTACATGAGCGTCCACCAACGATTTCGAACCGGTAAAAGCAAGATACAAAATGGACGTTTGAGAGCGATATTACTTTTACTAGGGATAATTTTCTAAGACAATGCCGTCCTTAATTTTAATTTCAAATAAATATTTTCAATGAATACAAAATAACGACATGTAACTTGGAAAACGGCAGTAAACTCAAACAATTTTATAGTGAAGTCCGCAATTTCACGTAATCGCTTCACACACATTATGCAAAACTTACATTGTTGCAACAATACAATTTAGACGCAACTAACAGGTTCGCCAAGACTAGCCCTTTGTTTAATGCGTTGAATGAACTGTTTTCACATTTTTCACCGACTCAAAAAATTTTGAGTATTGATGAAGCAATGGTTCCGTACTTTGGGCAACACTTATTCAAGCAGTTTATTTGTAGAAAGCCGATAAGTGGTAGGGACCACACGTTTCGGCTATGTGGTGTGATTTGATTAATACCAGGGTTCGTCTACAAAGATATCAAAAATTTATAAACTTATGGATCTGGGTTCCAGCAATATTTTATATTTTGCTTACGTAATAGAGAATTTAAGGATGTAACATTTTATCTATATTTTGACAATTTCTTGAAATTTTTTCTATTATTGGCAACGCTGTCAAATAGAAATTTAAGAACCACGGGTACCATACGCAAAAATCGATTTGTGAGGAATTGCCCTTTCATATTAGAAAAAAGTACCCGGGGAAATATGTGCATCTTCCGAAGAAAAGGTTTGCAAGTGGAACGACAAGAATGTAGTTTCAATTGCTGAATCCATCAGACAAATCAAACGTTATTTCCAAAAAGAGAAGCAAAATGTCCTCAGCATAATACTATAAAAAGCTCAAATATTAGAGGTAAACCATTGGAACCAAAACATTGGTATTTACCGTATGTCAATACGTAGAAAAAAATTGTATTTTCTTTTGTTTGTTGATACAAGACGGAAAAATGGATCAGCTATCTGTTAGACAAAAAGTTGGTTTAAATATTGTAGAGTCTCACAAAAACGTACTAAAACGAGGCTCAAGCTCACTTTAAACATGACCGTGTTTGCCAAAAAAAGTTTAATTTAGATGCAAAATATACCATATTAGGTCGTCTCCGAAAGATTATTAAAAAAATACCACACTTTGCAATTTCTCATAATTATTATAAATAAATATGTCACGTCTAAAAGAATATTTTATTAAGTAATTAAACTGCAACTCAAAAAACTAAAAATAACTTAGTAATATCTGGGTTATTAATTCCGCATATAAATTCTATATGTTATGAATAAATAAATTCTAATCTTCCAAGAATTCAAATATTAATATAAAATAGGAAATTGCACGATTCCAAACTTTAATAAAGTTGCTATTGATTAAAAAAAATAATACTTAGAAGTAATCATTTCATCCAAAAAACTGTTACGACTTGCAATTTCGATATTTGGAAGGTGTTGGGAATCAATTCTTAAGAAACGGAATAAAACCTGAAAGTGTCGTTTCTACTAAAAAAATATCTGGTGCAATATCTCGTAAAACAGAACAAATCTGATTTCACATACTTTCTTGTATTATTAAAAGCGTTTAATAATTCATTAAAAAAATTGAGATTTTGTGTTTAGTTTAAAGTTACTTTTAAATGATACATTGTAAGTCCAAATGTTTATTAAGAAGAAATTGTAAAATGCAATAACTTATTTTTAGTAATGGAATCTTAAATTTTTTAATAACGTAATAATATTTTATTTTATTTTCGACATTTTGATATATCTGCTACTTGTATACATTACGAGTGATTGTTATAGTTTGGTTCTTGTTTTCTCATGTTTTTTTCTTCGCGCACCTTTTCTATATTTAGAAATTGAAAAATTTTCTACAATTTTAAATACTTATTGAAAGTTCATTCCAATCCTTAATTATTATTTTTTTAAATTAGGTTCTTAATAATGTTTCGCTCCGTAGAGTTTTAACTTACCTAACTTTTAACTCAAGTTCTGCTTCCTCAACAAATTTTAGTCAGACTTATCAACTTGTTTGCTGTTAGTTTCAGTTCTATATAAAATTTTATATTTTCTTTAAGTCAATCCACAACAGATAATATTGTAATTATTTATTAAACGGTACTAGTTTCTACAATCTAAATTGTCATCGTTAGTCAACCTAAAAGTAAATGAATTAACAAATTTAATTAAAAATTATTAAATATAAAATAATTAAAAAGATTATAAAAACTAAGTGATAAATGTCATAAATTAAAAAAAATAAATTGAAACTGGCATTAAATGCACAGACATAAGCAAAATGGAAAATGAGAAATTGAAAAAAGAAGCAAATTAAAATTTATTATTAAAAAGAGGAGAAATGTTTAAATCAAGAATTTCCTTAAAACAATTATCTGAATTTTTATTTTAAACACGATGAATTTTAAAAATTTTAGAATTATTTAAAAAAAACTTTTGTTTACAAAAATTAAGAAGAATTTAAATGCTTTTTAATAAAATAAATTTATTCTTTTAATTTTGTTTTGAAATTTCTATCAGTTTGTTCTATATAATAACAACTGCAAGAAGAGCAAGAAATTCTATACACACCAGGTTTATCTAAAGAAAAAATAGAATGTATATTATTAACAATAAAATATTTTAAATTATAATTAGTAGAAAAATAAATATAAATAAGAAATTAAGAAAAGAGAACAGGAATTAACATAAGGCATAGAACGATAGATAGTAGCGTTATTCAATTTATTTTGAGAAATTTTTTTACAGAAATGGTATAAACAGAGTTTATGAAAAACATTGTTTAAAATATAAAAAAGTTAACAATTATTATAAGCTAATTGCCTAATAACATCAAATTCTTTAATAAAACTAGACTTGAAAACAGGAATAAAGGGACAATTAAATAAAGAACAAAAAAACAATTTTATGATTATAAAGATGATTTAAATAAAATAGAATTAAGTAATCAGTATAAGTGGGCTTACTATAAATTTCAAAACAATTTTTTTTATTATTTCGTAAAAGAAATAGATCTAAATTAGGAAGAGAATTGCTACATTCAATTTTATAAGTAAAATGACTATTACGATGTATAGAATTAATGAAATTATTAAAATTATTTAGATCATCCAAAAAACCATTAGAGAGAACAATGTAGATATCAACATATTTAAACCATAAACTAATAATATTAGAAAAAGAAGAATTACATAGAATTTTAATATCAATATTATTCATAAAGATTTTTGTAGCTAGATGTGAAATATTAGATACCATTGCTAAATCAGATGATTTAAAATAGATATTATTATTGAATTTAAAAAAAAATGTTTAAGAACCAAATTAAGTAAAAAACAAATATCTAACATCTGGCAAGTACCTAGAAAACTATTAGAAAAAAACAAATTACGAAGAAAAGAAATACATTCTTCTCGAGAAATAGAAAGAAAAAGGTTAACAACATCAAAATATACAAAAATAGATTTACAATCAAATTTGTTTTAGAAGCAAAAAAAGAAAAGAAAGAATAGAATATTGATTAGTAAAATTAGAACAAGTTTTTATAATGTTGTTAAGCCAAGGAGCAAGTTTAGAGACAGGAGAATTGCCAATGAAGCGACAAGTCGAATAGGAATAAAAAGTTTATGTATTTTTGGTAGACCATAAAGAAGTGGTGTTGAGAGATTTATAAGTTTTTATGTATGTTTCTATATTTTTAAAAAAAATATTTTTTTATTTTCTTTTTCATATAACTTATGCATTTAATGTCAGTTTCAATTAAACCTTTTTGATTTTTTGTCATTCACTTTTTATAATATTATAATAACTTATAAATTTTTAATTATTTAATATATTTGTTCTTACTTTGACTGAAGATGACAATTTAGATTGTCGAAGTAGGTCACGTTTAATTATAATAAATAAACTGTAGTATCTGCTGTGGATTGACTTAAAGAAAATATCAAATTTTATTCCATTTACTCTAATTAAACTTCAATTCAAAAACAATTAATAACATTTGGTTTACTTCGAGTCTGAATGGAAATAAATAGCCTGAGTTGAACCAATCAATACAATTTTAATTGGAATTTTTTGGATTATGGTTTTTCGACATATTTGGTGATATCAAGGATGGCCACTGCAATCTCAAGTATTTTATTTTCCTTTTAACTTCTCATGTTATTACTTACTATAACTACGGTGCTTATTTTAATGATTGTCCGGTGTTTGAATTTGCCGCGTCGTCACTCAAGTAACTATAATCAAACAATGTTGGTTCGTTGACGAATAAACAAGCGGCAAATTCAAACACCGGACAATCATTAAAATACACACTGTTTAAAAAACTAAAGTCATTATAGAATTACTACTATTGTTTTAAACTTACTTTTTCTGTTGCTTGCGTATAAAAATTTATATATTTCATTTAAACGAACTTCAAGTTAAATTGCCAGTGTTATCAGTTCCGAATTTCAACGGCCACTATTCCGAATGGAATATTTTTACGAAACGTTTATTACATTGCTTATTAATAATAATTTATCAAATGTTAAAAAATAATTTTATTTACAACAATCATTAAAGGGTTCTGATTTGAGTTACCTATAACTTCAAGTAATTATAAAATTGCATCGCAAATGTTAAAAGACAGGTACAGTAACGAAAAAATAATTATTTCTTCTCATTTAGAAGATACATTTGAAACCAATAAATTGCATAAATAATCAGCTTACGAATTAAGAAAATTATATGTTAACTTAACACGCCATTTGCGAGTACTTGATAACATGTCCGTGTGTGATAAGAAATTTAAAACTCCAGTAATATCGTATATATTAAAATCAAATTTGGATTCTCATGCGGCCATCGAATTCAGTAAATTTAAAATAAAGCAGAGACCTTCTCTAAACGAAATATATCTTTTTACACGTAAATAAATGTGATTCATTTGAAGATCTTACCATAAATCAAAAAAGTCCTTTAAATAATAATTATTGCGAAAATTTACTATCGTCAAAGATCAATGGTTCTTCAAAGCATTCATTTGTAGTAACTAATAAACACTGGTCTGCAAAAAAATATTTTTTATCGAGCTCTGACACTATTCCGAGTGATTCTTACGTAAAATGACGTCCTGAATCCAAATATGTCTTCCGTTTTCTTCCATCACCCACAATTTTCGAGGGAGCCCCAAATCTCTAATTTTACCACTTTTTGATAAATTAATTATAATTTATTTCCCGTGTTCATCCGAGACTGCTCCAAATGTTCAGGAAAAAAGTCCAGATGCCAGTGAAGGAAGTGAACTTTAAGAGACATGTTAGATTCTATGTCCTTGTACGCTAAAAGCAGTTCCTCGACGTGATCGACATAATTTTCACTTTTGTGGTTACCCAGGAAGTTCTTACAAACGTTTTGAAATGCAAGCCAAGTTCGTTTTTCTTTTCGATTTAGGTGTTCAATAAACGTCGAATCTTAGAAGAGTTGTCTAATCTAGGAACCAACAAAAACGCCTTCTTTGATTTTAATTTCGCTAAGACGAGGAAATTTAGTTTTCAAAAATTAAAATGCGCCACCTGTCTTGTCCACTGCTTTCACAAACTGCTTGATCAATCCAAGTTTAATGTGTAAAGGTGGTAAGTAAATATTTTCCTTCAGGACCAAAGGATTGTGGGCGACATTTTCCTGACCAGAAATAAGATTTTCTCGCAGAGGCCAGTCCCGTACGATGTAATGTTATCTCGGGCTAGGCTATCCCATTCACAAAGGAAGCAGTAATATTTTGTGAATCCTAATTGCAAGCCCGTGAGTAGAGCAACAACTTTTAAGTCAGCGCAAAGTTTCCACTTATAATCATGATAACTAATTTTATCAAGAATTCTTTAGATGTTTTTGTACGTTTTCTTTATATCAACAGAGTATGCAACTGGAACTGATGGGAAATCATTCCCATTTATCAATAAGACAACTTTTAAGCTTGTTTCTGATGAGTCTATAAATAGTCTCCATTTGTCTGGGTCACATGGCACCTGTAGCTCTGTCATCAATAAATTTGCATTAGGGCAGAACACTAAACCTTTATCTTCTGAGAAAAGACATTTCAGGGTTGCTTGCCTGGTCTTGTAAGAAGATATTTTTACTCCCTTTTCTAAGAGATTCCACTGTTGAAGTCGCGATCCTAGGAGCTGAGATTTAGTCTTGGTTAACAGCAAATCCCTGACAAAATCATTTAATTCCGATTGAGTGAGGAGGCGAGGTTGCCGAATACTCTTCATCATCATTGAACGTATCATTCGAAGCCCCAGGTTGTGGCTCAGAGTCTTTTAAATCAATTTCCGGCTCTAGAGTATAAGTGTTTGAGGGCTCTGGGATTGGCAAATTATCGTTATGAGGAATAGGTCTTAGAGCTGACGGAATATTAGGATACTGAATTGTATGCTTACTTTTGCTCGAAAACCCGACGGTGGAAGTCATACAAAAGTAACAATCTGTAAGATGATAGCGAGGTTTACGCCAAACTATGGGCAAAGCAAATGGCATTGATTTACGGGTACCTTTGAGCCATTTGGTCAAACTACTGTAACAAGTCGTACAGCAAACTGATGGAGCCCAAGTCTTGTCCTGGTTAGCCAACTTGACAATCAAAGTACAATTTATAAGCTGTTTTAGCAAGCGGAGAAAGGGGTTTTTGTTGCGCTTTTAAAGTTAATTCCCCGCAGACATAGCAGAAGCTATCGGGATGATTTTTTCGCGTGGCATAATTAAACAGTAATTCAACGCCCGACATTATCCACAAATCACACTTAGTCACTTGAAAAAATCCGGAGTAAAAGTAGTTTTACTGTTTTATACAAATGAACAAAAATGAACACAAAATCCAGCACGTTTAAAACGTCGACAAGTTAACTATGCAACAGCTATAACTATAATGAGAAGAGTAATGCAAGTTCAAGCCTGTCGAAAATTCCTGTTCAAACCTGCATGTGGTATTGAGATCGCCAGCGTCGTGCAGTGAATCTTCCTAACTGTTTATTGATATTTTTTTACTGTTCTTATATATTTGTATTTTATTGTTGTTTCTATATACATTTTATAGCAAAAATTTTGCCATATACTTTGGTATAAATTTTATTACCTGCTTTGGGATGTTTAACGGCTATAAGTTAAAATTCTAAAAAAAATGCAAAAAATAAAATAAAAATGGGGTCCCCCCAAAATAGGTGGATGATGGGTAAAAACGGAGCTCATTTTTGGATTCAAGAGGTCATTTTACATAAGAATCGTCAAGAATGGTATCAGGGCCGATTTTCATGCAGACCAGTGTAATTTGTGTTTGTTATTCAAAAGCAATTCACTCTACTTCTTCGTGTAAATTTTTGTAAAAATTATTTGAAACATTATATTCTAGCTAATTCAAGATGTAATTCTAAATTAAAATCGCAGTCTTATATGTTTTGAAAATGAAGCGCGCTCACGTAAATTCGTAAATGTAAATTCTAATGACGTATATGAAAAATTTTCTCCGCTTGTTTAAAATGATAATTTTTAAGCTTTGATGCTTTCTTCCCAAACGTCTTTGTCTTGTACCAAGATTATTTTTGTACCCAAAATGGTCTTTACGTTGATGCTGCTGACTTATCCGTTATTGGTATGAATTCTAATATTTCTAAACCAAGAGGTCTCACAAAAATTAAAATTAACTTTTTGCATAGCAATTACGTGACAGAACTAACGTGTTTTGTTATTTCTCAAATTACTCAAAATCTATAATTAATTAGATGTAATAATGATGTTTTAAAAATTCCTAAACATATTAATTTGGCGGATACCAATTTTAACAATGGTTCTCCCGTAGATATTTTAATCAGAGTTTCTTTATTTTATTAATTACTACGTTTAGCAAAAATACCTTTGGAAAAAAAACTACCGGTGCAAGAAACGATACTAGGTTAGGGTAGTAGGTAGAAATTTAAAGATTCGTATGCCTATCGTACTATTATTGCAATTTTAGTTTGTTCTAAAATACTAACTATAATCAAGATTTGATCACTTTTTTAATTTAATTTTTAGAAATCAAAAGTGTAGCTTCGGCTTTACGCCGTTTTTTTAATTTAGAAAAAAGATTTTTAACTAACCCTGAATTGGCAATTTAATAAAAATCTTTTATCTTATAACTAGAATAAATTGTTCTTCCAAAAATTTTACATCCAACTTTAATCTATCTATCTATCCAAGGAAAATATGAATCAGAGTTTTGGAATTAAATAGAAAAATAATTATGCTGATTTTCTCAATAGAGAATCTTTAGTAAATAATTTAATCTGTCATGAGCTTTGGTGGCTTGGACGTTTTTATACAAAACAAAAATCCTTCTACCCCTAACATAACAAAATTTTTAAAGTTTGAAGGCCTTGAAAGTAAACAACAGTTATCTGTGTCTTTGAGTGCTGTAACGGTGCCGAACTATTTTAGGATTTTTAATAAACTTTCTTCTATTACTAAACTCCATAGGGTTATGGTTTATATTATAAGATTCGTGTCAAATTATAAAAGTACTGTTACAGAATAGCTTGTCAGGGTTGTTTCTATCTAAAAGGTTCATTAAACTATTTCATTAAATTATGCCAAACTAAAGTTTTTTCACATAAAAATACAGTCTTTTAATTTAAATAAAGCCGTGTATCAGCTAAATCTAAACTGTTGTCTTTAGATACCTTTATAAATGCAAATAGAATCCTAAACATAACCAGTTTACTAATTTAATAATGATTCGCTATCATATCTTTTCTATGCATTGTGGCGCTCAACAATTTGCGGTTACAGAAAGATACTGGCTTTTGTGTGGCAAACGCGTAGCAAAAAAGATAAGTGCTTTGAAGTTACTTTTATTAAAAAAAGCCCTTAATGAGAGATTTGCCTTTCAGCGTTTGCAATACAATAATCCCGTGTTTTATAATACCGGTGTCGATTACGCTGATCCCATAATGTATTAGAAACCCAAAACAAGAAGTTCAAAACTGATAAAGGCGTACGTTTCTTTGTGTATTTGCTTAGTCACTAAAGCCGTACGTTTAGATTTAGTTACAGATTTGTTTTCTGATAGGAGTATAGCTGCATTGCGTGAGATAATCGATTTTCTGAAACTACATTGCCAAACGTAATGCTAATAACAACAACTCATTTAACCCTATGCATAAGGGCAATTTTAAATTACAACGAACGTTTTTAACTACGTCGAGCAGAATTTTTTGTCTAATTTGTAAGGCTGAACATTATGTAATCAAATGTCCTAAATTTTTATCTCTTTCTACCTACCAAAAAAACGTCATACACAACTCCACATGGAAGGTACGAATGCTTTAACTAACCAACCGGCTCCTGTTTTATCAATCCCGCAGGATAACATACTTTTGTCATCAGAATCACAGACAAGACCTTTAACTTCTTTGTCGTGTACTAATCATTCCACACAAGTTCTGATTTCAACTGCCTTGGTTAAAGTAAAAGGCAACTGTAATATTTGGCACGACGTCAGAGTGCTGTTGGATAGTGGCAGTCATTGCAACTTAATCACAGATACGTTAACAAACAAATTAAAACTAAATATGAAATCAATACAAAAATTTCTGATATTAGTTCCTCAGCAGTAATTTCAAATTCAATGTTTAACATTCAATTAGCTTTACAATAGAAAAAACTACCGAGAACTTACCGCTTTATCCTTTTGAGAAAGCAAGTTTGAATATCCCGAAAAATTTGCGATTAGCAGACGATAACTTGAACAAGTCGTTGTCTATTGAACAGCAATTTCTATAATCTTATGTGCATTGGTCAAATATCTTTAAGAAAATTTAAGCCCACATTGCAAAACACTTTACTAGGTTGTGTAGTATCTGGCACGTACTGTAGCAGCATTAATCCTCCTGCAGTAGTCTGCTCTCACTTGGTTACACAAGAACCCTTTGTTTCAAATGACAACTTAGAAAATTGCGTGCAGCAACTTTCGAAGTTGAATGAAGTCGTTCCGCAAAATCTAATAACAAAACTCTTGCGACAAGAGCAATACTGCAAGAATCATTTTACACGAACTATTACTCGGACCGCATCAGGTCGGTTTTTAGTTTCCATTCCTTTTAATGCCAAACTCGCCCTATAAGGATATTCTAAAGAACAGGCTTTCAAAAGATTTCTACAACTTGAAAATAAATTACTAAAGACACCAGAGTTACACAAAGATTATTTGCAATTTATCCAAGAATCCGTTTTGTTAGGGCACATGGTTTAAATAAATAATTGCAACGAAATTTCTTCTGAAGATCACGTAACTCAAGTTTTAGATGGCTCAATCGCGTTATCCAAGGTTCCACCATTTTAACTTCTGCATCATAGTGTTGTAAAAAATAGTTCTTTAACAACAAAATTACGAGTTGTATTTGATGGTAGTTTTAAATCATCGGCGGGCGTTTCTAAATGATACACAACTGGTCCGGTTTTTCAAGATGATCTCTTCTCGATTCTTTTACGCTTTCGACAATACCGCTTTGTTCTTACGAGTGACATAGAGAAAATGTATCGTAAGATTTTTATACACCCTTCGCAAAGAAAATTCCAAAGGATTTTGTGGCGAGATAACCCTAAACTTCCAATTTCCACGTATGAGTTACAAACGATAACATACGGCACAGCAAGCGCCAGTATTTAACAACAAACTGTTTATCACATTTATCGCAATTGAATTTTCAACAATTTCTTAAAGGTTCTATTGCGCTTTGATGGAACTTCTACGTAGACGATCTGCTTACAGGAACTGACTCCGTAAACGAGGTGTTCTGTCTAGCGCAAGATTTTCTATTAGAAAGTTTTTGTCAAATAGTGAAAAAGTTCTAAACAACAATGCCAAAACATTAGGCCTAGCATAGAATTTTCTTAATGACACAATACAATATAAAGATTCAATGCCTAACGCAATTATTGCAAATTCCAAGCGTATCATATTTTCAATAGCAGCCCAGTTGTTTGATCCGTTAGGTCTTGTTTCACCTATCATAATTATTGGCAAACTAATAATTCAACAACTGTGGCAATTGAAGTTATCATGGGACGAGCGTATTCCTTAAAGTTTTAACTATAAATGGAATACCTTAAAGACTGAGTTACCTACTATCTTAAATACTTTAAAGATTCTTAGATGTACATTTCCTTATAATATGTCTATTGAATTGCACGGATTTAGTGACAGTAGTTCTAAGGCTTACGGTTGTGGATATATGTTAGATGTCTCGATTCTTACAATAATGTTTTTTATCAATTACTGTGCTCTAAGTCTCGTGTTGCACCATTGCACACAACAAATATTCCCCGTCTTGAGTTATGTGCGGCTTTGTTGCTAGCGCAATTGATGGAAAAAGTAACATAATCTTCCAAAATAAATTGCTCTGGATCGTTTTTTTTTTTTGGATAGATTCTACTTTACTTTAACCTGAATTAACTCAACTTTTAAGAAATATAAGGTAATTGTAGCGAACAGAATTGGAAATTGTAGTATCATACCGCGTTTTGCGGTTATTCCTCTTGTTAATAAATCGGCTGGATTTTCTTAATTTGGACAATATCTTCAAATTCCATTAGTTATAGACTTAATTTTATGAACTCTATTTGTTACGTAAGGTTTCCATCTTTTAATTTCTCCTCGTATCCAGTATAACGCTATCTTCGAATCTGCCCATAGCACAATATTGTTAAAACTTACGTCAAAATTATCTAATAAATAACTTTGTAATCGCGAACCACACAACGCTGCAGGTACATAGTTCTAACTTTGAGTCAGTACTTGTTTACCAATTTTATTTAAAGAAGAAACACGAGATTTTGTCATAATAATGTTATTGTGTTTAATCTCACCCATTTGCGTTACATACGCGACAGCACCATACGCGTGCGGACTTTCGTCAACAAAAATATGCGATTCTAGTTTAATAGGTTGCTTTTTTACTACACTTCTTAGAAGAACAAATTTGTTTAACTTGGATACGTCTAAACACCAATTTAACCGCACTCACTCTCGGTCGGTAAAATACAGTCCCAAAATTTTTTTAATGTAACTTTACCTTTAATTACAAATGGACGTAGTACACCCTGAAGGTCAAATATTTTCCATACCGTTTTCAAAACCAATTGATTAGTCACACGCTCAAAGTTGTCATTCAGCACGTTATTTAAATCTTAAATTTTTGCCATACATCAATTTTGTTGCACTTACAAAATTAGATTTTGCTTCTTCAATTGTGTTAACAGCGACTACAAGATCATCAACATAAAACGATTTCTCACAGACATAACTTAGTTCTGGGGGTTGTTGAGAAACATGTGTTCTTAAGGTTGCTGCAAATATGAATGGACTGCTAGTTACTCCAAAAGTTATTTTTTTCATGCGGTATTTAATTATTTTAGGTAAGTTAGTACATGAATCAATAGGTTTTTCATATCACAGAAAACTATAGCTATCACGCTCTTCTTTTATTAGCCTTATTTAAAGTAACTAATCCAATCTCGCTAATTCTAAAGTTTAACAAAATTCGCAATAGCAACGGAACTAAGTTTTTGTCTGGTTCCAAAAATCCGGGTCTATGTGAGAAAGTGTCAAATGCTTCTCTAACGCGACGCGTCAACTTGTGAGTTCGGTAAACGGGTTTATGAAGCATAATATAAAGTTTTTTCGGAATTGTGCGCTTAAGAGAAACCTCTGCGCAATCGTTTTTTAGGTATTCACTTATTGCGTTATCTTATTCTTTTAATTGATTAGATTTAATTAACCGACGCCTTAAAATTCTAACACGAGCTAACGCCGTTATGTAGTTATCATCTAAATTTGGGTGCAAATCGTTCCATGGTAGATAAGTTTCGTATCGCCAATTATTGTAACAAATTTTATTTTTTATAAATTTTTCAGTACTAAATTGGGTAGTTGTTTTCTCGTTATTAACTATCCCTAACGACTCTAAATTCAAAAATTTCTTTAAACACATTTCTGTTGTGGTTTCTTGGATATGAAGAACAGTAGCTAAAATCCAGTTAAAGTTGTTATCCAGAGAATCGCCTTTTCCATGCAGCGTCTATCCTAATTTAGTGCTTATTGCAGTTAAACCGTCTGAAAAAGGTTTATTTTCTCCATAAACAACTTTCCAGTAATTATCAGCTCCAATTAAAAGATTGATCCTATCAATTGCTTGACCCTGAGTCCTGTTATTCGCTAAAAGAAGACCTGTTAATTGTGGATCACCAAGAACTTCTGACACTTCAATGGCATTAATTTTAATAATCTCACGAGAATATTCCGATTAATGTTAAACACACTTTTTTACATGCACGAACAGGTCCTCGTTTACTACTTCCAAAATGCTTTCCTATAATCGGTAAATTTAACTGTCTTGAAATACATTCTTTTATAAAAGTTAATTGACTTCCGCCATCTAATATTAATCTTATCGAAATTGCAATTTTTGGAAAATTGTAGAAACAGCAACAATTATGATAGTACGTTTATTTAATAACTTATATGACAATTAATTTTATACATTTCAAACCTTACGTACGTTTCGCTGTAAGTATTAAGCTTTTTCAAAGGTTTAATTAAATTTTACAATATATCTAAACATTATTATTTTTTGTTATAACAAAACAATTAACAATTAATACATCAATTAGATACCATAACTTTAACATTACAAACGAACATTATGGAAGACATTATACGAATTTTTTTTTCAAATGTATAAAATTAATTGTCATATAAGTTATTAAATAAACGTACTATCATAATTGTTGCTGTTTCTACAATTTTCCAAAAATTGCAATTTTTAAAAATATTATAATAGCTTACCTAAATAATTAATTAATCTTATCATTAACTTATCGCTAGTATTACTATTTACAATATATGCACACGCCGTTTGTAAGTAAATGTTACTAATAGTGTTACTTTCGCTAGCAATTAAATTTACTGATTAGTTCTCTTTGGGTGCTTTTATTACGCTTATTTTTTCGCTTTGTTTATTGGCTTTATTTAAACTACTAAAGTTAGATTTGCGCATGCTGGTAACATGCCTACCTTTACATTTCAAACATATTCCATTTGTTTCACAATAACGCGAATTGTGATTTATTCGAGTACAACGATAACATTGTTTATTTAATTTTAAAATTCGTTTTCGTTCCTCAATTGTTAATGTGCTTTCACAGTTGATATTTTCATGCCTCTCTGATTTGCAAAACAAACAATTTTCGCAAGCGCTAGCAAGTAAACCAACGGTACACGAATTTTCTTGATAATTATTTCTAAATTTATTCTTATTAATACTAAAGTTATTTCTTTTGTTTTAATTTTTACTGCCACTCCCTGAATATCCTTGTACATTTTCAACCAATTTAATTTCCAATTTAAAAAAAACAACAATTTCTTAATTTGATTCATCGGAACTACAATTATTTTGCGCTGAATTTGATGCCACTTTGCTACCTAACTTTACCATTAGACCCTGTATGTAGGCAACCAATATTTTTTCAGCGGCACCTTAATAACAGTTACTAAAGAAAGCTTCAACAACACTAATACCAGTAATTATGTATTAAAAGCTTTTATTGTGCATGCTTTTCTAATTTTTTTTCCTGGTGTAGTACTTTAATCAAGGATTACTATGCTTTTGTTAATATTTTCTTAATTAATTGTTTAGTTTCTTTATTTATTTGTTGCTGGTTCTATTATGAAAACCACCAATCATAAGTAATCCAATTTTTATTCCACGTTGGAGCAACTGTATTGTAAATCTAACCTTTCAGCAACATTTGGTAAAATTAAGTTATTTAAATTTTACTGAGGAACTTTCTTGAATCGTATGCAGATTATAGCTGTCGTTTATTTTACGCACCATAGTGAAAACGAGTGTGAAAGAACTCTGAATAGATTTTGTTTGGGTTAAGGGTCGATTAGATTAAGATATGTTAGTAATGAGAAACTTAATAAACAAAAACAACAGATCTATCCAATAACACACGTATTTCTAAATCTGATCGTTGAGTTTTATCGAGTTACATATGAGATTATTACTATTACTGTGTTTATAATTACTATTACTCTTTTTATTAAAATGTAACGTAGAAATAACATCGAAAGATTCATCTTTTGTGATTTTTCTATTCTAAGGACAAAAGATATCTTTTTACTTTGAGTTATAAATCACAACATACAATAGTAGTTAAACAACAACTTTTTTGGCAAAGAAATTTTTTTTATGTGTATCTGTTAGATAAATCGATTGTTTTCAACGTCTTCTTTTTTACTTCAGTTCTTTAGTTTGTGATTAAGTGTATCATTCCGAGATTTATTTTACCAATCTAGACGCTGCAGTAGAATTTTTTTCAAAATTTTACACTGATTGTAAAGCAGCTTAAAATACATTTTCTACTAATATATAATGTGCCATTAGTTTCTAATGGTTATAATTCATAGTATAATATAATTCGGAAACGTATAATTACTATCTCTGCTTGATAATCAATTCACATTTGCAATTTGTAACTAACGTCGTTAGCTATAATATCATTACTAAATCTAGACTTAATATTTATTTTAGCAATTTATCTCTAAGTACTGTTTTTGTACCTTTTTGTTTTTCTGTATAGATGTTGTCATCATACTTTGCAATAGTTATTTTATCAAACATTTAAGGTTGTCTTTGTCTGGTGCTCTGATTAATGTATACATTAAGGATGTGGAAAAACCAACATATTTTTGTCTTGTATCTCTTTTCACTTTTATTGTTTTAATTGATTCATTTTGATGATAGCAGTTTTGTAATATTTTAATTAAGTATTACATTTATGTAACATTTTCTATAACTTGTTTCTGTTTACGTAATATCAAACTTTTTTAAAAGTTATAAGAGCAAGGTAAAATTATTGATTCGAAGTAATTTGGTTGCTCTTTGTTTTTTGCAATTTAAACGAAGTTTTTACATAATACAAACAGTTATTATACAAACTGTTTTTGTATTTTGTTAAAATATTATTAAATTTTTCTAAAATGCGGGAGTCAACATATATGTTTTTGTTAGATGTATAAAATGAATTTTACATCAGACGAATTTATTTTAGTTATCTTAGTGTGTTTCTTAGACTGTTGGCTTTGTTATAAATTTTTTTCAAATTTCACTCTATAGCTTTATTTTGTATATCATTATTTCTTTGAAATTTGTTCAAATCAACTCGTCATCAAAAAATAATAGTTTAAAAAAACTAAAAAAAACACGCTTTTATAAATAACCCAACTAAAAAGAAGAAAATAATTTATAATTACAAACAAAATTATTAAATTCAGAGCAATAATATATAATTATAAACAAAATCACTAAATTCAGAGTTAAAAGCGTGGGGTGCATCCGGATACACGGTAGTCTTTCGCGCCAAGTATCTGTTATTTCTTTTTTTTTGTAATTAATTATATCAATCATTGTTTTAACATGTATTCAGTTCGACTATTGCTGTCAATTTGTCATTTGACTGATATACATAATACTGTCACTAAACACGACGTTTGAATACATACGTGACGAGATATTCTACAGCTGCACTGTTTTTGTTAAATCTAATAATTTTTTTTGTAAAGATCAGAGGTTTTTTTTATATTTTGTGTTCACAGAAATAAATATATCATTGTTTGTAACAATAGTTTAACGTGTACTTGGCGAGACATTATACAGTGAAACTGTTATTTGTAGGATTTTTCTATATTTTCATAACTCTCCCCTTATTGATAGCTGCCTTTAGAATAATTGTAACAATGATTATAGATGCACCCCACGCTTTTAACTCTTAGTGATTTTGTTTATAATTATATATTATTGCTCTGAATTTAATATTTTTGTTTGTAATTATAAATTATTTTCTTTTTTTTAGTTCGGTTATTTATAAAAGCGTGTTTTTTTAGTTTTTTTAAACTATTATTTATTTTCTATTTCTTAGTTCGGGTACCTATAAAAGCTTGTTTCTTCAATTTTCTAAGCTATCAGTTATTGTCCGTATTTTTTAATTCGATTTATCAATAATCAATTTTTGCGGACATGTGATTATGAAATATCTTACAAACTAAAAACGTATTGGAAACAGTAGTTATCGACAGTAAGACCTTATTTCTCGGGGAGGGAACCTGAGAAACAGCTATCACATCCAAGCCAGGCAGCGGGCGCGCAAATTACCTGCTCCGACACGAAGTGGTAATAGTGAAATACACTGGAACGATTTAAACGCGATAGGCTTTGTCGAGATGCACAACTGCGCAGTTCACGCGCTCTGTCTTTGTCACTCTCATGCAGAGGATCCCTAAAGAAATCAATTAATCCTGACGATCCTAATTAGGATAATAAAAACTTTTTAATGAATTATTGCATTGTCATCGGTCCGTGAAACGCATGCAAAGTTTGAAGTTAATCAAACACCTGGAAACCGCTGAAAATTAAGCTCAAAGATTCCGTTACAAAGATACATACATACCGAACTAATAAAAGCGTGTTAAAAATGAAGATTGCCATTTAAACAACTATCAATGACATCATATTTCTAGTTTAGGACACCCGGTATAATTTTTTCTGTTATGAAAAAAACCGCAACTGAACGGCTTATCACCTTGTCCGAATATTTGTTCTAAAAACAAAAGATATTTGTTTACAGAATTTATTCCAATTTATAGACTCGCGCTGTATACAGTACGCCCTAATTTTTTCAGTAGGTACAAGTTCAAAATTTGTCAATATTGGTTTGCTTTGAAGTTGAGTTTCTAAAATTTAAACTTACAGATTGAAACCTACGCCAAAATATAGCGTAGAAAGTCAAAATGTTAATATCAACTAAGTTCTAATTAATAACTTATAAAATAATGTCATTCTTTTATTTGCTCAACAGAGTATAAGAAACGTCCAACTTGTCTTATAAGAAAGTAACGTCGACAAACAAAGTCAAACTTGAAAACAAATTTAATTAAAAAATGAAAGTAGTTCAACAGAGCGCGAGTCTTTTATCTGCAAAAGACGTTTATTTCCGTTTCTAAAATAGGGTATCAAAACGAGAAAGTTTGATATCCTTCAACTTGTTTTTTTAAAAACTTGTATCACTTTGACAGTTAATAAATAATGGTAAATAAAATATAAAGATTTACGTTTAGAGAACAATTTAATCTATTTTTCAAACACGGTACATTTTCGAATCACAAAAATTTTTAATTTACTATAAAATAATTGTTTTTATTTTTTACTGCTAGAAGAAAAAATAATAGAGTTACTGTGCGTTAAATATTTGCAATTTTTTTGGTTTTAAATTTTTTAATTAACATTTAATTTGCTATACCAAGCAATTTATTGCTTGCACGTTTAAGCTCTTCATATCCTTTTCAATTATATATGTACTCAAACCATGATGAATACTATCCAACACACAATTAAAAAAAAATAATTAATATATTAAAGAACTAGTTTCATAAGGACAGTTTTATAGAACGAATCTAAGTTTAGGAAACATAATAAGCCATTAGTTTCCTTAGTATAAGTTCTATAAAATTCTTATAAATAAGTTTTTCATAGTATTTTTTAGAATGTTTGCTGTTTTGAGTCAATTTACAAAAAAATGAAAATTATAAGCACTAGGGAATTTTGTAGAGATTGGTACTAAATACTACATATTTTCAAATTACTTGTCAATTAATTTCTAGGTTGTTGCTAGTTTATTCGCTATTTTACAATTTTAAGTACAACGCTAAATTAATATGCGGAATTTAAATTGCTGAATTTTTTTCTTGAAGATCGGATAAGTAAAGATGGTGGCCTTGTCAACGCCGTGGTTTTTATATTCCTTCCCTCGTTGCAGTTGCTGCCAACTTAATACGGGTTGCCACATTACCCCATTCTAGTGAATGTCCATGAACGTTGAGGTTCAAAAATTGCCACTTCTGATGCAATACGTAACTTTTCTTGAATACGTAAGGTCCGGATACATAATTCTTGTTCTAGGTAAGCTGCTTTAAAGCGATCAATTTTTGTATGTTTTCCTTTGACGTCGATAATAAATACTTTGTGGTTTCTGGTTATTATGCATAAGGAACCATCGTAAGTAACTTGAAGAAGTTTACAGATAGCGTTGTGACAAATAAAGCCATGCGTTGTAACTAATAGATCTTTAAAGACTAATGTTGGCTTCGTTCCATAAGCAGTTTTAAGTTGTGGATTCACTGGGGCAAAATCTTCTTGCAAGTTGTTAACAAATTTATTAGCATTTTCATTTACCAGGTAATCGGAGTGTTTTGCCATATACTAATTGTGCTGAAGTAATTCCAAAATGTTGTTTTAGGAAAGAACGTATTCCTGCAAGTACGATTGGTAAAACGCTAGTCCATGTAACGTCAATGTGACACTTCAGTGCTGTGTTTAGGTGACCATGAAATCTTTCTATCAATCCGTGTGCTTGCAGATGGTATGCTGTGGTTTTCAAGTGATTCATTCCTTTGATGAGGGCAAGCAATAAATGTATATTCAAATAGTCGCTTCCTGAAAGCTGTAATCTTGAGAAAAACACCAAAGCGAGCAATTCAGTGTACCGTAAAACTTTTTGCTATTGTCTTCGTAGTTATATCTCTGTACATGTTTAAAACGTTTATCGGGCTGTTGGTTTTTTCTATTGGTGCAGATGCATGCCAATACAAATTCTGTGTTTGATAGAATCTGATAAAATGTCTTGACTAAGCCGGTAGTTAAGAATATTGTTTCATTGCTTAAGTGTTATGTAAAATGTTCTATGTAAGAAAATTATCGGTTTCTGAACATCAACTATGATTAATGACCAACGGAAATTACGTTTTAAACCGCGGTTATAAGTTCATGTGTACTACTTAGTCGTAACTAAAAAAAATGTACAAGGTTACGTGAGAAAACACTCAGTTCTGCATCTGTATCAATTAGAAATTGTCTTTTTAAGAAATTGTCTATAATAAAAAGTCGACCACATATACTAATGCATGCAGCGTTGGCTTTGCTCATTAAAGTTGCTGCTTGTTTTTTTGAGAAAATGTACATGGTGATTTGCATTTTATTTATTTTATTATTCAACAAACGTTAATGATACCAGCAATTTTTGTATTCTTTTGGTCGTTAGCAGAAACGGTTAAGTGTCCGACTTTGCGAACTCAAACTTTCGCATTTTCTAATTTCATTTACTGTTTTTGTTAACTCACAAATTTGTATTATTGAATTGTTAATCTCCACCAAAGGGAACTATGGTTGTTTACCACGCTCACATTTGGTTGGTTGTAATAAAAAATACAGACGGAATAAAGAACGTATAATAAAAGTAAAAATACATTTAATAAATGCAAAATAATTATTACCACGGCAAGCAATCGTAAGCACAGACCCTCAAGGTGATGGGTTGAATGATAATAACTACAAAGACGTGAACTCCGTTAATTTATTAACTATACTTAACTAACTATTTACATTACAGAACAATGAACAATATCTGAATTAAACATATTTAGAATAAAACACTATTTAAAATAAAATATTTGGACGCCAACCACATTACGTGATGAATAAAAAGCGTAAAATCTTACACCTAATAAGTAATTAATATTAAATGCAAATAATAGTAAACAGTAAATTTGTTATCGAGTATGTTTCCCGAAAGATTTTAAACAACACAATTTAGTTATTTGAAGATAAATTGCAGTATCCTAATTTTAGTTGACTCACCAGGTTTAATATAACGTTATCGGATATCTTCTATTTTTAGCACATCTTGGTTAACGTGATAAAATTCTTCAACAGGAATGTAGATTTCAAAACACACCAACCAGCATGAATTATCAATGTATAATAATCTTCATTAACAAAAAATCCAGTAATTAATCGACAAAACCAACATGAAAGATCCAGAATAAAAATCCAATAAACGAAATGATCCAATAAAAATAAAAGATCCAATAAAAAGAAAAAAGACCCTAAATACAAATAATTAGAACGGTTTTTTAAATGACATCATGTACTTACGTCACACCTTCAATGTAACGGTCTTCGAAATAAATTTCCTTTGTCTAACGTATTGCACAATATTGCGAAATAACTAAAAATATTGAATTCAATAGAAAAATTATATCAGAATAAAGGTAAACTCACCAAAAATTAGATGGAATGAATAAAAATTAAATTACATGGGTTTTTACGCCATAATCAAGAAAATTTTGTCTTCCCCTTGCATCACTACGACACGCGCAAGATGTTCACACGGAAGTGAAGTTCAACCTTCTACTCAAGTCAACTACGCAGACGCCTCCGAAATACAACGCGACCTTGTGAAACTGAATGAATTTACGTGCAATATTAGTTGCAAAAAATAAATGAATGTAAAATTGAATTTTAATTGTAATGAATTCAAACGGGACGTTACATGGTAACTCGTTGTTTCCATGACAGCGCCTGAAATAAATGTTCCAATTGCATTAGTGTGGGTTAAATATGCAGTGGCTTCTCGGATCTTGTCTGCCATGTTCGCTAAATTTTCTAAGGATTAGTGTGGTTGCGTTGCCAAAATTGCTGGTAGTGATCGGTTACCAATTTCTTTATGTTCTAAGAGTTGCTTAATCCTCATATTTTGAAAAATAGACGTTTTTCTGATTAACTCATTTTTTTTTTAATTTTTAGTACTTTCCTTCTGCTGCAGGGTTAGAAATAACGTCTTCTACCTCTGCAATATGGCGATCTTCTAAAGCCAATACTGCGGCCCAAATTTTTTTATGTTTTTGATATAATATCCATCCAATTGAGTAAACCAGATTTCTGATTTCTTGGCTCTGAAGGCTGGAATATTGATATCCATTTTGTCGATTTAAACTTGCGGGGCTTGTGATTGTGTTTTTCCATATTATCACGTGGTCGATAATTTATATTTATAAATCAAAAAATAATAAAGAAAAAAGTATACTGCAGGTAAAATTAGTTGGTATATGTTAGTTCACAAAACGACTGTTGTCAATTAAATATTGATCAAACAGTCGTAAAAGAACCACCGACTAAAAACGTAGTAAGTAGTCAGTATAGTTGTGAAAAACAACATCAAAGAAACGATGGACAGCTGTTTCGTTCTTTTGGAACTCCTCAGCACCGTGATAACTCTAATGTGTTTTCACAACTATTACTGAGAACTACTGCAGTTATATCTCGTAAGCATCCGAGTAGCATATGTGAATAACAAATGGTGTTTTCACCTCGTGGCAATTTCCACGTACTAAATATTAAAGAAAGAAGTATACTGCAGGTCAAATTAGTTGGTATATGTTAGTTCACAAAACGACTGTTGTCAATTAAACATTGATCAAACAGTCGTAAAAGAACCACCAACTGAAAACGTAGTAAGTAGTCAGTATAGTTGTGAAAAACAACATCAAAGAAACGATAGACAGCTGTTTCGTTCTTTTGGAACTCCTCAGCACCGTAATAACTCTAATGTGTTTTCACAACTATTACTGAGAACTACTGCAGTTATATCTCGTAAGCATCCGAGTAGCATATGTGAATAACAAATGGTGTTTCCACCTCGTGGCAATTTCCACGTACTAAATATTAAAGAAAGAAGTATACTGCAGGTAAAATTAGTTTGTATATGTTAGTTCACAAAACGACTGTTGTCAATTAAACGTTGATCAAACAGTCGTAAAAGAACCACCAACTGAAAACGTAGTAAGTAGTCAGTATAGTTGTGAAAAACAACATCAAAGAAACGATCACGGTGCTGAGGAGTTCTAAAAGAACGAAACAGCTGTCCATCGTTTCTTTGATGTTGTTTTTCACAACTATACTGACTACTTACTACGTTTTCAGTTGGTGGTTCTTTTACGACTGTTTGATCAACGTTTAATTGACAACAGTCGTTTTGTGAACTAACATATACCAACTAATTTTACCTGCAGTATACTTCTTTCTTTAATATTTAGTACGTGGAAATTGCCACGAGGTGGAAACACCATTTGTTATTCAAAAAATAATACAACTTACGTACTCTTATTGGGTCACCAGTTTCTAGATTGCTGATTAGTGTATTTGCTTTTTTACAATTTTAACGACAAAACTAAATTGTTATACATAATGTAAATTGCTGAGTTTTTCGTTTGAAGGTCGGATAAGCAAAGATGTTGCCACAAATTAAAATTAAGTCACTAATATCAATCTAGTAAAAAAAATGACATCAATTTTATTAAAACAAGCAAATGACGTTATTGCGTCAGTGTTATAATAATAATGCAAATTCAAATTTTTTTTAAATTCTGAAATATTCTTAGAAAACCCGTAGCTCTACCACTAACTTCCTAAACTTGAATACGTTCCATAAACTCAATCTTATGAATCTCGTTCTTTAATATACCATGAATGTATAGAAAAATACCGTTTATATGTTAACAACATTCACATAACTACGTTTAATTGCAAAGTTTGTACAGTTAGTTTAAATGGATTTGTACTAATTTATTGAAGCTGTTCTTTCAACTCAATTAATTTTGCAATTCAAAACTTTCTACATAATTCTATCAAATTTAATTGTAAATCGTTGTATATTTATGTACGGATTAACCGGATTTTTTCAAAGCACTAATAAAACTTCTAACTTGTATTCAAACTGTTTACACATGTTATCTGAAACCACGTTTTTTTTAAACTTAAAAATCAATGGTTTTGTTTAATTTTAGTATAAATCTAAATTGGGATAATTTTCTAGATTCAGTAGCAATGACGATGGTGACGACATTAATTTAGAAAATATTAGTGATAGATATAATCAAATTTTAATTATGCATTCAAAAATTTATTTAATTTTTCAAGCGATCTAAAATGAAACTCTGCTCTATCCCGTGACTCGATGGCAACAACTTAACACCGTATTCCTTGAATAATCTTAAGGCAAAAGTGACTTATACACTTTTGTTCAAAACCTAATAGTTAAGGAGTTATGAGCAATATTAAATTGTACACAGTGTGTATAAAGTAATGTAATTAAAAGTTTTTTTTGGTAACACAAATTGCCTTGCAACACATTCTGGCTTATCTAATAATTGAAGATGTAGCTCTCCGAAGAGTATCTACATAAATAGTCTCGTGTAGAAACACGTGCTGCATAGCCTGCTGGCTGTAAATGTTGAACACATTGTATCTGATTTGTCTACAAACAAAAATCGAGTAATGCTCTCCACACTTTCATTAGACTGACATGAACACGACATTCTTTAATTAATAAACCTCCGCGGATATTCTCGCCCTGGCGCACTTCCATTTCCGTCACAGTAACTGTAAATAAAGTATTCTTGATTTAGAAACGTAATCATATTAAATTAAGCATATTTCCCTGTAGTTACCACAAAATTTTGTATCTTCTTTCTTGTGTATAAGTACCACTATGTTTTCTTCACAGTCAACTGGTATTTTTCCCCTTTTTATGCTAGTTGACTTATCTCTTTTATTCACTTTAGTATTTTATCTCTATGATTATTTATCATTTCTGCGGTTATGTTATCTTTACCTCCCGCTTTTCCTTGTATAATGTTTTACGGTTTTTATCACCTTTTTTATTTCTAAGTCTATTTCTTCTTTTTTTGTCTTCCTTCATTATATCTTTTTTCTATCTGTTTTGGTTGTTATCATCTTCTTTAAATATCTTGTTGTAGTAATGTTCTTCATATCTCTAAAACCTATACTTTTTTTGTTTCTTACACTCCATCTTCTTCTTCTTCTTTTAAGTTAAAGGCAATTCTTCTTTTTCTTAACGCATTGGGTTATGGAGTTTTTTCGACGGATGTTGAAACCCAACTATCTGCCCACCTTTTTGTGGTCTCTCCGTATTTTGTATTCCTGCTGGTCTTTAACGATTTTAATTAATCTGTCTCCTGCTCTGGATACATTCCATTCTTCTCTTCCGTACGAATCTAACAATGTCTGATACTCCGCACTCTTCTCTTATTTTGGAGTTTCTTACTCTGTCCAGTCGTGTTCTCCTTGTTATCATTCTCAAAGTATTCATTTCTGAGGTTCTCATCAGTTGTTTAGTTTTGCTGCTGTCAGCGCGTGTTCTGCTGCATAACTGGTCTCACCATCGCTTTTGTATTTTTTTATTTTGCTTTCTGTTCAGAGGTATTTATTTCTCCATGTCACGTCTCTTAGATATCCAGATATGCGTACCCCCTTCATGACTTGAGTTCTGACTTCACTAAATTGGTTTCTTTCGGCTGTTATCTCTACCCCTAGATATGTAAAGTTCATTACTTGCTCTATAATTTTGCAGTTAATACTGCGTTGTCTGCGTAGTATAATATGTTGATACGTTCTCTATACTTGGTTTTTATATTTTCCTCTAATAAGTTTCCGAAACTGTCTTTGGTTGAATTTTGTCTTTAGTTCTTTTGCGATTACTTCCCAGGTTCATTATTTTCTCTTTCTACTGCTTCTTTAGTTTTATTTTTTTTAAATTTATATATAGTAAAACCTCTCAATAACGGACAGCAACGTAGTAAGAAATATTGTCCGCTATAGACAGGTGTCACCTAAAGAGAGGGTTAAATTTAATTGCTTAAAACAACATATATTTAAATGAACTTTTGTTTATTCTGAGACATCGTCACTTTACGTAAACTACAACTTAAAAATGCAATATACACACTTGAATACAAAAAAGAAACAAGTTAAGAAAAATGCATTAAAAACAAAATGATTTACGTATTTAAATAAACGTCTATTGAAATAGGTAATCCTCAAACAACTAAAAAATTACAACCCGGTTTTTAGTAATTGACAGGTCGTTAAGATAATCTTATACATGTAACTATTGAAATTATAAATAAGAATTTCTGTTCAAAACCACATTTTTTGAATTTTATTAAAATCATGTTTTAGAGTTCCACTATGGAGAGGTAATTCTCAAGTCAATTATAAAAAAAATGTTATCCGGCTTCGTTCTATAGAGGCTCCGTTGTTGAGATGTGTTTGCTATATAGTTTTGTATGTAGTAAGTGTAGAGAATAACAAATTGTCCGTTAAAGAGAGATGTCTGTTGTTTAGAGGTGTCCGTTAATAGAGGTTTTAGCGTAGTGTTTATCGCAGGTTTTTTAATTTTGTATCAACCTTTTCTTTATTTTTACTTTTTTTACTTTTTTGTTCTACTACCGGTTTTTTTTTAATCTTTTTTGGCAGCTCTTGACTGCTTTTTCTACTATTTTTATTTTTACTATTGTCTACTTTTTTCCATGAGTTATTTATTATTAATTTTTTCCATTTCTAATCTGTTTCTGTATTTTTTGTTTCTTCTAATTTCTTTAATTTTAATGTTTTTATTTACTGATATTCGCCTTACTTCCTGTTCCCTGCTATAGAATTTGTTATTAAAAGTCTTGGCTGTATCCATTTCGATACCCTTATTACTTTTACATTTGTTATGGCATATTTCGTTTCTCTTTTGTATATTATATAGTCTTTAATGCTTTTCACTTTTCTTCGTGTTGCTCCAAAAGTAATTTTGTGTATTATTTTATGTTTAAAAAAGACTGCTTCCAATTAGCATTTGATTGGTACCACAAAAGTAGATCACCTTTTTTTTGATATTATCTATGCTAGGCTTTTGTCCATATTTACTTATCGTGCTGTATCTTATATCTTGTCTATTTCCTGTTTTGGCATTCTAGCCTCTTACAAACAGCGTAAACTTGAAATAATTATTTTTTACAGTATGCTGTTTTGACGTTATGTATCAAAGCGTGCTGTCTCAAAATGTCTAAATAGCATTTTTTTTTAATTCCATCAATGCGAGTAAGATCTCCAACACCGTTAAAAGAAAATAAGCCCCAAACAAATACAGAACCACCTACGTGCTTAACAATGCGCAAAACACATTCAGGGATCAATCTTGCACCAACCATTCTTCTAACAAAAATTTGCCTATGACTACCAAATACAGAAAATTTGCTTTCGTCCGTCCACATCACATTTGCCCGCTTATCTATGTTTCAATCTTTATGTTATTTAGCCCATTCTAAACTCTTCTTACGATTTTGAGGTCGTAATCGTGGTTTAAGGGCGGCTATTTGACCTTTTATTCCAGCTTTTGCTGACGACGTTTTACTATCGTGAGTGACACCGAATTTTCACGGCTTTAATTTAATTGTGCACAAATTTTGAGAGCCGTTAGACGTCTATTCTATTCGATATAATAAAATGGTGTAAACCAACTTAACTAAACATTTGTGAAAGAATATATAAACAGCAGCTGTCACCACAACAAGACAAGATTTGTTATTTTTTATTAAATGATAAAGACCGCGCTGTGTCTGATAGTGATTTCGAGTGCAGCACATCTGATGATGAAAATTATGCAACGCTAGGTGATTTGAGATAAGATTATAACTTTTTGCAGCAAATAAGACTGAAGCAAAGTCCAATAATGAAAATGATTTGGAAGATGTTTTGAGTGAATCCAATTCAAAAACACAAGGTGACAATGTATAAAACCCTATACATACATACTACCCTCAACTTTGAAATTCACTTTAAAGGTAGATGCAGCCACTTACAATTTTCATGTAGATAACATAGAGACAATTGCTTGATGTGAGTTTTACACATAAGAACGATACCAATACGCAGATAATACTACAATATTTTTGTGTGGTTATCGTAATGGAGTTGTAACAAGTGTCTACACTAAATTCTTATTGGTCGAAGGATAAAATGTGCAATAATGATGATCCATTGTTAGATATCTCTGACCGGCAATATAAATGAAATATTTTGAACAAAAATTACAAAAATTCTAGCAATATTGGCGAAACTCCAGTTATTGACAAGAGTATGATACCTTTTAGACGACGGGTGAAATTCTGTCAGTACATTCCAAACAAGTCGCACAAGTATGGAATCAAAATTTATAAATAAAAAGCGGAAGTTGTGGCATTTGCAATTTTTTGCAATTTCTGCAATTTTTGGTGTTATTGCAATTTTTCAGCAATTTTCAACAATAATACAAATTTTTTTGCAATTTAATAAAAAAAATTAAATTAGAAGTAAATTCTACATTTTAACGTATTTTAGCTTTAAGCTTTTTCCCGTTTTTCTTAGTAACAACAGTAACAAATAGCACAATTCTTGACTTCTATTGTCTTTATTTCTTTTAATAAACTAATATACAGTATACAATACGTTTCGATTGCTTGAATATCTGCAATCGTCATCACATGAATACTACTGTTTCTTAATAATAAATGAATATATACTACGTTTTGATTGCAGATACTCTAGTAATCAAAACATAGTGTATATGAATTTATTTTTAAGAAATAAATAAAGACAATGGAAGCCCAGAATTGTGTGAATTTGTCAAGTGCAACATTGTCTACCTCATTCAAACGAACCGTAATAATATCATAATCACCTTATCTTAAAGTTTTGTTATGTCTTTAAAGCGTGTTACCTAATCATAACTTACGAATGAGATATTATGTTACTTACCGACATTTTCATTGTTTTTAATTATATAAAGTTTTTGATAGTTTTAGACGTTTTGCACTAATTAGTTCAAGTAAATACGCAAATTAAAACGTATAGCCAATAATCGTGAAATTTATGTAGTGATGAGAAAATAATTTTTTGTAAGTTTTGTGAAAAACTTATCTATACGAGTACAGACACATACCGCAACTAATTGTATTTTATTTTCTTTTATATTGCAATTTTGCTAGTTTTTAATGCAATTTTTGAAAATTTTATATGCAATTTATGGCGCAATTTTTAAAGATTTTTACTGCCACAACTTCCGCTCTTTATTTATAAACTGTGCGCCGTCAATGGGCATACAAACAATGTTATCATATATACTGGAGCGAATACAAAAGTGCTTGGCCAAGGACATTTTGAGATCATTGTTCAAAAGCTTCTGAAGTCAGTAAATGGAGATGGCTATTATTTGTTTACGGAAAACTTGTTCTCAAGATTACTTTTAGCCAAATTATTGTTTACAAAGAAGATACTATACTATAGTACTTTGCGCATCAACCTTAAGAGCATGCCAAAAATATTCAAAAAACCCATGCAAAAAAAAGAAAATATTGAGTAAACAAACTGGTATCAAAATTATAAAATGGATGGACGTTGATGGTGACGACGGATACTAATGAAACAGGCGTGTTACAATCAACAAGAAAGTCAGATCAAAAAAGGCTATATTATTATGAAACACAAATGCGTTCAGTTATATAATACTGCAAATAAGTGTAGATTATAACGACCAGATGTCTTCATGTTTCGAGGATTTAAATAGTACAGAAAAGTTATGTTTGAATTGATTCTGGGGACGAGTGTTGTAAATTCTTGGCTAATAAACAATTAAGTCACTCATAAAAAATGTTTAATAGAATATAGAAAAGTTCTTGCAAATGATTTGGTTAATGTGGGCAACGTTGTTCCACAAGTAAAACCTAAGAAGACAGCTCACAAACTGGTAAAATTCACAGAACCAAGTCGGAAAAAAACGAAAAATTCGCAAGGAATGCTACGAAAAACTCAGAAAAACACTTAGCAACAAAGAATCAAACAAACATGTGTTTAAAGTTATATTTTACTGTTTTGACTCTCCGGAAACCCTGGCATGTGCCTAACATGTTTTAATAATTCATACATGACCAAACTGTATCTTTTTTACATACGTAGTTGAGTGTAAGTCATTATAACTTCCATCACATAAAACATTTAGTTTGTTAATACAAAGAAAAACTACCGAAATTTTGACAAAATACAAAATTTCTCCGGAGACTGATACCGCGATTTTAACCCCATATAAAAAAATCTCTAACATACGACGTAAATATTATTGATATCTTTAATTCACCATCAGTCCGAACAAATAAAACGAACACAAAGAAGATGTTCAGCGTGTTTTTCAAAAATCGATCATAAAATATAAATAGTATGTGTGAAAATATTTGTGGGTTGTGAGAATTATTATTCATTTTAGTCGTCCATAATAGTATATTATATATCAAGGTTGAGAAGTGCATCATTATAACCTAAGCGATAGATTATATCGCGAGACGCGAAGCGTCGAGGGATATAAATCGCGCAGGTTATAATGAACTTCTCAACCGTGTCATATATACAATTTTTTCCACTACTAGAATTATTAAAACCTTTCTACCTTTTACTAAATCAAATTTAAAATTTAAGATATTAATTTTAAATTAAAAATCAAGTCAGTAATTCTGACAGTTGTCATTGGTTTAATAGAATTAATTTTGACGTTGTGATTTAAAACACAAAAATAAACAGGTAACGTAAGTTTTTATTGCTAAAGTTGTTTAAATTGTTTAAAAACATTATTATTTTAAGCATTGATTATATCTAAAATATATTTAATTCTATAATATTCACATTTAATTAAGCGCGAACTTCAAATAACTTACTTTTTAAAATCAAATTAATTTATTAATTGAACGATTTAAAAACTTAAATTAGCATTAAATAAAATCTCTTGCTCTTAGTAGGCAGTTTGGTAAACTTTTTTTCTTTGAAACTGTTGTAGTATTATCAGAAAATGTAAATATGTTCATTATTAACTACTAGTTAATAATGAAATATTATTTACCTGCGCTTAAAAAAGTACAACTTCACGGCCTTCTATTATACGTAATAATGCAAGCATATACAACTAGTAGTGGAAAAAATAAATTTTTAAAATAATTGTAAAATTTTTGAATCACCCATGTTAGTGAGTGTTGTAAATCAGCATACATTTTAGCTGAAACGGGTTTTAATATCTCTCTTATTGGTTTTAGCAGTATTATCTTAAAATTAGAAATTATTTTTTTAGAACGTACAGAACGTGTCTCTTTCCATGTCAGTCTTTTATTAGTTCTGTTGAAATCAACCTGTTAAAAGTTTTCCTAAATAAAAACTGTTTTAAAGTTCATATGTTATTCATATGAACTACTTTAGATATCAAAAAATTAGTACTGTTTGTAATTTTTTTTTATTACTAATGTAAGATTCTGATTCTTTAGATAAGGAGCATTATTTCAAAGTCTTTAGTTCACATTTCCGTTACTTCAATTTTAGGATTACAAAGTCTAAATAAGGTAGAGGTAACTGAACTTTCGTAGTCGTTATAAAATAATTTAAATGGTGTACGTATTTGAAAATAATCATTGTAGGCGCTGTAACTAAGAAATTTTTAATACTAATAAATGCAAACTTTAATGTTTTATCAAAAAAAATATAAAAAAGTCTCTATTAGAAAAAGCCAGCATGTATGTACTTAT
Source organism: Aquatica leii (assembly GCA_035610365.1). Lineage (NCBI taxonomy): Eukaryota > Metazoa > Arthropoda > Insecta > Coleoptera > Lampyridae > Aquatica > Aquatica leii. The sequence goes on along the minus strand of CM069436.1, from coordinate 80,147,994 downwards.
TATCGGCAGTCGATATTTCTCCGTGGTCCAATTATCGGCGCAGTGATGCACCAATGATCGTTAAAGAAATGAGAAATAATATAAAAACCATTAAAAATACGAAAATAATTTTTTATTTATTAAACTTAGAAATTTATTTTACATTGTAAACGCCTCGTCTATAAGGAACAGGGTCTGGTATTTATTTTAAGATTTTTTTTAAGTATCTTAGAACATCAGCCTTTTTAGGTCAAATCCAATTAATTCCCTTTTTCTCCATATGTGTAGCTTCGTACTCGAACTTAAAATTTTTTTCGTTAACAGAAATTATCCGCCCTGGGAATAGTTCATCTTCATAAGATACAATGACAGAATCATTTAATTTAAAATTAATTTCTGTTTTGACGTCTTCTAATTCCACTCTTCTTTTTTTTAAGATTTTTATTTTGAGTTTCAGCCTCCTTTTTCTTTCTCATTTGCTGCCTGTCTGCCTTTTTTGTCTCTTCCAGTTGTTTTTTTGCTTCTTTTTTTTTTATAATATTGAAGCGTTCGAGAAATTATTTGCAAATGCAAGAGCCTTCTAGAAGCTGTTATCCATCTTCTAGAAGATATGCGGAAAAATAGGGAACACTCGAGAAGGATTTGCAGATGTGTATAAATACGGAAGAGAGAAATCGTAGGTCAGTTATTGCTGGAATGCGAGAACAGCAGTGTTAAGAAGATTATTAAAGTGGAAACAAATAAATCGTTAGCACGCGTGTGTCTAGATAAATATACCGAGAATAATCGTGTACGTGATTTTTAGTGTAAACAAGTGTGAAGCTATCTGCGGACGTTATCTTATCTTCGCGTAAGTGATAGCATATTATTGTTTTATATAAATTACTGTAAGTTTTTATCCTTAGACATTTAAATTTAATTAGTTCGGTTAATTTAAAAGTGTACATATTTCTAGAATAAGTAAACATATTTTTAATCGTTTTAAATAAATTAGTTAATAATAAAAGACGCAACAATATGCTTGTCATTGAGAAGAAGAAGCAACAGCTGGTACTCTCTCTTTTGTAGCCAAAACAAAGATTTTTTGAATGGAGTAGGTACATCCACTCCTGTCGTAAGAGACTGATGGGTATTATTATTTTGGTTTTCTTTTCCATTTTGACGAATCTCGTTCTCAGGAGTAGTTTCAATACTTCTTATATTGTAGTTTGTGTTTGTTATTATTTCATTTAAAGGAAGAATCTGACATTGGTCGACAGGCTCATTTTGACCATTACCCTCTTCGCTAATGCCTTGTTCAGTTCAGTTTCTTCTTCACTTATTGCATTTTTCTGACAAGCATTTCGTTCAATTACTGGTATATCTTTTTCTATTATTTCATTAAATTGACTATTATTTTGGTCGATTGCAGATTTTTGTCTCAGCTTTTGTTTTTTACTTACAGCTTGTCTTATTGCTTATATTCGATTTGTTGTCGGCTACATTTTGTAGTTTACTATCATATTTTTCAAATACATTTTTTTCTACATTTTCATTATAGATCTTTGTTTTTTTTTCTATTTTTATTTTCAGGTACGTTCTCATTATGTGAAATTCCCGGCACTTCATTGAAACTATCAGGTACGTTTTCAATGAAATTTTGTAAGTTTACATTTTCTTCTGGCAAATCGAAATCAAAAACTATCGGAATCTCTGACATGTCATTAATATCAAAGGAAACTAAAAGACTAGTGTCATTGTGTTCGGTGTTTAAAACAGAATCATCATGAACTTCAAGATTTTCATTTCTGGTTGGCTGTTCCTCTGCTTCTTCTTCGTTTAACGGTAGTAACGGGTCGGTGTGAAGTTTCGATTTGGTTCTTTTCCAGAGATTGAAAAGATTTGTATCTTCAACTGGACCGCCCCATTCATCTTCAATACTTTTGAATTTAGCTAAAGTGGTTGCGTCTATTTCTGATTTCAATAAACGTAGGAACATTTTCACATCTTTTAATTTTTGTTCGTTTAATATGCAACTACTTTTTTACGGTTCTTTTCTAAAGTATTTAGAGAAGTTTATATTTTCCACATTGAAAAAAAAACATATTATTATATCGGGAATATTTTCCATTTTCTGCCCATTTTTTGAACATTAATTTTTATCCGCCAACGATGTACACTCTTTTTCCATTCAAATTTGAGAGCTAAAAAAAAGGCAACATCTAATGGTTGCATAATATGAGTTGAGTTTGGACATAAAGCTACCAAAATAATGTTATTTTCTGAACAAAACTGACTTAAAACCATTGTTAGATGAGATGTATGACCGTCTAAAAAGAGGATTACTGGAAATTCAATCTTTTGGACAATCAACCATGGATGATATATATTAGCAATATATTCATACAAAGTATCTCCAGTCATCCAACCACTTTCACTTTTTTCTATACCCCAAGTTTCTGGTACATTGGCAGTGGTAACTGCCCTGATGCACTGCAAGTAACTAATGTTGTCAGGCACTCTTTTTTGTCGTTAGTTATATGAGAATGAACTGCTTTCTCCCCTTCCTTAACTAACACTTTGTCTCCTTTAGAACTAAGGAAAAATGCGGTTTCGTTGCAGTTGAAAGCACGGGATGGATTTGAGGTGATTTCGAAATGTTCTGCATTCTTCGAATAGTTTGTAATTTTCGACCAGGTCTTCCGTTGGCGAAAATATTAGGTCGATTCAATTTTTTAACTAGCATCTGCACGCTGTGTAGGAGTTGATCCTTAGTACCAGGAAATCCACATTGAGTAATTTGCAATAACCATTTCACCAACGCATCTTTTTCCGACTTGTTTCAGAACCACTCTTTTTGGCCAATGAAGTTCTTCTTTTGACTTTATCTTGTAAGGTGGACCTTGGAATCCCAAAACATTTGCTTGCCATTTTGAATTTCATGCCATTATTTTTTGCCTTGATGGCACACTTTTTAACATTTTAATAAAAACAATAATATCAAGTAAACACGATGCCGAGAATAGGTCGTTGCTTCGTTCAAATTTTATTTGGTCGATTACCTTTTTTGACATATAATTTTTGTATTTAAATAAGGTACCAACGACACTAACAACTTCCTCCAAATTCTACCTATTAGCGGCATATCCTGGAAGAAGAGAGAACCTATTTTCGGCATCATGATGATCGTATTATCGACACACTTTTTAAAATTGCCATAAAAACCACAATATTAAGTAAACACTGTGCCGAGAATAGGTTGTTATATCGTCCGTACTTTTTTCGATCTATTGCTTTTTTTACATATAATTTCTGTATTCAAATAAAATTTCAACGACATAAACAACTTTCTCTATAATCTACCTATTATCGGCACCACTGCCGATAATACATCCATATGGCATTTAACTTATACCTATTATCGGCACACATCGTTTTTATGGAAATACCAATATTTTCATATTTTTTTCCAACAAATTAGTTAAATTCAATTTTTATGAAACCTAATTTATACATTTTTGAACAAATATAATCGATCTAGGAGTAAATATTGCCTTTTGCAACTTACCACTTTCTTAAGGCTTCCAAGTCGTATTAGTACTCTGATGAGACTGCTCTGATGTTTACATTACAATAACCAATTTTCAATTTCACTGTATCCCCTCCTAAAACCTATGGTTCGGGCTAAATATAGCACTAACAGTAAGTAACATAATGACACCCTTATAAAAGGCTCGGATGAATTTAGAAACTTATTTTTCGTGAAATTAGTAAGAAAGTGCCAATAATACAAACAGTGCCGATAATAAGTACCTCTACCTTAGTTATCGCCAATTCAATGGCGTTATTAGTGAAAATTCACCACAAGGTTTCTTCTATTTTTCTCTTCATGCATAAATGGTATTAATTAAAGACAAATTTTATTGCACTGTAGTTACGTCCATTCTCATTATTTTGAATAATAACATTGTTTTAGGAGCTGTTTTAAATACGTTATTTTTATTTCTCTTTTCATTACTTTAAACTTGTTGTATGTTTTTTGGTAACCGAAGTAGATCAGCATTACACCACAACGTTTTTTTATGTTTGTAAATGTCTAATCACTTGAACTAACATTAAGAGTATTAGAAAAATAGTTACTTAAAAAAATTTCATTTACTGCAGCATTATGATGTTCGGTTGTAAGAATGTTGACATTTTTCAAGCAATATTCTGAGAGTTACCAGTTAATAAGTATACTTCAAAGACTATCTTTTTGTTTGGTATCATATCCTGCGTCGTAAAACAAATCAAGGCCTTCTCTTCGAGCAAAAATAAATTCAATTTCTTGTTGCATAGCCATTTCTAACATTGTGTCGGCTTTTGACGTCATAATGTTCTTCTTAAGTCAAAACAATGAAATTTTTAATTTCTTTGCTGATAACTCACCAACAGAATGATAAAACTATTATTAATAATATTATGAGAACTGATTAAAAAAAAGAACAAAATACCATTGGAGAGAATGAAAAAACATACTAAAGAAACATAACCTCAATAAATGAACAAAGCGAATTTAATACTGTTTGATTCTAAAGTATCAAAAGCATTTAAAATTAGCGTAACTTTATAAATTGTCTTTTAGGAAAGCATAAAGTCGTTAGTTGGATAGTAAACATTACAACCGCATTTGTATTTGAATACAACGCGGCCCAATATTACTAACTGCATCATGAAAACGTTAAAATCTGTTTGTGTAATTGCAGAAACCATCATTATAATGTAGTAGACAGTTATTTTATTATATTTTATATTTATTTTTTATTTATTTTATAATTATATTTCGTTCGGGAGTTAGATTTATGTACAGAATCATTTTATTTTGATTGCACCGATTTATTTTTACTATTACCAAACAAACATAAAAATAAAATGTCTTTAAATATATTCATAATAAATTGTTAAACTGTTAAAAACCTGCGATATATAAATATAATTTTGAATCCATAAGATTTGAACGTGATTATTATACTGACTTCCAGAAAAATTGCAACACCTAGAACTTAAAGGATTTTATTGAAATTTTCAGGAAACGTCTATTTTCGTGAAGAAAAGTGATGATTAAAAATTGAAGAAAATCTAGCCAGTAATTTTTTCTTTTTTTCTTGTTGTTTCCATAGTAACAATAAATTTAAAGTAGTAGACCATTTAGTAATTCTCAAGTTTGCAAATTGTTGTTATTTGTTCAAAATTTCATTCTGAACTTGATAACAATGCCGAGAGTACGTCAACATCAACATTTTGTTCAATTAAGTGATTTTGAACGTGGCCGTATTATTGGTACGAGAAAGGCCGGACTTTTGCTAAAAGAAATTGTTCGTCGTGTAAACCGAAATGTTTCATTGGTATTGAGCTGTTAGTCCAAATGGTCCAAGAAAGGGGTTCAACATCGTCGTTGCGGATCTGGACATTTTCGGAAGACTACACATCGCGAAGAACGTCGCTTAAGATTTTTGGCCACAAGAGAGAAATTTTCAACAACTCGATCAATTGCAAACGATTGGATGAGAGGTATAGGTCAATATCATCTGTTTATCGCCGGATAAGATCTTATGGGCTGCGTTCATATCGTCCATTCTTCCCCTTACACCACTTCCTCGTCTACGCAGACTAGAGTGGACCAACGAAAGGGTTAATTGGGCGCAAGAATGGCATCAAATTGTGTTTAGTGAAGACTCCTGATTTTGTATGTGGGTCAACGTTTGTCGTAGGAGGGTCAGACGGATGCGTGGAGAACGTAAAAGTACAACATTTTTTGTGAAACGCAACACAGCCCTCATTCAAGGAGTTATGTGATATGGGGTGCAATACGTTATGGTAGCAGATCATCCTTTCTCTTTATTGACGGCCACCTAAACGCAGCTGGTTACATTGCTAATGTGCTACAACCAGTTGGGGTTCCATATCTTCAGGAGCTGTAAAATCCCATTTTCCAGCAGGATAATGCGCGCCCTCATACGGCAAAGGCTACAAAACGGTTTTTGGAAGAAGCTAACATTGCCGTCCTCCCATGGCCTGCTCGGTAGCCTGATTTGTTGCCCGTTGAACATATATGGGATATGACTGGTAGGCGACTGGATAATTTACCACACCCTCCAGATAACTAACACAATCTCCAGCTACGGATTCAAGAAGCTTAAGACGATATACCACAAGCAGCTATAGATCACTTGATAGATAGCATGCCAAGACGTCTAAATGGGTGCATTACAAATCGTGGCAGAGCAACTCATTATTGAAAAAACTTTTTAAGCTTTTGTTCTTTTGTTTTTAAAATTTAATCATCACTTTGTTTCATGAAATTAAACGTTTCCTGAAAGTTTCAATAAAATCGTTCAACAACTTGAGGTGTTGCAATTTTTCTGGAAGTCAGTATATATGACAATATGAGACAAAATTCAAATCTAATGTTCAAATCCGTTTGCCAGTACCTTGATTTTTTTTATTTTTGTTTAGGTACGTTTGCGTTTTAAACAAAAAATTAAGAAGTAATTTAGTAAGTAGTGTTTGTTTTTATTAAAAATGTTTAATTTCGATTGTTTAATTTTAGGTGTTGTGCAGATGGATTTTAAGCGTGAAAAAGAATTATCGACCAGTCAAGTACCACAATTGGCGGCACGCTTTAAATGTAGCGCAAACAATGTTCGCGTTGTTTAAAACTGGCAAGATGGAACGGTTTATGTGCGATTTAGACATATTAGGACTATTAGTGGCCTGTTTGTGTCATGATCTCGATCACCGAGGGACAAATAACGCCTTTCAAACAAAAACTGAATCACCATTAGCGATTTTATATTCGACAAGCACAATGGAGCATCACCACTTTGATCAATGCGTAATGATACTTAACACCGACAGCAATAATATATTCCAAGTAGGTGGGTTTGACTATTACTAGAAGGTCAGAACTGACGTTAATGAAATGTTAAAATGGAATTAGATAGAAGTCATTTTCATTTTAGGAGTATTTCGTTACTCAACATTTGAACATTCTTTCAGGCTTTATCACCTGATGATTACAGAAAAGTCATGAGAGTTGTTGAAACAGCAATTTTATCGACGGATTTGGCTATGTATTTTAAAAAACGAAATACATTTTTAGAGCTCGTCGAAAACGGAGAATTTGATTGGCAAAGCGAAGATAAAAAAGAACGTAAGTTTATTATAAAACATTTTACTTTTTTCTAATTTTGTTTTAACAGTACTCTGCGGAATGATGATGACCGCGTGTGATGTAAGTGCCATTGCAAAGCCTTGGGATGTGCAGCATCGGGTTGCAAAACTTGTAGCTGATGAATTCTTTGATCAAGGAGACTTGGAAAAACTTCAACTTAAAGAGCAACCAGTGGTTTGTATTATTACAGATCACTGTTGGTTTAAACATTTACTAAATTGTCAATAGGCAATGATGGATAGAGAGCGAAAAGATGAATTACCTCAAATGCAAGTTGGGTTTATAGATGTTATTTGTTTACCATTGTACAGGGTGCTATCGGAAACATTTCCTTGGGTTAAACCGTTGTATCAAGAAACTTTAGAAAATAGGAAACATTGGCAAGATCTTGCTGAAAAAGTTGAAATGGGCCTTACTTGGATTGATCATGATACAATTGATAAACCCGTCGAAGCTATCACAGGTAACGTTTCAAAGCGTCTTTAATTTTGATATTTTAACCTTACCAAATAATTAATTTTTATTATCACAAATACCTATACTTACTATATCTCAATTTCCACGTTTCAATTTATATGTAGTAGTTAAACAATTACTTTTTTTTACTATATTTAGTTTATAAATAAATTACATATAAAAATTCCTTACTTAGAACACTTAAAAAACCATCACCACTTAAACATTTTTAATTTCTTCTTGGACCAAAATACATTTATTTTCACACACTTCAACAAAAACTGTTGTGACAGTAGCTTAACTTTGTATTCTTGTACATATTTGTACGTACTAGAAACTTCAAATAGACAGTTTAGTCAATTTTAAGTGAAACGAGTTTGCAAATCGGTTTACTGATGCAATGTGTGTCAGTAGCGATACCTTGAAAGAGTGCCGACTTCTGGAGTTATATACATATATAACTTAAAATTTTTCTTAAGAAGAACATCAGCACGCACTAAACAGAGTGTTTATATTACAATTTTCTATTCTGAATAATTCCTGTATGGTCGATTCCTTACATGCAAAGATTTTGTTGCAGTGGACATCTTCAGAGCCTGAAATAAACTAATTGATTGCGCTTGAAATCGCGTTTTTATAAACTGGCCTCCAAATATATGGTTGAAAAAAACTGCAGTGGATTCCCTAATTTTTCGATGATAGCAATTAGAAACATTAGTTAAAACCTTAGTATTTTTAAGCAAAATGTTGATGATTTATTTCTAGCATGTGCTCTGCTACTGCTGACTTAGAAAGTTGCTTAAGACAACTACATCTTTGTACGAATACCTACGTGTTTAGTTACAATTTACATTAAAATACTTTTTGAAGTAGATGCCATGTATGACATTTACGTATGATTGGGTTTAGTTCTTAATATTAATTTTGGCAGTTGGAATAGGTTTAAATCAAACCATTAGTGGTTATGGTCACTGAAACCCTTAAAATCGTTCAAGAGAATTTTATGTCGATGTAAATTTGAGAGTTTGATCATTTTCTAATGGATTCTATCATCAGAATTTTACAAGATTGAAATAGAACTACTTCTAAAGTATCCTTTTTATAAAATTAAAAAAATAATCAGAATCGGTCAACGTGGTAAAGAATGATCGCTGAATTAAAAAAAATTCCGACGAATTGAAAACTGACTGCGTTTTTTGTCGGTTGAAAATAGTTACATATGTCATTTTTGGGATGTTTCTATGTATCATTTGCTCTGTATGTATACAAATTTGTATAAAAATTAATCTGCACATGCTCAGCTAAAATTGAGTTCAAAGTTAACCCTAAATCGTGGTAGATGCGAGTCCTGAACGACATCACCTGTCGTTAGAAATAAATCGTTTTATTCAAAAATGTCAATGCTTTAATTTTTTGATAGAAACATATACGCATTTGTATAAATGAGCGTGACTTGGAAAGGTAGAGCTGAATCAGAAAAAGGGCAATTCAAACTTGTGATTTGGTATTGAGAGCTTCACATATAAATAAATGTCTACATTTTGCGTTTTAATCCGATTTTATTGTAAAAATTTTTATCAAACTCAGAAGTAGGATAAAGTTGTCGACAATTGCAAAAGCAGCAGTGTTGTGTTTGTACTTGAAAGTTAGAAATTGATTTGTGTGCGGAAATCAGAAGAGTTCACGTGCATGTTGAGAAGCTATTAGAATATTGCGTTTTACTGTCTAAGAACGTAAAACCGTTGTTAGTGTTTGGATTCTAAAAATAAAGTACATTTTGGTTTCCCAAAAATTACTAATCTAAATTGAACCCGATAATGCAGAGACTCGATTACAATCTACCGCCAAATTCTAAAATGACTACGCATGCGTGCCTAGGGAACAATTTCCCAACAGGGACAACAACGATGATGCTGTTACAAATGGATCAAATGCTTGTATAATCAAAAATCAGCAGAATTAACCAAAGCAGCAGGTTATGCCAAGATTTAATTACATGATTAAGGATTTTAATAAAATCGTTCATCATGTTGAAGCAGTAGATTGACTCTAATAGTTAAAATGGAATGCCAGAATAAACAATTAGCCAGACCAGTGGTTTTTAGAAACGGCAAGACTACATTGGACGGGAGCAGCACGTAGTTGGTATACTATACGAAGAGTTAACATACATATCATTATAAATCTCAAGAGAGCATTTAGGCATTCATAGATGTTTTCAATACCACTAAAAAATGGGAAAAATGCGGAAAGGAATACAGATTGTCAATGAATCAGCGCGTTTCTATGAATGTACATGATAAACACATATTGTGGTGTTTGTTAGAATTCCGCTTTTCGGAAATAAAAAAACAGTTATTGTCCGCCATCGCGTGTACCAATACCGTGATAAGATTAACGGAAAAAGATCATACGAATATCGATGATTTGTATAGTGACATATCGATCTACGATAGGTCAAACATCAGTAGGAAAATTCGATCAAATAATTATAGCAAATCAGTCAACTGAAGTAGCTATTACTATTAAGTTTTCGGTACAGCCGAAAAAAAATTGCCAAAAATTCAAATAGTGATAACGTAAAACAAGTTGCTTGTTTTAAGTCTAAAAAACGTGGGTCGCAATTGGAGAAAATGTTCGGTAAAGAAATCAGAATCACACAATTCGCGCGTGCACCAACCGAAAAAACGTTTCAACTACAGGAACAATCAACAAATATTTGCACGTAGTTTGTGTGAATGGTCACAGTGTCAATACGTTAATTGATATGAATGCAAAGCCTAAGCTTAATGATGTTGAAGTGTCGTTATGTGTTATACCTGAAGGGGTACAAACTGTAGATGTTTTGATTCGTCAAACGTTTACCCACTTAGAAGTCATCATCAATTTTACAAGCAGGTGAGGTGAATTGAATGCGGACGCGAAGCTTAGATAGTGAACTTGTGCCAATTTTTAACGTTAATAGCAAAGATTAAAATCAGCAATCATTCAGGAACGCCAGTAATTTACGTGCCGACCAATAGGGAGATATCTACGGAAGACATTAATGTACCAAATGGCACTGAAAAGCACTGAAAACTTGATGCGCGATAAAGTAAAAAGTTACTGTAATAAATACCGCAAATGCTTTGCATTTAATTTAAGAGAGCTTGGATTCAATAGCTTAATGAAAATGGACATTAAAGGGGTCGAAAAACCGGTAATAGCAAAACCGCACAATGCGTCCGCAAATGAAAGATGGGTGATAGCAGACATTGTGCACGAGTGAAAGCTTCACGGAAATGCTAATACGACGTCGCAGTACACTACCCTATTCCTATTAGTGCGTAAAAAAAATTGAGTCTTAGACCTTTGCCTAAGGAAACACGACACAAAAAAATGCAACTGGTGAACTCCGAATGGTGTTTGGTTTGTGCAATGCTCCATTTGATGTGCTTGTGGCTACTAGTGACTGGGTTCAAATGTTACACAAACTAGAATACATTCAAGGAAGCAAATCTGACGATAAGGATAAGTAAATGTGAATTTAGCAAACCGGAAGTAGACTATTTGAGATGCTCGTTAAGTGCGAATGGAATTAGACCGGGAAATGTAAAACAAGCACAGTATGGGATTTTCCATGTCTAATAAGGGTTTAGAAATTACGCAGATTTCTCGATTTAAAAGATATTTTTGACGGTTTATAGAAAATTACGGCGACCTAACGAAGAAAGAAGTAACGTTTGTGTCGGGCGCACTACAACTACTTGAAGACTTGCGTCAACCAATGTGCAGCAAGCCCCTATTAAAACTATTTAATCTAGCGGCGGCTACCACAGAGGTTTATGCAGATGCGTCTAAGAAGATAATTGCAGATACTCTGCTACAAACTGATGAAACAACCTCAACACTGCCACCTGTTATATACGTATCGAAAAAAATATCGGACGTGGAAGCAACATATTTTAGTTGTAAACTGGAATTAATGGCGTTAATGCATGTTGTTGATAAACTAAGAATATCGTTGGTTGTAATGTACAAAAAACAAAAAGTTTACAAGTTGCACGATAGTTGCATTTACTCCAATATTTTGACATAGAACTGCGACGCCGGTCGAGACAGAGGCACATATTATCTAAAGCTCCCAATGAAACCGCAGACGCTATTATTGATAATGCGTGCAAACGGTTAGACGTCTTTCAAACAATAAGTAAAGATAACATTTTCATGGTGCAGCAACGTGATGCCGTATTTGCAAAACTCGGCATCCACAAGCAAATGGCCAAGTTGAAGTAGTAATGCGAACATTAGTTCTAACTTTAGTATCCAACATTATGAATAATAAATTATGCGCGGTCGAACAAGGTTTAAATTCAGCTGTGAACGCAACCATCACGAAAATTCCGTGTGAAGCACTGTATGGTTATCGGACAAATTATGATACCATGCTGTTTGAAGAGCTTACGAATAGTATTAATTATCCAAAATCAGTCGACAGTGAACGTAAGGTGCGTAACAATATGTTAGATGCCCAATTAAAGTACAAGCAGAGATATTACTTTAAGCACTGAGGTGAATATTACTAAGATTCAGAAACAGACATCCACTCAAAAAGCAAAGAAAAGATGAACCACCGGAATCAACGGATGGTGAACAAAGCAAACATGTTGTAGTATGTACAGTTGCTTTCAACCAAATCGCATTATAATGGTATTTTCCATTAAAAGCTTTAATGCAAATAAACCATTGTGATCGTACCGTTCTTTTGTACAAAACAACCTTCAAATTATGTATATCTAGATAGACTGTCATTATGTCGGCTTTGATGCGGTCAATTTGGTTGAAGGCGATTGTATACTTAACTAAACGAAAAACTGGAAAACTTGGTTAGTTCGATTGAAATAGGTAACGGAGTCAATTGCCGCGAGTATTTACGGTTCGTGAGTATCGCGTTTCGGAGCTCCGAAGACAATTACTACAGACCAAGATCGGCAATTTGAATCCGCTCTTTTACAGTCGTTGACAAATCTTTTAGACTCAAAAAGAATACGAACTACGGCTTATAATTTTAAACGCAACGGGATATTAGAACGCTTGCATAGAACTTTAAAAGCAGCAATAATGTGTCACGAAACAAATAAATGGCCCGAAATACTGCCAACAGTATTGCTAGAATTTTGCACGATTTATAAAGAAGATTTAAAGTGTTTGCCCGCAGAGATGTTTTAAGGAGAAACGCTTCGCCTACTAAGTGCATTTTTTATTCAAACGAACGAGTTTGACGGCACCCATCCAGCAAGCTTCGCCGTACAATTACGCAATCACCTAGAAGAAGTTCGGCCGGTTTTAACAGCACATCACGGAAGACAGCAAGTTTTCGTTCACCCCGAATTAGAACGATGCAGGCACGTCTTTGTGCGAGACGACACAGTTCGACGATCGCTACAGCCATCATACACTGGACCACACGAGATTGTCGCCCGTCTGGATAAAAAAATTTCAAAGTAAAGGTAAACGAAAAATTATGTACTGTGTCCGTAGACAGATTAAAACCAGTGTTTCTGACCTCGACGAAATAAGAGACGCCACAAAATATCTTTGCAACAAGCGTACAATTCACTTCGCCATCTCAATGTTTACTGCCGCAGGAACTTGCCAAAACTAGGGCAGGTAGCACCGTGACGTTACTTGTTCGTTTTAAACTTTAGACGCTATCATTACGGAGGAGGTGATGTAGCGGTCAAACAATTGAAATTGGTGTCACCTTAGATAAGAAGTATTCCCACTCTAAAAGGCTACATGCGTATCAAAATAAATAAACAAGAAATCCGGCAACAGCCACAAAACTCAACGTGCGACACGAACACTTACCAATTCGCTCTAACAATTTCTTAGCAAACATTAAGCGTTTATAAATAAACTGTATATAATATAGTGTGACTATTATTAATAACCCTGCACACATTATGCATGGCTTTATTTGGGACAAGTACTTTATTATAATTGCTTTTGTTTGACATTTTGAAGCTCAAATATGAAACTACTGGACTAATTACCCTAAAAGTCTTAATCTATCTGGATTAAACTCAAGTCAACATTCCGATTTTCTTTGCAAAGAAAGTATTATCACCATTAAAACGTAATTAGTGGTCGAACAATTGCAGTATCAATTCCCATTACTCCTTTTAAATTACACCTATTACAAATTAAAAAATTTGTAAAATCAAGTCTTATTTCTAAGCGCTAAAAATATTCTAAATAAAATTTAAAAATACATACCTATGTTGTAAATCTAAAGATCACAAAATTAGAAAAATGAGAAATGCATTTTTCCGCTTTCTCTTCGTAACATTTAATTTAAGTATTAAGTATTTCAAGGGAATATAAATTTAATAGTAATTAACTGAAATTTGCAATGTCCTAGTTTGTATTTTTTATGTTTTAGATTATTATACGGTGCGTATTTTAATGATTGTCCGGTGTTTGAATTTGCCGCGTCGTCATTATAGTAACTGTAATCAAACAATGTTGGTTCGTTGACAAATAAACAAGCGGCAAATTCAAACACCGGACAATCATTAAAATACACACTGTAGTACCTACTACATTTTAATAGAAATAATATCCATTCCCATAGACGGTTTGGCATCGAATTAATCAAATTGGCACATATATTAGCTCCTCGAAATCCTTCCCACACAGTATTAATATGGCGATGCAAATTGTTTATTTTTCGTATTTCTATGTTATTGTTCAGTTTGTCGTTTCACCCACGCACGCCGCCCACAAATTCTCTATAGGGTTCAAATCCGCTGTCTTAAGTGGCTAACGGAATTTTTCTACTTCTGTATGTTGTAAGAACCATTTTTGAACTACCGCTGCCATATGTATAGGAGAATTGTCATGAACAAACCGAATTGGTCCTTCGGGATAAACTGCTTGTACGGAGGACAACATAACATCTTCCAAAATCGTTAGGTAAGTTTGAGCAGTTAAGCGTCCATCGACACGTGTTAATTACCCTGGGCCAGCATCACTCATCTATCCCCAGTACGCAGCACTAATTCTCCTACTTATTTTATTGAGTTGCACATGTTTTGATTTATATCTAGAATTACGTGGCCTCCTAAGAACTATTTTACTCTCTTGGGAAGTGCAGAAGGTTTCTTTATCTAAAAAAACAACACCTTTCTAATCAAAATTTAAATGTTCTTATGAAGTTTATCCCTTCAGCTTTGAATATTATATTCCTTATTGTTTGAAAACTGCATTATAGCTGTAGTCTTTCGCGAATGGTGGCGGAAGTTGTGAAAAGAGTGAAAGCATCTTGGATAATGTTGTCTTTTTCAACTCTGGATAAGAGAGATGGTCTTCCACTTCTATACGCGGTCTGCAAAGGACAATCATTTTTCGGACTTTGTTCTTTGCGTTGAACCCAATAATGGACCACACTTTTCTAATAAAATAAATAATAGTTAATTTAAACTGCGCAAAAATGTTTACGTTTACTGAAAGGCACCGATAAAGTAATGTTATTAATTTAAGTGAAAAAGTTACGTCTTTCAAGTTAGCAGTACAAGGTTAGCTGAATCAAATAAAATATAATTAGGAATTTGTTGCAAAAGAAAAAAAATTGTAACATTTTCACTTTTTTAGTTGTGCGTTTTTCGGCTAACTTGAGGTGTAACTTACACCATTCTAAAAAATGCTTTAATGAATTATTTCCTGTTTAAAATGTGTGTAGAATAATAATAAAGCTATCAGCTTCTATCTTTTACAATTAATTAACAACAATTTAGCAACAAATTCTACGCACATTTTAAACCGAATACCGATTCATTAAAACACTGTTTAGAATGGTGTACTAGTAACTTGCCTCAAATTTAATGCATAATTAAAAAAGTAAGAAAGCTACAAGTTTTAGTAACAAATTCCTAATTATGTTTTATTTGATTTTGCTAACTTTGTATTGCTAACTTGAGGGACGTGAAAAACTTGATTCCCAATTGCTATGTGACTGAAACTTTTATAATTTCGTTATAAACAATTTCCTGTGATGTACGTGAATAATTGTGCAATCTGAATTGTACATCATATTGTACCTACTAAATAGGTAAAAAGCAAAATAAAAAATTATCTTACCGATAAACCCATACGTGCAGCAAGTCACTGACTTTTACCACTCTGAAGATGCAAGCTGCAATTTCTTGCAAAACGTCAGTTTGTTTGGGTTTACGAACGACAATACGGCAAAGGCCAAGTTCTACTTCTGGTTTTGGCTCTCAAGAAGAGACTATGACCAAGCCTAAGTCTGGGTGTTTTACTACGACGCGGTCTAAGCCGAAAGTCGCTTATAATTATTATAACAAGTTATAATTTCTGGTTTTTTGTCGTCGACCGTTTCGGGATCAATGACATCGTCGTGGTGCATAGACGAAATCAAAAGTACTGCTTTGTTTTCCTTAGAACAATAAGAGACCAACGTACACTCCTCCTGAAATCCAAAAAGAGAAGTCTTTGCTTCCCTGTTCTTTTTCGGTAAAAATTCTAAGGGTATCTCGCGTTTATTTTTGCGGAGGGTACCAACATATGCCAACTTTTTCTGTTGTAACAATCTCGTTTTCAGTGGTATACTCGAAAACCAATTGTCGCCAGTAATATTGCGATTACTTCCTTCTACCGGGTGTACTAATCGAAACACAACTTCTTTGGCTGAGTTGCTAAACTTGTATGAAC
This sequence comes from Aquatica leii, assembly GCA_035610365.1. NCBI lineage: Eukaryota > Metazoa > Arthropoda > Insecta > Coleoptera > Lampyridae > Aquatica > Aquatica leii. The sequence goes on along the minus strand of CM069436.1, from coordinate 80,131,652 downwards.
CCTCTAGTTGTGTACCTACATATGGTTCAAGATTAAATGTGTATGATGTTTTGGCATCAAATAAAGCGTACATTTTGAGTCAATACTTTGCGGGTTTATTTGGTATAAATTGTTTGAAGGAACAACGTCTTCTAAATGCTAATAATTGTTCGTGAATAGTTACATATTCACTAGCAATAAAGTTATTCTGAAAATTTGTCAAAAACATTTTAAATAAGTTCGTAATTTACGCAAGTTTATCTATTTCTCTTTTTCCATTTCTAGTTCTAAAATCATCAAATCTCAGGCATCTTACAAGAAATCTAAATCGTCTTTTGCTCATTGCAAGGAAGCATGATTCGACCCCGTTACCCTTAGAATTGTCCCAAACTTTATGAACATTTTTTCTTGCACTTCTCAGTGTACCAATAAAAAAAATTCCTATAAATGCACTAATTTCTCGCTCATCAGTTGATCTCGCGTCCCGATCCCTTTCAAAGCTGTTTCGGATTTTATCAATGCATCTTCATTTTCGTTTGATAGAACTTCTTCTTTAGAGTCTCTTTCGTAGTTGATTGTTTCGCTGATATCCTCTTCTACGTCATCTTCGTCTTCTTCATCTAAGGGGCTCTCTTCGCCGCTAGATAGTTCTTCAAACCATCTCCTCCAAACATCTGGATCCCTACTACTCTCAATATGGGATTTTTTAGGAGCAGACATGTACATATATGTCTACAATTCACAAATATACGATAAGTTTCAGAAAGAAACAAACACATAATACTTACCAAAATATATAAAAATTACAAAAATAAAAAATTCAGGCGCGTCGCAAAATGTAGCACGGATAGTCACGCGGTCTACGATCGTAGACCAGTCGTATTTGATTTCCGAAAACTCACACAATAACCTTCACAAATTGCATTTAGCATACTAATTGTATAGTAGACAATATAATCAACAGCTACTCAAGGGCGTACATGAGCAAACTAACCTAACACATAATAATCACACTTCAAAAAAACGTGGTCTACGACTGTAGACCACGCGACTAACGCAGGGTTAACACTGCCGCCTTCGAATTACTGGAATAACTGCCCTATAATTTGTTTGCACTGCATTTATATATTTTCGCAAATGTTCTACATCCTACGATGAGCGTTCTAGAAAATGGACGAGACGAGAAGGCCCTTGAACGTGAGAATAATTTCTCGAACGTTTCAATACGAATTATAATGTTTATTTTGTAGATTACCTGTATTGGTTTTTTGTTTGTTTTTAAAAAAGATTATTGTAAAATTTAGATGATCTGTTTGGGTGAATATGTTTTTCAGAGTGGCTGATTTATAGTAAATAATGCATTTGTATGAATGCGCGTGAACCTGAGAAGAAGAAGATGAGGGGTCAAAGTGCCCAGTGAGCAAAACGCTAATTTATTGTAGAACTTTAGGTTACTTAATGGCTGTTAGGAAGTAATATTGGCTTAAGTAGCTAATTGGCAACTTAAGAAACTTCTTTAGAGATTAAGTACCAATATAAAATTTCTGAGTTACTTAAGAACCACCCATAAAGTTTTTTACCACCCTTAAACAGCTACCTCATTGCAAGCTTTTCAAGAGCCCTCAACAATGCCTCTTTATAGTATTATTGTTTCTTGAAGTCGACTTTGTTACTTTAAATTAGCTGTTGTTTTTTTATTATTTGACAACACAAAATCGATGACCAATGTTGAATCCTTATTGAAAAATTGTGCTGTGACTTCATAAAAAGAATTCGTTTGTAATACATGGTCTACCGTTACCAACGAAGAAGATATTTGAGAAAGTTTTCCAAAGAAAAGAAGCGGAAGGTCAAATATTCTATTAATTCAGTTGTTCGTCTTGTTAATTTTCAGTATTATTTAAGAAATCTAAGTACGATTAGTTTTCACATAATCAAACATTCAATAGTTATTTATTTAATCACTTAGTATCAGTACCTACATTGTTTGAAAACTAATTGAACCAGGTACTACTTCACTTTTTTGTTTATTTTTTTTTCGTATCCTTTCTTTCATGCAAAACATCTCCAATATGCTAACGAATCACATCCCTTGTATAATCCATATTTCGAGATGGTATCCAGTCTAGATAGGTAACATCTTCTAATGCTGCTAGTTTATCTTCGATATTTCGATTTTGTGAAACTTTATAAATTGCAGCGTAGTCTCTGTGCTGTTGTAAGAGTTCATTTTTATGCACAAATATAACTACCGTAGGGGAAGGAGGGGAACATTCGGCCCCTAAGCAAACTTTATCTGCTGAAACAAAAATTTCCAATTTATTTAGAACTGCATATGCTCAGTTGCATTGGCCATAGTGTTGCCAACATATATAAAAATTGCAGGCATTCAAATGTATTTACTTTTTACAGAAATGAAGAAAACTTGAACCTTTAGTAAATGGCTGAATGTTCCCCAACACGGGGTACTTTTGGCCAGGTACTGGGGTACATTTGGCCAACGTGTAAAATGGCATAATTACAGCAAAACAGCAAAATGACCTACATAAGATTTATTCATACAAAAAAAGAAAGCTACAGTAAAATAATAAGAAGAAAATGAACATCTGGTGAAAATTCAAATATGGAAACGTAAACATAACTATTATAATTTATAAAATCATTTGGATTAAATTTGTTAAACTAATTCACTACCAAACTGCCGAAGTTATAACAAAATTGAAAATAAGAAGAGATTCTTGCTGTACCCGATCGCAAAGGTGTTGTCAGTTTAGCTAAAATATCATCAGAATCTACACTAGTAATGTCTTCTATGTTTGGAAAGTAAAATATAGTGGATAATCCCTTTCTCCTTAAAAATTTGACCCTATAAGTGGAATCACTAAAACTACTTAAAATTTGCCCTACAAAGTGTATCATGGTGTGTTTGACTGGGAATCTTACAAGTACAAAATCTTCGTTTTTTAGTTTATCACCATCAAAGTCTTTAATACTTTCCAATTCATCGCTAATGTCGTCATCGGAATTATCATTCAGTGAAATGTCTGATTTACTCGATGTCAAATTTATTTCTTGAAGTCTAGGTTTCTTGATGGGAGCTTTTTTTGTATTTTTTGGTGTACTAACTATTTCATTAGAGGTGTATATTTTACGCACAACTTTTTTTATTTTTAAAGATTTTTTGTTCTCTATTTCTTCGAGTCTTTGTTTTTCAGGAGTATCTGTATAAATTCTTGACTTTCCTGGTTCTCTTTTGGTTTTTGTTTCTTTTGGTTTGACTTTTGGATAGGGCCGTACCACTTCTGGAGTTATTTTAATCTTTACATGTTTCTTTAGACCACTGCAAGAAGGAGTATTTAAAACATTTTCATTTTCTTTTAAAACATTGGGTTGTTCAGCATTCATTTCCCCAGTTGACATATTCATATCTGTTTCTTTTACTTTTAAAACTTCTGTAACTTCTTCAGTTGTGGTTTCTTGACTTCCTTCTATTGTGTTTTTCTTCCCACTTGCATTACTCTCCGTCTGAATTTCTTCCGTAGCACTTGTATCATTATTTGGGAGAGGTCTATCGGTGACATAACTTGAAGCAAAGTCATCATCGGAAAATGCCAAACGATTTAGTGGCCAAATGCCAGGTTTTTGAAAACTGGTAACTATATTTCTTGCACAAAAAGCTATTAAGTAGGGAACATTAGTCAAATTACGTATATTTTTGATTGAAATAGGTTTGCCAGGGTTTGAAGTCAACCAGTCATTGAATGCAACGCTACAGTAGGATTTGAATGGTCCATAAATTCCAATATCAAGTGGCTGAAGCCGGTGGGTGGTGTGAGGGGGAAAACTTAGTAGACATATTCTATTTTCTTTGCGATATTTAACACAATTGAAGGATACGTGGGATTCGTGATTATCAAGCAAAATCAGAATCGGGTTATCCACACTACAATTTGTTTGTGTCACTATATGTTTTAGAACAGACGGAAATATTTCAGCTGTCATCCATCCAGACTTACTGCCTAATGCTAAACTTGAAACAGGAGCACCTAACATAAAATCATCTAAATTCCAGCGTCTGGGAAAGACGTACACAGGGGGCAATGATTGCCCGGCAGTATTTATGATGCCTACAAACGTTACTAATTCGCCTCTCTCAGCAGAAGCAACTTGTGCAACTTGCTTTTTCCCACATGTTGTAACTACTTTTACTGGTTTCATGACAGTTGTCACGCCGGTCTCATCTAAGTTGAAAATTTTTTCAGGTGGGAATTTATATCGGTCCAAAAGAGATTTTACATTGTCAAAAAAATTGTCCACTTTATGTCTATTGAAAGCAATGCTTCTGCTTAAACTAGTGCTTTCTGGTTTTCGCAATGACAAAGATTGATACCTACACATAAATCCCCTCCTCCACCCATCTTTTGCTGATTTTGTAGCATGCCATTCCGCCGGTATTTTACAGTGCGGTAAAATATTGGCATATTCATATGCTAGCTTTTGGACATCAGTAAAAGTAAGGCCATAGATTATATCAGAGCATCTTTTGATATATTTCACTAATTCTAACTCCTGGTCATTTTTAAAAACTTGCCTGACTGTGTACTTACTAGAGTACTTTGGAGAATCTTCATCGATGCTATCATTTCCCAAATCGTCTGCTCTTTCTCCATTGTGTGTTAAATAACTTTCTTTAGTGTACTTGCTCAAAATTCGTTTTATCCTACATTGTAAAGTAGTTCTTCGTATTTCATAAATTATTGCTGCTCGTCGTTCTGAATATGTACCATTAAAGACCTTAATAATCGCCTGTTTCATATTCGCCTCATCAATAAGCACTCTATTGGTCTTTAAAACACGTTTTCGTGGCATCTGAAAATAAAATTCGATAAATATAGAATTTGTTTTGTTAAGGGCTACATTCGGCCATCTGCCGAAAGTTCCCCGGTTTTAGTGGCCGATTGTTCACCATGTGGTCAGCTGTCAATATAATATATGCAATCTAAACAACATGTTTTATAGGTTAAAAATGAACGTGAAAAACTTTATTATGATTATCTAATCAGTTCGCATTGATGTCAGATCCACGAAATTTCAGTTAATTAATAGTTTAATGGCAATAAGCAAATATAAGAAATACTTACCATAAACTGTAGTTTTTTAATTTAGTATTTATTTCTTAAGAAACGTTGAACAAACACATCTCAAACTTTACACAAGATGTAGAAAAGTATGTTGGCAGTACGAATTAATAAAAATTGGCGGGGTTTTAAAAAAAATAAAGCAGCGAATTCCAATGGCTGAATGTTCCCCAGGGCCGAATGTTCCCCTCTTTCCCCTACCCCACAACAGAACAATTATGTAACATGCCTACTCTGCTAAAATTTAAATGCAACGAATGAAAAAAACAACATACATTCATTGAAGCACATACCAATTAAACCACACTTTATTCTTGTTTTTGTATTATTCCCTTATAAATATAAGCACACACACACAAAAAAATATATGTTTAAAAAATCTCAAAAATATTTGTTACACGGTTGTCGAAATTGAAAATATTTTGACAAGTCGTATAATGCCGAATACAGAATCAACTTATTAAAATCATATCAAAAATGTATCAATTATACCTATAATTACAGCAATTTCTAATAAAAACTACTGGTTTGAATACAAACAACTATTTCAAATTCAAAATCTAAAACTATGATCTATAACGCCCATATTTTTTGTATTTTAAAATCAAAAATTATTAAAATATTAAGCAGTCCGTGAACGCAACATGTATGTTGTAGAATAACTCAGTTTGAATATCAAATGATGACGAATCCATCAGGTAGAGGAGATGGTAGGTTCAAATCTGACCCGGGGAAAGTTCAAGCAACTATTATTTAAGTGTGTAAATATGCGTTCTTAAAATATACATGTATAATAAATACCTGTAAACACGTAGGCAAGCGAAGAAGTAAAATAGTTACAATAAGTAAAATCAATTTTAGTCTTTGGTTAATTTTTAGCTACTTAAACGCTTCATGGAGGCTTCAGTTTTTCCACAAGCCACTTGAAAGTGTTCTAAAGAGTAACTTTAAAAGCTAAAGTAGTTATAAAAAAGCAGGTTTTAGCTACAATTTGCTCACTGGATAGAACGCAATCGGAAAAATGGCAATTCAAGCTTGTGATTTAATGTTGAGAGTTTTGCTTTCGCTAAATAAATGCCTAAATTTTGCGTTTCAATCTAATTTTATTGTAAAATCTTCATCATACGTTATTATCATCATAATCATAATTCATCCGCGCACTCGTAGTTTAAATTGAGTTTAAAGTTGACCTTGGTAATTACACTAGCCTTGGACGACATCGTCTGTCGTGAGAAATAAATAACTTTTTATTAAAAAATACTTACATTTTTATTTATTGATATGTTATTATGCATTATCTGTTCACTAAATGTGCAAATTTGCATAAAAATTAATCCGCACATTAATAACTTAAATCGAGTTTAAAGTCAACCTCTTATGAGCTCTTTAGAAATATATAGCATTTTATGCAATTCTTAAATTTTTATTTTGGATGTGATATTATCATGCATTATCTGTTCAGTATGTGTGAAAATTTGCATAAAAATTAATCTTCACGCTTACAGATTCAATCGAGTTCAAAGTTAACCATAGTAGTTACGGACCCTGAACGATATCACCTGTCGTTAAAAATACTTTTTATACAAAAATAGTTGCACTTTTATTTTTTGATGTTACTGTAGATCATGTTTTGTATATATGCTAATTTTAATTTTGTAATTTTCAAAATGTATCCGCGTATTCATAAAATCGTGTTTGTTACCTTTATTAATTTGACTATAGATTATAATTAAATACTTTTATTACTAAAATGTAAGAAATAATACTCTGTGTGTACTTGTAATATTTATATTTAAATCATTATTAGAAAATGGATGGCCTAAGCCCATGTTTAAATTACTTAAACCGAGGTACAATTTTTAGCATTTTAGAAGATCATTGTAAAATTATAACCAGTGGAAACCTGAATTCTACCAAAACGAAAAATAAATTAATCCTCTTCATTTCAATTTCTGAATTGTTTAGAATTTAAAAAAAAATTTTTTTGTTTATTGTAAATTGTAATGACGCAGTAATGAATAAAATTCCATACTATAAAATCATCTTCTTTATCTTTCTTTAGATAACGTAAATTATACTAATACAATGCCATTTAGCTTTTCTCATCAAAGGTTAAATATAAATAGAAATTGCTTGTATCAAAGTTTTATTAAAACATATTTAAAATTACAATACTTATCAAGGCAGTAATAAAAAAATATACTAATAGTTTTAGTTACAAAATAATAAAACTAATGCACACATTAAATAATATTTTGTTTTAGATCCCGAAGAAACTAAAGATATAGAATTAACGGTACAAACGTTACATACAGCACCCCCTGTTCATCCACTTCCACCGTTGGACCACAAATTAAAAAGAAGACATAAATTGTGTTGCATTTTGTGACACAACACCGTAACGTAATATCGATGAACCAAATGATGGAAACAAAATGTTATTTTTAGCCGGAATAAATGCTCGTACAGTATTTACAGTGGACAATCTAAATGACTTGTGTTGATAGAAAATGTATAATACTGTAGTATGTATAATAGGAACTTAAAAATTATGCTTTAAACGAATAAATTTGTAAATTGTCATAGATATTTGTATATACTAAAAGTGTTATAATGATGACATTCACTTTAATTAAAAATTAAATTGGGTTTTATTATTAAATGTAATTACAAGTGGAAGTAAATATACATTTTAGAGTATGACAAGGGTTGTAATTCTTTTTGCATGACTATTTTAGTTACAATCGGTTCCACCTTGCTGTATTATAGCAAAGCGTTAATAATTTGTAAGTGTTTCCAGTCCTTTACATAAAAAACTCCTGAGTGGAGTGAGAAAGTGTCAGTCATGCATTAGGCGGCCGATCTAAGCAACTAATTTCTATCACACGCAATCCTCGCATACTTGGATCGGTAACAATTAAACCCCTAGGTTGATATACTCGTTCGTTCTGTTCTGCTACAAATTTAGATACCTTTCGCAGACACTAAAAAAAATATTAAACACTGTAAATAAACAACGCCTAACGTTACCTTTTCATAATGTGTTTCTTTACATATATAAATTAAATACGCTGTTAAACATGCTAAACATCCTTCGCAGTACGTGGCACAAGTGGCTTTCTCAGCCATTGCAAAGTATTCATTTAATTTTGTAATCGTGTGTTCGAAAGCTTGTCGCTCAATCTAAGAAAACAGTTACAAATAAGGAGACTAAATTAAAAAGTATTATTGACCTACTCTGCCCTCAAGTTCAGTTGGAAATCTTGTTTGGAACTTAACGATCGTTCCTTCACTATAGTCTCTTTGTATAAAAACTTTTAAGCACTGTTGCGGAGCCATTTGTTCTGTTTCACTGTTGTGATGAGTACCCATAATTACTTATCGCAATGATAAAAAAACTAGAAAATCATTATCAAAACTTGTATGATATGCTTATTGCTACGATCGCCATTTTTAGATGTCAACTATTTTGACATGTAAGTTTCTGCGCATGACTCCAGAAACTTTACATCGAAAACTACATCGAATATATAATTTGCGATTGTCGATTTCGTATTATACAAGAAATATTCAAATTAATAATTATGAATTATAAAATAATCTGTTAATAAATATAAAAGTAATTACTACTAAAATAATTTATTATTATAAATAAAATCAATAACTAAAGCAAATAAGCTAAACACTACTTTCACTCAAAGTCATAATGCAAATAGTAATAAAACTTTAAAGGCCGACTGTACCCGCTTTACTTAAAAGTTAATTGAAACTTGATTAAGGGGGTACTAAACGGAGCCATTTTCCATGCAAATTTAGGTACACTTTTCTCAAAAACTACTAAATCGATTTTTGTGAAATTTTGAACACGTTTTCTTTACATAGTTTTAAAGCTGTACAGCAGGTAGAATTTAATTTAAAGAAATAGTAAATTTTTTATTGACTTAGAAAGTTTGAAAATTTTATTGTCTTATTAAAAGTGAAGTAAAAAAGAAACCAGCTGGATTTTTAAAATTCGCTCTGCTGCGTTTGTTACTAGCGTTTAGTATGTATAATCAATGCTAGCGTCGCCATGAATAAGATACAAAAAAACACACTCAATTACCTGTCATAGTTTTGAAGAAAAGTGTACCGAAATAGAAAAAATACAACTGTTCAGGAGAAGCAAGAAACAAAAGTTTTGTTTTTTTATCTTTAGTAGTCGTTTTTGCTTTTCAAAGTTCTTGTTCCTGTTCGTATATTGTAGTGTTATTGTTTTACTTGTGTTTATTGCAGAGATTTTATTTTACTCGTTTCAAATATGCCGAGAACGGGTCCGGTTTTCAAGAAGAGAAAAAGGCGGTTTTCAAGTAAAAGGCCTGCAGAAATGACATAGAATGCAACTTGTTCAGTAAATGTGGAGTCACCACAACCTTGCTCGACAACAGAAACTACTGTTTCTTAGGATCTAAAATAAAACCTCAATTGCCCGAGTATTTGAAGTATGAAAGCACTAATGTTTTCGATATTGTTTGTATCAGAGCGTTGAGTGCGGCGGTAAATTCTTTTGCTTCGTGCAAAAAATTCAATGGGCAGATTAGCCTAAACATTGTTGCTCGGAATGGTCTAGCATTATCAGTTAATGGAAACATACCTCGTTGCCGTATTTTTTATTTATTAGGCATTGAAGCAGGCAATTTTTGTGTAACGCATAGTCCTTCCAAGTTTACACTTAAATTTAAGTAACTTCTAAACCTTGTAGAGAAATCAGATTTTTTGCATTCTTTGCGGAATATAGTGTAGATTAAAAAACAAAAATTAAAAAAAAATTGATAATTTTTAAATTTTTTCATTAAGTACCCCCTTAACTTAGTATACTGCACCGTAACGTAAGTTGCCTTTAAACATCGTAAGTGGAACTTTAATATTTACGGTAATTTAAGTTACACTTAACATGCACTTAAACTGATCGTGATCAGTGTCAACTGCTGATTACAGATTTTACGCGAGCATTAAAATTAATTAAAATTTGTTTATATTTGCATTTTATATATGCATATAGAATTCTGAAATATTATATGTGGGTGGGTTTGTTAATTTTGTATTTGCAAATAATAAATTAAACGTTTTACTAGAATTTGAAATACCTAGAAACCTATACAGTAGAGCTAATCATTACAACAACATGGACGATTATAGTTTTTGTAAAAGATTCAGGCTCTCAAAAGATTTGATTTTGTTTTTACTACCCCTTTTTATGACAATAATTTAAAATTTTCTTTAAATATGAATAACTCAATTGTTCCCATAAACCAACTATTAACGACTTTACGCTATTATGCGACTGCAAGTCATTTAGACATGGTAGCTAATTTTATGGGTATGTATTCAACAATTGGTTGTAGAGCAATCAAAAGAATATTTCTTACCATTGCACAACTTTATGGAAGATTTATTAAACAGCCTGCAACACAAGAGGAACAACGCAGAACTAAAGAAAATTTCTTCCATATAGCCCGTTTTCCCAATGTGATTGGAACCTTAGACTCCATTATTAAATACTGCAAATGAAGCAGAGCAATTGTATAATGAGTCACACATAAGCACAAGAAACAAAACGGAATGTTCTTTTGGTATTTTAAAAAGAAGGTTTCCATGCCTAGCCTATGGATGCTTACTGTAATCGTTGCTACAGCTATTCTTAACAATATAGCAAGAAATGCAAATGAAGAAGTGCCACAAAATGAAGATTTAGACGAAGTGGAATTAAATCAACAAATTATACATGATAACATACCAAACCAAAAGATAAGAACATCGTAAGTCGATAAATCTGAGCTGAGTTGATGATCTAAAATACTTCATCTGTATTACAATTTTTTTACTATATTGGCGACATGAAGCCGAACACTGTCGTAAAGCAAAATGACACTATATAAAAGGTTTCTTAGATTTTTTTCTTATTGCTTGATAGAGTTTGTTCAGATTTTGCCTTGCTTGCCAAAAGCTGTACTTTACACTTTTTTTTGGTGGTGAAAAATTAGAATATTTTAATTACATCCATAACAATTTGAAAAAGGTATGTTGTAGGCACACTCGTGCGTTTTATGCTTCTCATTTTTATGCTCAAAGTTTTCCTTCTAATATAGACAGCATTAGAGGTTATGTAAACTTTTGTTCTCTACATATTGTAGGAGTCTCTAGGACTTCGCTACTTGTGTTTTTGAGCAGTAGCTTAGCAGCTATTCGATGGTACTTTCTGGTGCGTAATGATAAGGCTGGAAGGAAAGGAGGTGGTGTTAGCACATATTCGCAAATAAACGTAAAGGTCTTCTATCTTACACTAGTTCTACTATGAGCTGTGTCTCCGATCATACGACCATGCTCTGATTCTGAGTGAGTTTAATAAAATATGTTATCTCTATCTTTTTATCTGGGCCTACTCATTTTATTCTCTGGTTTCTTCCTTTTCTTCTCGATCTTTGCTTGGTAAAGAACGCTTGCCGCCGTGTCTTATCCTATGAGCAACTTGATGTTACTGCTGTATCCGCATGCTATTTTGCTTCTATTATTTGAGAGAGAGAAAAGTTAGGAACATATGGCATAAAACTGAAAAACATCTGTAACGATGGGTGGTTACAATGCGCTGTTGAAATCCAGTGGGGAGCAGCATGTGAAGTAGGCAATCCTGATTTAGTGATAGACAGATTCGCGAGAATAGTCATCCACCTACTTGATCAATTTGCTCCTGTTTAAAAGTTTAAGGTGAGAGATCCTTGTAATAAAAACTTGACTTGGCTTCTTGTTTGTGGGTACAGGCTTGGCTTATGGTTATGAAAATACTAAATTTATTCACGTGTGGTAGGCAAGGCAGTAGGCACAAAATAATGCCATTACAGAGTATTTACGTTGTGAGGTTTGAAGGTGTATACTCGATGACGCGTTCCCGTTTGATTTTGATTGATTATGAGGTATACGGCATGTTTCTGATAAGCGACTTAAGGACTTAAAGAAAACTTTTTTTGTAGGGTTGAATAACATTTTTTTATATAGTGATTTGGTCTAAAGTGGGCAATTTTCGAGATATTTGCAAATAGTTTTCAGGCCGGTTTTCTTTATTTAAATAAGTGAAAATTGACTTTTGATTTCTACTATGCAGTAGATGTTGTGAAATCCGTATTTTAAAACGTCTTCACGTATTGTGTTAATTATTGTTCTTCTTCATTTTTTGTCAGCTACAAAATAAATTGTTAATAAAATAATTACAAAAGATTCCAATCTTTATTTCTTTGTATATACACCGACTAACGTAAAAAAATGTACTTTGTGTACTCGATTACGTTTATCTGCGGTTGTAAGCAAAACAAAATGTTCGCTAAATAAAACAAAACATTGCAATATAGGTCAAAAGTATGAATTCTAGATTTATCTTTCTTAGAACTTAGTTTGACGACTTGCTTAATATTTGTTTTGGCTTCTTTAATTGAGGCTGTTTACTGAAGTAATTCTTGTAAATTCCGTTCGGTAAACTTTATTTTGGCGTATAAATTTTACATTAAGATAATTTTATTTTTGAAAGTTTGAAAGGTTGGTAAAAACTTGAAAGCTTGACCTGTAAAAGCATGGCTTAGATAGTATCTTAAACTTGGCTTGATGTTTTAAAAGCTTGGTGTAATATTTCAAAAACTTGGCTTGAAATCAAGCCAAGTTTTAAAAAACCAATCAAATCCTGTGAACCCCTAATCTAAACGCTTACAATACCTTTAGTCTTAAGAAATAAGTGCAAAACCGTGATTACAAATGCTAAAAAAGAACGTATTCCTTTTGATCTACAACCTAATCTGTCTTTTCAGACACTACGGCGTAATATTAGAAAGCATGACGTAGCTGACAGAATTGGTCTTGTCTGTCCAGTCGACATAAAAGAACTAAATGAGTACTAGCAATAGTACCTCCACTCCCGGTTGCTGTAGTGTCATATTCTCAGGTAACTTTTGTTTTATAGCTATTGCTAAAGTAGACGTTTTAGCAGCTTTTAATAAAGTTAAAACTGGAGCAGTTGGTAATTTTTTTTCATGATCTTGCTGTAACTCTTCCAATTAGTCTCCCAACCGTTACTAAAATTTTAAATGTTCTTTAACTGTTTTTCTTATTTTCTGCCTGTTGAAAATGTGCCAGAATTATTCTAATTCTGATAACTTCAAAGCATCTATTAATAAGGGCTATGGTGTTGTATTGACGTTTCAGTAAGTAAGTAACACCTTTAACTAAATTGACCTATTTTTTGGTGACAAAACTATAATAACAACTATTCACTGTCTTTCTAGTCTTGCAAAATGTTGTTTTCTTATGTTACTGGTAGAACTCAACAAGTTCAGCATGGTAATTCATCGTCTGCCTTACGATCATTAGCGTGTAGTGTTCCACAGGCGGGGATCTTGTAGAGTCTATTATTTTTCTACTTTATAATCGATTTACCTAGCAAATTAAATGCTTACGAATACTTTTTGTTTGCAGGTGATTTTCAACCCAGTAAACACACGACGTCCCAGGGACGTTCGTTTTATGTCCAAATGATGTCTTTACATCCCGGGCTTTAAAACGGACCTATATAGGATGTCTTTAATAGGACGTCCTCAGGATGTCAATGAAGAACGTACGATGGGATGTCCTATGCGGGAAAAAATAAATGCAAACTGAGTGCGCGTGCCCACTTTCCTTCTTATTCTCTGGTGCCTACTCAACACCCGTACGCTCCTTTGGTATATCAAAGTGGTACACTCTGTTTGCACCGTTTGCACTCTGTATTTGTTTTTAGTTGTGTTCTGACTACTTTATTTATCTGTTCTTTATTTTATTATCTAACGTTTTTTGGGTGTTTTAGTGCATAAACAAATTTATTTGGTAAGCTTTTGGTACCTTGTATTTATTTATAATGTATAAAAATCATCATTTATAATTATTATTTTGAATTACTAAAAATTAATAAAAGTTTATTGAAATTAAAAGATCATAATTATTAACAATGGTGATTTAAAACCAAATCTCGCGCGCATACCTATGCGGTGAATTGAAAATATTTGTTATGTAAAAAAAAATTTTTTTACTCAAAAAATTATTTAAGGTTTAAAAGTGTGACGTTATCTCACGACTTTTATCGTCGCGATTCGCAATAAGTCATCAAAAAATGTCAACATGACCGATAAGACACAAAATCGCTAATCTAACTAAGAAACTATAACGTTATCGCGTTCTTGGTATTCATAGTTATGATTACTGTGCGTATTCTCGTAGTTAAAAATACGTCTAAAAATAATTTTGTTTTTATCACATTCCTCTGATGAAATGTAAATGCGAAACGTATAAAAATTCTTAATGAATTTGCAAAACTGACGCGTTTACAAAATCTTTTTTAAAAAACGATTTAAATAATTTTTAACTGGTTATAATCGATCATCTCTTATGATTTAATCAATAATAGAATCGTCAAAAAGATCAATCAATAATTCTTCAAAAGAAGTATCACTTTATCAATTCTTTAATTTAGTAAAATGTAAATTCTGATTACATAGAAATACCAAAATAAGCTTTTCGTATTAACTTTTTTATCGACTCTACATGACGATTACCATCACTTAAAAAAATCGGGAAGAAAGTATAAAAAACTCGCTAAGGAGGGCCAAAGAACGCCGGGATCGAGAAGATAAAAAAATAAAATAATCTAAATTTATTTTATTTGAATATAATTTGGATTATTATTTAAAAATGTAGTTTTATGTAATAATAAATTGTATTTTATTTGATAAAGTTATTTTTTATTAAAAATATAATATACATATATACCTAGTACATATCCTACAGTCATCTAAAAGGGACGTCCCGTTGCGGATACGCAAGGATGTCCTATAAGGACATCGTAGGTATGCACACACTTGTGACAAAAGAACGTCCCATGAATGTCCCTAGGACGTACACAGAACCGAAATGGGATGACTTTGGGACATTCAGTGATCCGCAAAATCATGTCCCCGGGACATCCTTGGGACATCCTTGTGTTTGTTGGGAAGTCTATAGTAAGGTCGATAATATTGTTCTCGACGTTAGATTATCAAATCTTAACCAAAAAAAAGTGGTCTTAGCTTAACGGCTGTAAGTTAAACTTCATTAAGGTTCAAACCAGATTTATCTCGTGTTGATGGTCTTTACCCGCCTTTGCTAAAATTATTGTCGATGGAATAGTCATTAGATTTTTCAAGACAGTTAAGGATTTAGTCGTCATCTTTAATAACCGACTTTCTTGGGTAGATCATGTTTCCCAATTATGTCACCGTGTTTACTCAACTCTTCACTTCCTTTGTAGGCTGTCATAATTTACGCCAGAATGTATTCACCACGGATTACTTTTTTCCTTAATTCTCGCATTCTTTTACCGACTTAACGTTGCATTCAACCCTTGTCTTTGTTATGTGTACAACCTGAAACCCTGTAAGCATGTCACTTCTTTTTCCTCCAAACTTCTCGGTACTGATCTTAATACTTACCTACGTTTTCATATGTTGGTGCTTGTTTTTAAAATACTAAAAAATCGCTCCATTTCTTACCTTTGTAACACCATGTTGTTAAGTTTTTATTTGAACAAACTCAAACCCTAGTCTCCACATAACTAAAATCATAGCTAAATCCTTTGCTGTGTCAACCGCAAAAGTGTTGAATTCCTTTCCGTTGCTGGTCGCTGTTTTCTTTTCGCCACACTTCTTTCTGTTGTTTTCCAAAAACAGTGGCTTTAGTTATACGCTTACTTTGTGTTAGTTGTTCTCTTAGCTGCTCTACTCAATTGTTCCTCCCATATTGCTGTATTGAAATGCTTTGGTTTTTCTTTTCTTAAGTTGCCTATTCCGCTAGTCAGCAGTAAAATCTTGTGGTAAACTTTCCAGTTTAGAACAGCAATTGGTACGCATTTGTTTTATGAGTAACTGCTGTCTTTTTTCTCTTTCTTTTTTTTAATATTTTTTAGACGGTTAGTTGGGCATTGAAGGATCACCTTTTTCGTTTTTTTCTACGCCGGGAAGAACGATACCGACACTTACATCTAGTCTTATCTTTCTCAGTTTTTCTTGTTTTTCTTACTTTCTGTTTATTTATTCTTTTTTTGATTGATTGATCACCTGCATGCCACATCCCTTTCATTCTTCGTGTTCCTCTTAAAGGTTCGCTTTTAGAGCGGTTGGATCGGCATTTTATTTATATCTTTCCTACTTTTTAATTCTTTCTTCTTGGGCCTATAAGACTTTTTTTACTGTCAACTATGCTTTTCTATCTTTAATTTTCTTTATGATTTATCTTTTGGGCGGTTGGTTAGGCATTGAAGTGTTGGTTACCCCTTTCGGTTCTTTTACGGAGAAAAGAACGAAACAGACATCTACATCTAGTCTTATTTTTCTCCGCTTGTTTCTTTTCTTTCTATCTTGTTTTTCTTACTCTTTATTTGCTTTTTTTTTGCTCTTTAAGATTTGTCTTTAGGGCAATTGTCTGTTTTTTTTTCTTAGGTCTTAGTTGCTTAAACACTTTCTTTCTTTTTTGTTTAGTAGTTCCTCTCTTTAGTGTACATTTCAATTATATAAAAGTGTTGTGGCTGTCGCCATCTCGTGGTTAACGAGCCCTGTATAAAATATAAACAAATTGGTACTATAGAGATCTTAGCATCAGAGAGTATTTTCCAGTACTGATGATCCCCAAAAGGGCGAAACGGCCGTACACTGATTCTTTCTGGTGGTAATTTTTGCAATTGTACTGATATACTTACTTTTCACTATATTCGTTGGTGGATTGCAATCGTGTTAATATTCGATACGATTTTCGAATTTTCGCGGTTAGCAAATCCAATTACCAACATGCTAAGATCTATATAGCACCAATTTCAATTATGTTTCTTTTGTTTTTCTTAGTTACTTCTCTTGCTTAATTAGGTTTAGTTAGTTTATGTTTAGTTGTGTTTAGTTTGAAACTTGAAATACATTGCAACGTCATTTTTTGTACCCTACCGTTGCTTAGTCGGCATTTTTGATGTTGTCTGTCACTGTTAGGATATTTTTCTTCTTTGCGTTTCTTTTGCTCTAATCTTTTCTAATGTTCTAATCTTTGGTTATAAGGTTCCAATGTAACATTCCAACATGACGAGCCCTGACTGGCAACGTTGGATTAGCAAGTGAAACTTTTTATTTTTTCTTATTTACTCTTACGTGTTTTTTTTTTTTTTAGGTTTTGTATTTAGTGTTGCGGTTTGGATTTTGCTTCAATTGGTATAATTTAGTAGTGTTTACCTTTTTAGAATATTGTGATTGTGACTTTTGGATTACTGATTTGGTTTTTTGCTTTTTAGGTAGTCCGACTTGTGTCTACTTTTTAATCAGAATTTTTTGGCCTAAGATTTTTTTGTTGGTTTTGCTTTCTTGGATCTTTAGTGTTTGCTTAGTTTTTTTTTGGTGGAAAAATCTTATACCGTCTGTTTTTTTCAGTTCACTCCACTATTTAAAACGTTATAAATAGTGATACTTGTTTTTTTTACTTTCTGAGTTTAATTGGTTATAGGGATTATATTCAGGATGGGATTTGTATCTCTGTGTTGGAGTTTCAAGCAATTTTACTTATATACCTCTTCTTATTCTCTTGGTTTGCGTGAGATTATCCTTCAGTAATGTTTATATGACGGCATTGCTTTCTTGCTTTTATAGCGTAACTACTGATGATGACTTACAACGATTACCTCTTCTGATACTTCGTTTCTGTTGGTTGATTTTTTTTTGGTTTTTTGAAGTATCATTTCGCTTTATGCGATTTTTGAACACATTTGATTAGTAACTCTTAGCGAACTAAGAAAATATTTTTTAATTACGTTCTTTTTTGGTTAAGTTTATCGTAAAATTAATTTTTAGGATTGTTAAAAAAAACTTGGTACAAAGCGGTAAAAAAAAACAAAGTTATGGTTTATTAAGAACTACGTCCTTTAAATTCTTGCATCTAATTACAATTGAATTCATTTAACAATTCTCCATAATACAAGTATAATAAATTAATAGTTATATCTTCCATGATGTTCAGATTTTATGCTGTTAGATTTTTACCTTTCCGAACGTTTAAAATATACAGTATATAGAAATTGGATGTGCACAATTTAAGATTTGGAACATAAAATTATTGATGCTATTCGAGACATTAAAGTTGATGAGCTTTGTAATTTTTTTCAAAGTTTAAAGAAAGAGCTAACAAAATTTAAATAATTGTTATTGTCTATTTTTATTTTAAGTAAACAGGTTTGTGTTATAATTTTCAATTAATTACTTAACTTTATTTTTTATTTAGTTATTTTTGTTTTACTTTATACCAAGTCAAGCAATGTTAGTTGCCTAACATATATGCCACGTGAGAAACAAGTATTTATGAAGATCTTATATTATATTAGTTATAATTAATTATAAGTTAGTCGTACTTGTAATTAAAAAAAAATTACTTTTATAAGCTTTAATGCATCTTTTCTACTAATTCTCTTGCAAGTTTGTTTATGACAAAAAATAATCTATAAAGTGTGATTTAATATAAACAATTTCATGTAGATAGACATATCTAGTTAATTTTTAAGCTCTGATAACACTGGCCTGCAAAAAAATATTTTTTATCGAGCCCTGACACTATTCCGGGTGATTCTTATGTAAAATGACGTCCTGAATCCAAATATGTCTTCCGTTTTCTTCCATCACCTACCATTTTCGAGGGAGCCCCAAATCTCTAATTTTACCACTTTTCGATAAATTAATTATAATTTATTTATCGAACGATAATAACAATTATAAAAATTATTATAATAATAAATATATGGACAGGAAATTAATTTAAATGGGAAAAAGAACTATTTTAGCTATAAACAGTAATAAATAAAAAGATATTCATCGTTACTTAGTGCTTGCTTTTCTTTTATACCCTGAGGTACAGCTCTCTCGTTTGAAAAACCAGCAGTACTCCGCCAACATGCTTGCACTCCACTTCCCTGAATATCTCTTCTCCAGCTTAGCGATGTCTTGATGGAACCGTTCCCCGTGTTCATCCGAGACTGCTCTTAAATTTTCAGGAAAAAAGTCCAGATGCGAGTGAAGGAAGTGAACTTTAAGAGACATGTTACATCCTATGTCCTTGTACGCTAAAAGCAGTTCCTCGATGTGAGCGACATAATCTTCACTTTTGTGGTTACCCAGGAAGTTCTTACAAACGTTTTGAAATGCAAGCCAAGCTCGTTATTCTTTTCGATTTAAGTGTTCACTAAACGTCGAATCTTGGAAGAGTTGTCTAATATGGGGACCAACAAAAACGCCTTCTTTAATTTTAGCTTCGCTAAGACGAGGAAATTTAGTTTTCAAAAATTGAAATGCGCCACCTGTTTTGTCCACTGCTTTCACAAACTGCTTGATCAATCCAAGTTTCATGTGTAAAAGTGGTAAGTAAATATTTTCCTTCGGAGCCTAAGGATTGTGGGCGACATTTTTCTAACCAGGAATAAAATTTTCTCGCAGAGGCCAGTCCCGTACAATGTAATGTTTATCTCGGGCTCGGCTATCCCATTCACAAAAGAAGCAGCAATATTTTGTGAATCCTGATTGCAGGCCCGTGAGTAGAGCAACAACTTTTAAGTCAGCACAAAGTTTCCACTTATAATCGTAATAACAAATTTTATCAAGGATTCTGAAGATGTTTTCGTACGTTTCCTTTATATCAACAGAGTATGCAACTGGAACTGATGGGAAGTCATTCCCATTTGCCAACAGGACAACTTTTAAGCTTGTTTTTGATGAGTCTATAAACAGTCTCTATTTGTCTGGGTCACTGGCATCTGTAGCTCTGTCATCAATAAATTTGCATTAGGGCAGAACACTAAACCTTTATCTTCTGATAAAAGACATTTCAGGGTTGCTTGTCTGGTCCTGTAAGAAGATATTTTTGCTCCCTTTTCCACTGTTGAAGTCGCGATCCTAGGAGCTGAGATTTAGTCTTGGGTAACTGCAAATCCTTGACAAGATCATTTAATTCCGATTGAGTGAGGAGGTGAGGTTGCCGAGAAACTAAATCTGCGGAATACTCTTTATCATCATTGAACGTATCATTCGAAGCCCCAGGTTGTAGCTCATGGTCTTTTACATCAATTTCCGGCTCTAAAGTATAAGTGTTTGGGGGCTCTGGGATTGGCAAAGTACCGTTATGAGGAACAGGTCTTAAAGCTGACGGAATATTGGGATACTGAATTGTATGCTTACTTTTGCTCGAAAACCCGACGGTGGAAGTCATACAAAAGTAACAATTTGTAAGATGACAGCGAGGTTCACGCCAAACCATGGGCACAGTAAATGGCATTGATTTACGGGTACCTTTGAGCCCTTTGGTCAAACTATTGTAACAAGTCGTACAGCAAACTAATGGAGCCCAAGTCTTGTCCTGGTCGCCAACTTGACAATCAAAATACAATTTATAAGCTGTTTTAACAAGCGGAGAAAGGGGTTTTCGTTGCGTTTTTAAAGTTAATTTCCCGCAGACATAGCAGAAGCTATTGGGATGATTTTTACACTCGCGTGGCATAATTAAACAGTAATTCAACGCCCGACATTAACCACAAATCACACTTAGTCACTTGAAAAAATCCGGAGTAAAAGTAGTTTTACTGTTTTACACAAATGAACAAAAATGAACACAAAATCTAGCACGTTTAAAACGTCGACAAGTTAACTCTGCAACAGTTATAGATGTACTGATCGAAGCAGTTAAGCAAACAATGTAATATACTATAATGAGAAGAGTAATGCAAGTTCAAGCCTGTCGAAAATTCCTGTTCAAACCTGCATGTGGTATTGAGATCGCCAGCGTCGTGCACTGAATCTTCCTAACTGTTTATTGATATTTTTTTACTGTTCTTATATATTTGTATTTTATTGTTGTTTCTATATACATTTTATAGCAAAACTTTTGCCATATACTTTGGTATAAATTTTATTACATGCTTTGGGATGTTTAACGGCTATAAGTTAAGATTCTAAAAAAAATGCAAAAAATAAAATAAAAATGAGGTCCCCCCAAAATAGATGGGTGATGAGTAAAAACGGAGCTCATTTTTGGATTCAGGAGGTCATTTTACATAAGAATCGTCAAGAATGGTATCAGGGCCGATTTGTATGCAGACCAGTGTAATTTAATATGTCCTTATTATAATGTAGAAACAAATTGAAAAAAAAATTATTGCTGATGAGAACACCCTATTTAAGATCCAACAAAAATGAAGCATTAATCGACAAAAACTCAGTTAAAATGAAAATCTAAATTAAGTGAATACTTTATTTTATTACAATAAATATTATGTGGAGGTACTATAATAAACACACATATATGACATGATAGAAAACAGTAAATTTAATTTATTTACACAGTAATTTACACAAGAATTTAAATTAACGTTAGTTATTAACAAAATGAATAATTATACATATAGTAAACGTGTAACAGCTACAATTACATTTTCTAATTCTAATGATTTTGTGCAATAAGGTATGTAGATATTTATAACGTGCGATCCTAAACATTTAATTCGTTAATATCACAGTTTTTATCTACATTTAATGTTGTATTTATAAAACACATACTCTATGTACATAAATATGAATAAATAAAACACACACACACGTATTATTTTATAAGAAATGTAATTATCTTGCAAGATTTTAAGGGCTCAATGTATAAAATCTTGCAGATATCATTTCGTACTTAGAACGTATAAAGTATAACATGGAACGTGTTAGCAAGCGAATAAGAAAATATAACAACATATACATGTGATTACAACTATGTAAATTTACCCTGCTTAATATTAATCTATTTACGAACAAAACACAAAACGTAACATTCTTAGATTACTTGTTACAAATTTGCTAAACGCAATTTTTTAATTTACGTTAATGACACATATAACAGCATTATTTAATACATTTTATTATATGACACTCACCTAAAAACACGAATATCACAATGATTTGTATTCACTGTTAATGGTACATTTAATAGTACAATATGTATATGTATGTATTAATTAGGTATTCGTAGTGTAAAAATTATTAATTTGTGTTTATTGTGTTCAAAAAGGTTTTAACGCACAATTTAATTAGTTTATAAAAAAAGATTTAATTTTAATAAAATTGCAATATAAGTTTGTTCCAGTATCAAAGTTGTAAGTGACGCATTTTTAATTTAATTCCACCGTTAAAAATAAGTAAAAAACCAGAAAGTGTTATAAAATTTTACGTAACTGCTAAGAATCGGTTTGCTTTAAAATTGATAATTGTTATGCAAATATAGAAATTTTATAAAATTTTTGTAAATATACAAAATACTTTTTTTGAAAACTTGTTCGTATAATAAATGCTTGATGCAATACATATAATGAAACTTATTTTAAAAAAACATACAAAAATAAATATATAAGTTAAAAATAAAATAATCATTATGATAGATTTTAACAGTTATGATAAAATTAAAGTTGTTAAAAAATCAATGTTAATTCAACAATAAACACGTATTTCATAAAAAAAATTAAGGAGTATTGGCTTTATACGAATAGGTACTTTATGCTTTTGTTAAAAAAATTAAAAATAAAAAAATTAATCAATAATTATAATAAATAATCTATTTACTTTGAAAAAAGAAAAATCAGCACAATTTTCATTTTGTAATTTGATTTAAACTAAGTAAGGTAAATAATAATAAATGTTCATAAAAGAAGCTTTAATGTTAAGTAATGAATAAAGCGTTTACACCAAATTTATTTTTATTGAATAACTATAAATTTAAATTAAAAAATATTATATATTTTGCAACTTGATGTAAATGTCTAGAACTTAAAAAATGTGATTGTTTAAAAGTTAAGTTTATTGCGATTTAGTAATATAATTTACTCGTGTGATTGTAACGTTAAACTAAATTTTTATAGTAAGGTCTGTCTAAAATATGTTACCTATACATAACTGTGTTAACAAAAATCTGTAAATAACAACATTATCGTAGCTTGTAATTGCAAATAGAAATTTTCAATAAAAAGATACAATATATAGTAAATAAAAAAAATTAAGAAAAACTTAAAGAACATAATCTACAGAAAGCAACAAAAAAATTCACATTTGTCACATTTCTAAAAAATTAATTACTAAAGAAAAAATACAAAACAATAAACTTTAACAAATACTTTAAAAATGATGATTGAGAGCATGCTTATTAAGAAAGAGAAGCAATAGCAAATTTGTTAAAAAAAATTTGGTAATAACTAATTCTTTAGATTTTACTATACCATTGTTTTATGTTAATAATCGAAGAGATTTTCTTATTTACGGTTTTATGCACTTTTTTTGTATGAACAAAAGTGTACTGACTGTGATCGAAAAGAAAACTAATAAAAAGAACTATAATCTTTAACTTCTAAATGCAAGTTCTGCAGTAGTCGCTAAAACACCTAGACCTGATCTATAAACAGTGTTCAAAGTTATCTATTTACTATTACTATTACCATTTTTATTACTAAAGCTACAGATGGGCTTAATTAGCAAAACTGAAGCATTTTTCTCGTTAATAAATATCAAATTTTAGACACACTTTATTTTCAGCAAGATGGAGCTTTTGCTCATAACTATAATGTAAGTACAATTTTATTAAACCAAACTTTTGATAGAAAATGAATAGGCACAAACACACCAATACCTAAGTCTATAGTTCCAAGTTTACTAATTTTTTTCTTCTAGAGTTTTGTAAAAGACGAAATGTATAAGCAGCAATATACCGCAAAGTTTTAAAATCAAATCTGAGAAAACCATTCCTAATTTGAAATTTAAGTTTATTATTGCAGAATATGAAAACTTTAAACGCTTACTATATACTAAAACCCGATTTTGAATTATTTTTCTAAGTGCACCGTTATAGTACCTACACGAGAAAAATGCTTCAACTTTGCTAATTTAACCCAATTTGTAGCTTTAATATTAAAGAAGATCAAAATTGCGAAAAGATAGTTTTGAACATTCTGTATATAACTGCACTGTGTTTGCTTAATAAAAACTAAACAGAAACGCAAAGCAAGGATGTACGACGTAATTTTTTCTAAAAAAAAAAAAAATTGTTTCAAATTGTCAGCTTGGTTCTGAAAGTTATTTGTGACAGCAACTGTTAGGTGCTGTAAAATACAGCTAAATTATAAAAATCATTCCAAGCAAACCGAAAAGCGTCACGTAATTTTTAATTTTCTATTATTTAAGAATGGGTTGACAATACGCACTCTACTTGATGGTATTATAGCAATCAACCAAAAAAACTCTAATAAATTCAAGATGGTTAGGCTACCTGCTATGCACAGAGAAACATCCGTGCTTATCGCCAGTTTGGAGGTTGATGAGTTAACTTAAAAATGTTTATTTTTATTTAATAAAGACAAACCATGTTCTCTGATACCTAATGAAACGGTTTTAAAAGACTACAAAAAAATCATTATACCACCAAACATTTCGACGGCCTAATTCTAATATCTGCAAAAAACTGAGTTTTAAATTTTTGCGCTAAGAAAGAATAGACGACCGCACCATCGGACTATAAGTTAATCGTATTTTTAAAAAATTTGTATGAAGTGTAGTTTTGTCACTGTAATATCCTGTATCTGATACTATATAAATATAGTTGCAAGAACTGGTATCTGTAGAAGTATGGCGTTAGTTTAGATAAGGATGTGCAACAACTGACTGTGTTAAGTAAAAAATGTGGAATTTAATCAATGTACCCATAAATAAGGTAAGTAAATTTCTTTTATACATTATCTTTTAACAGCATAACTAGATACGGGATAATGCAGTACTTTTTGTATTATTGTGAAGAGGAACGAAAATTGCAAATTCTGGTAGTAGCTAATTTAGCAAAAATAATTTTATTAAAATAATTAATGTGCTCAAAAGAATATAAAGTGCCAATACAGAAACTAGTGATGACAGAGAATAAACGTAAAAAAAAGTAATTTTTAAAACAAAATCTTTAAAGTCCAATCCAATATTTCATAATACATTTTCTGCTATAAATTTGTCACTATAAACCACGTAAAGATTAATGTGAAGAATGTGCAGTGCATACGAGACAATAATCACGCCATCGCCAAAATCCGTTAATGGTCTTACTTATACACTCACGATGGATATGCCAGCAGTTAAATGTTGTCTTGTTTTAAATGCCAGTGTCTTGTATTACAAAACTAAGGTAAGTGTAGACAACTTTATAAATTATAATGTAGTAACACATGAATCAATAAGTTATTAATAGAATAAATCTGACGGTGACTTATCTTCTTCTTCTTTTGCTAGTTTCATAATTACATATTTTACAAAAAAATGTATTATTTTGTATTTTGAGGGTCGTTGCTACCAGAATAGAAACTGTGTCTTGTCAAACGTCTTATTAAATTTTGCAATTAAACACAATGTCAACATTAAAGATAAGTTTCTAAAAAAAGCTCACACCCAAATGGAGTGTGATGCAGTTCCTCATTAATTGAAGGAAAGTTAAAATATAGGCAGACTCATTTAACGGCAAGAAAGTAGCCCCTGGATTGGACGGTATTCCTATAGAGTGCGTTAAACTTATAGATGAAGACTACCCTGAAGTTCTATTAGAGGTGTATAATAAGATTTTTGCCAATGGATCTTTTCCGTGGAATTAGAAAAAAGAAGGAAATACAAAAATTCAACAAAAGTGAACCAAGTACAAACTCTTCTTGACCAATCAGCCTGATTAATAGTATGGCAAAACCTTCAGGTACACGGTGGACTGACTTCTACGCAATTTGAATTTTTAGAAGGAAAATTTACGATAGATGCCTCAGAACGCATATCTGACTTAGCAAAAAAAGCTAGAAAAGGCACTTGAAGAACTTAGAAGATAGGTGCTTTTATCTGTATAGACCGACAGAATGCGTTTACTACAGTGTCTTGGGCCCTAGTTGTTGACAAGATGTTACACCGTGGCATGGACAGACACTTAATTAAAATCATCACCAAATATCAAACAGACACATCATCTACCATGACGACTGCAACAACACTTTTTGACAAAAGGTCACCTGCGGGGTTTCGCAGGGATCAGTGCTGGGTCTTACGCTGTGGAACCCATTCTACGACGACCTGCTAACAGCACGTATGCCACCGCATATGGACTTAACGGCTTTTGCAGATGCTTTGGCAACTTTTGGTAAATGAGACACTCCGCAAGCCCTGGAAGAAGGCATGAATAGGGCTTTGCATGTTGTGGACATATGGACGCGGGATAATGAACTTTGTGTTGCAACTTTAAAAACACAGGCAATTGTCTTTAGTAGGAAAAAAAACTCGGACCAATAGCGTTTGGGTACGGAAAATCCTCAGTTCAATCAAAAAGCAAAGATTGTTTAGAGGTCGCGTTAGATAAGCACCTATCTTTTGGAGCCCATGTGAAAACTATTGTGGATAAAATAAGCACTAAAGAAACAACGCTAGTGAAGCTCATGTCTAATGTTAATAGCTCAAAATACTACACAAAAAAGTTATTATGTCGACAATACAGTCATCTATATTATACGCACAAAAGAAATTTTGGCAGTTTACATTTTTTTAGTACTCAAGCCTTTACTTTGGGATCTATTTTGCCGATATCCGGAAATAAACGGAACCTTCTTGTTAGAGCTGTGGCTATAATTTAGACGAAGCAGAGCACACCATCTTTCAGTGCGGGCAATGGCAAACAAATAAAATTACAAACTAGAAAATCTCATGGCGGATAGAAAAAGATCTCACATTTCCTAGCAAGAACGATTAGCAAGAAAGAAGTGCTATGGAAAATCTGGAGTAGCGAGAACCATGGATGGGTAAAGTGTGATGCCGTAGTGCGGGTCATAATAGTGAGTGGCCATAAGATGTAATATGGAAGTGCAATACGGTCTTTTATCTTTTTTTTTGAATAAGTTTCATTAATTACGTTGTTTAAATTGTCATAGTCCTTAGTTATTTACACTTTTGTTTACTGTTTATATATTTAGAGTTTTTAGCTTATCAAAACAAACCACGTGATTTGGTAAGAATGTTTTTAAACAGAGAATGTGAAGTGTACCACTTTACATAATCGTACGTGGAGAGAGCCTGCTGCGGCAGGCCAACATCCAAAAAAAAATATTTATTTAACTAGTGATTATATGAAATTAACTGAAAAGCTTGTCTAAAACCCTTTCCACTAAAAGCAAATTTAGTAACTTTCGATTTTTTCCAAGACTACTCAGAGAAAAGAAACTGTATTTACAACAGTATTGGAACGGGAAAAATTGCAAAAGACTCTACAGTTACAGATCTTAGACATCTAAATTATAATACTGAGAAAAAAAGTATTCAATACAAGTTAAATTCCGACTACTTCATGCGCACAGACTTACTATTTAAGAAAAAAAATAGCAGCATTTGCAACAATTGAAAAGCGGACAACCGAAAGATTGCCATGAGTTTTATGATAATATACCATTTTACTGATTTAATGATTTTTTTAGAAGGTATTGTATAGTTTTTTTTTGTTAAAATGTACTTGCTTTTGTAATAAAATTTTTTGGGTTTTGTATTTTTTAAATATAATTTTTACGTCACAAATTGGTAAAAAAACAATAATTATACCCATATAGCTAGACAAATATAGCACGCAATAAATCTTAACTCATAATTTCATTTAAGTTTTTTTGTCCGACATCTTTATTTTAAAATGAGTAGCACCTTCTATAGACAATGTGTTCAAAATTGACCTTATTACCTCAAAACAATTTTGTATCAGCTAATATTTTATGTAGACAGTAAACAAAAATTTGGTTTTTGCGAGATACGGGGTATTAGAATTAGACCGTCAATTAGTAGTCAAAATCAAGGCATTAGGAAAAAAATTAGGTGGTCAAGAGAACGTATTAAAAAAGCCGTTTTTAGAACTCGAATTTCTGAAATACTGTTTAATAGAACTAGAAAATATCTTGTGTTCAGAAAAAAGGTAAATGTTTGCAGAAGTTAGTTTATCCAGAAGAATAGTTACAAGACGAAGAGATGGTAAACAAATGTGTTGCAGTTTCTATACCTTTGGACCAAGCAGCGATAAACTAGAAATTTTTACTTGTGCACGAAAAAATGGACAATAAAATAGAATAGAAATAGAAACATTTCTTATGGTAAAGTTTGATAGCTCAGTAACAGCAAAATGAAAGCCAGACCCAAACTAGTCTAACTAATGTAAAATGATGTATGCTTATCTGATTCTGCTTTTTTGATTGATGACACCACTTACTTAAATAAACAAAATACAAATATGCAGAAACAATTTGTTTATGAGCTATTCACTCATATAAAATCCTTTCAAAATAAACTGCCATTGTGCACAATTAGATTTTCATGAGAAATATTTATAACTATCTTCATAAAATACAGAATTTACATTTAGATTTTACAGTTTTTGTTCACGTAAACTTTGATTTAGAACTCCTTTTGACGTGGACGTAGAGTAAGTGAAAATGTCGCTTGAAATGGAATTAAGCAGATGATGTTTTGAAAAGTCAGTTTTGTGAAGATATATCTGCAAGACTTTTACTTGAGATACGTTTTGAAAAATAAATACACCCATAACTCGCTATACGGTCGCTCTTTATACGACATTTTGCTATAACGGCCATCTTTAATTAATGCACGTTTTCGATTTATGGCCTAAAATGTTTTGCTATAACGGCAAAAAAAAACTTTTTTTCGATGTCGATATATCTACATGTTGCCAATCTTACGCAAACGTAATCTCGATGCACACTGTTTTCTATTTCCCCTTGTTTACGAACATTATTCAGTGTGTGCTCATAAAGCGGCTGCTTTAGACTTGTCTGTGAGCGTTTTATTTACATATTTATTACTGATTCTTACACATTAACTGGAGGAATTAGAAACAATTAGGGACATTTTTGGTACGCAAGTACATATGTATGTATGCACAAATTAAAAATTTTTAATACGTATTTTTTTAATTAAATCTATTTTATAATTTTATTATTTTTTAGACAAAATGCCACCGAAACGATTATCGACTTCGGAGACTGATAAAAAGAGATGCCGAAAATCAGTCACGCTAAAAACTAAAAGTATTACGTCGTATAGAAGCTGGAAAGAAAATTGTAGAAATTTGCAAAGCAGTGGGACTTGAGAAATCTACCATTCAAACTATTCACGATAAAAAAGAAGACATTAAAACATATTTCCAATCTGGTGCATCTTTAAATGTCTCGAGATTAACACGCCCAAAAAACAGGATTATGGAAAAAAATGGAAAAACTATTGATTATATGGAATGATGACAATAACAAACGGAGAATGCCAATGAGTCAAATGACTATCCAGGAAAAAGCTTTTAGTATTTTCGAAAATTTGAAGAATGGAGATATCGATGAATCTGCTGAAGTTGTCACATTCCAAGCAAGTTTAGGATGGTTTGAAAAATTAGAAATAGATTTAATTTGCATAATTTGATAATGAAAGGTGAAGCAGTCAGCGAATGCCTGATTGCATGTACATTTTAAAAACCGAAAAATCTGCGCTTGGTGTCTAAAGAACGATTAACTTTGCTGCTTGGTGCAAATGCTGCGGGTGATTTTAAGCTAAAACCACTCTTAATATATTTATCCGAAAATCCAAAGACTCTTAAAGTACTAAAAAAAACTCAATTACCCGTCATATGGAGATCTAACAAGAAAGCTTGGATAACTAAAGCAACTTTTGAAGATTGGTTCAAATACCATTTTTGTACAAAAGTGAAAAAATATTTGCGAGACAATAACTGAAGTAACAAAGCTTTGCTAATTTTGGATAATGCACCAGAGCATCCTACTAATTTATCCAAACTATCTGAAAATGTCATGATTGAGTACTTTTCGAAAAATACAACAGCTCTGATCCAATCAATGAATCAGGGTGCAATAACCATTTTTAAGGCATATTACGTACGCCGAACTTTCCGACAACTTATAAAAGAAAGCGATGGTAAATCTTCAATTAAAACATTTTGAAAAAACTATTACATCAAGGATGCTGTTGACAGCATCAGTAAATCATGGAAAAAATTAAAATTAACATCAATGAACCATGTTTGAAAAAAAATTTAGCCAGAATGTGTAAAAAGTACTGATGCAGAAGTTAATTTCCTACCTAAAATTAGGCAAAACATTTTGGATCTAGCACATGATCTCGGCTTTGAAGGTTTAAACAAACGTGATATGTTTGATCTACTTGAAGCTGATAGGGAATCCCTTTCATATGAGGAACTCA
The DNA here is from genome assembly GCA_035610365.1 of Aquatica leii. Classification (NCBI taxonomy): domain Eukaryota; kingdom Metazoa; phylum Arthropoda; class Insecta; order Coleoptera; family Lampyridae; genus Aquatica; species Aquatica leii. Next base: position 80,101,156 of record CM069436.1, on the reverse strand, counting down.
TTCAGTTTCAAGCAGAACCGGCACTTGATGAAGAGGCAGAGCTTGTTGTATCCAAACAGCTAACATCAAACAATTTGTCGGAAGCTTTTTTCCTATTTTGAACAAGAAAACGATCCTGACGTCAAACGTAGCGCTAAAGTTTCTCGAGGAATTAATTCAGCTATTAGCTGTTATAAATTACTAAAAAACGAAATAGACAAGGAGGTAAGACAAGCAACGTTGGACAATTTTTTTAAGCCAGGCCCATCCTTACCAGCGAAAAATGATGACAACAGTGATCTGCAGGTTACCATTTCTTCATCGTCTTCAGATTAAAGCCATTAAAAAAAATTATGTATGTATACATACACATATTTTATGTAAAATGAAGTTTCATTTTTGTTTATAGAGTGTGGTGGTTTTTGGAGTCTGTTATTAATTTATGTACAAATATATGTACTTGTTACGTATGTATTTTTGATTTAAATGAAATAAAGAATGAGATAAAATGTTATAATGCATTTTGAATGATAAACGATGCTACATATTAATAAAATTTGATACCGATCACATCCTTATACGGCTTTTCGCTTTGCGGTCAAGTTTCGTGGAACGCATTTAGACCGTAAAGCGAGGTGTGGGTGTATTCAAATTTGTATGTAAAATAATGTCTTTCTTTGGAATTACTTATAACTATAACCAATTTTTAAAACTAAATAACAGGAAATTAGAAAACAAAGAGATTTTGATACTTTTTGAAAAACACGATACACTAGATATTGAACTTCTTGTAAAAGAAATGCAATCCCAAGTTTCTCTTTAGTTAGAGTTGTGTTACTATAAAAGTTAGCTAAGTTATTTTTTTGTTTTTGGCCCGTGCTCTTAAATGGTTACTTATGCTTCCTATAAACAGTATGAACAAGTAACGGCAATTAAAAAAAAATTACGCAGTTTGTAATCAATCTCTTCTTACGGAAATATTTTATAAAAATTTGCTAACTCGTTAAAGATTTTTTTTTGTATTACAATTACTAGACAAGTGACTTTTTTAAGTCTTTCATATGTGCACGGTAACACTTTTTAAATGTTTATGAAATTTGTCGATAGATATTAATACCGTTTGAATTTATTAAAGCTTAAATGTTGTAATAAAAAAAAATAACCATTTTAAAACAGTAATTGTTTCGAATTTGACAATTCATAAAAAAATAAACAAGGTGCAAAAAAAGTAGATAAAAATACTAATACAGATTTTTAAAATATATTGCTAATAAAATACCAGAAACTAAAAATACAAAAATCAAAAAAAAAGCGGACGCAAATTTTTAAGGTTAATCAAAGAAAAGAGAAAATTATCCTTAGATAAGTATAAAAATTAATTAAACCAAAAAAATTAAAAAAAAAACAAAAAAAAGGAATAAAAAACAGTTTTTTTCAAAAAAATTGATTTCAAAAACAAATAAATATTAAAAAACAATAATAACCTTTTGACGCCAAATAAAATCCAACAACGATATAATTTCTTCTTTTGGCAGAAAATATGAAAGCACACAAAGTAATAGACAAAAGAGACAAATCATATCGAATAAGTTAAAAGTAAAAAAAGATGCATGAATAGGAATTATTGTTAAAAAATTGTTTCCTAAAAAAAATAAAATTTAAAATTTGTTTCTAAAACGGGCGATGTATAAATTATATTTTTTAAACAATTATCAATGTTTATGAACTCTAAAATACAAGTTTATAATTGCAAACTTTTTATAATAATTTTTTTTAATTTTACGTATAAATTGCATTCTTGTAGTTTAAGTACAAAAAAGGTAAAAATAGGATTTGAAACTTCAATAAACGCCAAATAAATGAAGTATGTAATAAAGATAGTGCTTAAAAATATTACATTTACATGTATCATTATTGCATAGCTTGTGTACTTTAATAATAAAGTTGGAATGCTAATAAATATTGAATTAAATCCAGTTCATGTAATCTTGATTAAACGTAAAATGTAATTACATTTATTGCAGCATATTCGAATCACTATTTAATTAAATCGTAAATAATAAATAACGCTTATTTATAAATAATTAAAATAAGATACACATCACAATGTGTAGTGAACCGAATAATTTACTTGAAGTGATCTAAGTAATCGCATTAAACAAAACTATAAACTATATGTTTAAGCAGGTGTAATTACAAATGTTTAAAGGAATAGACTGAACATAAACAGCTGAAAATTAAAAAAAAAACAACCAATTAAAACCAAATATTATTTAAAATAAAACTGTCGCAAAAATTGGATTCAAAAAGTTATTCAAAGGTGTAAACATTTCGAAATTTTTTCTTTAAAGTATCTGACTAAATTGAAAACTAAACAACATCAAAAATTACTTAACTTTATTTAATTTTAAAGTTGTAATTAATTCCATAATGATATTATTTAAGAATAATTATCAAACACAATTGAAAAAGAAGGTTTTCAATTTGTTTAATTTTTCTTATCAAAATGTGTTTCAATGTACATTTTTTACGTACCAATTCTGTTAATATTGATAAAATAAAATCAATAAACAGAAACCGAAACTGTATATCCTCTCGTTAACTACGGAGTAAGAAACCAATAAAAAAAGCCGTAAATGCAATTAAGGAATATACCGTGCAAAGCAACCAACAATATTAGATATCGCTTCTCCAGAAGATTATTAAATTTTTGACTATTCCCGGAACAACTGCTTAAATTATTGCGTCACTTAAAATATGATTATCCGGATAAACTTTCTTACAAAACTTCGGCGACGTTTAATAAATTGAAAAAAATAAATTTTTAATGTGCATCCAAAGCGATTTAACTGCGGCAATCAGAAAGTAAAATTAATAAAGTTAGTAAAAGTTCTACGTTGGGAGTCAATTTATTTTTATTTTCTCTTAATTGAATCTATTCTTGTTTTTCGCAAGTCAACCGCAAAATAAATTCAGACATTCCAACAATAAAAACTTTTTTCCAATTTCGTTTACATCGCTGTTTTTAGTTTTTATAAATTTATTTTAGACGTTTTCAAAGAATTATAGGTTAGTACCCGGTTGTAAAGTAGACGGCAAGCCGTTTTTGGTAACGACGTCTTTCGAATTGGAATCTTTAATATCAGCAGATGCAAGTGCAATGTTCGATCGCGAAGTAAGTGTAATAGCAGACGTAGAAGCATCTGCTCTACTGACTAAAAGACCGGCATCGCATTCGTCTTCATTATTTGGGCAAATTGACGTAGCTCGTGTTGGTTTGTGTTTATCAGACGTTTGTTTCTTTCGCGGAAATACGCTGTTTTCCAAATGTAACGTCGCGTTTATATCCTTTCCGGCAGCGCATGTACACGCTTTTAAGAAACTTTTCTTAAAATTATCGCTTAAGAATGCGTATAAAATTGGATTCATTGCAGAGTTTGAATAACTCAAACAAAACGCTAAGAGGTGAATTGTAACGACGAATTGGGATGGACTTTCGTTGATAGGTGTAAACGTCATTGCTATTTGCGCGATCCAATAAGGAAGCCAACATAAAACGTAAACCGTTACAACGGTCAGCACTAAATTAGTTACTTTTCTATGAGATCGTTTTTTTTCTTTTGATTTATTTTTGGGTCCCACCGTTTTTAGTTTTTGTATAACCAAGCAATAAAATATAAGCGTAAGACAAAGTGGTATCGCAAAACTAAATACGAAGCTGTATAATATAAACGTTGTAGCTTTTTGTTGACTTTCAGTTGAATTTTCAGTTGAGTTTTCTGCCCATACTATTACGCACGATTTAACAGATATGTTTTGGCCATTCTCACCCGGGTGCCAATTCTCTTCTTGTTTAGAGTGACTAAATATTGGTATAATTAAAATAATGCTACAAAACCATGCCGCTACTGAAACGCATCTTGATATAAACGGAGTTCTAAATTTTGGCGATGATATTGGATGACATACCGCAATGTAACGGTCGGCGCTCATTATAAATAAAAATATGCTACTGGTAAATTGATTAATGCTTGCTAATATAAGATAAGCTTTGCACATTACTTCTCCAAATATCCAAGAATTTTTAATCATAGTCACTAGTAAGAACGGTATACCTATGAGAAAACACTCGTCAGCTATTGCTAAATTAACGATGTACATGTTGGTAACTGTTTGCATTTTTGAAAAACGAATAACAACATATATTACTAAAGTGTTTCCTAAAAGTCCGACTAAACAAACAATAGCAAACAAAATTTCCTGCGAGATTAATGCTATCGACGAAGCTGGTAGTGGAGGATAGCTTGGTAGAGTTGAATTGGGAGCCATTACAGATGACAACGAATCGTTCATTGTTGAGAACGTGAATAATTCTTCGTCGGAATCCATCGTTGTGTTGTGTACAGTTGTAGTTACATTTCTCGATTTAGTTGTTCTGAAAATATAATACACGCATTAATACATGTAAATCATAAATGTAATAAAAAGAGAATTTGTTTACCGTGTACAACATCAATATAATAAAAAAAAATAATTTTTGTTTTCTGTTCTAATAAAAGCTGTTTTGGGTTATTGGTGTCGTTTATTTTTCAAATAACGTCAAACTTAAACAAATATATAACATTCTAATACCTTTAAATTTTTTGTTAGTACATTTTTTGTAAATATTTTCACGTATTATATACGTAGCTATATCATTGTGTTGAGTGTTTCGTTGTTTATGGATTTTTATTTAAAAAAACGGTATTATTTATTTATGTAACAAAATAGTAGTTTTTGTAATTTCTATTTCATTTAAAATTAAAAGCCGAAATTTAAATAATCTAGTTTGGCACTACTTAATCTGTATTGTAATTCACCTAAGCATCACATTTAAAACGAATTGAAAGCTTTACAACCAAATTGCTTTTAAAGTTTAAAGTATTAATACACATAAATTACATGTAAATCTAAATAATTAATTATGAAACAGACAGATACTTTGAATGTTGTTGCAATGTCACTGTAACTCCATTCAAAAATACTTTCCAAAACGCTTTAATACTTGTAAGAACGTTTCTTCCATTTTATAACAAAATAAACATAAGCAACGTAATTATAATTACATTTAATTTACATGTAAAGCATTAGTTTAATAGCAATGTGTGAAATAATAAAATAAACTAAAGCAAGTATTCAAAGTGACTTTCTCGTGCATTAACACTTGCTTGACAGCACTTTATTACAGAATGTCTTACACGGTTGAACTTATTGCTTTAAACCTTTTTAGAAAATGCTTGTTTAGTGCTTGCACATTAAGTATAGATTAAACTTGTACTAATAACTTTAAATGTTTTAAAACAAAATAACCTAAAAAGTTGTACACAATTGAAGTTCATTACTATGCATAAACCGTACAAACGTTGATTAAAATATTCTTAAAGATGGTCAACTCATGTAATAAGAATGCAATACTTGTATGCATATTAATTGCATTTTTTGTTAATTTTTTTGCCTGTACTAAAGTGCAATTTATTAATGGGATCAATACTTCAACTATAGTACAGTAATACCTCGTTAATCCGTACATCCAGTAATCCGGATGACCCAATAATTCGGACTGCTTCGTTTTCCCATTATGTATCTTACAGTCCGGATTTATTATAGTTTCAGTAATCGGGACTTCCCAGAAATCAGAAACAAAGAAAAATTTGCACGTTTCAATTTGTTTTTAACTAATTTTAGTTTAAGGCGCATTCTGCAATATGGCACCAAAACGAAAGAACGTCACCTTGAGTATTCAAGAAAAATTTGAAATCTTGAAAAAACTGCAGTGGGGTGTAAGCGGGGCAGGTCTGGCTCAAAAATATAATGTCGGCACATCAACAACTTCTGACAATAAAAAAATTAGATTAAAAAAGAGAAATTTGTGAACAATTGTTACCAACAAGTTCCCAAGAAGAAAAAACCTTGAAGCAAGCGGAATATCCAGAAATGAAAAAACGACTATACAATTGGTTTCGAACCCAAAGATCCCGACATATTCCCATTTCTTTTAACATTGCCATGGCACAGAAAATATATTGAGAAGTTTATGGCAACAAAAATTTTGTCGCAAGTAGAGGATGGTTAGCAAAATTAGCAAGATTAAAATTGTGTAGAGAAAAGTTATCAAGTGATAAAACTGCTGTTCCACCTTTTATTTCCAAACTTAAAAAGAGAATATTAGAACTGAACGTGGGTCCATCCCAAGTTTATAATTGTGATAAATCGGTGCTGTTTTGAAAAATGCTACCGGATAAAACAGTAGTAGACAGCCAAGAGAAAACAGTCCCTGGTAGAAAAGTTGCAAAAAAAAGATTAACTTTTTTATTATGCATGAATAGGAATAGAACACATAAGATGAAGCCTTTAGTCATAGGCAAGTCAAGAAATCCAAAAGCATTAGAAATGTAGATTTGCCAATAGATCACAGATCATCAAAAAATGCTTGGATGACATCCAAAATCTTTGGCGATTGGCAAGAAAACTGTTTTGTTAAACAAGTAAAAAGCTTTCTTAAAAGCAAAAATTTGGAGCAGAAAGCATTACTGTTGATTGACAACGCGACATGTCATGGTCTAGGCGAAGAAAAAATAGCTAGTGATTTTACAGTTATGTTTCTACCCCCAAACACAACTGCTCGTATTCAGCCTTTAGATCAAAATGTTATTCAGTAAACGAAATTAAAAGTTTACTGAATCACATTTTGTCATCAGATGAAAATAACATTTCCAAATGCATAAAATCTCTTACGGTGAAGGATGCTGTCGTTTGGCTTTTTCATGCATGACAAACTATTGCACCACACACAATATCCAAATCATGAACGAAGATTCTTGTTTCCGAAGCTAATGATCCTAACTAATATGATGAAAAAGACCATTTGCCTTTAAGCATTTTAAAATCACAGATAAATTCTACAAGAAATGATTTGCATTTAATATCTTCTATGTTACTACAGACTGGAGGAGAAGAGTTAACAGAAGCTGAAGCACAGTCCTGGATTTGCGGAGATGCAAATTTACTCCCCTTAGAAGAAAGTATCTAAATTCAATCCGACGATGATGAAGATGAACCATTTAGAAGAAAAATTAAGAATGAAGAAGCAGTAAAAGCTCTAAACACTGCTTTAGAGTGGGCGAAAGAAAATAATGTTGCACCAGCAGAAATAATGGTTTTGCAGAGACTTCAAGAAAGAGCATTTTTCTTGAAAAGTGAAAAATTAGTCCAAACGAAAATTACTAGCTTTTTCTAATTATATAAGTTTCAGTTGAAACATTCAAATAACTCTGTTTTTATTTTTATAATAAATTTATTGTATAAAGCTATATTAATGGTATTGTTTTTTAGTGTTTTTATGATTTGGAGACTCAAACCTGGAACGTTGATTAAGCTACCATAACCTTTATTGTCAATGTTGGTCGTACTTAACACCGTAGTCGTCGGTGGAGGAACGGGATTGGGCGTTGGTGTGTTACTGGTGACTAAACGTTGAATTACATAGGAGGGATAATTGTTATTATGTAAGATTTGTTGTAGGATATTCAGGTTTTTCTGATGGAACTGAGGACTGCTTAATGTCAAAATTTTGTTTTTAATTGATATAATTATGTTAATTTTTTCTTTATGGGGATGTTTTGAAAGGAAGTTGATGATTCTATTTGATGCCGTGGTTTTTGAGTACCAATCTATTAAGATGTTGTTAGAATTTTTATCAGTAGGATGTCTAAAAACGGAATTTGATTATCGTTTTCGACTTCTATGGAAAATTGTAAGGACGGATTATAGTTGTTAAATATGGAAAGGATGTATTCAATTTGGTTTTTAGGAATGCATGTTATTATGTCATCTACATACGAAAATAGAAAAATTAGAGTAAAGTTTAAGTTGTTAGTAACCCACGCACATTATGGTATATGGACCCAAAACGTGGCCAAAAACATTTTTCTTAAATCCGGTTGCCTTTGTTTTATTATTGTTAGTCCAAAAGCTAGATAGTTTCTGCATCAAACGGCGAAACACGTAAGACGCTAGCGCGATACAGCGCACTTTGCTATCAGTCTGAAGTCATCGTTTGCCTAAAGTGGTCGTTTCGCTTTTTGCTGCGCTTAAATTCTAGTGTAATATAAACTCTTGTAATTTTGTGCATAAATAATTTTGTGGTTGTTTTTGTAATGGATTGCGCTAACCCAGATATGTACTTTAATAACCACTACGTTTTTCTAATAAAAATTTAGCGGATTTTTTTAATATGGTCGTCAACTAAAGTGTAACTAACTGTTTTATAAATAACATATTCAAATATCGAATAAAAGTTTTGATATATTTTTAAACATTTCTAAGGGATGAAAACTATTGTAAGTATTTCGTATATATGACAGTTATAAAAAAAACAGCCGTCCAAATTCGCCCTCTTTTGTTTACTTGATTGTTTTGTTAGTTCCATACTTTTTTAATGAAAATTACTAGTATTTAGTTGTTTGTTTATTTGTTAACAGGACCATCTGGATTAAAGTCTCGAAATGAGTTGTATACTATTATGCAACGTTCAAATGGGTCTACATTTGTAGGAAAACTTCAGTTTATGGAACAAGAATGTTTAAGTCATTATTCTGAAGAAAACACAGCCATCATTAACGTAAAGCAAAAGTCCTCTGTTATTAAACACTAATTCAAAAAAAAAAATGGTTAGCTGCTCGCAAAACAAAAACACGATTTGAGGAAAACAATGCGGAATGGCTAAACGGCGTTATTTAGTTACCTAGTACAAGCGCGTTAAACACAATAAATGCTAACCCTTTCTTGACTATTTATTATTCTACATTTTGCGCAAGGACAAAAATCTTTTATAAACCCAAATGAAAGAAGCAAAAGACGGAAGACCGAAGATCTTCGATCAAATGATGTAGATGAATTGACCTATGCCACACAAATGAAGTTACGAAAGTCAGATAAAATTGATGCTTCAAAAGTCGCAAGAGATCTTACGAAAAGTCCCCGATAAGCAAAAAAAATATGTGATAGCCTTGAAAGAAAGTAGTAGATACCAAAAGCAACCTCTACAATTATTACCATTATCTGCTCTGTCCATGTTTACAGATGCAGGACTTACTAAATTGCAATATAAGAGAATACGAGAAACTAATAAAAGCTTTTTCCATGCTATTCCATCCTCCAAATAACAAAAGAAGAATGTTATACGGAAATTTATCAAGTAACCGAGACATGTGCCGAAACTGTAAAATCTTTGAATGAAGAAGAAAAACAGGCTTACAGCAGAAGCAATATAAAATGAAGTTTGAAAATAATGCTGATACTAATGCTAATGTTTTTAAAGCTCTGTAGTTCTACTTCAATTAGTTTATCGGACCGACAAAAAAATATTGTGGCAAAATCCACCACCTTTATCAGATCGTTACTGTCGACTTATAAAACTAAGATTTATCAAAGAGACAAATGACATAATAAACGAAGAAATCAATTACATCAAATCCCAGATCACAGCTCTTTCCAGTACTAATATTGTAGACTTGTCCATAAAACATAAAATGTTATTCACCATGATCGACGGAAAGGTATGTAATGCGCAAAAGCACACACGATGAAGTGTTACATATGTCACACCACTTCATCAGAGTTCAATAACTTATCCAAGAAGAGGGCATGTAACAAAGAAAATTTTAGTTTTGGTCTTAATATGTATCGTATGGGTTTTACCCTATGTCCCTGACCGTGCACAAGATATTTTGTCATGGGGCTGATGTTATCAAAGAAGCTATTCTTCCAATAGGTCAACTATCAGAAGAAGCTGCAGAAGCTCGAAACAAGCATATTATGTTATTGAATTATACAAGAAAGTTTTCTCGCGTGACCTGCAACCTGGATAATAATAATAATAACAGACATGAGAAGTAACTTAAATAAGAAAAGAAAGCCTTTAACTTCTGAAGTTTTAAATTCACTATTAGAAAGTGATATTACAAATGTTGATACTGCAGAAGATAGTGATAAATAAACCCATAAATATGAAATTAGTCATAGTTTTACAAATGTATATAATTAATATAATATAATATATAGTATATATATTTCGAATGAAATGGAAGTGTTCCAACCATTTAACATTGAAATGACAGTTACATTAAACACTAGTAAGTTTTATTTACACAAAAATTCACGAGTATGCTTTCTTAATTAATAGAAGTGTACATTAGTAGCTGCTAGATGTACAAAATATTTTTGGCCAGGTTTTGAGACCAAATACTACACTGTACCACATCTTACTTTTCCGGAATAGAATTAAAATTAAGTTGTTTTGTTAAAGCGGACAAGTCGCAAAACTACTGAACTAGTGTTTTTTTGCGTATTAATTGATTTTTTCATAAACTTAAATTGTTTGTACCTAGTAACAACTGTAAATAGCTATAAACAGCGGTAACACGTTGAATTAGTTTAACGCTCGCGAAATTCAAAATATGCTTTGAATAATTCTGCATTCAATGTCAATGTAATTGTGCAAATGCCACCAGAGTAGCCGTTTCACCCTTTTGGGACTCATCAGCAGTAGTAGATACACTCTAATATGGTTCCCACAATTACCTTGACGCTCTTTATAGCTTATATTTAAGTATGAAACTTTAAACACATAGTAAAATCACACTATGAGATGGCTCTGCCATCAAACACTTTTAAATCGTAACTTTGTCATACTTAAATATAAGTTATAAGGGGCGTCAATGCAATTGTAGGAACTACATTAGAGTGTATCTCCTACTGCTGATGAGCCCCAAAAGGGCGAGACGGCCATCCAGTAGTTCACTCTAGTGGCGTTTGCACAATTGCATTGACATTGCTTTACCCTCAATGTGTTTTAACGTGTTGGTTTTATCCCGTAGAATTATTCAGAGCATATTTTGAATTTTACGAGTGTTAAACTAATTCAACGTGTTACCGCCATTTATAGCTATTTACAGTAAACTTTCGACACATAGTAAAATCACACTATGAGATGGCTCTGCCATCAAACACTTTTGAGCCTAGTAACAACGTTGAGTTTCTATAATTTGTCAAGCAGTTTTTGCACATTTTTTCGTTATATAGAAAACCGGTAAAACTCATAAACGGAAAATTCTTTCAAAGGTTTTTACAATTTCTATAAGCAGAACAATGGCACGTCACAGTATTACTCATTTGAAAACAAGAAACTAAATATTAAAACCAAATAAAAATCAGAATCCAAAATTAAACTGAGAACATATCAAAACTTTATTACATAAATATATAAATTATTTTGCATTTACGAATAATTTTTTCGTTCTTACAAAAACATTTGTTTGTAAAAAAAAAGTTGAATCAAATGTTAATAGTTTTGGTAATTCTATAAATTACTTAAAACACAATCAATTCTGTTGTCGGGTTTAGTAAGTAAGATAGAAAAACCAACGAATTTACCTTATACATAGCAAACAATTTAAATGTTTACGTTACTATTTTTACTAAATTCATTGGAAACAAAATTTTATTATGTCGTAAAAAAATAATATATCTAAATATAGTTTGTCATGTTCAAGAAACTATACAACTAGATTTTTTAATTCAAGTATAAGCCATGCAAATTAAATGCATTTTATAACGTACTATAAAAAATTCTTACATAACGTTGTCATTGTACGTATGATTATTTACCTACATTTTATAAGTAAAGCAATAAACACAAATGTTGTACATAAACTAATTCGTAATTGTAATTAGTAATAGATTTTATCTTCCTTAGGAGGGGCAATAAAAACCACTCTGAACTATTTTTATGGCTACGTTTCGTGCCTCTAGTGTGCACTTCTTCAGGCCAAAGAAAAGGTTATGAGTGGAAACAGTCCACTGGTCCAACAAGCATACCGTCTAATACAATTAATTGTTCTAGTTAACATAAAATTATTAAAGTCAATGAATAAAATTAAAAATTTAAATCTATATACAAAAAAAATCGACGGACATTAAAGTTAAGCAAACAATATGCACGTGTATTTTTCGTTGTTTGCAACTTTTTTTTTGAGGTTGTCAAATATTTATGTAATTACCGTAGTTTATTCTATGACCTTGTTCTTGATTCTGACCGGTATACAAATCTGTTGAAGCTAGTTTGTCAGAATTTACAGTGACATATTTACTTCGCTCGTTGTACTTGCTTTTATAATTAATTTTGTTTCCGTGTTGTTGCAGTTTTTAATGATCGATTTTACTGCGCCAAGTTCTTTTGCAAGCTCTTCTGACATGCCTCGTGCGATGTATGATGATTTCAGTTCAGAGTTCAGATTTTTCACTTAGAACATTAGTATTTAATGTTCAAAAACGTACTTTAATGGTCGATGGGAAAGATGTACAGAATTTTGTGTCACTAGGCGAGCCATGTTTGATTTGCTTTTTTTTTAATATTAGTTATTTAAGTTGTTGACTGACCCGATTGCATCATTTGTGTTTGTGGCGATTTTTTTTCTAATATACACTTTGCTTCGTGAATTACACATTGTTTCATTTTGTACGGTTAATTCGTCTCCATGTTCACGATCACGATGTTTACGGTCTTGATGTTTACAGTCGCCATGTAACATAAGCTAATGTAATTGTTGTATAACGTAAGATAATGTAAGTGTACATATAACGTTTATTAAATTAACTGTAAATATTACGTTTGTTAATGTTACAATGTAGTAAAGTTGACATCCGGAGCACTATATTTAAATTTCTCTTTTTTATCTTATCACAAATACATTAACTGACAACTAACAATTGTCTTTATAACTATTTACCACAAACATTACTCTTAACTATTACACTATTTATTAACAACTCACTATTAGAACTTTTATTAAAACTCTGTTTAACAACTATGATTTAAAAACTGTATCTAAACTACCGTTATTAAAAACTGTTTTAATTGGCTCACTTATTCCATTTACATATAATGGGATTGCCAACGTTGCAAACTTGTTTCTTATGCTCAAAGCTGTTCGTTTAATAGTGATTGCATCTATGCTTAATAATCATTCCTTACTAAATCAAATGCAATCAAATTTCTAATGTTTCTTTTTACAGTTGCATTTCTGCCCTTGTTTGTACTTTTTCAGCTTAATATTAAACTTAACAACGCTACTTTAATGGCACAAATTAGTACAAAACAAGTAATAGTTAATTAAATAGGTCTGATTTGATTTTGCTTATTTGGTCCTGCCAGCTTAGTAGTGACGTTCTAAACCTTTACATTAGTTTTTTTAATTATATGATAACCGATTCTAAATCTTCCAGATATTGTTTTTTTTTTATATTTAGATGTTGTTAAAATATTGTCTAGATATGCGTAACAACAATGTAAACTACGTAAATCATTGTTTATAAAGCGTTGGAATGTTTTCTAAAAATGATCTACTACATTCTTGTTTTATTTTTCCAATTTTTTGGAATAAAAACGCTATCTGTTTTATAAATGCATTTAGATTACCTCTGAAATTGGCATAATATTGGTTCTTAGGTAGATTTGTCAACACTGGTAATGGTTCAATTTGTACTGATGGCATGTCTACTGCGGCTACTGTGATATCCTGTAAAGCTACGGTATGGATCTTAACTGCTAAGTTTGCAAACCTATTTATTATTTAATCCAGTTGAGTCGCTAATTTGTCTTTACAGTTTGTAACAACGATCAGAATATGTTGTTCCGGCCGAATTACGCAGGTAGTGTAGAAATAGTGTTGGTAAGCAATTTCCTATCCTCTAATGTTCCAAGAGTTGCTTTATTCTTCTATTTTTCAAGGTTGATAACTTTTTCAAGAGTTTGGTTTTTAGCTTTTCGTATATTTTTTGTGCTTTGATTATCTTCATCTGAAAATGTTATAGTTGAATAAACCTTGACGTTTTCGCGTTTAGCCTTATACTTTTGTTGATTTTGCTTGTTCCATCTCCGGTCAGGTTTAACGTAGGTACCGATATTTTAATATCACGCTGTAATATAAAATATTCACTGCACCTGTTTATTAAATCTTTGATTGTTGTCTTTATTATGAGTTATTTTGTTGTAATTGACACTATTTAACTGTTCTAACGATTATAAAATAGAATAAACTTGGCGCTTATGAAAAAAATTAGAATTTAGGATAAGGAGCAGAAAAGTGCTTATATCGAGAAGTTCAGTTAGTTCAGAAAATATTATCCAATCTTTAAATTTGCTTGACAGTGACAGAATTAGGTATGATATTCATAATAAATAAAAGAAAATTTTAAACAAAAGTAAATTTAATCCTGCATTCAATTCGATTTACAAAACTTGCTTCTCGATAAAATCAAAAATTAAATCTAACAATTCTATTATGTATTTCCAAGGCTGATAAAGGCAATTGTATTGTTATTCTTTTTCGTTTAGATTATGTTAACAAAGTTAATGATTTTCCTAACGCTGGTGGTTTTAAAATGTTTTCTAAAAATCCTATCTCTATTTTTTGTTTTTCTTTTATATCTTGTCTTCAGTCTTGTAAATCAACTCTTATTTATTTGGAAAATCGTAACATTTATCATTTCAAGTTTATAAATCCTTCTATACCGCTTCTTTCTGGTCTTCCAAAAATTAATAAGCTTTCAATCCAAATACGTCTTGTTGTGTCCTTTTGTAATTCTCTTGTAGCTAAACTTGCTTCTTGGCTTAATAACGCAATTAGAACTTATTTTAACTTTACTAATCAATACGCTATTCTTAATTCTTCTGATCTTGCTTCTAAGATTAAACATATTCCCTTTCCTTTTTCATCTTATCTTGTTTCTTTTGATGTTGTCAATCTTTTTCCTTCTATCCCTCCTGTATTATGTGTATCTTTCATTTGTAATCTTTTTTTTTCTAAAGGTTCTTTAAACACTTACCAAATCTTAGAGGTTTGTTCTCATCTTGACTTAGTTTTCAAGCAATTTTTTTTCAAATTTAATGACAATTGTTATTCTCAATTATCAAGTTTAGCTATGGGTTCAAACATTTCTCCCCTTGGTCCTAAAATATTCATGAATAATATTGAGAATAAAATTTTTTTTACTTGTTCTTTTTTTAGCATGATTATTTTTTGGTTTTTAGATATGTAGATGACTGCACTGTTCTTTTTAATGGTTCTTTAGACAATCTAAGTAAATTTAACGATTTTATTAATTCACTTCATCACAAAATAAGATTTACTTATGAAATTGAAAACAATAATTCTCTTCCTTATTTAGATCTACTTATTTTACGTGATAATAAAAAATTTAAATTTGACATAAATCGTAAAGCTACTTATACGGATTGCTTAATTCCTTTTCACTCTAATCATGCGTATAATAATAAATAATAGTTGCTTTTTTTCGTTCTTTACTTAATCGTCTTTATTCTATTCCTCTTTCTATAACCAGTTTTTTAATAAAGAATTGAAAATTATTAAACAACTTCCTAATAATAATGGTTATCCTTTTAAAATTTTAAACACAGTCATTCATAGAACTCGTTTTCGCCGTTTATTTAAAAACTTGGTATATAAAAAATCTAATAGTAATGATATTTACCGTTTTATTTCTTATTTTAATCCTTCTCGTCTTTTTTTTTAAATTTGTTTAAACAATTTAATGTTTCAATTTCTTTTTCTACGAATAATAATTTAAAATCTTATATTGCTAATAATAAAGATTCTATTTCTGCTTTAGATAAATCTGGTGTTTATGAAATTTTATGTTCTTCTTGTAATTCTTCTTATGTCCGTCAAACTGGAAGAAAGCTCAAAATAAGATTAAAACACAGTCGGACCTCCATTCAATGAACTCCTATTTAATGATTTTTTCTATTTAGTGATGTTTTCTTTAGGATATTGACCTTCGGGTTAAAATACGTGTAAAAGCACCTCTAAAATATGATGTTCAAATTCTATATTATGATTTTTTTCAAAGAAAATGTTGCCCAACTACTTAAAGTTTTCTTGGAATCACGTACAATTTACTTTACCTTTACAATACCGCATTGTTAAACGGATAAGCGGATTATAAGAGTTCTTAATTTACAATACAGAAAGGCTATTACTAATGGTACTAAAAATTCTGTACATTTGTAAAAAGAGAGGATGATATGGAAGGATGAAAAAGTGCAGCAAGTGATAAATGCATGAATTGTTTAGAGGATTATAGGATTTCTTTCGAGTTTTGAAATGCATCGTCATGTTATTGAACACGTTTCATTTGCAATTTTTTTGTTTCAAGTTGTTTAAGTGTAAAGTTGGTTAAAAATGACAAAACAAAAGTGTTTATAATTAATATGTATTTCTTACGTACTTTTAAATTTGTGTTTTATTTTTTAAGTATAAATTCTATACAATGAAGTTTCTATATAATTATGTTTTTGAAGGGAATTTTGAACATCACTATATAGGAGTTCGACGTAATGTATTTATTTTAATAATCGAAATTTAAATACTGATATCTCTAATATTTGTTCTGCCTTTGCTAATCACATTTTGTCTACTAGTCATTCTTTTTCTCCTGATCTCAATATTAAATTTCTTCATTTTTGTAATAAAAGCCATTATCTTAACAATCTTGAAATTTTAGAAATTCATCGTCTTTCTAATGATAATTCTTCTACGTGTCTTAATGAACTTCTTGATATAAGCACTTCTCCTCTTCTTAATCCTAAATTCTAAATTTACCTTTCCACTTTCTAAATTTTAATTTATTTTTTATGATTTCTGACTGTGTTTATTGATATTTTCAATTAGTTATTTCTGACATTTGTCAATTTAATTATATTACTAAGTATACTCTTTTATAATTCAATGTGTTAGCTATATTTTTAAAAATATATACTATAATTGTAGAATACTGATAATGACATTTAAAAATATCAAAACATGTTTATTATAAAATAAAATGAATTAAAATAAAAATATTTTTTGTAAAGACCTTAAGTCGTGTAAGTGTTTAGATTATAAATAAATTAGTTTAAAATTGTTACAATAGTTTCACAACTATTTTTATTATTCATTATTGTTCACAGTATCAATTATTGAGAAATTAATAAGATACAAAATTATTGCAATAATTTAATTTTTAAAAACAATTTAAAAAAACGTTTCAAGTGCATTAGGATCAGAAAAAAACATTTTCTCACTTTTATATTATCGCTGTTATTAACCAAAAAAACGTTTATATAAAACGAATTCTTAAAATGATTAATTTACGTTAATACAATGTTCGTTAAAGGTTTCATTCCCGCAATCCTTTTATAATCATTAAAGCTTTGAATCATAACTCGCAATTTTACATTTACGAGTACAATAACCTCGTTAAAGTTAACATTGTCGTCCTTATTAGATACGTATTCTACGTTAATAAAAAGATTTACTCAGTTTTAAACGTTTTCTTTTTTACAAAATAAAAACATAAAAGCTGTATGCTATTTAGATTTTATAGTGTTAAAATATTTTATTAATATTTAATTCGTTATTTTCCAACAGTGTCTATTAAAATAAATTATGTATGTATATCAAAATTTAATTATTTTGAAACATAAATATGTTTTGAATTAAATTAAAAATTTATATTCAATTTGTATTATATTTGCAAAAATACTATCAAGTTTTTTAGTAGAATCTGTCAAACGCGTTTTTTTAGTACAAAACTTTTATAAAGCAACATTTCTTGTTGATCACATAAATATCTTTGCTTCATAAATGTTATTTGACCAGACAAAGTCGTAACATTGTTTATTAAAAAAGTTTGTAGAAATATTGAGCTCGAGTTACGTTATTATTAAACTTTGAAAGCTTAAGTTGTACTTCATAGCCGATCCTTCCACAATACTTCTATTTTATTAAAATTGACTTTCATTTCAAAGTAGCTTAGCCTAATTTTTTAAAACAATCTAATTTAAACAAAAACCGTAACGTTTGTTTTAATATTTCATGGTACCACGTAGATAAAAGTAAACACGTTTTTTTAAATTCACAGTGACTGTAATATATTATTAATTAATGTTTAAATGTATGTGTGCAACTACTTTACTACAAATATGTAAAGTTCTATTTTACGAATACGATTGGAAAGACAAGAAAAATTGTAATTGTAGATACAATCTAAACATGTAAAACATAAAATAAATGCACACAATTTAAAACTCTATTAATAACCAAAAAGTGAAATTTTTGTTTACATAATAGATAAGATTTACTGGCAAACAATTTTTTTATGTATTCCAACCATTGTATACGTATTGCTCATGTTATAGAGCTTGGATGTAGGCAGGTTTTTCTAATAAATAATAAAATTGAAGAAAAAAACTTTGCCAAATCAATTGCAGTGATTTTTGCAAAAAAAATATTATAAAAGTATTTAAACTGTAGAAAAAACGAATAAAGAAACCCGGCCTAAAACAGAGATTAAGCTATTACAGACAACAAAAACTATACACCCCATTCCTGAGACTAATTTGTTACATTGGTTAAAAATTAGATAATAAACATTTTTGAATATTTCTAAAAAAAGCATTATATCAAGTTCTGCCCCGCAATTGGGGCAAAATTACAAAATATCTTACAAAAAACAAATCAGGTTTAAGGGAAAAGTTTATTAATAAGAGTAGTCTCGTCATCAACTTTTGTACAAGAGTTGGGTCTATTTGAAATATTAGTGATATAATATTCAGCAAAAAAAACTAATGTTTGTTGTCTCTGCAGAAAGAAAATATGTTTTGAAAAATATTTAATCATTTAAAAAGCATTTCCCAATTTTGTTAAAAAAATTATTAGCTGATGATATGATGATATTTGTACACAGCATCTCCAAATAGAAATGAAATTTGGCACAAATTTTCTCAAAATTATATCAAACCATTTTCTAATCTTAGTTTAATAAAAACTAAAAGTAAAATGAAAAACAAAAGCAAATCAAAAGGCAAAAAATTATCTTACTTGCAACGTACAATATCCACACGATAAGACTAAAAGAACATCTGGAAAGTCTTGAGAAAGAGCTAAGAAATCTAAAGTGGGATATAATCGGTTTACGCAAAACAAGACTAGAAGGAGAATCTACCACAATCCTAAAATCCGGCTACCTGCAATATCAACGAAATAAACAGAAAGATACTAGAACTATATAGGAGAAATAGCCATCATGATTAACAGGAAAATTAAACACCTAGTAAGCAAAGTGGTCATTGTTTCCGACGGAGTAATGCATACAATGCTAAAACTAAATAAAAAACTTCTATGAACACATCAACGGACGAATATACTCAACAATTCTACAAAAACCTCGCAACAACTATAAACCAAGAAAAAACCAAGCGAAAAATTTTATGAAAAATTTCAACGCCAAAATCGGGTTTAAAGTCGTAACAAGCCCAGAAAACTTAAATATGAACTAGGAGAATCAAACTCAAAAGAGTAAATGATGCTTAAGTTCCTATGTAGAAAAAACCTATACTGTATGGGTATGTACCTTCTTTAAAGAACCGACACAAAGAAAGTGAATTTGTGTGAAGTCCTGAAAGCAAAACAAAGGACGAGATCTATTATATACCTTCCTCCGTAAGAAACATGTGCAGAGATGTCACGATTATAAATCGATTGAATACGGGTAGTGACCACAGACTCGCTAGCGCAAAAATTGTTATAAACAGGAAGTGAAAAAGAAAAAAGAAACACACAATCAATAACATATTTAAGGAAAAAATAAAGACAATACAACAAAGTAATAGAATGAAAACTGGACCCCACAGAAACTCTAGACAAACTGGAACTAAACGAACTTATAAACAAATTATCAATCTGCGTAAATGCTGCCGTCAAACAAGTCTGCTTTCAATTACCCAAGAAAAACAAAGAGATTAGCGATCAAACATTCAAACTTATAACAAAAAGAAGAAAGACCTAGAAAAGGCAATGCTAAAACAGATGAATCGATGCGTTACCGAAGGGAGCATATCCGAATCGTGACAAACATTCAATTGTTTAGTACGCAGAAAGACTACATAAAGCAGTAAGGAGGAAAGTGCAGTTTTTGTCTGTCTAAAAATAAGCAACACACTTTATACTGTATGCTAGGATTAAAATGCTTTGTTGATTTTACCCCTGTAGAATTGAAATTTGCTTTGAACAAATCACGAACTAAAATCACAACGTAAAAAAACATTAAAAGTGAGTTATAGTTCTTTGTTTTTATCAATTGAATGTAGAAAACCTTGTCGTTTCCAGCTTCTTTTGCACGTCCGATATGTAAAAATCTTGCTTAGTCTTTTCTTGTATTTCTTGGCTAAAATTGTCTTGACTGGGTATTGGCTTAATGCATCTGTATGTGTCATCTTGGTTTTGTACTTTAAAATCATACGCCTCTAATAAAAGTATCCATCGTGTCACTATTTTACTTAGATTTTTTTAAATGCATTACAAACCGTTACGATCTTGAAATAGAGTCCTAATAAATATACTCGAAACTTTTTAATGGTTTCTATTACGGCTAAGACCTTCAACTTGTAGCTGCCATATTTACGTTTTGCTGGAATCGTTCTTTTATTGGTGTAATAAAATCAATGTAGTTGATTATCTTCACTTGATTTTTGTAAAAACACAGCTTCAAAACCTTTTTGACTGGCGTCGGTATGTAACTCAGTTTCAGAGCTTTGCTTAAACATTTCCAGAATTGGTGCATCAAAGAATTTTATCTTTAAGGTAAACCATGCCGTTTTTTTGTGCTTCTTAAAATTCTAATTCTTTAGTTTCTTTTCAGTAAATAATTTATTAGTTTCACGCTTTTCGCATAATCGACGATAAATTTGCGAAAATACCCTGCAAGTTCTAAAAATCGTTAAACTTGTTTCGTAGTTTTTGGTTCTGGAAAGTATTTAATGGCTTTAATATTAGTAGAATTAGAACCTAGTTTACCCTCTTTAATCTTGTCTTTTGTCTCAGAAATTTTATTTGTCTAACCAGAAATTTGTTTTTCTTCATACTTAGATCCAATCCGTAATCTTTGGCAGTATGTAGTACTGTTTTTAATCTTTCTATTGCTTCTTTTTCGTTGTTTGTCGGTATTACCAAATTATCCATATATGGTAGTGCTACTCCTTTTTTAGTCAATTCTCAAAATATTAAATTTATGAACCTTTGGAAAACTGAGGGACTATTTATTGCATAATCCGAACGGTACTTTTAAAAAACGATATTAGCTATTATGCGTCACGAATGAAATATATCTTCTGCTTATTTTTCTAAGTCTACGTAAAAAAACCTTTCCTTAGGTCAATCGTGCTAAAAACTTGAGCATCTTGCAGCCTATCTAGCACATCTTCAATTAGTGGTAGTGGATAACCGTTTTTATAATTACTTTGTTTATGTTTCTGTAATCAATGCAAATTCGTGGACTGCCGTTTTTAATTATAACTGCTGGACTTGTGTAAACCACAACTTTTCTTTCCGCAAAAGGTATGCTTCTCGGCTTGTAGTATATGGGTTCTTTACGTTAAACGATAATCTTCATAGATGCATCTGTAGTTTTTATCTTCTTCGGTTTGTAATTATTTACCAGAGTCTTTACTTCTTTTTTTAATTGGTTGTTGGCCCTCCGTGCGAATCTCATATTTCCAACTGGAGGGTTGATATTCTATTTCCTTAACTGAGTTCATTTCACTCTAATCCCATCACTATTTATTACTATTTCAGTTTGAGCCAGCAATTCTCTTTCCATGATCGATAACTTCTGGAGATATGTATTCTTTAGTGTTGAATGTAACGTCATCTATTTCTACAATTGCTTCAATGTATCCTAAAAGTTGTATTGATTCCCCATAACCCAAATAGATTGACATCGGTTGCCTTCATAGCCGGTGATCCAATCTCAAGGTATAAATCGCGTCCAATTAAATTTACGACGCTTCTCGTATCTATTATTGCGTTAACTGACTCGTTTATTTTAATCTGTTTATAGTACAAACAAACTTTCATTGTTGCTTACACATCGAATAATTTTGTCGCCTTATTTCCAAATTTGCTGCATTTGAAACATTTAAATCTCTTGATTGTTGTCCTGCTACTCCGCGATTTTAACCTATTAATTCTCACTATTTTTGTCTTTCATTCTCACGTCTTTTTTCTTCACCTTATTCTTTTTTAAGTCTTTAATTTTACGTTTTCCATCCTTACTTTTTTCATTTACAAAACGATCAGATTGCTTCTGCTGGCTAGTTTTTTAATGTTTAACCCGCCGTTTGTCGCTATATGAGCATTTTGCTCACACTTCAAGAAATTTATAATTATTTTGTTTACAATGCAGTTTCAAGTTACGTCCTTTTGTCTACCTGAGTTTATAACCTTCCTGCAAAGAATTTATTGTGGTTACTTGTTATTGTTTGTTTAGTACTGTTTTTATGAAGTGTTTATTTACCGGAGGTTTGCTGCGTGAGCATTTTGCTTATTGTGACAAACCGCGTTACATTAATCTCGCTTTTAGTTTTCTTATTTCGTTACGTCTGTGTGCTGTAAATTAAATTTTTGTCATGTATAATTGTGTGATTTTTTTATATAATTGTGTGTGTATTTTTGTGTATAATTGTGTGTATAATAAATTGTGTGTTATCCATAAAATGAATGGTGTTAAGAAGCTGGTCCAGCTCGCATTAGTCATTCGAAGGAACATCTGAAGGTATTTACGGCTATAAGTATTACACAGCTTGAATAGTATTTCTGCAATTATATATTGTGTTTTAGTAAGCGCTCCTTGGCTTGGGGACCATTTTATATTTGATGTTGGTGATTCTAACGTCGAAAACCTACTAGACAAAGTTGAATCTGATGCTCCCTCGGAACACAGCAGTCACAATACAGATTCTGAACAGTCTGCAGAATCTACTTCAAAATCTGAAAAAGTAGTGCTACATCATACTGGACTAAGTTACGTTGGTAAAGATAAAACATCTATCTGGCGTATGCACCCTCCACGGCCTAACGTACGCAGTAGAAAAGAAAATGTGGTTACAGTTAGCCCGGGTATAAAAGGAGCTGCCAGAAATGTATCGACAATAATGGATTCTTGGCAGTTCTTTTTTTCTGAACATATGCTAGAGAGTATTACACAGTGTACTAATTTGTACCTGAAGAAGATGCGGCAGAACTAC
Source organism: Aquatica leii (assembly GCA_035610365.1). NCBI lineage: Eukaryota > Metazoa > Arthropoda > Insecta > Coleoptera > Lampyridae > Aquatica > Aquatica leii. Next base: position 80,077,995 of record CM069436.1, on the reverse strand, counting down.
TCTCGCGAAAGTGATTGCTTAGATACAACAGTTTAGGAATTGAAAGCTCTCTTGGGTCTACTTTATATGGCAAGCGTAAAGAAGGCATCCCATCTAAATGTAAAATAATTATGGGCAGATGATGTTACGTCTCCGGTGTGTTTTCGTGCAACGATGTCAAGTCGGAGATTTCACGTACTTCTCGAAGCTCTCCGTTTTGATAACACGGACAATAGAAAAGAACGACAAGAACAAGGCAATCTGGCTGCAATTAGAGATGTCTTTCAAGAATTTGTGTCAGCGTGTTTAGAAAACTACGAGGTTGGGGAAAACACAACGGTAGACGAAATGTTACCTGCGTTTCGCGGCAGATGTAGATTTAGGCAGTACATAGCAAATAAACCTTCGAAGTACGGCATAGAAATTTATGCACTGGTGGATTCGTATATATACTACACGTCAAACTTAGAAATTTATCTAGGGAAACAACCAGAGGGTATATACCACCTTGACAACAAAGCTGCTAGTGTGGTAAAAAGACTAACAACACATATTATAAATAGTGGTAGAAATATAACAATGGATAACTACTTGACGTCTATTCCATTAGCACTTGATTTACTAAAATGCAAAACGACGGTTGTTGGTACCATTTGAAAAAACAAAAAAGAGATTCCTCTAATATTCCTAAACACCAAAATACGGACTGTAAATAGCAGTATGTTTGCATTTTTGATAGGGCTGTTAGTTTCGTATGTCCATAAAAAAAATAAAAACGTAATGCTATTTTCCACGATGCATAACGACGACGAAATCGATAAGTCAAATCAAAATAAACCGGAAGTAATAACCTTTTATAATTCAACTCAAGGTGGGGTAGACGGTGGATTAACTTGTATCGCAGTATTCTGTAGCAAGGATCAGTTGTAGATGGCCGCTGACCATATTCTTCTCTTTGTTGAATATTGGAGGGATAAACTCTCAAATAATTTATACAACCAAAACAGGAGATAAGTTAGAAAGACGGAGCTATCTAAGAAGTTTAGATTTAGAGCTAATAAAACCGCACGCGCAATCAAGGTTATCGATTACAAATTTATCATCTCAACTAAAGCATTCTGTTAGAATGCTAGTAGGAGATAAAGAAGAGGACCAGTCAAGTACAAGCACTAGGACTTCTGGTATATGCTCTGTATGTCCCCGCCGTAAAAATAGGAGAACGAATAAAGAATGTTGCAAATGTGCGAAATACCTGTGCAACGAACATTCATTATCTATGTGTAAACAATGCTTTACACGACTTGATAAAGAGTAAATGTCGAAAATAAACTATACTTATCTATATGTATCATCCATAAGATACTATACTTAAACTTAATTTGTTAAGAAATAAACAATTTACCTTACAAACATTTCTTATTTACCCGTAGATACCTTCAAAAGTGCTTCAGATGATAAGTGTGAGCAAAATGCTCATGCGCGACAAACCACGTTACAGTAGTTGTAGCGACAAGCGGCGGGTTAAGAAATTCTTTTGAATCGGTTTACTTTTTTTGTATCTTGTTGGCTAATTGTTAAGACATTATACAATGTCAGTTCGTCTATTATTCCGGTCTCCGTCTTTCGCAAATATCAAAATATGTAAAATTCGTATGCTTTTTACCGATGCTGTGTTAAAAATAGCTGCATTTGTGTCAACTCCATTTTTGAGTGCGGCACTGCTTACTTTATTATCTTTAACGTTTGGAATTGTCAATGACGTAATCATTTCTGTTTTACAGGTGCTTGTTGCTGCAAAGTTTGCTTTACTCGCATTTCTTTGTGTTTGTCTTTACGCATTTATTTTGTTAGCCGTCGTTACTCATTTAATTTACGGATTTAACACTGTTAAAAAAAAAAACAATCAAACATTTTTACGGTAAAATTGTTTAAATCGTTGTCGTTTTAAACGTCTTCCTAAATCTTAATTGTAAGCTGCGTTAGTCAAACAAATGACGAGCCTTCAAAACGTAGGTTTTTATTAATTTAACTTATTTTACAATTGTGATATTAAAATTTGTTTTTATGTATACACGTCTTTAACCGTTTGAGGTCTCTTGTTAAACTTTTGCCGCGTATGTTATTTTTTGTAATGCATGTCACTGTATTAATAAAAAATGCTTCGGATGTCTTGTAATTTTTTGTAGTTTGTAAATTTCTATAACACTGATATCCTCTGTAACCGACGTTTGCGTTTGTGCCATTTCATTTGTAAAAGACCCAGTAATTGAGTTGATTTTATTCGTTTCGTGTACTTTAGGATTATTTGAGTACTTTCAAGTTAATTTAATGAAGTTAGTTTAGGTTTTCAAATTCATCTTTGTCAATCAAATTTGTAAGTAAGTTTTGTATTCAATTAATTCGAAATTATTACGCTGTTTAAACATTTATATTCTGTATTTACGTTAATTTGGCATTTTCTTTATCTTGGTAAAATTCCAGTTCTATCTAATTTATGTTCTCCTTTTGAGATACTATTGTAATTAAATATATTATAGCAGTTTGTTTATCTTTAGTTGGTTTAAAAGTTCAACGTATTAACTAGTTTCAACAATTTAATCTTTATGAGAGTAAATAAATTTGTTGATTTTGATATTTTTTTGTTAACGTTGCATCTTGCCATAGGAAAGGCCATCTTCGAACTCTACTATTACGTTCTAATTAAATCTGTTTGCATCTTCTTTCTACGTCTTTGTTTTACTGTTTTATTTCACAAAGATTTTAATCACAGTTTTTTATGGAAGCGGTCGCAGACTGAGGTTTTAAATATAGGTAATTTTGGTTTGGAAACCAGTCAGTTGGCAGTTGTTTGAAATACCTTAAGTAACGAGATGTAGTTGGTTGGGTGGTAAATTCACCTCTTTACATGATGAATTATCGGGGAAGCCATTTCACTGGTTTTTGATTTAATTTTGTATTAGCGTACCGTAGATTTGTGTTTTAAGTTTGTGCTTGACAATCTAATTTTCGTATTAGAGCATGTTATAAAAATCTTCCGACGGTAACTTGTCGAGTGGTTGCGGTTTTCTGTCAAAGTTTCTGCCAACGTCAACTGGCCTAAAGCTATCTACGAGTCCGTTCTAAGGTTTTATAAAAATTTATAAGGTATTTGTCTGTTACCAATTAAACTATTTATTCGCAAACATAGTGATAGAAAATCTTTGAAATTAGTTTTGAATGAAAGTTTATTGCTGGTTATCGTATCTTGCGATTATTTGTCAAACATTTTATGTTATTTGTATGTGTTAATTTTAGTTTTGTTTTTAAAATTTAAAAGACGATATGTAACCAACATTTAAAATATTTTATCGACGTTAAACCAAAAAAATTTAATATAATATATTTAATAAGCAAAAGATTGTGCTAAAATTAAATTACGCTTCTGCAACTACAATAAACGGTAGCAAATACACCCGTGACCGCAGGTGAGAATTAAAAAAAGTAACACCGCCCGTGGTCCTTGCCGTCAAGTTCACGACCGGTATAAAATTCGTCAATCATTCAGGTTACGACAAACAATTCGTTTCGAGCTCCCAAATCTCTACTAGTTACAAATTCCCGCACATTATAGATTGAAATTTCTTTTACGTAATGGATAGCAATGAAACACAATTAATTTGATTAAGTAGGCGTACTGTATGCACAAAAGATAATTGTTCGAGAAAGAAACACATAAAGTTACGAAGTCCGATCTTATTCCATTCCACTTAACAGTAGCGTTAGTTGTACCATTCATTACACGTTGTTAGGCGCGAGCAGAAGTCGAGACCCCAAAGCGCGTGGACGAAAGTGGGTCAAGGTCGCGCGGTCTCCCGGTTTTAGACGTTACACTTAGAGATACGCATAAATACCTATTCGGTTAGAATTCTTTTTTATTGAATTACTCATTCACCAGGTCACCTCGTTTTTAACCCTCGGTACACTCCCCAAGCTACAAAAAAACGCCATCAGTCGACTTGGATTCTTTACACCGCTGCGCTTCTGTTATTTCATATGTACAGTTAACAACGCCGGCAGTTTGTAAGAAGCCACGCAGAAAACAACCCCAGAAAGAAAGTTTATGACTTTGGTTAGAAATACGTAGATATTTTGTTCTACGAATGCGACATTCGAGCGGATTTATTAAAGATTTCAATCCGTTTCTGCCACATCCATTACAACGCGTACCACGAAATAAAATAAAATACATAGATAGCCAACTACTCTCGCGCGCCCTCTACGTGCATAAATCGAAGAATATAGCTCGAGGTCAGATATCTCACACGGTTAAAGGCAAGGTTGCCTAACCATCAGGCAAATTTATGCCCATTTACGTTACATTCTAAATACCTACTTTTCGTCAGCATTTATTACATAAGTATACGATAAGTTAGGAGAATATTTACTTGTTGATACAATTAGTAAACTTGTATAAAAATCATTTTCCAGAGCAGCTACTATGGAGACAGAAATGAACATTTTTGAGAAACTGGGTTATTACCACCTGACCGTTTTGTGTACAACGACGTAGATTTCGCAACAGCAACAGTATTCCAACGACAGTTCCTATCAGATTCAAATTGCGTTATTATTTTTATAACAGATTCTGCTACTCCTGTCCTATCACAGAACATAAATCTCTTCATTAACAAAAAAAATCTACCTACATCATAATTAGTCAGGTAAAAAATTGTTTCTTTAAATCACCTACAGATGCTCTAAAAACTACTTCCTTAAGAATTTCTTTAGGAACTGCTTCAAATGAGTTAGACAACAAGAAATCTATACATAATCAGTATTATATTCTAGTGGAAATAATTCATATTTCAGCCTCATCAAGTGGACTGTCAACAACTTTTAAAAAACAAAAACAATTAATGTATCAGGTGTGGTTCTAACTTCAACACCGTAGAAAAATAGCTGGATATTTAACAAACATAAAAAATACATTAACATATGTTAATAGCGACAAAGAAGAACAGCAAAAATGAAAACAAGGCGAACAGAAACAAGAAAAGAAATAAGACAAACAGCAAAAGAAAATGCAAAAAAAAAGACTAGTGACAACTGACATCATAGATTTTTTAGAATAAATATTCTAACATAACGAGTAAGATTGTTTACGTTCTGTTATTAAAAATGATTTCAAAAGATTTACATTTGGTAATGGTCGTAGAGAAAATAATTTTAGATGGCAAATGTGTAAAACCACACATCATGTGAATGCACAGCTTTTATCAAGCTAAATATTTGCGCATTGGTGCTAAAATGTCAGCCAACAAACACTGCTATCAATATTTTTTAAATTTTTATTTAAAAAAAAGTGATAGCATTGTTGCTCCGTAAACGTTGATCTAATCAAAATATAGCAATTTCAAAATTTTTAATTTCAAAATTTATAAAAAAAAATGAAAATGTGAATGCACAGCTTTTATCAAGCTAAATATTTGCGCATTGGTGCTAAAATGTCAGCCAACAAACACTGCTATCAATATTTTTTTAATTTTTATTTAAAAAAAAGTGATAGCATTGTTGCTCCGTAAACGTTGATCAAATCAAAATATAGCAATTTCAAAATTTTTAATTTCAAAATTTTTTAAGAATAATAAATTTTGGATTAATAAAATTGTTTTGACATTTTAAATATTATACATGTCCTAAATGTTAATAATAGTTTGTTTATGATTGGATAGATTTTAATATAAATCTAAGTCAAAATAGATTAATGTTGATAAGAAATGTAAATATTGTTATTAAACTAGTAGTGCAGTACATTATAGTGACATGTATTGTAATTATTTTTTTTAAATTGATGATACGTTTAAAGAAATACTGTTGTTTTGTTATTTAATGCACTGAAATTAACGTTGTTTATTTGTTCACAAAAAATAAGTAAAATATTGTAATAAAGTATTGACATAATATGTAATTTACAAACTAACAATCAGCCCTGGGATATATCATTTATGTTAACTTTAACACTCATATGTAAAATTCAAATTACATACATCAAATAACATGTCACTTAACACATTATGTTAAATGTGATGTGATGTACTAACTAAACTTAACAGGTACGTAAAAAATAACTCAAATTAACACAATGTGTAAATGTACATGGTGAAGCACTTGGTAACACTTTCTAATTTATGTCAACACGTCTACCGAACTAAAAATTTTACATCACCAAAAATTGGAACAATACGAAGTTTTGTGGAAACTTATTTTACAAAGGTAATTGCTCTTGGCTTACTAAATAATATGTAATGAAAGTAATAGTTTGCGTCATTGTAGCGATGGATCATCAATGAAAAGTGCGTGGTAAAAAAAAACCACAAAAGCACAACTGCTTAGTATGCTTGAGTTCGTGCAGTCAAACAAAATTATTTAAAATTTAAAAAGCAAACCTACCGAAGCTCGAGAAATTTGTTCTTTGTGGCAACAATTTGCAATAGTTGCAAACTCTGTGGATTACCCTAACAAAAGTGGTGAGCAGTGGCGTCATGTAAGTACATAGATAGTTTATTGATGTTAATTTTTATTAACAAAAATATACAGTATAGATACATGCAATTTTTTAAGGTTTTCAATGAGTGGAAAATAAATGTTAAAAAAAAATAGGAAGCTGCTCCTTTATAAAGAAGGAACTGGTGGAGGTCCTGCTTCTAAAAAGGAGCTCACAGATTTGGAAGAGCAATTGTTGTAATTGATCTCCAAAATTCATTTAGGGGATCATGAAGTGATGGACTCTTTTAATATAGAAGGTGTATATTTACTTTAATTTTAATTGTTGAATACAAATTGAACTGGCAATGAAATCATTTCATTTGTATTGTTTTATGTAGCAGGTACTTCACGTATTGAAGAGGATCCAGAGTCATCCCAAGTAATTATAGATTTAGTGGAAGATGCTTTATTAGGTAAGTTAAAATGTGGTAATAAAAATATATTAAATTTATGTTCAGTTCAGTAGATGCCAATCACAGTGTTGAAGATCCCACCGCTTCTAAGCAAAAAGCTTTTGTGGACAGTGAGAGTGTGCCACTTTTAATTGCAAGAACAATTAGAAAAAGTAAGCAAAATATTAAGAAATAATTATATATCTTTTTGTACTAACGTTTAAACTTTGTAGAAAAAATTGGAACTCATCGCCAGAGTGCAGACTTGCAAAACATTATAAAAGATCTTGTGTGTACACACCAAGAAAAAAATAAAATTGAGAAGGAAAAATTAAAATTAGAGTATTATAAAATATTTAACAGTTTTGAAGGTTTTGAAGATTTCTTTATTAATATATAAATCAAAAAAAAAAAAAACCAAATAAAGAAAACTAAACAAAATGTCTTGCAATTAAATTATTTCTCACTCTTCTACCTTCTCCAAGCCATACTCCATTATCTACAATAAAAAAAGTTTATTTTTTTACAACAAGATTTCTACTAACCTTTGTTATCTCCAAGATTTATATTATTAGCTTCATGTTGTGCTTCTTCAAAATCTATACCCTCATTGATTGTCATGTTGTGCAATGTTGCACATGTGTAAACAATATTTGCTGAACGAACTGGTGAATAATGTAAGACTCGATGTTTCAGTAAGCAACGAAACCTTTGCTTTAGGACCCCAAAACATCGTTCAATACAATTCCTTGCTCGAATGTGGCTTCTATTGTAGCGCCCCTCTGGAGAATTTTCCTCCGCATTTAATAATAGGGGTTAACAATAAAGGTTGCAAAGGATAACCAGAATCTCTTAAAATGGAAACATTAAAACAATACGTTATGCAAAATGATATTGTTACCTATAAGCCAGCAACTATCCAAACGACCAGCTAAATATTTATTTTCCAAAAATTCTTTTACTGGGCTTAACTCTCAAATTGCGGAATCATGTGTAGAGCCAGGAAAAAGTGCGTTACAATTAATTATTTGTCAATTTGCATCACAAATCTTTAAGATACATTAAACATTACTGAGCACATAAAAAGTTACGACTACTTACTGCATGCACATTCAGACTGTAGTAACCTTTTCTATTGTAGTAAGCTACAACAGGTCTAATTGGATTATCCAGGGGAGGTGCCACAATGGCAATGTGTGTGCAATCTATTGCACCTATAGCACCAGGAAATCCCAGTTCTATAAAACTAAAATAAATCAGTTTTTTGATAAATGGGATAACAAGATTATAATAGAAGTAAGTTTTACCCAGTTTTCACTCTATCCATTTCAATTGCAGTACGTGGAAATCTAATCCATTGTGGGAGAATATACTGCACAATAGCATCAGTTATTTCTGCCAAAGCTTTGCTAAAAGTAGACCTTTCCATTGGAAAAATCACATTATTTGAAATGCACCTTTAGTAACTTCCATGAGCTAGAAAGGATCAAACAGACAAAACCTACAAAATATACAAGATAACAATTCTATCGGTTCTATAGGATTTAGTAAAATACGTACTCTGAGTTCTAAAGAAATTCGGGTAACTCTCTGATGTTGAATTAAAGGAGGGTGCAGACCTTGCACTAAATCCCATGCCTGATTTTTGAGAGGCAAAAGTTTTTTTTTAAATACACCCTCATTTAAATCAAAAGGATTACTTTGATCCTTCAAAATCCTCCTCTCTTTTCTAATGTTGTTTCTAAAATAAGAAGTTTAAAAGTAAATTAACATTTGTTTTACAGAAAATATTTAAATGAAATTTTACCTCTCTGCCGCATTTTCTTGATCTAATCACAAAAACAGTCTTTTATATTTAGCACTCTTTCGCACACGTCAGAATTTACGATTTAACCTCTAAATTCTATGAGAAGCACATTTAACGACATGTATTTTGTAAGTGTTAATTTTTGAAAATAACATACACAAAATTACATACGCAAGGTATACAACTTGTCATACCAGTCGATACATCACACCAATTTTACACATTTATGTTAAAACCAGAGTTAACGTTTATGTTATTATTAACATAAGTGATACATCACAGGGCTGATTATGTATACGTTTTGTCAAAGTTAAAACTAAATCTAAATAGAACTGTCGCTACAAAATGCTGTATTTAACAATCACTTTTTCTATTGTAATGTTTAATATTGTTATCTTTCTTTACTGACAAACTTGAATTATTTCTTCCTTTTATTTTAATATTATTCTCTTAAACATTTTTAAGTGTTATTTTTCTAAACAATATAATTTAGAAACTTTTGTTTTAAAGTAGTTTTAGTTTAACAATCTGCAAATTATTTACCAGGTATCTAAAGCTAGCAACAACTTATACAAAGTCCAAGCTTTAAGGTTTATCACATTTTACACTGCCCCGTCAAACAAAACTAAAAGTTGCTGTCAGTTAGCGTATTTAATAAATTTTTAGAGTTTTGAAAGTTGTGCCTTAAACTTTGTTTTTGAAACTCTTTGAGATTTATTGTTAGAAAAACCTTTTGTATAAAAAAATGAATAAAAATTTACTTTTAATACAGTAAATTTTTAAAACACTTTGAGATTTACTGTTATAAAAACCTTTTGTATAAAAAAAGGAATAAAATAATACAGTAAAACTTAATAAACAAAAACACAAACAAATATTTTTTTAATTTTCGTGTGTAAAATAATTAAGTTTTATCAATACCAATTTGTTTACAACGAAGTTTAACTAATTATTTGAAAAGTATCGTTTGCATATAAATTAAGAAACAAGTATAAATTAAGCACACGAGATAGGATACTAACAAGACAACAATGTATCATTGTTAAGAGTTTCTAAAAGTGCTCTCATTTCATATTTGGAGTATTCCAAATTCTAATAAATTTATGAGATTTTCTTGAAACCGGTATTAAAACTAGACGTTATCAAAGCAATTGACTTTTAATTTTTGCTTTTACTTGCTATTCGAACAAACTGGATGTTTAATAAGTCAGCGGTTTTGTAAAGGTTTTAAAATATGACAAAAACCGTAAAGAAATGTACAAGTAGGTAGAGAATGTAGTAAAAGCTTCAAGTTCCTTCACGTAAAGCTTAAAAGATGTAAAAGCGTTGAAGATGTTGCTTAGAAACTTTTTAAAAGCACATCCTAATTCTCACAAAGAATTAATTCTAAACCTTTCAAAACTTTAGAATGGTTTTGCTACGGTTCAATAGTTATGAAAGAATGTTGTATCAATAAGACAGTTTTCAAAGATGTATTAACAAACCCAAACTACTTAACTATTGTCGCTTAAGTAATTAATTAAAATTTTTGTTAGAATGTAAATTGTTAATAAATAAGTTTGCTATTGTAGAGACAATATTACTTTAATTGGGTGATCGTTAAAAGATAATGTTTAGTAGTTTGTCGACGTTATTGCGCTGGTAATTAATTATAGTTAGCAAAGAAAATCTCCATTGTCTGCGGTGTACGACAACAAAGACATTGAAAAACAATGGATCTTTCTAAGAATATGCAATTGTAGTTTTACGGTATTATGCTGTAAGTAAGCTTGTTATATGTACGTAAAACACAAGAATGAAAAGAACATTTTTTGATAGTAGGAAATCGCATTACTCAATATTGTAATTCTGCTGAAATCATTTACGCTTTATAATGAATTTATAAATTAAAATTTTTTATAAATATAACATATATTTCCATTTATTGCAGTTATGTATGTTTTTACACAATGTTTTAATTAGCAATTATTTTGAGTTATTAATTAAACGATTTTTAGTAAAACTTATCGATACGCAATAACAGTCTCTGAAACAATTTCTAATTAGCAGCGTTTGCTCAAATTAATTGCAATTAATTATATTATTAGAAACGTTTTTTGTTTGTTTTTTTTAAATTATTTTATATATAAAAACTATATATAATAATAAATATATAAAATTATATATTATTATATATTACAAAATTACGTTTTGTAGTGTTCTAGCAGAGTTTTTTTCATTAGTCAGTCAATTAAAAGCTCTGCATTGACACCTTCGATTATTTTTAATATTATCTCTTGTAAAAATAGTAACCAAAAATTGCTTACTTATTTATTACATTTTTCAAAATTATTTAATTATTATATATATATATGTTATATATGCAATTATGTAATAATAAAAAAAATCTAAAAAATAGTTTATTTGTATCATATGTAGCATACATTTTTACTTTCCTATAAGGAAAGTATAGCGATCGTAATTTATTTCATTTTTTTTGTCTAATTTTATGTTTGAAGTTCTCCTAAATCAGAAAAATGTATTTTTCACAAAAAAAATTTTAGTGTCTGTGTATGTTCCTGTGTGTGTCTGTGTGTGTAACGATGTACCCACGATAACTCTCCAACCAAAAGTTTTAGTAACTTGGAATTTTGTATGGAGCTGGCTCTTCATATTATCTCAGATCTACCAAAATATGGGTCTGATAAAGAAACCGGAAGTGGGTGTATCCGTCGTTTTTATCAGTTTTCCTAATATAATTTTGTACGTATGTAAATTGTTCGAATTATTTTTACAGTTTTTTATAGATATAATTCTTCCTAACAATTTATTCAAATATTTTTTTTTCTAACATTAACAGTTAATCAGATATTTGATTTACAATTTAAAGTAAGTTTCATACATAATCTAGGTTTGACTCCAACCTGCAACAATTTTTTTTTATAGAAAAAAATAAATAAATAAATTTTGAATGACATTTTTGTTTGTATTTCTTAGAATACCGTTGAACAATACTTTTTTATTAGTTATAGCAGCCACAGCGTTTGAACCACGGAGCCTTTATTCGTCGGTATAATACAGCGTAATAAAAGACATTAAAAAAACCATTAAAAACACTGCATCACGGCGGATCGCTTGTATGTACATTGCTTAGTTAAAGTATCACATTCGTACGTTTTTAATGTTTGAAATTTCAATACGCAAATACCTTTATTTATGCAAAATAAATGTTTTAACTTATAGAACATAATTATATAAAACTAGTAAAGTTGAAAACCTATGTGCGACATTGCAATTTTTTCGCACATAGCTATGATTTGTTTAAGCACTGAAAAAACAATTAAAAGCATAATAATTAAGAAGGATACGTTTTACTTATAAATTTAATGTCTTTTAAGAATTTAGTTTGAAGACATTCTAATGTGTACATCAAAGTGGTTTTATGACAACATAACCTTAAAAAAATATAAACGCATTCCTTCATCATTCCTTATAGGAAATTTGTGTGGCGACTACACCAGTTTTCTTTAAAATTAAATTGTTATTGTCTGTAACTGTAATTAAATTTTTTTAAACCATTTAAAAAAAGTTTAGATTAAATCTAACATATACATTTGTAGTAATCTAAAACGACTTGTTACCAAGACGCCTTGGTTGATCACGGGGAATTTTGCCATCATCTGGACTTTTGGCACTATTTTGCTGCTATTAAGGACCTTTTGAACCGTAAATAATTGATTTAGGTTGCTTAAGATTATTTTTAACACTGTTATATTTATCTGTCGTTGTATAACTGTCAAAATTTGTGCGATTGTCTACGAAAGTTTTAGAATCTTTAACAATAGTTGTCGGAATATTCTGTAATGTTTACTACCGTTTTTGAATCAACAGGTTGTTTTGGTACTCATTGATCATCGGGAGAATCACAAACTAGAGTCGAGTTTAATTGGCTTCTATTAAAAAGTCTATGTGGATGCATTGAATCATATTCTTCATTAACTATAAAACTTTTGCCAAGAAATGTTTTCGAATCTTTCATATCAGTTGTTTGTTTATCAATAACATTTTACACAACTGTAAAATGATTAACTTTCTTCAGTTCCAAAAATGTTGGTTTTCACATTGGCATTTTTGGAGATTTATCAAATGTCGAGTATGTCTCAAAATTTGGCTGATTACGAACAAAACGTATGTTAGCAGTCTTTGAATCAACGTAACCGTCAATTTAGTATCGTAGTGATTTGTTTGTCGAATTTTAATTGACGAAGTTCGTTTTTATTAAGCATCAAAGTATATATTTCTTCTCCATCACGGGTACATCAAATCTTGTTTTTTGGTTTACGCCCGTGTAATTGTTCAATTTTGTAGTTTTCTGGTCTTTGGCTAGGCCCATCTTAACAATGTTTACACTTTTACAGCTTCCATGAGTAATTTGGATTTCATTGATTTTAGACGAGGTTTTCCAGGTTCAGTTTTATTTAGTTGAAAACTTAAATTTTTTTCGTCGGGAACCCTTTAGAGAATGGAAATTGTAAGTTGTATACGTATCCGGTCGTTGCAAAAACCAAGACTACGTGTTTTATAATTTTGACGTCTAGGTCGCTTAGAATCATTAACGGGATAGTCTGAAGGTTCTGGTCCTTTATACCTATTGGCATCTTACTTTTCTGTAATATATTTTAAACCTCTTACTAATGTTGTTTTACATTAGAGAGATTTTTATTATTGTTATTAATTTGGCAGTTTCACATCCCCCGTATATACTGAGAACAGGCTTGGGCTCAGTGGACATCCCTGTCTCAACCTTCTCTTTGTGATAAATTTTTCGCTCTCTTCCCCATTCACTTTAACCCTGCTCCTCGTTTCTTCGTAGATTTCCTGTATTCTTTGTATTAATCTTTCATTGATTTTTTTTTCTCTTCATGTATTCCCACAGTTTTTCCCTATTTACTTTGTCAAAAGCAGCTTTTAGATCTACGAATAGTGCCATCATTTTTCTTCTTTTTTTTCTAGTTCTTTATTTGCCAAGTGTTTCAGTATATATATGATGTCTATCGCTCTTCTTCCTTTTCTGAATCCAGTTTGTCCGTCTGGTGTCAAACTTCTTTCCTCTATTTCCTTCTGTAGTCTTCCTTGTAGTACTGTCGCATATAATTTGTATGCCGTGCTTAATAATGTGACCCCTCTGTAATTCTTGACTTTATTTTTTTCGCTTTTTTTATGGATTGGGCATATGATTCCCTCTCTCCATCTCTCCGGGAATCCTTCCCCTTTCCATATTTTGTTTAGTATTTCCGTCATCCTTTTTGCTACACTTTCTTTCCCGTATATCCACTCTTTGCCTTGTATCCCATCCTCTCCTGCCGCCTTTCTATTTTTTATCTTCTTTATTGCCTCTATTACTTCTTTATTTATTCTATTCCTATCTCCTTTTTCCCGTCTTACTACCGCGTCTTTTCTTTTTTCTTTTTTCTGATTTTGTTCTTCCCCTTCCAAAAGTTTCCTAAAATATATCTCCTATTCTTTAATTTGTATTCCCTTTGTCGTCATGTTTTTTTTCTTTTCTTTCTTTAGGTACTTCCATACATCTTCTTCCGTTTTTACCCTTTGATCTGCTCCTCTTGTTTCTTTTTGTTTTCTTCCTTCTTTCTTTCGCATGTTTACTTGTATATTTTGTATTCTTCTTTTTTTTCCTCCCTTTTTTCCACTGTCTTAATGCTCTCCTTGCATTTTTCTTTGCTTCCTTGTATTCTCTATCCCATCATTTTTTCCATCCTGTTTTCTCCCCTTCCACTTTCTAAACCTGACTCTCTCTAATGCTTTCTCCATCATCTCTCTCATTTCCTCCACACTCTCTTGTACTTCCTTCTCTATCCATACCGTTTTCTCTATTCTCTCTTTATATCTTTTTATACCCTCTCTCATCTCTTTCTCTTCCTTCCATTGTCAATTCCAGTGGTTGATGGTCTGACTCTACCCTTTCTCCCACCTTAAATGTCTTCACCGTTTCTCCAGCCTCTTCATTTGTCATTACAAAATCTATTACTGATTCTCCCCTTCCTCCTATGTACGTAAATTCTCCCATTCCTTCTTCTTCTCTGCTCCCGTTCCTTATTTTCCAACCTTTTCGTTGCACATTTCCAGCAGTTCTTCTCCCTCTTTATTTATAACCTTGTCCTTTGTTTGTCTCTTTCCCGTTATTAAGCACGTAAGGTGTATCGTACTTAATAGTAGAACACCTGCCCAGGTAATCAATATCTTAACGATACCAGATTCTAGGACAGGTGTTTAGTGATCAAACAAGTTAACGTTGAATGATAATTTTATTAATAACTGTCTACTATTTATATACAATATTTTCAATCGTTGTGAAATACAAAATTAGCATATTTATGATTACTATTACAAATGTGGGTTACTATAATGTAACACACTCATCGCAAAGTGTTGATATAGCGGAAGTCTAAATATAGCGTAACTACTTACGTTTGCAATTGGATTCTTTTACATGTGGAGTAATCATTAAGTGTGTTTACAATTTCTTAAGTTTGATAATTATAAATGTTTCAATAACCCAATTTTATGTTTAAATTGTAATTGTTTCTTTCGGCGTAGTGATTGCTCAGCGTCGTTTTTGTCCATGTTGGTGGTCATCTCGATGACTTACTTAGTATGATAGGCTTGTCTTTTCTTGACTGGAAGGTCCTTGGATGGACCGGAAGTGGAACTGAATTCAACAGGTTGTAAATCTGTTAAATTTTGGAATCGGTTTTGGTGGGCCGTGGTAGTGGAATTTCTTTGTTTGTTGGTCGCGAATGGACCGAAAATAACTTCTTGTTAGTTGGATGGTCGCGGATGGACCGGAATAACTTTTTCTTCGTTTACTTGGATTGTTGGTCTCGGTATGGACCGGAAATGTAGTTTAATTTAACAGGATGTAAATATGTTAAATTGTGGTATCGGACCGTGGATGGGCCGTGGTAATGGAACTTCTTTTTTCTTTCTTGAATCGAAGGACCATATGTTAAGTTGATGGTGGTGGTGGATCCAGGGTGGATCCGGCTCGAAGGACCAAATATTAAGCACGTAAGGTGTATCGTACTTAATAGTAGAACACCTGCCCAGGTAATCAATATCTTAACGATACCAGATTCTAGGACAGGTGTTAAGTGATCAAACAAGTTAACGTTGAATGATAATTTTATTAATAACTGTCTACTATTTATATACAATATTTTCAATCGTTGTGAAATACAAAATTAGCATATTTTTGGTTACTATTACAAATGTGGGTTACTATAATGTAACACATTCTTAGCAAAGTGTTGATGTAGCGGAAGTCTAAATATAGCGTAACTACTTACGTTTGCAATTGGATTGTTTTACATGTGGAGTAATCATTAAGTATGTTTACAAATTCTTAAGTTTGATAATTATAAATGTTTCAATAACCTAATTTTATGTTTAAATTGTAATTTAAACACCCGTCCCTTTCCTTTCTTGTGTTCCCCCCTCTACCCCTATTCTTGCGTTCAAGTTTCCTCCTACTATTATCAATCCCTCCTTTCTCTCTTCTATCATCTCTTCTATGTTTTCCTTGTCTCTTTCATTCTACTGCTATAAACTGTCACTACTTTTATATTTGTTTTTCCCCACTGTATGTTCCTTTCTACAACTCCTCTTCTCTGTTGCACTTTCTCTTTCTTTTCCTGACTCAACAATGTTTTTATTACTCCCGTTATTATACCCCCCTTTGTTCTTCTTCTTCTTCTCTCTTTCTGCATGTTGCACCACCCACTCAAATTCTTCCGGCAACTTTTTTTCCCACCACTCCCATTCTTTTTCTTCCATCCATGTCTCCTGTAATCCCACTACATTTCCATCTCTCATTATTCCTTTTCTTTGCCATTTCGTCAACTTTCTCTCCTTTATCGCTTCCCCTTTGCCCTTTAGTTTTTTGCTTTTTGGTTACCTATTTTCTCTCCCCTTTGTCTGCTCAAGCCCCTATCCCTGTTGTTCCATATGTATCTGTCTCCGTCTATCTCCATTTTTCTGTATCCTACCCATACTCTTTTCCTTTCCGCTCTTTTTTCCACCGCTATGTTCATTATTTCTCTTTGCACTCTTCTTTCTTCCCATGTCAAATCGTAACTTATATATATTCTTGTATTCCTTAATTCTTTCTTCTCCGCCATTACCTTCTGCTTTTCCTCCCATCCTCCCATTTCCGCCACAACCATCTCATTTTTCTTTTCTTTGTTTATTACTATCACTTTTTTCAGTTCTACTTTTACATTTAATTTTTCTTTCAGCATTAATGCTAAATCTTTTTGTGGTTCTTCACTTCTCTACGCCTTTATCACATTATTATTCTTTCTTTTTCCATCTTTATTCGTCTTCCGCGTTTTTCTCCAATTTTTCTATTCTCTCCACCAGTTCTTCTTTTTCTTTCTTTCACTTCTTTTCTCTGTCTCCTATTTCTTTTTTCATTTCTTTGATTTCTTGCTTTATTCCTTGCATATTTTCTTCCATCTGTTTCATAATTTCTCTCATTAATTCTTTTAACTCCTCCATTTCTTTCCTTCCTCCTTCTGTTCTTGAGGTTTTTTCTTAGATTTCCTCCGTTATCTTTTTAATGTCTGGTGATCTTATTGTTTTCTTTCCTCTTTCAAATATTTGTTGTCTTTCTTTTTTCTCTTCCTCTCTCTCTCTTTTTTCATCCTTTTCCCCTTTTTAATTTCTTATTTATTTATTTTTTATTATTATTTTTTTTAATTTAAAAAAAAATTTGTTTCTATTTTTTTTTAAATTCCTCCTTACCTTCTTTTCTTATTTTTCGTGTTTTAAACGTCCCACTTCTAGTAATTTTGCTTTAAATTCGCTTTAAATGTAATAATTTCTAATAATGTAGGAGGTTATCTTTTATCGCTGCCCTTTTCGATTATCCTGTTTATTCACGTTAATCTCACTTGTTCGTCACAGTTTTATACTTTTCCACCACGGTTTCTATTTTTCACTTAATTTATTTATTATTTTACACCCTTCCTCCTTTACCCACCCCTTTTTCTCTCCTGCTTCCCTCTTACTACCACTACTAACACCAGTTCCTCAACTAACTATCTTCTCCACCTTCTACACTTGTATTTCCCTTTTATGTTTCCATCAATGTAAATACGACCTTCTACATTGAAAGTTACCGCATGAATAAATACAAGATTTATATAATTATGTTCTATAAGTTAAAAAAATTTATTTTGCATAAAAAAAGTATTTGCGTATTGAAATTTCAAACATTAAAAAACGTACGAATGTGATACTTTAACTAAGCAATGTTCAAGCGATCGGCTGTGGTGCAGTGTATCTAATGGTCTTCCCAAGGTCTCTTATTACGCTGCATTATACCGACGAATGAAAGGTTCGTGGTTCAGACATAGTGGACACTATCCAAACCCGAAAGACGTTCTTATCTTAGTAACAGCCTTTATGTTTGTGCGTATCGATTCTAGAAGTTTCCATTTTAGTATATTCCGCAATGACTTATTGATTAGAGATCTTAACTGTTCTCTAGATTGAGTATAGTGGCCGTCGCTCTTTACGGAATAGCCGTGAACATGCTTGAGCAATACTTTTTTCATTTTGAATTTTATCTTAATGTTTAAAACAATGCAAAATACTAAAACTTCATGTTGTTAAGTTAGTGTTGTGTCAGCTACTGTTATTATAGTATTTTGTTTGTTTTTATCATCCGACAAATGATAATTGTTTTACAATAAACAAACTTTTAATTCAAATGTTAAAAAACAGTTTGTTGAAACTAAGTTTTTGCATAAAATGTAAAGTAACAGCTTCTGGATTTGACATATCTAACAGTTTGACTAATTAGATTTAGCCACAATGGTATGTCTAACTTAATTGTACAAGTTAGAATATTTGTATAATAAAAATTTATTTTAATTGGTATAATCAATGCTTCCTAAATTTTTAACAAACATTTTATAGTTAAATATCAATTAATTAACAAATACAAAATTATTGAAAATAAAATTTACGAGTAGTTGCAGCATTAATACATATATACATAAGTAAAACATATTTATATAATAACACATGGCATAAATGCGTTCAAACACGCAATCAACCGCAGTGCTTTTGTAATAAGTGTTATCTTAATTAAAATAACTTTCTACAATTACACTGTTAATTTAAGGTTGAGGTCTGACTATTACATTGATTTTAAATTGCTTTGTCGTCTTACCCGTCTATTCGGAATTAATAGGTTGCTAAAGTTGACAAAAGCTAGCAAAATCGCAGTCTTAGAGTTGCTTTATCTACACATCTCTATACACTATTAAAGACAACAAAAAGTAAAGAAAATCTTACATGTTAGGATGCATGAAAAAACCTAATGTGTCACGTTTTCTATAAATGGTTTTTCAATATATATCTGCACGTTCACGTAGCGTAAACGACAGTTGTAATTGGTTCGTAAGGCTTACATTTCTATAACATATTTAAACATACCTTTAGACGATACTGCTTGTATATAAGGCTGCAAAAATTACGTCTTCAATTTGACAAAGTAGTCCCAATGTATTGCTTCCTGCAGAAAGTAAAACGATATGAAATGCCAACATAAAATGACATAAATGAAAGCGATTTATAAATTACCTTTTTTACATGATTTGACGTAAATAGCAATTTAATAAATATTGAAGATATCGCTTAACAAGAAACTACGTTCATAAAAATTTTTATGTGTCTATTGTTTCTAATAGCACCAACTCGAAAGTTATAGAAAATATTTTGTAGTATTTTTTACTATGTTATAACACGTTTGATTCTATTTATTTATTTAAAACGACTTAAAAGTAATTGTGGTTTATATAATAGTGTCTATATAAATAAAAATCAATTTAGAATAAAGACATCTGTTGCTTGTTAACGTTAATTGAGTGAAAACAATTTTAAGCAAAAAGTGACAATTTTCAAACATCGACCTCCACACTATTTGAAAATGTTCACTTACAAGGAAAGTTCATCTAATACATTTCAACTTCAATCGACTTTGTAACTTCATCGTAAAATCAGAACGATTGAATGATCTTTCAAGATCAAAGCCTTTAGTTTAAGAGGATACAAAGAACGTCAAATTTTATTATATAAACTGGACATTTTTTCCTTTTGTAGCACCTTTTACACGCATTTGATGGTTGTATTAGGTTATCCAGATATTTACTTCTTTTATATGTTTTTTTTAATTCAACTTATTTAGAAATAATTATACTAAAACAAAATTAACAATTTTTTTTAATAATTACTATAAAAAAACCTTCTCTTTTCTTAATTACAAAAACAGCATTGTTGCAAATTTCTATACAAATGTGTTTTGTAACTAACGATTTTATGCTTTGAAACTTTTACAACTTAAAAAGTAAACCACAAATTAGCAACATTTAGTACAAAAGTTTGTAGAAGCATTACAGTTTGAAAGATATGCTTTTAGCGCATATTTTACTGTTGTAGAACTATTCTTAGAAAATCAAAAGAACTGTACACTACAAACAAACAATAAGACACTTATACAATTATTTTGAGTTAACTAATTTTGTGGTAAAAGTTGTAAAGGAAATTGAATTTAAACAAATATTTTTTATATTAGAAAAAAAACATAAATTAGCTAAATATTAAGGACATTTAAAGCTATACCTGTGTGTCATATCAGACTTTGGTTACTAACTTACAATGCTCTACTATATTTCTCGTCTCACCTAAAATTGAGAACGTCACTCATTTTTCGCGTACCTAATGTAGTACCAACGTTTTTGTTAGCGATGTAACATACTTATCAAAATAATATGTATTGAAAACCATACGTTTGATAATCATAGTGAATCGTATTGTAAAAGGAGTGTTAAATGATATGCAACTAAAATTGCACTGGTTAGCCTTTATCTCCAAGGGAGATTACTTATGAATTTGTTGCAATTTAAAATCCAGTCATTATTTTAAAAAAAATTAAAAATTACCTAGATATTGTATATCAATAATTCGATTACTGTGATTTTTAATAACAAGCTTTTTTGTAACTTAACATCATGTTTGTCGGAATAAATTTATGATGATGTAAGAGCAAAAAGATGACAATTTAACTAAAAATATGTTCTTAACAGATCTGTTTACAAATTACCTAAGTATTGCAAATCTATTTTTTAAGAGTACTTACTAACTTTTTTAAATAAACAAAAGCGTTAAGAAACGGATTTGGATGCGGTATTTTACATAAATTCATTCTTGCGTCAATACTCGTTTTAGCTGGTTATAGTTCTAGTAGTACTAATTACACTTGCAGTCAATTGACAAATATTCTTAGATAATTTGTAAATTGGTGTTTTACTATTTCAAAGATTAAATGTAAACAAATTATTACGTATTCTGTCCACCACGAGAACTTAACTATCACTTATTCATAAATAATCTTTTTCAAAGATAAAAAAGTTAAGTTATGCACATTTAAATATTTAAACCGGCGGATAATCGTTCATGTTTCTTCAACAACATTTAAATTGTTAAACAGTTCCCATATAAGTTTCAAGCAGTAACATTGTGCGAAAGTACTGCGCGTGCTGAAATATTAAGTGCCAAGTGATAAATGTGTGACCTCAGGTCAGTGACAAAATATCAAGAAACTGAATTCCGATACGTTTACATTTTAAACATTCAAGCAAAATTTGGCAATTTATAGTGCTAATACTAACAAATAACCACCATTGGGTTAAGGCATGATAATGCTACAACAACCTCAACAAAATCCTGCTATTGACTATAATTAACAGCAACCAAATATTTAATTTACAAATCAGACAATACACTAGCCTGTAACAGAATAAACGCTCAAACATCACATGTAATAAATGACAAACTGTAAAAGACTACAAACCCCCAAGAAACATAGGACGAAGAAGGTCACTCAAGTCAAAGCGAATCAAATGAATGTTAGTTGAGCAATAGTATTCCTTTAAAAAATCGTCACAAGTGTCTCGCCGATGAAGAATCAATGAATACAAATGTACAAAACAACGAAAAAAAGTAATTTCAAAGTTAATCGTTGATTTAATGCAAACTAGTAACTTCTCACACCCGTTGCAAATCGCATATAGCGTAAATTGAAACCGTAGAAACAAACAAAATCTGCATGCGTTAACTGTGACAATTGCTATATGTCGCACGTATTTCACGTTTGACAAATGCACAAATTACTGATAAGTAAAAGAAAAAGCAGTACTTACGGTCGTCAAAATCATGCGCATAACTATCGGCACGTTCCAACCATCCCCTACACAAGCGCTAAAAAAAAGAAGTCAAAATTAGACATAGGATCGTATCACAATTAAATTGCTTATTGAGAAACAATGAATCGTATTCAAATGCGTTAGGCCTCTGAGTGGTTTTCACTAATCTTAATGCAAGTTTGCATCTAAGGTTATTCTTACATCACACAAAGTACAAATATGACTACGTGCTTCTAATTATAGCCTACAGCGGAAGGTAATGGACTAATCCTGAATCCTTCCAAATTGGCCAAACACGAAGCGTTATCGTAAATTGCTATAAAAATTACGGGAAAATCAACGTCTATCCCAAAAATATGAGTCTTTGCTGACGCCAAGAAAACTTTGACAAACGCTGTAATAATAATCCCCTTATTTATAACACAGATGCTTGTGAAAATTTAGAAGGCGGTTACGTTAGACCATCTATAGTCAGCAGAAAAATAACGTTTCAATTTGACATTTTATAGCTACGCATGCGACAAAAAGTAGGTGTTTCAAAAATAAATTTTTTACAAAGGACAAACATTATACTAAAACACTTTTAACATAACACAGTTGCAGTAAAAATTATACCCTCAACTATACAGTAAATCAATACCAAACGTAAATCGATATATACAATCTAACATAACTTACGCGCAATTTGTACTTCAATATCAGTAACAACCACAAATAAATAACAATAAAGAAACGCATCAATTCAACCAACAAAATGGCAATTTACCAGAACTAAAGAAGCTTATTAGTCAAACGGGTTGTAACGTACCGTTACAAATCTTATATTTAAGTTAAGATGTTTATAGAACGCTATGTAGTTTATTTTTTTAGGGGTAATTTTGATTTGGTTACATTTAGGAAAGTCCGATATTTACTATTGTTAAGAACGATTTATTGTTAAATAAGTTTTTAATAATTATCCGTGTCCGTTGGTAAATAAAAGTACCAAGGGGATTTTCCGCCAAGTACCGAACGCGCATCCGAGTTTGCGCTATCCCCGCTTACAGGCGCTTATTGTGTATTTTATTTCGGTAGCTTCGCTCCGTTTTTAGGTTTGTTTAAAGCCCTAGACAACCGTGTCTTCACTGTAGTTACCCGGACAGTGCCGTCAAACAGGAGAGTAAACTCCTCAAACAAATCTGGCGCCCGAAAACCGTTTTGTCCACTAACTTTCTATTACAGCTAACCAGTTTGATCCGCAGTAAGCGTCACAGGGTACAATAATTAAACTAATCTCAACACTAGTAAGTAAAATATTTCATTGGCGCAAACACTAACAATAGATATATAGAATGCCAACGGCTTGTGCCAACATGCATATGAGGTAAAACATTTCTTAAAAACTAATAAAATAAACATACTGTTAGTATAGGATATATAGCACTTGACATCCCAACGGCGATGTACATAGAGAAACAGCAATTATAATAAGAGATGGCATCTAACAGCACATACTACAAAGTTATAGCACAAAACACCTACAATCATCAACAGTTGCAATATAAGATTATATGGGAAATATAAACATATCAGCGGTGTACTGGCCCCAAAGTACAATAATAAAAAAGAAGACTACAAACATTTTCTCAATACTCTAGGACATAAATTTATCACCGAAAAACATTAGCCAAAAATAAATTTTGGGGTTAAAAAACAACAACAACAACAAAAAGCAGACAGGTATACGCTGTTATACTATTTATTTTTATTTTTATATAGATTCTCTAAACCTTCCCATTAATATATTTAATTTTAATTTTTATATTTTAATTAACGCTACATGTTTCGACAGAGTCATCTTCAGGCGTATTCTATAAAATCAAAAAATATAAAATCGAATCTTAATTAAATATAAACTTACATTGGAATTGAAAAATCAAACTTCAAATATTATATAAACTTTTAAAAAATAATAATAATAGAAATCTGAAAAATGAATTAAAAAATGAATTAAAAAATCGAAAAGTTATAAAAATGAATAAACTTACCAACATATATAATCAAATTAAATTAAAAATGGTTAAATATTTGAAGTTTGACAAATTTCAAAAATTTGAACAACACAACATTATCTTAATAATATAAAATCCTAGGATACAACGAAATAATATAATAATGGAAATAATCAAACAAAAACTAATTTAGAAAAAGTAAATTATTATTAAAGTTAACAACTTCGTTAAGGGATGATTCACGATTAGAATTGTAATTTTTAATAATTTCTTTTATTTCTAAAAAATTAAGTCTTAAACCTTTATTGCAAATGTGTAGAATTTCAAAATCTTTTTTAGAATTGAATGAATTCTGAGAATTTAGTATATGATTAGCAAATGATGATTTAAATGAAATGTTATTATTTTTAATACAAGATAGATGTTCAGCAATTCTAATAGAAAACTTTCGACCTGTTTGACCTATATAAAATGCGTTGCAATCACCACATTTTAATTTATAAACACCGGATTTGTCTAAAATATTAATTTTATCTTTAGTATTAACAAATAAAGATTTAATATTTTTATTTGACGAAAAAGAAATGTTAATGCCAAAATGTTTTAAAAGATTTTGAAATTGAAATGAAGATGGGCCTATATAAGGAAGAGAAAAATATATTTTAGATTTATTAGAGACAGGAGTAAGAGATGAACAATTTTTAATTTTAATAGAATACAAAATTTTCTTTTGTAAATTTTTAATAATATGTAATGGATAACCATTAATATTAGCTAGATAATAAATAATATTTATTTCTTTATTAAAACTATCACAATCAAGAGGAAAAGTATATAATCGGTTAAAGAAAAATCTAAAAGCTGCTAATTTGTGTGAGAGTGGATGAAATGAAGAAAAAGGAATAACGTGATCAGTTGTTGTAGGTTTACGATAAATACCAATTTTAAGTTTGTTATTAACACGTTTAATAGATAAATCAAGAAAATTTAAAATATTGTTTGATTCTTTTTCAATTGTAAATTTTATATTTGGATGTAATGAGTTTAGTAAATTAAAACAATTATTTAGATCATATTCACTGCCTTTAAATATAACTAAAATGTCATCTACGTATCTTTTATAATAAATAAAATGTTTTTTAATAACATCATTAGAAAAAAGTTTATAAATTTCTAAGTTAGATAAGAATATTTCTGCTAGTATTGGTAAAAGGTTATTTCCCATAGGTAAACCTGTTTTTTGAATAAATGTTTGGTTGTTAAATAAGAAAAAATTTTGGCTTAAACATAAATTTAAGCAACCAAGTATAAAAATACAAATATTATCAGGTAAGTTAGATTGAACAAGTAGTTCTTTAATTATATTATAACAATCTATAAACGGAACACTAGGAAAAAGGTTAATAATATCAAAACAAATAAGTATAAAATTGTCTTTAGAAGTAAAATTAACTAATTCTCTAGTTAAAGATTGAGAGTTTGTAATAGAATAAGGAAACTTAAAGTTAATTTGAGAACGTAATACTTTATTAAGCTAAGATGAAATTTTGGAAACTGGAGTATTTGTAAAAGAAACTATTGGTCTTATTGGGTAATCAATTTTGTGAATTTTAGGAAGATCATATAGTTAAGGCAGTGACGGATTCATTAAAATTAAACTATAATGTTTAATATTAAAGAACTCTGATAACAAATTTTTGTTTTCTGTAATAAATTTTCTAACTTTATTAGTAAATGAAAGAAAATTTATATTAGTAAGTTTAAAGTCATTAGATGTGAGGAAGTTGTTAACTTTTTCAATATAACTATATTTTTCAATAATAACTAAAGCATTACCTTTATCTGCTTTAGTTATTATTAAATTGTTGTATTTAATTTTTAATTTAATACTATTAATAACATTTTTATTAAGTTTACCAGATGGAATAGTAATTTTGCTTAGTTTATTATGACAAATAGCTCTAATGTAATTAGTATTAGTATAATTAGCTGTTTTATGTATTATACACTCTAAGTCTATTTTGAAATTATCTAGTAATTTAGTATTAAGTTGATTGTTATTATATTTAAGACCACGCTCAAGAAATTCAGTTTCACATTTGTCAAAGTTAGTATTACTTAAATTAAACAATCTCTTATGAAAAACAAAGTTTGGATTTTGGATATTATTAGTTTGAAAATTGTTTAATGTTTTTGATTTTTGTAAATTATTTATTTTTAGAATTAGTTTATTAAAAGTATGAAAACCAAAATCTTGTACTTTATCTTTAACAAAATTTATAATTTCATCTATTTCTAAGTTATGAAAATATTTAAATAAAGATGAATGTTGTATATAAAGTTTTAAATTTAATTGGTTTCTAACTTTATACCAAAACTGTATTTCATTATTTAACCAAGCTTTTTTACCTTTTGTTACTGCATTAATGGCTTGAGGTGATTTATTTTTAGTTTTGAGTGTAATGTATTTTGGAAATAGTCCTTCTTTAAGACACAAGCTATTAAACCATATGTTTAGCGAAGTTCTCTTCATTTTAAGATTCGATTTCATGTATTCATGGAAAATGTTTGCTCGGCAAGCAATATTAAAGTTTATTTTTTCCATTTATTCTATAGTTGCTCAAAATGGATTAATTATTATATTATTTCGTTGTATCCTAGGATTTTCTATTATTAAGATAATGTTGTGTTGTTCAAATTTTTGAAATTCAAATATTTAACCATTTATATATATTATTATATGTCGGTAAGTTTATTCATTTTTATAACTTTTTGATTTTTTAATTCATTTTTTAATTCATTTTTCAGATTGCTATTATTATTATTTTTTAAAAGTTTATATAATATTTGAAGTTTAATTTTTCAATTCCAATGTAAGTTTATATTTAATTAAGATTCGATTTTGTTTTATATTTTTTAATTTTATAGTATACGCCTGAAGATGACTCTGTCGAAACATGTAGCGTTAATTAAAATATAAAAATAAAAATTAAATATATTAATGGGAAGGTTTAGAGAATCTATATAAAAATAAAAATAAATAGTATAATATAATTAACCCATTTTGAGCAACTATAGAATAAATGGAAAAAATAAACTTTAGTTATACGCTGCTTTAAAAAAAAATTAACAACAGTATCAACAGGCAAACCCAACTATTGGCAGACCTACAGAAATAAAAAAACCAATTTAAAGTACAATTTTGCGTTGACCTGTCATCAGACTATTTGCCAGTTTAATCACACTGTACTCATACATTTTAGAACAACAAAAGCAGCCAACACTATATAGCAAGAAAAGAAATTGGGAAACATACAGAACAATAGTAGACTTACTAATCAATGTATGAATGGACCGTCACTAATATATCACCACAAGAAACAACAAATTTCTTGCTGTAGAAAACCACAAAAAAACTGAAAAAGCCTAAGGTGCACGTTCCTTCAATCAAAGATAAACATGATGAATGGGCTTAGAGTAACAAAAAAAAACTGTAGCATTTGCAAATCACAAACGGTATAAGAATCTAAATGATGTGGCATCTTACCATTTTATTAGTCTATTCCCAGTTCTTTCAAAAGTTTTCGAAAAGATATTTTTTGAAACTACTTCTAAACCAATTCATCGTAAATCATCTATTTGATTTTAGAAACCAACATAACATCATGGAACAAGTACACAGGATAGATAATGTGATCAATTTATCATTTGAAGAGCAAAACTATTATACGACTGCATTCCTGGACATCAGCGAAGCCTTCGGTAAGGTTTAGCACAAAAGACTTTTATTCACACTAAAACAAAACCTTCTACATAATTTTGTCATTGTCTTTACCTCCACTTAACGCAAAGCTTTCCGTTAAATATCAAGAATACACTAACTTGGCAGCAGTCGGATCTGGCGTATCACAAGGTAGCATTTTGGAACTTGTCTTGTATCTCTTATATACCGCAGACCTTTCGATAACTACCAATACCACAACAGTCACGTACGCAAATAATACTGCAATTCTAGCAGTACATGCCGATCCAATTACCGCTTCACAAAATCTTTAAAAAAATTTAAGTAAGTTGCAAACTTGGCTAGCTATATAGAAAATAAAAGCACACGAATATAAAACAGTACATGTGACATATACATTAAATAGAAACACCTATCTTCGATAGAGCTCAAACAATGTCTGGTCGTTTTGGAGGATTAGAATCAGTTATTTGCAACCAATCACCGCATGTTATGTAGACTTATTACATCATTTGTAGAGAAACACAAGCATCAAGTAGTCGATAAGCTTGTAATTAAATCTGGTGTCGTAAACATAGTAAACGACATAGGAAGTGAACAACTCTCTTCGGTGTTTAAGTTTCACCAGAATTTACTGAGTTTTAAATGTTAATTAAATATTACAATCTAAGATTGGGTTTAAGAACTGCAAGAATTGATGTAGAGCAAAAATGAGAGTGGCCGTGTCAAATATTATTGTGAATTTGTTGAAAGCTGTCGTCTATGATATCATAGTGCGTTTTTATAATGAGCAACATGACAACGATAAAGATGTCGCTGAATGTATTATCTCATATAATTAAATGGGAATGTTTTCACACTGATATGTCGGTATCGTGTCGATGCAGAAAACGACATGTCGTTGAAGAACAAACAACTAGCGTAGTGTGGCAATTATGTTTGTGCGTGTGAGTGGTGTGTGTTGTGTTGTGGTGAGATTAACGCGAATTTAATTAAATTCATTTAACTAAAGTTTATTAAAAAGTATTGATTAAAAGAAGTAGCCAGTTTCAAATACGACATCGTTACATTGATTGAATTAGTGGAATCTAAGCTCTGCATTTGGGGTATAACCCATGAACATAATAAAGAGAAAATACTCCGTAGAAAAAAATAGTAAGAAAAATTTCGATATTTGGAAGATAGATATGAGGAACCATCCCAAGCAGAAAAAAAAAATACAGGTAAGTACCCAGTAAACACGGATTGAAACTGTTACAGTCACAAAATTAAAACAATTGTTTCATTACGTTGTTTCGTGTTAGTTCCATTTTGATATCATTTACATGTAACTGACAGTGAATAAATTGAAAGAGTTCCGATTTTTCACAATCAGTTATAAACCGTTTCAGTACTTGCAATTTTTATCCCATAATCAGCAACCGTCTAAAAACTGATTTATTAAAACCGAATATTTTTTGAATAACTAGAATTGGTTAAAGATCGATTAAATAAGATTGAATTACTTTCAAAACAGTGGAATCGTTCTAGGAAAAACGAATACTTTGTGATTAGTCAGCATTAGTCGTTGCTATACTTTTGATTACTGTCGTCAACGCTTGCGCTGCAAATTGATATCTTTTCACTTGTTCGGTTGCAGTTTGATAAGTGATGCTGTGTGTACAATTACGAAATGGAACAATAAACGGTAAGTCGAAACATTTTATTATAATCCATAAATGTAATCGATATTATTATCATTTCTGTTCTTTATGTATCATGTTTTAATTTGTATTAAAAAAATGTAAATTAACACACATAGTTGCGTTAAGGTAGATTATTGCGTAAATCTGATGATACTTTAGGATTTATAATTACAGTTCAATTCTTCAAGTTTTCTATACGATTATGTACAGCTAAAGGTATTCACAGTGTTTTTATAACTTTCTAATGATTGCTAAAGTGATATTTATATTAAGTTTGTGTTGTTTTTGATTAAAAAAATGTAATTAACTTTGTGTAACTCTATGATTATGTATGCATATAAATGAAATATTTATTTCTATGTTACAGATGCGGTTAAAAGTTGCTACCCAACAGTAACTGATGCAGTTTTCGAGGCTTCCGTGAAAAGACCACATCCAGGAAAGTTGCAATATGTAAAAAACTCAATGTGATATTGTATTTAAAAATATTTATTGTGCAATAAAATTTGAAACGTGCATTCGAAAATGTATTATTATATTATTAAAAGAATTGTTTTAGTTGATTATTGAAACAAAAAAATCATACATGTATCGATCATTTAGTATCAGTTCAAGAACGAAGCTTTTAAAACGTAAACCGAATGCAACATTTAGTTTGCAACAGATTTGAATTTAAAATACCGAAACTATACTGATTCAAATAAGTGAAACAGCGATGGACTTATAGCTATTTTATTGCAGTTAGGTTTCTTTTATGTTTGAAACAAGAGTGAATCATAAATTTTTTGTTTTGAAACTGTTACTAAACATTATCAATTTTGTGTTTACTGGGTAATATCTAACAAATTGGTGCTATAAAGTACAAATGTTAGTAGTTGGATTCACTAACCGCTAATGTTCGAAAATTGTATCGAACAATACACGATTGTAATTCACCAACGATTATAGTAAAAAGTAACTATATGAGTAAAACAGTAATAATTACCACCAGAGAGAACCAGTGTTTTACTTTTTTAGGGATTATCAACACTGGAAAATACTCTCTAATGTATTTCTACAATTATACTGTGCTATCGAAATATGTCAGTACAATTGTTGAAATACATTAGAAAGTATTTAACCATGCTGATGAACCCCAAAAAGGTGAAAGAGCCGAACACTGGTTCTCTGTAGTGGTAACCTTTGCAATTTTACGGTAGAATTTGTAACGTGTAAATTCGCATATTGGTATTATTTCGGCTGAAGGATAAGCAACTTTGCCATCACCTGTGTGAGATATCCGACCTCGAATAATATTCTTCGACTTTATGCACGCAGAAGGCGCAATAGTAGTTGACCTTCTACAGGTTTCCGGTTCATTTTGTTTTACGAGTTTGTGATGGATGTGGCGGAAACGGATTGGTAAGAAAATGAGGTTTTCCCTCATCAATCGTCATCTAACGTAAAAACGTTTCCATTTTATAAATCTCTAATAAACGAACGACGTAGCTGAATATTTTCTAACCAAAGTCATAGATAGAGTAGGTCAGCATTTTACACGTGGTGGATAGTTGCTACGTACCAACTATTTTTGGTTGTTTTAGCTTTCTTTTCGTCTTGCTTTTCATAGATTAACGGAGTCGTTAGTTTTATTTATAGATTAACGAAGGCGCAATTTCTTTTGTGTGATGTAATTCGACTGATGGCGTCCTATTGTATACTTTGAGTTCGCCGAGGATCAGTTTGAAGTGGTGCCACGTGCGAAGGGGTATTTCATAAGTAGTTTCTGGCCGAAAAGGTATTCATGTATCATATAAGTTCCGCCGGCATAATCAAACGAGAAATACGGCACTACTTTGACCCTCATCTAGTCACGCACTTCGGGGTTATCGACTTACGATCGCGCTAGGTTGCGTTGTGTCAAAATTTTAAACAACGTTACAATTTAAGTTAAACGTATTAAGGACTGATTCCGTAATATCTGTGTAATTGCTAAATTTGTTCTTTCGTTAACACTCTACGCCTACTCAATGTCAATTTTGTTTATTCACTATCAATGTCAAAATTTTAATCATTAATGTGCGGGAATGTAACTATCAGAGATTTAGAAGTATGGGTCGGATTGTGTTTCTGTCGTAAAATGTATTTCGACTAATTTATACCGGTTGTAAGTTTGACGCCAAGATCTACGGGCAATTTTAAATTAGTCGAAATTCATTTTACTACAAAAACACAATCCGACCCGTACTTCTAACTTTTTACTATATTTGTTGGTGGATTACAATCGTGTATTGTTCAATACAATTATTAAAATTTTGCGGTTAGTAAATCCAATTACCAACATGCTACAATTGCTACAACACAAATTTGTTAAATTTTATACATGAGCTTATTAACAACAACACTTTTACATGTAAGTCATATCCTTTATTTAACAAAATTTACATTTTTGAAGACTGCTACGGTAATTGTGTAGCTTCACTAACAAATTAATTTGTAAACTAAATGCGTACATTTTGTCTTGTTTTATAAGTTGTTTGTGTTTAGCAGACAAATTTCTATTTTAGAACCAGAAGTATTTGTTACCAACCTTTTTGTTACAACAGGATCTGTTGGTAACAAACACGTTACCACGGCTAGATTAAATGTTGGTGAATAAGTATGGTTGAGAATACTTTAATAGAAACAGAGAGTATACGTACAAACCCGCTGTTCAGAAAGTAGAACCGACAGAACAAACAACTTTGTAATATACATTTTTTTAGTTAATAATACTTTGGTTTGATTAATGGAATTTACAACTAATAAGCAAAAATACTTCATAAGAAACAAAACAATCAAACATTAACACTTACATGCAATCGTGAACAACTTTAGTTCTTGCCTAACAAGACATGATTTAGAATTAATCTTAGGCATAAATACAAACTAATTACTAATGTACCTGAGTAGTAAAAGTCAATGTAAACAATAATGCAAAAATTTGCAAGCAGCCGAATTATAATTCAGACTGAAAGTAAATGATTAATTATAACTTTAAAACATACTAGTGTTAGTTGACGGCTTTATACAAGTAGTAACGCATAACAAAAATAATAACGTTTAATGAATAATAAAACTACGTATGACAGTTACAAAAGTCAGCCGTTTTGATAAATAACACGTCATAAGTATCTGCAGCTGCGCGAAATTTGAATAGAGCAAAACTCCTAAGGTCATCAATCTCACATTAATTATAGTAGCTGCATTGTTCTATTAGATGTGGGACAACATTCTATCCTCAGTAACGGGATTGAACATTCTTTGCCAAATTAAAGGTAATAGTAAACTAAATTGAAAATTGTTTTAGTTCCGTCAATATACGTAAAATATCTCCATTTTAATAAAATCGCTAAAAAAATTGAACAAGAACTAGCGCAATATCCTCTCTTAACTATATAATTATTTTAAAATGTTCAAACAGTAGGATCCGAGTACATTGAATTAAATTACAAAAATGTGAAACGTTGATACGAATGCCACGTAACAAAATAATAAAATCTTTTGTGCAACATCCATCTCTTTTGCGCATTATATAGTGTAGTAGAACACAAACTTTAATAATATTTTTTTAAAATGATTTGGAAACATTAAGTGATTTGTGAAATATTTACCATTTGTTACTTAAAATTCCAAATGTGCATTCCACATATTTGCGAACTATGTGCAATTTGTAGTTAAAAACATGTTTTGTAATACACAAATTATGATTTATTTTTAAAACTGAGTACTTTGAGGAATGGAGGATTAACAATCCTTTCTATATACTCCAATATCCACAAATAAGAAACTGTAATCTGCATTAGCAATTGCCAAAAACACAGAGTGGCATTTCTTGTAGTTAAAATTTATCGATTCTGCATCAAGAACTTTTCAATTTAAATGTGTTTTTCATCAACATCTAACATTGAAGAAAATTTTTTTAAACTTAATTCGCTATTTTTGTCAAGTCTTTTTTTTAATCATGTGAGGTTAAGAGATTGGAATGTACTATTTGGCTACATACAAAGTTTATATTTTTGTTTAATGAAAATATCCCAATTCTATAATTATAATGCAATTCTATCAGCGTATACCCCGTAGATGAGTATCTAAGAAAAACTTTATTTAGTTAATCTGTTTTTCTAGGAGAAATAATTATGGCTAAATAGATCAATTTAAGGGACTCATTTTCAACATTTTTAAGAAGAAGTGTTCAAAAAAACAAAGAAAATTTGCATGTAAAACAAGCATCTCTAATTTTCGCTGAAAGTAGCACAAAAAGATGATACTCTATTAGGCTCTCAATCAACTTCAAGTGAACGTCGATCAAAATTGAAAAAGCAATTGGATGACATAAAACGCAGACTTCTTTAAGAGTTAAAAAAAAGAAAACAAGCAAATAAAACATGTTCAAGAAATGCTTTTCATTTACATTTTCGATCCGATCAAAAAATATTAGTCATATCCTTTGTTATATATATATACGAGACATGACTGAAACAGTATTAATGGAGTTTTAAATAAAAGTTTTAACGAATATTAAAAACGTCAAACAACGACGTGCTGCTAAAACATATTTCCAGAATTTGCAGAATTACGGACAAATAAGTTCCAGAAATTATTTGACTATGCTTTATATTATGACAAAATTGGTTGTTACGTGCGAAATTTTCATAACGTAATACCTTGTATATCTAATTAAAATTATATTTTGGTTTTGACGCCCTCTACCAATCTTTTTGGTTACTGACAGGTTGCGGAATCATTTTGAAGCTGTCAACTACGTGAGACGGTCTATGTCGTAAATTTGACCTAATTTCAAAGATTTTAAGTGTATCCACTGTGATGGACAGGAAATTATAAATTAATTACGAATTTATCGTAATCTATTCGGCACAGGTTAAGATATTTGCATCCGATTTATTAGGATTCTTTGTAATTTCTGTATTAATTTGTTAGTCGTTTCGCCACGCTTTGATCACATGTTCGATTTAATCAAAGAACAATGAAGAAATAATACTATTGATAAATACCGTTACCGAACGCTTAAGATTTTGGAAGGTATATTATCCACAACGAAAACGAAGTCTCGACCAGCATTTACCTTTGAGATGTTATTTTTTATACACCAGTCAATTGCGTTACCTGTTCGTAATCGCAAATAACAGCATTCGATACAACGAGTTTTTATATCTCATTGAATTTATTATTATTAACGATTTTGTAGTTTCCCGTCTTCGTGAGTTATTTTGTGACACGATTTGCTATTCAATATCTATTCTAGACTACTACCGGGGAAAACGTTTTCTTCGCTCAAGTAGGTACTCGGTTTTGGGTAAGTCTGTTTGATTATTTATTTTCGCTGTCATAAAAGTCACTTACGGAACTTTGGCTAATGTTAATTGTCGTAATTACGTTTACTGTTACAATACCATTAAGGTAATTTCAATTATCATTTTGTGTGTATCGCATGCTGTGTACAAACGATATTTATTACGAAATTTTCTTCGCTATTTTGCTTCGACTTAACCTATGTATTGTGTGTTGCCGATACTTCTGGCATTTATGAATTGAGAAATTAAATATACTCCTGTTAATCTTCTACGTTACTAAATTAAAGATTGTATACCTCTTAATCTTTGTTTTATGGTAACATACCTTTCCCTTTTAATTGTGGTTACCCGAACACCAGAGTAACAAGGATTACGAGCCTAAAAATTCGTTACAAGTTTGGACCATCTGTCTTGATCGAGGCAGAAGTGTTAATTAAAAATGATCTGGCGCCATTAATTATAATTCACTTGAACCTCCCCTATCTCCGACTGTGTGAGTTGGTCGTGCAAGGTTCGTAAGACCTAAAGCTTGTAACACAAACGACTACATTTTAGAAAAAGTTAAATAGTATGTATATCTAGGACATTCATAAACTTAAAAAAGAAAAACAACCTGAACCAGTTGAAATAGCCAAAAAAACACTATTCACATGGGCAAGATTTGGAATGCTAAAGTGGGGTGTCAAACAGAATCATGTTGGGAGTACGAGTAGCTTACAAAAAACAAATAAATAAATCAGAAGTAAAAGTTGGTTTAGTTAATAGAAACAAAACAACCAATTTAAATTTTTAAAATTTATTTTTGATGTATCCTTTATTGCATAATCTTACCGTTTTTTAAGATCTTGTGTTTTCTTGTAAAGGTTTTTCTAAACTAATGTTTTTAATTGTTCAAAAAACAAAATGACATAATTATTAAAATAATAGTTAAGTTTGTAATTTATTGATCACACTCTTCAGAATTGAGGCCTGTAGTCTGATGCTGAAATCAAAATAAAAACAAGCTTACTTTTAAACGTTAAATTATTCAAGATAAATTTATACCAAAATAATATGTAAATAAAAACAAATATATAAATATAAATCAATAAATAAAATTAGATAAAACAAAATTACAAGGAGAAGATTTAAGATGGAAGTTTGCATTTAATGAAAATAGTTTTAGCCTTTTAAATGTTCTTCTAAAGAAATAATGTTCTGAAAATTTGCCTTAATTGCTAAATTAAATTTAAGCGACAAAGAAACTTTGAAATATTCATTAAGTTCAAATGCTTTTATATGCAACCGAATTGTCGTGAGTATTTAAATTTTCTTATTTGAAATTTAACGGTTTTACTGTTTTGCACTTTAAGCTTAAGACGTTGTTTTATGACGGTTTATTGCAATGTTTAATTAAAATGGTTTATTGCTTTAACACAAACATTGTACGAATTTAGTGGCAGACAGTTTTACGTCACAAAAAGTATCAATAACATTGCCACAATTTTTTTTTATTTAATTGTGTTACAAGATGCCTCAATAATGCTTTCTGATTTTACGTATAAATTACAATTTAAAATTAGTCTTATTCAGTGAAAATTAATTTCTTACAATAGAAACCTTACTGCAAATTTGTCGATAAAATTAATTTCGATTTTTAAAATTTAAAAATTGAATATATTTGCGTTAAAACTTTCGAATAATGAATAAATAATAAAAAATTAAGAACAGTAATTGAGCTGCAAAGTTTGAAGATTATTACAAGCATTTTTATTTTATTTTTTCTTCATTCAATAATAAAACATTTTTATTTATAGGATTTTCATTTATCTAATTATGAAATGAGAAGTTAATTTAATAACAACGAGCTTCAATTAAATTTTAATTAAAACTTGGCTGTTTTAAAGTTTTTCATTAACGTTTGTAAATGTGACTCTTACATTAG
Organism: Aquatica leii; assembly: GCA_035610365.1. Lineage (NCBI taxonomy): Eukaryota > Metazoa > Arthropoda > Insecta > Coleoptera > Lampyridae > Aquatica > Aquatica leii. Next base: position 80,041,349 of record CM069436.1, on the reverse strand, counting down.
AATTATAATTACCTACTCAACTTCTATATCTTGTAAAGGTTCTTATAGCTTAACTAGGACTAAATGGAGCATTTAAATGTAGTAAATTAATGATGCGGTCGAAGTCAAACGTTCAAGTTTCTGTTTTACTAAGTCAGCTTACACGTATATAAAAAGTTTGGTACTATGTGTTATATATGTTATTAAAATTTTAAGCTGTGTAAAGCAAAGATTAAAAAAACAAACAATAAGGTATAAACCATTACTTTCTGCTTTTTGTGATAAAAATTCTAATTTTGCTGACTGTAACTTTAATTACAGTTTTTTTGTATAGACAATCGTTCGTCTCTGGTCCTTTGTTCTGCGAAGTAACGACTATGGTTAGGAATTTTTTGTTTTAAATGAGATTAAGGTACTTGATAAATTGCGAGACTTATTTCTATTTTTCCCGCGGTTAACTTGTCGTATGCAGCAAAAATCGCAGACAAAGATGTTTATTTTCTCCAGTTTTACTTACTATAATTTACGGTTAGAGGAAAGTATCCAAGTAACCTATGAACTCTAATACATCACCTAATACTTTACTGTATTGGAAACACAAGTGATTTATGTTTACAACCAGATTGTGAACCAAATAAAATTTACTTTATTATTCGTAATTTAAACGTTTTGCGACTTTCTAAATAAATTTAGTTAAGTTAATAATAGTTTTATTAATTAAATAAACAGGTTTGGCGTAATTTAACCAAAAATCTTATTTGAATCGGTTGATACAATACATGAATACATATAATTAATGCAAAATTCTATCTAACATAAATTAAACGTATGCAATATGTACTCGTAATGAAAAAAATATATTTGTTTAACTACAATTAATAATAAAAACCAAAAAGCGTATATATTTAGTAATTTAAAATTAGAATTTAAAAATTGTTAATTAAAATTTATAACGTAGTAAAATAATAATATTTTTTTAAATAATTGAAACTGCGATTAATTTTGATTCGGTTTTGTGTTTCTGCCATTTCAGTTTTCTCAGCGTTAAACATTTTTTTAAGCGATTCTGTTTAATTCCATTTTTCGCATTAGAGATTGCTTACGTTGAAAATGGTGAAAGAAGTAATATCTTGAAATATTTTATATTGTTATGTTTTCATGTCAGTATTGTAATAAAGATAATTTTTATTTTAATAAAGATAAAAAATAAATGTCAATTTGTTATATGTAAATACAGATAAAAAGTAAATATAACTAAGACTGATAATATTAATTATTTGCAGACAAAATTACAAATAATTTAAATTTATTATTAAAATTTATTGTTTTAATATATTTTTAAGAAACTAATGTACTCAAAAGGTTTAGTGTTGCATCTGGAATTATTTTCTTTACTACATTTTCAAAAATAAAATTGCAAGTGAAAAACAACAATAAATTTTTTTTAAGTGTAATGTAGAAATATACTTGCGTATATTTATATACTACTAGTGCATATTTATAATAATGTTAATTTTATTTCTTTGCTTTGTTAATTATAAAAATTTTGCATATGCCATCAGACCAGTAAATTTATCCAAATTTTTATTATAACATTGCCCATTGTGTCGATAAAACGTACAAAAGCAACAATTGATTACGGCAATATCTTATTAGTTTCAAACGGGTGTCTTTCGATACAAACTATATATTTTATAAATTCAAATCCCAAAAAAATTGTTACAAAATTAAACCCAAAAAAAATTCAACCAAAAGAAAGTTTCTTAAAAATAACAGCACAATTTCTTTGCTATAGAAACTACAAATAAAATAATTTACAAGCTTTAACAGCAAAAAATTATGCAAACTCAATAAAAAAAAAACAATACCACATACGTATAATTAACGAACAAGTATTCTGTATTTACTTTGGAATGCTTTGGTATTGAACACAACTTGATCAGTGGTCGTTTATATGTTTCAATACTAGCGTGTGTTAAGTAGCGACTCTGCTAATAGCATGACAGCCTGGATGCTTCTTGAATCCATCTTCCATTGTACTGGTTGTTGCATTTTTTTTATTATTACCGCCAAACTCTAATTTTTTTGCATATTCTATTTGGTATTCTGTAATTCTGATAAATATTAATTTTTCCAGCGTTTCTAAAATGTATATGTTTTATTTTTTGGATTTTTAAAACCTTGATAATCGAGCAATAGATATTCACGTTAAATCAGAATTGAGTATTGAAAGTAATGGCCGCTTAACACAAAAACGAAAAGCAATAAGAAATTCTAAGTAGAAAAGATCAGACGATAAAGGAGATAGAAACCGTAACTTAAAAATTGCTTCGACCTAGACAAGTAGACTATACGTATCTTCAAAAGTTGATTGTACGTTTTTTGCTACACGTTTTATTGACTTTATATCACTTTCTTATATTTCTCAAAAGTGAGGTGAACTGGGTGAAATAACTTTCCAATTTATTTTATAATTTACCACTAATTAAGAAATGTTTTTTTAAAGAACAATCGTAACGTTTGGAATTCTAGATCTGCGTCAACAAAGTTTCTAGTTTTATATGAGTTTATATGAATATATCCAACGATAGGTTTTGAGTGGTTCCATTATCACGGGTGCAACATTTTGACACAAAAATTTCTTAGAAAATTATTTAAAAATATTTATACTGAAATTATTTTTTGAAAGACTACATATAAGGATTTTCACTTTTTTGAAACATTTAAATAATCAGGAAGAAGGTTCAAAGTGTTATCGCGGGTGCAACAAACTTACCTTTTTAAAGCATAGAACAAAAACACAAAAGTCTATTAATTGTGATACATTTATTATGTTATGCATTTGTATTTTGTAATTCGCTATACTAATCAATTAAACAAATAAAAATTTATGTAAAAAACACAAATAAACAATGAATCATTCACTTCCTTGTTAATCGCGGGTGTAACATCAAATTATCGCGAGTGCACCTCGTCTAATTTAAGTGAACATAAACATCTATTAAAACTTATAAAAGAACAAATTCTAAGATCAAACAATGTTTATAACTAATCAGCACCTTTCTTGATAATTTAAGGTAATTATTTCTTTTGAAATACGTCAATATTCACCGAAAATTCTACGAATACTTTATTTAGATCAATCTTTTTGTCTGGCGTTTCTAACTTTGCAATAATGTCATCAAATTGCACGTCTGCTATGTCATTTCAGTGAAGCGTTTGCCATCTTTGTCATCATCAAAAATTGTACTCTAACTTCTCCATCTTGACCCAAATCGTTCCCACTCACCCCTACATAGCGACATTGAAGAATGTTTTGCCTAACTTGCAGAAAATAGTGGCACAAGCCGTACCGTTTATAGAGCATCTTGCTGCTAGTAATTTAAAATTAATCGTTTGATTCACTGTAAACATCAGAAACACGCAATTTTTTTTAGGTGCTACAAAGGTTTTATTTAGACCCGATACTGAAGACGTAGATGCATCAGGACACAAAATTTCTTTTTGTATTTTATAATTTGTAAGAGGTTTCAAATCGTTATCGTCCCAATCACTTTTTGTTTCAGTAGTGGTTTTTGGATATTTAAAAACCAATGTGAAATTGAGATAAGACTTTGAGGTTTGCGCCCCGCAAATGCTATCGCCTTCTTCAGACCGGAATAAATGTTTTGATTGCATGCTTGGTATGTTTCTCAGCCCGTCGCATTTGTGATTAAACATGACCAACTTTTCTTTGACTTTTTCTTTTGCTACAAATATAAAAAAAATATTTTTAGAAAGACTACAAGCCAAATCATAAAATTCTTGGGCACTGTTAACGACGGCTTTCCAGGACTTGACAGCAATCCATACTCATCTTTTGACACTTCCACAGATTCTAGCAACAGCACCTTTTTTTTGTGAGTCCGCGAAAAAGTTCCATTCGAGGTGAGTAAATCCATATTCTGCTTTGAGTGCATTCATGCTTGCCATTACATACCAATTCTTGAATGTAGCGGCGCAGTTATCGCTAAAGATATATAAAATTCTAATGTTGTTATTTGTTGATTTAATGTATTCAAATATTTTCTGAAGGAAGAGATTAACAGAATACTTATTGTGGTTTAATTTATCGCTTACTAGGACCATTAAATGGAGTTTATCTGCAGTCTCAACACAGCCGGTAAAAACTGCGACTTATCCACAAGATCAATGTGCTGATTGTATTTCGTCTTGACTGATCAGCGCGTAATTCTCTGGAAAGTCTATTACAATAGTTTGCTCAGGTCTTGTAATGCGCTTTGAAAGTAATCGGACTATTTTTAATACAAGAATGTAACTTAAATTTAGCGGTGCTGTCATGTAGTTTATCTATGGTTTCATTGAAAGGTTTGCTCATTACGACCTGCTTAGGTCTCTGATTCTGAAAGATTCAAACCTTCTAATTAACAATGAAATTAGAATCTAGGGTGATATCCCAAATGTTGGATTCTATGCATACATCGCAACTGTTAGACATGCAATCTTCATTATCCATACTACACGATATGTGTCTCAACAAGTCTTGGTAGATTTTCGGAAAGTCTACAGCATGTTTCGAAATAGCAAAAGGAAAATTAATGTAATTTGATTGCGTTGTACACACGCAAAGATTGTGAGCAGAATCGTTGATAGGCATAATGTAAGCAGGTCTCTCTTTAAAAAAAATGGTTTTATCCACGGTTGTTTCGTAATAAGTTTTTTAAAAAGTTCAAGCGCTTCACGAATGTTTATAATTGTTTTCTAGATTCGGAATTTTACTCCCGTGGCGGACTTGATTGATTTCACATCTTTTATTCCAGACAATTATCTTTTAATATCATCTCTATTAAAGCAATCACATATTTGTCTTTTTATTTTGTCCGTTAGTTTTCTAGGCACTACTTTCAGGGACTCATTTTTGTCAGATGCAACAGTTTGAAATTCAGCAGCAATTTTTTCCACAACTTCAACTGTTTTAGTGGGTCCACCTGGAAGATTACGTTTTACTTTTGCTACAGCCTTTTCCAGTGTACGAGGATTGTATTATTTAGAACCTGTTCTTTAAATTTGTTTTTTTACGACACCTTTTAGTAGCCTGCATTTCTTCTTTCAACTTTCGTGTATATTTCTGAGATGCAGTTTCTTTTCGTTGCTCTTCAGTCATTACTGTTGTATAAAAAAGTGAAATACAATAAGTTACAGAGCACTCACTAATCACCAAGCATACACAACATTATACCATTAATATAGGCAAATAAAACCATAAAATGTGTGACAATGTAACCTGCGTTTGTTTTTTTTAATGGTAATTTTCGCGTTGCAATAAGTTTACCTGTGGGTTATGATGTTTTATTTATTCTTGTTTTGTTTTGCCGTAAGGCCAAGCTATCAAATTATTTTGAGTTGTTTCGGTCGCTCATTTACTGTCCTTTGTATTAATTTAAGAATACATTTTTTTAATTATTATTATTCTTTGAAATCGGTCATATTTTACACTTTAAAGGTCAATGCATTCATTGTGTTCGTTTCTTGAAATTATGTAATAGCTATTTTAATTACGTTCTAAATCGTATTTTTTATTTCTGTCATAAGAGATTTGATACATTTTTAGTAGCTTGATTGCCTCTTTGTTTATTCAATGTTGAATTTCGGAGAATTCTTATTGTGTGTCCGTGGGAAATTGCTAAGTTGACAATCTTCGTATTTTGGTTACAGCTTAAGCACGTATTGACTTTATTTTAGTTTTATTTGATTGAAAATGTATATTCGGCGTTTTTTTTCTTATTGACTTTGTGTAGTTGAGCTTGCTTTTGATTTGACAATTTGAATTTGAATTTTATTAAGGGAAAATTAATTATTAATTTCAAAAGTAGGGATTAGTTCCAATATGATTATTGAATTTTTTTTTTAAAGAAGTGAAGTAAGAGCTTTTGAGCAAGCAGGTAGTGGAGTTAGTTAGTTGGGAAAAAAAATTGCGGAATAGTAAGCGTCCCTCAGGATGGAAGTTGAGGGGTTTGTTCGTGTAGCGGCGACGTTCAAAATTGTAGAATGAATTTGGGAATGTACCCAAAACAAACAGTTAATTCTGGATAAAAAGGCAGCCGTTTGGGCTTTTTGTACGTGCGTTAGAAATACCGTGGTAACCCGTTTTGAGTAAAGTTTGAAGTGTCGAATAGGGTTAACCAATACGCTATCGTAGCGGATAAATTAATTAAAAGAACAGACAATCGCATTCCTTCCTAATTCCGTAAATAAGATTTCCTGCTTTCTTTTCGGATAAGTAAATCGTGTGAAGAATTAATGTAATAGTGGGCCATAAGAAACTTTCCTGAACAATAAATTATTGCAATACTGAGAATTATCTGGATTTCTTTTGATGGTCAAAAAAAAGTAAATTTGTAAAAAGATTATCTCAATTTCATTCTGGAATTCCAATTTGGGAAAATACAGCTGCCGACGAAAATAATCCACACACAGGCATCCCAGCAAATTTATGTGCTTAAGGTATTGTAAATTTTATATACCTGTAAGATTTTGTATGTTTATTTCATGGTGATTATTTCTCCCATCAAGAAATTTTGTTCATTTAAGTATTTTTTTTTAATTTAGAAGGCCAATAAGTTATTTTGGGACCCATTTTTAAAGTAACAAATTAGACTTTGCAATTGCAATCAACGCAATTTTGTAACTTATTTTAATAAAAAAAAATTTTTATACTTAAAATTGTTTTCTATTTCAGGAAATAAAATGTAAAGCTTGTGTGTGTTCCGAAGCAGTTGTTTAGTTTTAATTGTGCACTAAGAAACGAGATTATTGAAGCAAGATTTTGAACAGTAATAAATCCAGATTTGAATTGTTACTATTGGGTCATAGAGGGTTTAAGATTAACGTAAGGGGTTGTAATTGATTTTGGGGGTCCCGGAAGATCCCAATCTTAGTTCTAGTCCTTGTAACCCAAAAACCACACTGCTTTGTCTTTCTTCCGGGTGGCGCTCATACCGACTTGGACTTTTGGACTGTTCGACACCCTCATTAAAGTAAGTAAACCCGTCCCCACCACCGCTGTAGCTAGCTAGGCACCCAGTTGTGTTATAAGAATTTAATAGGGTTGTAACAACAAATCACATAACAAGTGTAGTTGTTAAAGAGTTGCACCCGCGATTCTAAATCACGATCGCAGGTGCAACCAATTTAAGTCAACGTTTTAATCCAATTCAAATAACAGCATATTCTCAAAACAATTTATTTCAATTTGCTTTTGATTTCTTCTTGCTCTTACAAAAATTCAAAACGATAGCACTTTACTTCTTTGAAAACAACAAACTTTTATATCTTTTGTATGACGGGTGTAACAAGCTAACAGCGAATTCTTGTAGTCAATGATGCTTACAAAACAACAAGTAATACTTACATTTTTCGACACACAGCAATAAACGGTTATTGTCACTACACGTTTAACACTAAAATATAACCTCAAACTGTCAGTGATAGCCGTTATACACCAATGTTGCAAGGTGCAATTTTTCAGTTTCTACTAATTCTGTAGATGATTGTATTTCGAAACACTCAAAAAATTTCTATATTAAAAAAAATAAAAATCTAAATGTTATCAAAAAATATTTACTCACTGTAATTTTTAAATTATAGTTTAGAGATGTCTATATTAAAATTGCCTTCTTCCTCTACGAGCAGCAATTCTCCCGAGTGCTACAATAAACGTCTGCGTTGTCATATTACTAACGCAGTTGATATATGTAGCTTTAGTAGAAAACACACAAATATGTAAATATAAAGTATTGTGGTGCTACAACTTCTATTTTTATTGTTTAAAAATAATTCCACAAATAATAAAAAAGGAAAATATTATAACACAATCGTAGGTAAATTGTCAATCGAAGGTTATAATGTACAAAAAAATCTTTTGAAACATCTAAAACAGTTAGAATACTCAAACTAGTCTATGTCACCATACTAAATTGTTTATGAAGTCGGACGACGATACACTTAATAAAAGCAAAGTTGCTGAATTTGATTTTGTAAGAACGTGTTTCCGTGTTACTTTTTTTGTTAAGTTTTAAATTCGGAACAGTCTATTTCCACAAAAGTCTTTAACAAATGCGGTTAACTCTTTGGCTATTTTGGAAGTACCTAAATCGGCTTACAAAAAACATTGACTGCAAGGTATTTGTATTTTGTCAAGCGTTTTGCAAACTAACTTAGCAAAAAGATAAGCTAAACACAGCTCTAATCTTGGAATTCCTATTTTTAATGGAGCGATTTTAGTTTTAGAACAATAAACATTAACATTATGCATTTGAATGTTGTACTCAAGGTTACGCACAACATGCTAGGAATGTTGTAGTAAATTTATTAGAATAGAACAAATGTCAGCCGATGACATCTGTGTAAAAACTTTCATTTCATTAGACGCCTACTTTCTATTAACCAAAAACAACCTGATCTAAAGATTTTAAGAAATAATGTGTATTGCTTATTATTATTAACATAAAAAACTTTAATTTTAATTTCTTTCCCGAGTATACATACCAATTTTGTTTTGAAAAATGATAACACGACGTTAATCGTATTAGTGTTTTTCTTCCTAAAATTAGCTGTTGCTTTGAGACACTTGTCCTTGTAGCTGCCAAATTGTTTAAAACGAAAACATTTAATATTATTTTTGTTTATGGTGGTATTACCGTTTTCTGGTACACCTGTGTTGCTACAGTGGCTACTGTTACTATTGTCGAAATTTGTGATGTTCATAACAAATTAATACCTTGGAATAAAACGTGATTGAAATAAATCTTACCATGTTGCAACAAGTTGTAAACGGCACAGAAAAGATTACAAACACTCACCTTTATTGGATTTTAATTACATTTCAATACGCGGTTATTGTCGACATTTTTTTAATGATTTATTCTTAATTATATTTCATTCGAAGAGATAAACCAATGTTTAGCTTTCAGCGTCTGAAACAGACTGGCTTGTCAATTTAGCGCAGTGTGATACACTACCTGAATTAAAAAGAAATATTATTATAAGTTTACACTGCAATTAAAAAAATGTTTCTATATTTATCATGTATTCTAATACAAATAACATAGAATGTATTGTAACATAAAATAAACAAAAAGTGAAAGATGTAGTCACATAAACAAAAAAAAACTGGAAAAGATTTGGAATAAAAAACAAAACCATAAAAAAACGTAAAATTATTCTATTAAACACTTACAAATATAAAGAAAAATACAAAAATAACGACAAAATATAAACAAGATAAGAAAAGAAAATATAATAACCGAGGAGAACTAAATAATAAACAAAAATTATTTTAATAAACTATTAAACAATAATAATACTAACACAAATCAAAATATAGAGAAGATATCCAGTAATTAAAAAAGAACTAAAATAATAAATAAAACAAGAACAGAGAAAAGGCCAGATTACAACAAAAAACTGTAGAAATGGTCAAATATCTAAGAGAAAATGCACGTAAGTACATGCCTAATATATTTAAATTGATTTGGAAAAAGAAAACAGTATCACGAAAATGAGCACACGCAGTAACCCTTGACAAAAAAAGAAACACAAGGCACTGCTGAAACTGCAAAGCATTTCATTACTTTGTGTAGCAACCAAAATATATGACTCTATACTAGAGAAAATATTAAAAAAAGAAACAAATTACAATTTCAGCAAAGTGGATTCAGAAACAAGCATAGTATAGAAGGTCAAGTATTTACTTTGCAACAACTAACTGAGAAAACAACGAAAAATAAAGCAGTATATGTTTTGAAGACATGAAAAAAACATTAAATTTGATTAAAGAACAAGGCGTGTCTAAGATTAAAACAAGTAAATGAGAAATAAAAATCAAAGCAATAAAGAGTTTATAATATAGAAAAACTAAATTATCAGAAACATTAGTAACTACCAGACATTAGAAGTTTTATAAATACAATAGATAAAACAGTTAAAGAATACAAGACAGATGTTAAACAATACTATGGGGGATGAAATAATATAAAACCTATAAATGCAGAGTTCTGCATATTTGCAGGTAATATAGTGTAGTAGTGGCTAACTTGAAGAAAATATTAAAACATAATCTAGATAAATAGAGCACAACAGCAGAAAAGTACAGACTAAATGTAAATCTACAAAAAACGCAAACAATTAAAATCATAAAAAATAAAATAATATCACCGAATAAACGACGAAAAGTAAGACAAACAGATATTAATATCCAAGAACTATATTAAATAACAAAAGTGAGATTGAACATAAAATTAATAGCAGACTACTAAAAACAGGACGACTATTCCATACGTTAAACAAAAATATCCTTAACAACAGCAAGGTAATGAATAAAACAAAAATGACCATTCATACACTTATATGAATTCGATAACTAAATGCTAAATAAAAATCAAAGAAAAAAATACAAGCGGCAGAAATGAGGTAATTCGAAAAGTTAAGATGGTTTGGGTATATGGCTAAGATAAACAAGAACAGACACAGAACGCAAATGGAAAACCAGAACTACTGGAAAAACAAGCGCTGTAAAACCTGTAATAACAATATGATAAAGATACTAAACAAAAGAGGCAAAAAATGGCAAATATTCAATAAAAATGTATAATTAAAAATAACCTTGATGCCTATTATTTACAAAAGAGATAGAGTATGTTACGTTACAAAATTATTAAAACTTTTTTTTTTGCAAAAGAACAGTAGAAGAATTCTGAAAAATATAATTTTTCTAATGTTTTGGATAAAGCAGTTATTATATTAAGCTCGGAAGCTTGCATTTAAATTGTTCTAAATAAATACACCAATTACCCTAAAAATATCTTTAAAAATCTTTTTGTTTTGATTTAACTAATTTGATTATTGTAATCATTTAATAAAAATAATGTTTATTTTTAAAAGTTTCTTTAAATAACATTTATTACCATATCGTTTTAAATAAAATTATTTGAAAATGTTTTCTTTTTTATATTTGTTAAAAATTTTGCAGTGCACTTTGCATTATTCTTTAAACACAAAATATATTTTATTTTATATTATTTGAAAAGATCCTCTAGACGTCTTTATATTTGACAAAAAAGTTTAATGGATGCTCAGACAGTTCGATTTATTCGTAAATAAGAAAACCAAAGATTGGCGGGTTTATTAAAATTTTACATCGCTGCATTAATAAGACATAAATAAAAATGCTTATTGATGTCAATTATTTAAAAATGTATTAAAAATGCTAATACATATAATTTAATGACGTAGAATTAGATTAAAAAAAATAAACGTATTAAACTATTTCATAAACAAATTATTTCAGTATTTCAGTACGCTAAATTTAACAGCAGTTACTTCAAATTATTGTAAAAACAATATTAGCTTGAAAAATTCTTATTTAATAAAGTTCAAGAGTACTCTTACTTTATACCAAGCAATAACTTGCGTACTTTAAAAGTAATCGAATAAACTTTGTAAATCTAAATCAGTCGTAAATGGTTTGAAAATTTTGTTTTAATAGAAACATTTATATGTAAAACAAGTAATAAACAAATCGTTTTTATTTCTACTATTTTATAATTTACGTTTAATCCATTTTCACACTCAGTTGCATTATTATTCAAACCGTTCAGAACAAGTATAGTTTAAAATTCTATTGAAATTTTACTGCTAAAACTTATCTTCTCAAACTTTAAAACAAATAAAATAAAATCTATTGCACAAATATTAATTGTTTTTGAGTTTTCAAACTTACTCATGTAGAACTTTGTTATTAGGTTATAATTGTTAAATGAGGTAACAGTGTTTGTTACTACGTTTAGTTTTGTTCTTACGTAATAAGCAATTTTGTATTTCAAACTTTAATAAAGCGTAATAAAATGTTTGCAGTTGTTTCTTGTTTGATTGTTTTTATTTATAAGTTGCTATTTATAAAAGATAAGTGTAAATAAGTTAGAACGGCGGTAAACGTTGTAAGTTCATTTTACATCCGTGTAATTCAAAATAGTTTTGAATAAAACGTAACGTTGTGGTTTTACCCCGCAGTTTTATTCAAAACTTGTTTGAATTACACAAGTGTAAAATTAATTTACAACGTTTACCGTCGTTATAGCTTATTAACACTTATATTTTATACGTGGTAACTTATAATACAAGATGGCTCTGCTATCAAACGTTGCTAATGTTTGCTGATAAGGTATGTACCTTTATCTGATCGTGGTTTAAATGCATATATTAAAAACTTACGATTTGTTGCAGTTGTAAAAACACAAATTTTACTATAATATCTAAAATAAATTACAGTTTCAAAAATATTTATATGCACAACATGTACAACAAAAAATAAAGTGAATGTTTGAAGTGACTTCCAAATTTCTTGACAATATCACATCTGCCATTAAAACTCCTGAAGAGTCTTACAAAATTCTGTACTCTAGTTTGTCGATGGTATGTTATTTCTAAATACCCCTATAAAAAGTAGTCAAAAAGGGTAAGATCAAGAGATCTAGGAAGTTATTTGATAAATCCTCTACGAACGATCCATTGTATAAATAGGTATTTGACAACTGTTTTCGCAAATCGTATTATTAGATCTATATCTTTTTCATTTGATAAAAAACTGCAAGTGCAGGAACTAATTCATCTCTTAAAAATGTAAGATATTTTTTAACTAAGAAATGACCTACAATGCCAGCACAAACCATAACTTTTCGTGGAAACTGACTATGTGTTACTAGTTTCCAATGTTGATTTTCAGAATACAGTAGCCTAGTCGAAAAATATAATATTTCTTAAAAATTATTTGTCATAATTCAGACGTTTTTGAAGCAACCCCATTTTATACGAGTGCCATTTTTCCAAATTCAAATATTTTAAGGCGGAACGGTAGACTGTAATTAGTTCTCTGTCATTATACTTTTGATTAAATAGACGTCAAACTTCAACTTGTATGCAAACTCTGTTTCCGTATCCGATCATCAAAACTTTACATTTAAACGAAGGACTATTCTGAAATACAGTAAAGCCTCTATTAACGGACATTTCTAAACAACGAGCACACTTTTTTAACGGACAGTTTTTTGTTACTCAAACTTACTACATACAAAGATAACAAACACCTCTCAACAACAAAATCCCTATAGAACCAAAGCTGACACTAATATTTACACATTTTTTTTCATATTGCCTTGAGAGTCGCCTTTCCATAACGGAATTCTAAAATATTATTGTAATAAAATTAAAATGTGGTTTGAATAATTTAGATGAACAGGAATTCTTGTTTATAATTTTAATAGTTACAGGTATTAGCTTATCTTAATGACCTGTCAATCACTAAAAGCTGGGTTAGGTTTTTTTAATGAAAACTTTTCTATAACGGACAATATTTCTTACAGCGTTGCTGTTCGTTTTCCAGAGGTTATACTATTGAGCAATGATTAATTAACAAAATACAACATAAACTTTTGAGGAACAAGTGAAAAATTCCGACAACTGTTACAATCGTTGTTTTTTTCCAGTGCTTAGTCTTGTCGCATAACTTTTGCTTACATTTTTGAAACTCGAAAACTTTTCTCTTCAAAGTCATACTTTTTTAACATTTTTGTCTTCTAAACTAAAATTCGTTGAAAGAAACATGTTGCTATAAAAAAAATATCAATGACATTAACAAAACACGCGCAAAAAATGTCAATGACAAAAAAAAGTAACGTTTTTTAGTCCTCAAACTTTAATATTTAAGAAATTACGAATTTATTTCATACTTAGGAACTCACTGTATATTAATGATTTTTATTTGTAACGTTAAAAAAAGATTTACATTTAAACTTATTTGACATTAATTTTTAATTAACAGAACCATAATAATTATTGTAATTATCATACGAAGCAAAACATTCTTAATGAAACCGCTCTACACTACTCTTACCCCTCCTACAAAAAAGTTAAGATATAAAACGAGTGGGTTTTCTATTAATGTGATTCTAAGGTAAGACATTTCCATGCAACTTTGCACGCTTGTATCTTCTGAACTATTGTAGGTAATTGTATCCTTCCGCTGAGTTTTTTATAATAAATTGTTTCCTCTATAAAAATGTGCAACTTTTTAGGGTAATAGTTTATTGGTTATTTTAAGTTATTAAACAAATAATTTTAATACAACAATTGTGACGGTATTGATGATGGTGTAATATTACAACACCGACAAAGCTACCCTTAGCAGCAAAAAAAGCCGCGGTGGTCACCAAAAGCAACTCGACCAAAACACACATGTTCTACTAAACCGAACATTTATGTTATATATATATAATTTAATAAACTTGATTTATAAATACTAACATTAGAATGCCTTCCGGGTTTGGGCCGTGTCATAGTTGCGACCGAAGCTGCCAACGTTACGCCCACTTTCGTAAGGGGCTTCATCAGGGCGTGAGATAAATCGCAAAACTCAAACAAGCAATCGAAATCTAACTAAGAACTTCTCAAAAGTTAGGTTATCCACTTGTAAAACAAGCCATAACCTAAACTATGAAAAGGTAAGAAAGACAACGATAATCTGAAAAAGCAAACGAAAATCTAACAAAGAACCACTACCGAGTTAGGTAATCAACTTGTGAACCAAGCCAGATTCTAAACTCCGTAGAAGTGACCTCTCTTTCTTTGATAGTGATATTTCTGATCTTTTAAAAAATGTAAATTACAACATGTAAATTTTTGATTCACAAAAACGTAATCTGTTTTGTGACGGTATCCTGTAATTTGTCGTAAGTTGTCAAACTGTCTGTCTTAGTTTATCGTAATTTCTTTATCAAAAAGGCAATTTAAATCAACATTAATTATTATCAATGCGACTTTCTGGTCAATGGACGATCAGTAATTGTTAATCTATATCTACAAAGGTTATTATTTTACCAAGGTCTGATTGGTCGCTAAATGAAAATCACAGTGAGAATCAAAAAAAATTTATATATTTTATATGGAACAATGTGATACAACATTAAGTTACTTTTCGATTGTCGTTCCGATTAATACATTTGTTGTAGCATGGTACCAATTTTCTAATACCTTCATCATGGAAAGCCTGTGTTTTTAGCCAATTCTGTACACTGGTCTGCAGCTCGTTGTCTGTGGCAAAATTCTATCTTCATAAACAGGGTTTTATGCGGGCAAAAAAATTTAAAATCTGAGGGAGTCAAATCAGGACTGTATTGTGGGTGATCAAAAACTTATCCAAAACGCTGCAGGAGGATCGTTGTTGCACCTGCAGTGTACGGCCTCGCATTGAAGCAGAAAGACAATGCTTGACGACAACATTCTTCTTCTCTTCTTCTAAATTGCTGCATTGCGTACTCAGAAACGACAACTTAGCGGATTTTTCCGGAAGCTTTCCTTTAGCGACCAATCGGATCTTGAAAAACAAATAGCCCTCGTATATTCATTAGAGGGCAGAAGTGGTTCAATGAAATTCAATTAAATATGTTGACAATGACCATCTACGGTCGGAAATTAAATATTAGAAAAGAATGATAAAACGTTGTCGTACTGTTGTAATTTTTTAGACATTAACGTACGATTGATTTATTATGTTTTAAATTTCATTAATTTGAGCAAACTACATAGGTTCTAATTAAATCATTTATTCACATTATTAGTTCTAAGTGACAATGAATTCGCAGTCCCGTTGGCCGCTAACTTTTTATAGGTGTGCTGTTTATACAATCTAAAATCAAAAGATCAAAATTTGTTATAATTTAATACTAATATTAGACAACGTAGAAACAGCTTGAAACAAGATCACCAAACACATTCAAATTGACAGAAAAAGCAAGAAAAACTACATATATTAAAAAATACTTGTTAGTGTATCTGTTTTTGTAAAAACAAAAAACACACTTTAAATATGCAAGCTAAAAATAATATAATGAAATTACGAATTAGAAACATAGTTAACGCCGAGATAAAAAACATTAATGCAACTGACGCTTCTTTATTGTACATTGCTAACTTTAAATTAAAAAGAAAAATAACGTTTTTTTAATGCAAATCTAAAATTTAAAAAAATGTCCTTTTGTAAAATTTTATGAATTTATATAACGTTTTCCAAAAAAAATCTAATTTAGTTTTATTATGTTTTACATGGTATTTTTTTGTTTTTAAAGTTTTTTATTGCCATAAATAGCTTTACACTTATAAAACTCTTAATCAGTTTTCAAACTATGTAGAAAATTTTATTTATATAATCAATTTTTAAATTTAGTTTTTTGTTGCTAACTGTAATGATTATATCTTAAAACATAATTACTGCCTTTAAAGCTAATTTTTAAGTTTTATTAATAATTACATACATGTATTAAATTTGAATGTAAATTTTTTAGCTTGTGCTTTGTGTTTAAATGTAATTTAAATGAGAATACATTTAAAAGATAATACACAATAAAAACAACTGCTACGTTTTATTTACATTTAACATTTTGGTTTTATTAATTTTTAATATACGGCGCAAAAAATAAACAAAGATTTTTTTTCATATTTGTCTGGATAAAATTACAATAAATTTTTTAAAGGTAATCTGCAAAATGTTCTAATATAATATTATGAACATAAGATTAATTTTTTATTTTAATTTCGTTTTTGCTTATTTTGTTTGTATCAAAATAAATTAAGCAATTTATAATTTAGTTAGGTTTTATATTGCTTTTATATTAATTAATTTCAATTAATATTTCTTTGTATTTTAAAAAGCTCATTTTTCTTATTAATTAAAGTACTTAATTAACATTGTAATTACTTTACAATTTTCATTAATTTTTATATATAATGTATGTAAGTATATATGTAAAGTATGTACATTTATTTTATGAATTCGTTCAACAGTCTAATAAAACTGAAACAAAATTGATTCGTGTTTGTTATAATATTAAAAAATTACAGAATAAAACAAGATTCTGCAAGTTAATTAAAATATCTAAAATATTATTTTTTTATAACAAAACTAATTTATAACATTATAGTACGTGTGTTGGATCCTTTCTAAATAGTTTGTTAGTTTTGTACGGTAATAAGCGGTAAATCGGAAATAACTAATTAATTATCATTTTCTTGAATAATTATCATTTTTTGTGGCATATAACTTAAGAGTTTAAATTGAATTTTGTTTGAATTTTATTTATAAAGGTTTATTTTTATAAAAAATTAATAAAAACAAACTATTTTTGTTTTATAAAACGTAACTTGCACTGTGACAAATTGCTCATTGAATGCAGAACTATTTTAAATCACAAAATGTTAATTTTACAGAAGAGTACTTTTTTTATTTTTTTCTAAAACTAACAACTGGTTTTGAATTAAAAAAAAATATATAATATAGTTTTTGTATCACGTGTTCGATTATTCTAAATTATTTTAAAATACAATTACTATTATTAAAATATATAGAGTTAGGATACTTTCCTCATTATAGGTAATGATCTATGTTCATATAGTATTTAATCTCGTAAAGACTTAAATGACTTAATCTGTTATATTAACAAATCTAAAAATAAATATAATAGTAAACCAAAAATAAAAAATAATGCCTAGAAAAATATTCTTTAATTGTCTAAACAAGATAAAGATATAAGTACCCAATCAATCTAAAAAAATCTGTTAAATCTCAAATTCGATCACAAACAAACTTTTCTAAATATGGCACAAAAAACAATTCTTAAATGATTAAAAAGACTAGAATTTTGATCATTTTCATTAGGATCATTTTTACCTGTACTGGAATAATTAAAATTGCGTAAAAAATGGTGGTACTAAACGGGTATCACTTTCTTCATGGATAAAAATAGTAAATGTTGTAACCGTCGTTTGAGGTTGCGCGATTACTTTCGTAAAAGACCCGGTATTTAAATTCATGTTATTCATTTCATGTATTTTGAAATAGTTTTATTGGTTTAAAGAAGTTATTTAACGTTTTTAGATTCATAATGGACAATCAATTTAGTAAGTAAAGTTATGAAATTAATTATTTCAAAATTATTACGCTGTTTAATCTTTTTCTTTGTTCTATAAAAAAATGTAGTTGTAACTTATGTTTCTTTTTTGAGATATAATGGTAATTAAATATCTTATAGCAGTTTGTTTAAAAGTTCTTTATTTGAAGTACATTCTTAGTACAGTCGTACTTATTTTCTTTGTGTTAGTTCGATTAAATCACGTTAGAATGAAGTCATTCTTTTAATTTATTAAACAGTTGTTATGATTCAAGTCGCTACAAGTAATCTTTATGACAGTAATTAAATATAATGTTGTGTCAATTTCACAGTTCACACAGAATCAAGGGCCGTTTACCAACACTACTTTAATGACGTAATTAAATCTGTTTGCATCTTCTTTGCACTTTTTAATAGTACGGTTTTTGTTTAGCGGAGTTTTCAAACAGTCTTTAGGAAAGGGTAGTCAATAAATTTAATATAAGTGATTTTGGTGAGGAGAGGGAGTTAGTCAGTTATTTGGTAGACAGTAGTTCAAAATAACTTAAGTATCGGGATGTAGTATGTCAGGTGGTAAATTCATACTCTTCAGATAAAGAATTACCGCGGATGTCATTAATAATGGTACAGTGAATAATTAGCTCAAGTGGAAAAATTTTCCTATTTCGTAAAACAATTACAGCTTATTGAATTTTACTGGATACCGGTTTGGTTTCGTATTAATGTATCGCGGGTTTGTGCGTAAGTTTGTGTTTTACAATCCAATATTTGCCTTGGTGGTGGCTCATTGAAAATCTTCCGATGGTAAATTGTTCATATGGTTGTGGTGCTCTTTCAAGTTTCGGACGACGTCAACTAGCTTAAAGCTAACCAGAAGTTTGCCTACGAACAAACTAATAATTATCGATTAAGTTATTTATTCGCGAGTTCAGTGATTGAAAAGCTTTGATATTAATTAAAATTTACTGCTAGCTATCAAATCTTTTGATTAAACAAACACCTTATGGCGTTTGTTTGTGCTAATTTTAATTATTATTATTAAACAACAAAACTAAAGGATACAATATAATGTAACTAACGTCGAAAGTGTTATATCGACATTAGGTAAAAGTAAGAAAAAAATATAACTTTATATTTGCGTATCATAATTTTAAGAGTGTCAAGTTTGTTTTATAGAGTTACGAAATTTATTTGATTTTGTTATTAGGTACTTTATTATGTTATTCTTATTATGTTGTGTCTTAATTTAAGATTTTATTTGCGTCAAATTGATTTAATGTTTTAATGTAATTTTCCGTTTTATTGCTTGTATAATTTCATTGCAATTATGTAATAAATGTTAAATTGTTAAATATAACAAAGCTTTTATTCAATCGACTTTCGCGTATGTGAATTTTAGATTATTATTACAGATTTTTTGTGTGATACACTCTTAAGGTAAGTCCCATTTAAGTGTATCAATTTAAAGCGGACTCGTGGTTGGAAAGGGCCTCTACTCTATTAAACTTTACTCCTTTCTAACGCTCTTTGATTTTTGATTTTTAATTGTGTTTTCTGTTGAGTTTTCCAAACAATCACAGAATTTTTGACTAATACCCACCCGTCTTTACTGAGCACCAGCAATAACTTCGTTTCTGTTACTTTATTTCAGGTAAGTGTCAGTTTTTCTAGCTTTTGCACGTAACAATGTACATGCTGTTTCTTTGTCAGTTGGAGAATATCTTTATAGCATGATTTTTATTAAACTTTATTTATATCAATATCAATTTTTTCATCTTTTTGTAATACATTATTTTTTTTGAAACACCAGTTTTTAGAGTTAATTTGGGGTCGTTTGAAAGCTTGACGATTTTTGTCTATATTATTATTGGATTTATTAACAATTTACTTGTGACACCATTATATATCTTTTTTAATTAAACTTTCGGCAATTTTAAGAGATGGTTTAGATATGCCATTAGTTAATCGCTTGTCTGAAAAACAGTAAATAACCATCTCTTTAATATCTAGTAATTTTTGTTAGTGTCGTATATATAAACGTAAACACCAAACGACCTAGATTAATATGTGTGTTGTCACGAATAATTTATACAAATCTGTTAAAATTATTACAATTGCGCTTTGCTTCTGATTGTGTAATCACAAGATTTGTTTTGACTAATTTATTGTTCTTCGTTGTATCAAATTATATCCTCATTTTTTAGTCCTAATGATATATATACCTACGTTTGGGTACTGTAAGAATCTGTTAATACTAGAATTATTTGTCTTTTATTATAAACGATTTAATAATTATGTACTTCATAATACTGGTTGTTGATTTGATTCTGTTTTATGTTGCAATTGCAATAAATATATATTTGTTTTTATACTTGTGTTGTTCGACTTGTTTAGTTTCAGTTTTTATTAGATGTAAACGAAAATCTATAGTGTGTGTTTTTTCTCATTTTGGTACTCTTTTAATTACTTTATAATCAGCCTATAGGTTTACAGCAGGTTACGCTTGTATTACCGTAACAAACAGATAGATCTTGGACCCGAGTTGTCTATTTACGTTTCTTAGTTGCCAATAATTTTCTAAAATCTGCTGTCTTTTTAAAAAAAAAATTTTACTGTCAATAATTATTGCATGTTTTTTTCTGTCGTGTTTTTGATGAACATTGCTTTTTCAGCTGCTTTTTGCGTGTGTTCTTAGATTTAGTAATGTTGTTTTAGTTGTCACTATCTGATGTATTGACATCATCTTAATATAAATCAATTTTTAAATAAATGCAGCAATTTATAACTGTGTCCTTGCTGAACCCAAGAAAAAACAAAACATCTACTGGTTCGAGATTAATTTGTGTTAAGTTGTTATTTTGTACGTCAGTTTTTTCAGTCGTGCGTTTACTGTTAAATTTAGCTGCATCAGAATAAAGTGTCTCCAAGAAGTTTTTTGATGAAACTTTGTTAGATAAAATAAAATTAATAGATATCGCAAATCTTGCAACTATCGGAAGGTGTTGAAAACAAACACAATATTACCTACGTAATATAATGAATAAGGTTTATTACAATTTTAAACGAGAATAGAATCGTATGATAATTTATCACTTGTTTGTATTTAACATTTGTCCATGAAATGCCTGTGAATTGTTTTCCATAATCTCTTCATCGCTGGAAGATGATGAATCAGCAACACCAATGACTTATAAAGAATTATTTGTCATAACAAATTATAAGCGAGACTGTGCATTATTAAGAATTGCTGCGCGCTGGTGAAAAAAAGCTTTCACGGCATATCTAGAGAAAACCCCGATCGCATTATCTTGAATTTATGCACTTGAACATACATCATGGCATGTAAATAGGCCGGCGTCGCTAATTTTTTCTATTTTTGTAATTCAATTTGTTTGCTTTTTATCTCTCCAAAAGGAAATGAAATTGTGCTCGGCATTGAATCAGTAATAAAAACTCTAAATCAAAAGAGTCCCGGCTGTTGTTTCCCATTTATAGCTTTAGTAGTACGTATTAGTTTAGTGCGAAATGATTGCAAACTGGAGGGTACATTTTTTATAGACAATTTTTCTAGAGAAGCACAAAAATGGGTATTTAGGCAGTGTTGGTAACGCTTAGGTTTTTTTTCCAAGTGATGTACGGTAAGAAATACAAAGCAAGCAACAAAATCTTAAAACATCGAACTTTATTTGACACAAAATATTCTCAAGGGAAAAAGTCACCTTCGCAAATCTCAAATAATAATACTGCGCTCACAAGCATGTTATGCGAGGAAAGGTCGCAAAAATTGAGATTCACGTCCGCTGACTGCAATTTTCTGCTGGCTTAGATACCCAGTAAACACGGATTGAAACTGTTACAGTCACAAAATTAAAACAATTGTTTCATTACGTTGTTTCGTGTTAGTTCCATTTTTATATTATTAACATGTAACTGACAGTGAATAAATTGAAAGAATTCCGATTTTTTACAATCAGTTTTAAACCGTTTCAGTACTAGCAATTTTTTTCCCATAATCAGCAACCGTCTAATAACTGATTTATTAAAACCGAATATTTTTTGAATTACTAGAATTGTTTGAAGATCGATTAAATAAGATTGAATTATTTTCAAAACAGTGGAATCGTTCTTGTAAAAACGAGTACTTTGTGATTAGTCAGCATTAGTCGTTGCTATACCTTTGATTACTGTCGTCAACGCTTGCGCTGCAAATTGATATCTTTTTACTTGTTCGGTTGTAGTTTGATAAGTGGTGCTGTGTATCTACAATTACAAAATGGAACAGTAAACGGTAAGTCAAAATATTTTATTATAATCTATAAATGTAATCAATATTATTATCATTTCTGTTCTTTATTAATCTATTAATCTAATCTGTTAAGGTAGATTATTGCGTAAATCTGATGATACTTTAGGATTTATAATTACAGTTCAATTCTTCAAGTTTTCTATACGATTATGTACAGCTAAAGGTATTCACAGTGTTTTTATAACTTTCTTATAGTTGCTAAAGTGATGTTTATATTAAGCTTATGTTGTTTTTGATTAAAAAATGTAATTAATTTTGTGTAACTCTATGATTATGTATGTATATAAATGAAATATTTATTTCTATGCTACAGATGCGGTTAAAAGTTGCTACCCAACAGTAACTGATGCAGTTTTCGAGGCTTCCGTGAAAAGACCACATCCAGGAAAGTTGCAATATGTAAAAAACTCAATGTGATATTGTATTTAAAAATATTTATTGTGCAATAAAATTTGAAACGTGCATTCGAAAATGTATTATTATATTATTGAAACTGTTGAAGTACATTATTGAAACAAGAAAATCATATATTTATTGATCATTTAGTATCAGTTCAAGAACGAAGCTTTTAAAACGTAAACCGAATGCAACAGATTTGAATTTAAAATACCGAAACTATACTGATTCAAATTAGTGAAACAGCGATGGACTTATAGCTATTTTATTGCAGTTAGGTTTCTTTTATGTTTGAAACAAGAGTGAATCATAAATTTTTTGTTTTGAAACGGTTACTAAACATTATCAATTTTGTGTGTACTGGGTATGTTTGAAAACATTCGGATAAATGTAAAATTTTCTCTATACACAATCAATTTTAGAGCCAAAGTGGAATTTTCAGAAATTTGACCAGACTATGAATACGCTTGGATTAAATAATTCATTCAATGATTAAATAAACAATTTATACCGCATGATTCCTGAAAATTGCTTCACTACATTCTAATTAGTTGATGCGCATATTCAAAAAAACAACAAAACTAAATGATTACTGGATTTTACCCGAGTTTTATGGGGGTTCACAGTTCTACAGCTTCTAAAAATATGACACGATTCGAGCGTTGCCACATCTTTTCAGATGTAAAAGTTGCAAAGTGGAGATTTCATCTTTGGAAATGTGCATCCACAGTTTAAAAATTAAATTTATTTCAACGGTTTGTCGCGTTTGCGATTGCTTGTCATATCTAAAAAAGACTTAGAGCATATTGGACTCGCAATAAAAACATTTCGCATCGCAAAATAATTGACATGCCTTTTTATTAAATTCTCTTTTTTTTACCGATTCTACAAATTTTCTCCTATTAATATTAAACCAATGCCGTGCTGACTATAAAAATGCTTTAAAGAGATGAATTTTACTTTAACATGAATTCTTTCTCTAGTCTTAACAGATTTATAACGAAAATAATCTTTACAATTGCTTGACTGTTGGTACAGTTTCAACATTCAAAATTTACTCAAATTTTATTTTACAAATTTTTGCCTATGTTGATAAGTTTACAGTGAATGATTTAAACTAGTAATTACTGATAGTTTTTATTATAAAACTTTACAAATCAGGTTTATTAAATTATTTCGTTTACGCATTTAAAAATTTGAACATAAATTATTGGTTTAGTAGACATTTCGGTCGAGTTGCTTTTGGTGACCACCGCGGCTTTTTTTGCGACTGAGGATAGCTTTTCGGTGTCGTAATATTACACCAGCAGCAAAATATTAAAATGATTTGCTAATTAATTTAAAATAACCAATAATCTATTACCCTAAAACGGTGCAAGATAGAAGAAAGTTGCACATAAACATTATTATGGAAGACAAAATTTACTACAAAAAAGTCTACGGAAGGGTACAATTACCTTTAACAGTTTAGAAGTTGCACAGAAATGTCTTACATTATATTGAGATTGTGTAACTCTTAAACTGTTAGATATAAATATACGCTCCCCCAAACTTTTTTGTAGTAAATTTTGTGCTTAATAAATTGTTTATGTACAATTTTCATTTATATTGTACCGGTTTTGCAGCGTACAAGACGGAAGCTTGCGCGTATATAATTTTGCAATTACTATAATTATTTTTGATTACTGCTAAGTGAAATTAAGACTTATTATATTTTTAAAACATAAAACGAATTATAAGGAATATCTTGTTTAATAACTATAAACACTACATCCAAAAAATACCAAAAATGAAGTGAAATTGGGCACCACCGCAAGTTCCAGATTTGTTTCATCTGAGCATTTCATCGTTTCGTTACACGAACCTTTGAATCAAGCATCCTATAAGAGTTTTTAACACTAAAATAAGTGATTTGAAGACTGCAAGTGGAGCTTTTCAAGAAAATTAAAATGAGATAATTGTAGTGTAACGTTTAGGTTCATTAATCAAGTTTCTCTTGCGGTTGAAAAATTATCTTTATGATATTGTATCTTAAATTTTTTTATTGATAGCTTGCTGCAACATTTTTACGGTATTCAAACTCATTGTAAACTTTTGCACTAAATATTAACGTATATGAGTTCTCACGTAGGTTAGTGTATTAATAATCTTAATAAAGGAGATAGCGTAAGACAAGCTACTTCTGTCTTAATGCTGTTTTCGCAGTCCGTGGGAATTAAACTTTCTTGTGGGTGCATACTGTACTCTTGTTTCAAACATAAAAGAAACCTAACTGCAATAAAATAGCTATAAGTCCATCGCTGTTTCACTTATTTGAATCAGTATAGTTTTGGTATTTTAAATTCACATCTGTTGCAAAATAAATGTTGCAATCGGTTTACGTTTTAAAAGCTTCGTTCTTGAACTGATACTAAATGATCGATACATGTATGATTTTTTTGTTTCAATAATGAACTAAAACAATTCTTTCAATAATATAATAATACATTTTCGAATGCACGTTTCAAATTTTATTGCACAATAAATATTTTTAAATACAATATCACATTGAGTTTTTTACATATTGCAACTTTCCTGGATGTGGTCTTTTCACGGAAGCCTCGAAAACTGAATCAGTTACTGTTGGGTAGCAAGTTTTAACCGCATCTGTAACATAGAAATAAATATTTCATTTATATACATACATAATCATAGAGTTACACAAAATTAATTAAATTTTTTTAATCAAAAACAACACAAACTTAATATAAATATCACTTTAGCAATCATTAGAAAGTTATAAAAACACTGTGAATACCTTTAGCTGTACATAATCGTATAGAAAACTTGAAGAATTGAACTGTAATTATAAATCCTAAAGTATCATCAGATTTACGCAATAATCTACCTTAACGCAACCACGTGTGTTCATTTACATTTTTTTTATACAAATTAAAACATGATACATAAAGAGCAGAAATGATAATAATATCGATTACATTTATGGATTATAATAAAATGTTTCGACTTACCGTTTATTGTTCCATTTCGTAATTGTACACACAGCATCACTTATCATTCTGCAACAGAACAAGTGAAAAGATATCAATTTGCAGCGCAAGCGTTGACAACAGTAATCAAAAGTATAGCAACGACTAATGCTGACTAATCACAAAGTATTCGTTTTTCCTAGAACGATTTCACTGTTTTAAAAATAATTCAATCTTATTTAATCGATCTTTAAACAATTCTAGTTATTCAAAAATATTCGGTTTTAATAAATCAGTTTTTAGACGGTTGCTGATTATGGGATAAAAATTGCAAGTACTGAAACGGTTTAAAACTGATTGTGAAAAATCGGAACTTTTTCAATTTATTCACTGTCAGTTACATGTAAATGATATAAAAATGGAACTAACACGAAACAACGTAATGAAACAATTGTTTTAATTTTGTGACTGTAACGGTTTCAATCCGAGTTTACTAGGATGTTTCTTCTTATTCGTTTTTATAGTAAAGAGAATACGGCGAAAACAAAGAGCAGTTAGTACCACAAAATGTTTAGGTAATATATAGAGAACTGACACTTTCATCGCAGTTGAGCAAGAATTGGACAATTACGTTAAAAATATGGTAGAATTTTTATTTGGTTTAACAACAAATTTAGTTTGCCGACGTCTTGCAATGGAGGTTGCCAAAAAAAGACAATCTAAAACATAGTTTAATCGCAATAAAATAATGACGAGGTGTTGATTACTAATTTAAATTTGGTACACCACATTAAAAATATTTACCAAATAATTACCAATATTTACCAAATATTTACCAATTTTTGCCAAATATTTACTACATTTACCAATCGCGGTGCACCACATATCCTAGGTGATCAACCCCTAGGATAATGACAACTATAGTAGCAATATGAGCAAAATTAGATATAAAAAATATAAAAACTATTAAAATGTATAAAATCCATTTAAAAGTTTTGTAATACATTGGTAAAAACAATTTTTACTCTGATAACAAGATAATTTACGTTGGAGTTCAGTTATCCCAGTAAACACGGATTGAAACTGTTGCACTCATTAAATTAAAACAATTGTTTCATTACGTTGTTTCGTGTTAGTTCCATTTTTATATCATTCACATGTAACTGACAGTGAATAAATTGAAAGAGTTCCGATTTTTCACAATCAGTTTTAAACCGTTTCAGTACTTGCAATTATTTTCCCATAATCAGCAACCGTCTAAAAACTGGTTTATTAAAACCGAATATTTTTTGAATAATTAGAATTGTTTGAAGATCGGTTAAATAAAACTGAATTATTTTCAAAACAGTAGAATCGTTTTAGTAAAAACGAATACTTTGTGATTAGTCAGCATTAGTCGTTGCTATATTTTTTATTACTGTCGTCAACGCTTGCGCTGCAAATTGATATCTTTTCACTTGTTCGGTTGCAGTTTGATAAGTGATGCTGTGTGTACAATTACGCAATGGAACAATAAACGGTAAGTCGAAGCATTTTATTATAATCCATAAATGTAACCAATATTATTATCATTTCTGTTCTTTATGTATCATGTTTTAATTTGTATAAAAAAATGTAAATTAACACACATGATCGCGTTAAGGTAGATTATTGCGTAAATCTGGTTGATACTTTAGGGTTTATAATTACAGTTCAATTTTTCAAGTTTTCTATACGATTATGTACAGCTAAAGGTATTCACAGTGTTTTTATAACTTTCTAATGATTGCTAAAGTGATATTTATATTAAGTTTGTGTTGTTTTTGATTAAAAAAATGTAATTAATTTTGTGTAACTCTATGATAATGTATGTATATAAATGAAATATTTATTTCTGTTACAGATGCGGTTAAAAGTTGCTACCCAACAGTAACTGATGCAGTTTTCGAGGCTTATGTGAAAAGACCACATCCAGGAATGTTGCAATATGTAAAAAACTCAATGTGATATTGTATTTAAAAATATTTATTGTGCAATAAAATTTGAAACGTGCATTCGAAAATGTATTATTATATTATTGAAAGAATTGTTTTAGTTGATTATTGAAACAAAAAAATCATACATGTATCGATCATTTAGTATCAGTTCAAGAACGAAGCTTTTAAAACGTAAACCGAATGCAACATTTAGTTTGCAACAGATTTGAATTTAAAATACCGAAACTATACTGATTCAAATAAGTGAAACAGCGATGGACTTATAGCTATTTTATTGCAGTTAGGTTTCTTTTATGTTTTAAACAAGAGTGAATCATAATTTTTTTGTTTTGAAACTGTTACTAAACATTATCAATTTTGTGTTTACTGGAATGTCATGTTATGTTTTGTAGCACGAACTAAATATAAATAAATGCAAACACTGAAAATTCTTACTCCTTCCAACTACGCTTACGCTATTCATACCAGATACTATAGAGAAATTTCAGTGATTTAAAAATCAAACTGGTAAAACTTGTAAACCATTTTTTAGGAGTGTTTTTTAATATTTATTTTTCAAACAAATTTTAAAATTTCTATAATAAATGTATTAATGGAACGCCCAAGCCGGATTTTTCGAAAAATGTTTAGTTTATATTTAAAATATCTAATTTAAAAAAATAAAAAATCGGACTTGGGCGTTCCATTTGTATTTATATATAAAATTCAATGCAAAAAATCCGAACTCAATCGGTTAATAAATAATCTCAAAAAATGGTCTACAAGTTTTACCTGGTGATAAATCAGCCATAAATTTAACACGTTGGATTATATTAGATAGCATTATAAATGCAAACTCAAGAAATGGTTATATGCTACTTCTGCATTCAACAAGCAAAATACATTTACATATATTCGATAAATAAACAAACTTATCCCAAACTTTACTACATACAGGAGAGCGATAAGACACTTAACAACGATGTAAAAATTATATGGAAAACAAAAATAAGATCAATAAGAATGGGAATGTTGCACAAAATTAAATAAAATCAAAAAATTGAAAAATGATTACAATTAGCAAAAGCTTGAAATTTGTTCAAATTCATAAATTACTTAAAAAATTTAGTAATATTAGAGATTATAAGTAAGTAATCACTAATGAATTAAATAGTTTTATATTCCAATTTTAAAATACAAAACATTTAGATTATCTAAAAAATTATATTAAGTCAAAATTATTAAAATACGTTAAAATGCTAAATCTATTAAAAAAATAGAAAAAAAATAACAAACTGGCTACAAATCGTAAAGCAATAAAATTTACTAACATCGAATGAAGCACTAGAGTTACGAACATTCCATGAATAGCAACAGTAAAGCAAAATTCAGTAAATCATATTTTTAGAAAATATAGAAAAATAAAATAATAACTATTACGCTGTCATTTTAAAATCCCAACCCAAAACTCAAAGCGTAAACATACGCAATAATTAAACTCTGAATGTTAAAGCATATTTGAGGTGATAACTTTAATGAGATTGTGGTAATTAATAAAGTAAATTTTTTTACTATTTGCAAAGTTTTTGTACGTATCACGTTTTAAACATATTACATTACGCGATTGCATTAAACACAAAAACCTAAGCTAGAATAAAAATTGTAATCACAAAAATTCAAAATTATTTTATATCTTAATTTTAATAAACTCTTTATAACTGCAATTGCATTTACATAAATACGTAAAATTTATAAACAAACTTGAAGATAAATACAAAGTTTAACACTAAAACAAAAATGCAAATCGCAATTAATTAAAAAGATGTGCGATTTGAGATAGTAAAGAGCAACAATTCGCTTCACTGTAACGTCCAAGTTGCTCTCTTTGAATTAAGCACACTACATCAAAGATAAAGTACTTTGAATAGAAACTTTGAAGATTTAATTATGTTTAACCTCAAGTGGCAGTAGCGTATGTATGTATCTTTAGTTGTTTAAACTACTTATAAATTATAGTACCTTTTACAATAATTTTAATTTACTTTTTTGAAATTAATGAAACAAAGAATTTTTAAAGTTTAATGTTTTTACATTAAGATTTTCTCAATTAAAAGTAAGCTAGTGCATGTTATTAAAAGTTTGTACATTAAACAGAAATGCAACTTGCATATATTAGTTAAATCAATTTAAAAACTCACAGCGTACAATTTTTCTTTAAAAACGTTTTCAAATAAAAATATTTCTAGCAACAATAAACACGTGTACGTACTATACAATGGATTCCGCCTAAATCGATAATTAAAAATAAAGCACAGTAAACAAGAATTCTTCTGAACGCACAAAGTACAAAAAATAAAGTTGTTTAATTTAAAAAAGTTCAAATAGCGTAAAGTTGAAACAGTTAAAATTATTCAAATTGTTAGACAACTGTTTTTATTTCAAAGTCTTTTAATCCCAACGAATAAACAAAACTGCTATTATTAAAAAATACCTTTTAGGTTTATATGGTTTTACGTAACATTTTTACAGCATATTTTAGAGTTATTTACGTAAAGAATTAAATTAAATACTTAAAAAATACATATTTTTCAATGTAGTCAAAAATATAATTGTTTGTTTTATTAAAACATTACGCTTGAGTTACATTTTATTAAAATATTTAATTAAAACAAATACAAATTAGAAATTGTACAATTTTTTTTACATTTGGCACTTTTTATACAATCGCACCAAAAGTAAATTAATGTAAAAGCATTTATACGTTATTTTTACACGTGCTCAAACACAGTAAAAAACATTTTTTATATATTCTTAGAAACATTTATATTTCGGAAAAATTTTATATACATTTATAACATGTACTAAAAAAGTTTTACTACGGATCTTTATTATTTATTGAAAATTTTATCAAAAAAACAATAATTTTAGTGATTTTACATTAGATTTTAAAAATTTCTGGTAATCTACAACAACAAATAGTTTGATTGATAATCTTATTTGTCACAATTAATTTTACAATAATATTAAATGTGTAAGAATTATACC
The DNA here is from genome assembly GCA_035610365.1 of Aquatica leii. Lineage (NCBI taxonomy): Eukaryota > Metazoa > Arthropoda > Insecta > Coleoptera > Lampyridae > Aquatica > Aquatica leii. The sequence continues at coordinate 80,010,703 of CM069436.1, read as the reverse complement.
TAATCATGTTGAAAACATTGCACAAAATGATATAGAAAATCTGTTATCGTCTAAATCTAAACAAAAATATGAAGAAAAAAAATATTATTACTTAGAGCGTAATGAAATTATAACGACCCGTTTGTTATATATATTAAAAAACACGTTTTAAATGGACGAATGCTAAATAGGCCTTATAAAACAAGTTTTTTATACTATTTTTCCGATTCTTAAATAAAAAATTGCAATCAAATAAGTTGTCTGGCTAGATTACGGTTACAAGTTTTTTACGTTTTTTAAGCATTTCGACGCATTCACTTGATGCCTTTAAGACAAGCCTGTTTTACTTTTGAACAATGATGCATCAATCTATTAAGGTGCCGAATTACTCTAAAGACAATGATATGTTGCTAGTGAGATTCCTCCAACAAGACACAGTATACGGCTCTTTTAAGAGGTATTATAATGTTTTTGTTGTGTGATGGTTTAGATTGCATCCAGAAGTTTCGATGACAGTACACCATAGTGCAACAATATTTTTAGTTACTGGTATTTGGCTTTATAATAAAAAATAAAACCATTAACAGAAATAAAAATTTTAATACTAAATTGACTGATAAAAATTTTTTGAGATATTCCTTGCACAACAGACTTAAAAATAAGATGAAAAATAAGATATGTGATCAACATTTTACAACACCTCAGTTTTGCGTTTGGGTTTCCAAAATTCTTCATTTAGTGGTGTCATTTCTATTAATAAGAACAACGTTTTCACGTATGGAACCGCGACTGTTCCAGTTAAGAAGCGCTATACAGTAACAATTATTCTACAGCAATCGTTCTTTAAATTTTCTACATGTTACAATTTACAAATACTTATCTGCAGTTTTAGGGTGGCACGCAACGCTTTTTCATATCAAAAACAAAATGTAGTACAAACACAAATAATAGACACAAGCAGACAATCATAAAGACATTATTATTTAATATATTATATGTAAAGTACACAATAGTGTAACGACAGCGGTCGCTTAGCTCGGCAGATGTTGGATTTAAACTGTTAAATAATTTAGAATAACTTACATCAATTTTATTATACAAACTAAAAAATATTTACTATAATAAACAATATAATTTGTGTGGTTTTATTTGAATACGGGTCTGGTATTAAGTCCGGACCATATTAGAGTACTGTAACAAAAATGGTTTCTTTTCTAAATGCACTTTTGTACAATTTTACAACGGTAAAACATCGCGCAAGAATTGTATGTTATCCTGTTTCAAATTGTGTTAACTAAGATACAGACGGAACAAAGAAAGATCATTAATTAGAAGATGTACCCAAATGATACAAGTAGGTTTTTGATGTAATACCGCAGAAGTTGATAACTTTGTTAACAGCAATAAAAGTTTACAAGGTACTAAATCAGGTGCTAATTCTAATTGATTGAATTTTAATTTACGGCGAGTGTTGACCACTGGTATTTATTTGTAATGACCACTTTTGCACAGGAATTAATTACGGTTCTACAAAGAATAGGTCTTGGTAGAAAAAAAGTTCTTACTGAAAACGGTTTTCAGAGAAAAAGATCTCTTGTAAAGCTAGGCGTTTGCTTTTATACGCGTTTTGATTCCATTTGATGACTTCTTTAACGGGTGGGTAATGCGCCTTTTAATACTATAGAGTTGAGCCTGTGTCCAGAATTTAAAACTCCCGCGTAATTGAAGAAAATTTATTTTAAAAGCAATTATGGCAGTCATAGAAAGGTAACCTGTAAAGTCCACTTCCTTTAGGAAATTAGAAATGATGAAATATGACTTATGAATTAGTCAGGCAATTTTATGCACCTTACTTAGCATAGCATATTTTTTTTTTATTGTGTTGCATACGCTAGTTGCGACCCGCTGGCCTTTAAGTTAAAAAAAAAAAATCACGTAACAAGCTGTAAAATGTTTTCAGATACCTTTATAGTCTTTCTTTTAGTTATTAATTGTTTATTTGTAATTTAAAATCTGTTTACACATTTTAAATTTTGTTTTACAATCAGTTGTTTTTTCTTCAAAAATAATTTAATAATAATTATGTTCTTCTGGATGAAGTTATTGAACCCATTGTTGTTAAAAAATAATAATTAAATTCTTCCATTATGCGGTTATTTCATCAAAATTAAAAAAGTATTTTTGTTCTAAATAAAGATAAAACGATGCACCATTAAATTATATATGCAGTTCAGTTTATAATTCGCGCGCGTTACACAACAAACCTGGCAAAATTTGAATGGTTACACAACTTTTAAACCTGAAACCTGATACTCCAGAACTGTGAAACAGAATGAAACGGCGATTTAAAAACAACGCTTCAAACTAAGCGTTCTAATAATATTTCTACAATTTTGAACTTTTACGCCAAAAAGTCGCATTACTGCATAAAAAAATGTTGTACATCCCGTAACTTTTAGTATTACACTACAACAACAAAAATCAACGAAAACGTAAATCTGCAGCATTAACTGACACGCCGATAATAATCAACAGATAATTTTGCCGAGAATGAAAAAAAAAAAGAAAATGGGAAAAAAATTAATAGAAATTAAACTGGAAACAACAAAGAATATCTGCGAAAAACAAAAAAAGCAAATGTTTACTGAATCCAAAAATAAAAATTAGATTCAGTGTACAGTGTAAAAGAAGAGCGCACGTGTCATGTAGTAATAATGAATACTACCACATTTGCTTAAATTCATATTATTTTTTTAATACGTTATTTAAACAACTCACCTTACACGTTGTAACAATTTACCCTACAACGAGACACGTTAAATAAATTATGCTTTGCTTGCTTACTTAAAAATTGTTTGTATACGTAATTCAAGGCAAAGTAAAATTAGTGATTCAAGCATACAGGTACTAAGCCCACAAATGTAATTTTTTGTTTTGTTGTAATCATAGGTAAAAAAAATAAAATGATACTAATGTCACTATTTTCTAAATGTTTAATAGTTAGGTTTCATTTCATGTTAATGTCTAAAGAAATACAACCAAAATGCAATTTGGCATTGATAACATTTTGAACCTTTAAGGTAGTAAAAAGAAGGAAAGAAGGAGCAGCAATACATAATTTTTACACAGTGTTTTTCAACGGTTGTGGGGAAAAGTTTTAGTTCAGATGCAAACGTTGTTCTGCATTTCTTAATTGAACTTTCTCGCCTATAAATAGTTAGTTTATGATTATAACGTACAGATATCAGGCACGTGCGGAAGAAACATCTTAGGATCTATCGATAAATGCCAAAAGATAATTAGACTCTTTTAAATTGCCATGCAGTTCATAAAACTGATCGATTTTAATAAATGCTGACTTCTTTTCAGTTAATTTCAACAAATCTCAGTAACTATTGTAAAGTTTCTCAACAGCTGATCTTTACAACTTTTTTGTAATACTGCAAAAGTCTGATAAATTACTGTTGCGATTCTTTCTCATCAAAAGAAAAATCTGCAAGCACACAAGTAATTGGTTCCAAATTAGGCATTTTAATTATCTTGAAGTTTTTTTATATGTGTTACCATTTAATTACAAAAAAAGTAACCACTAAATTTAAAACCACGTTTACAACCATAGCCTAAAATATTCAATTTACAAACTACGCGTTTCTAAATAATTTTATATTTAAATTTTATAATTGAGGTGCACGAAACATTCGTACAAGTGTTTTAAATAATGTAAACTGTAAATAGCTGTAAACGACGGAGAACACGTTGAATTAATTTGTTTTAAATAATTTTTCATAATTCAGAATCTTATACGTTAATAGCTTTGACCTGTACGGAAATGAAATTGGTCAAACACAATGCACAATATTGTCTAATCGCAAATAAACACACAATGTATCGTAATATATGTTAGTTGTAGAAAAAGTAATTATTTATGTATCTCAAACAGTCTCATAAAGATTATTTGATTGAAACCAAATAATAAAACTGTCTATCGGAAGTCAATTGAACAGTTTAATACAAAGGAGTCAAAAATAAACTCGTATGTAGAAAGATTGTAGCAATTGTTTTTTTGTAATGGTGTAGGGAAAGATCCCGTTGCTTTTAACCTTGATAGGGGGAGAAGCTTACATTGTCTTAAAGGGTTTACTAACGCTTAATTTACAAAGTACTAAGTCATATAAGAATTTAAAAAAGTCACATAAATAATTATAGTCAAAAACGTTTGGTAATAGCTGAACGCTATAAATTTTATAACGTAGTGCAAGAGCAAAACAAAAATGTCAAATAGTTTGTGGCTAAACTAAAGAATTACTCACAGTATTGCTATTTTGGTCAGTTTTTAACAGAATGCTTGAGAGACAGACTAGTGTGTGGGGTTAGATCTTATGCAATTAAACAAAAGCTACCGTCAGAAGATAATTTAACATTTGAAAATGCCTACGAGACTGCACCGTCAATAGAATTGGCTGAGAGTCGAGTAAAATCTGTAGGTAACAAAAGTAATTTGTCATGTGTCGCAGAACACTTAGACAAATTGTCAGCCAAAAAAGAGTCTAATAATAGTCCAGGCATAAGTCAAACTCAAAAAAGGGTATGGAAACCTTGCGTCCGTTATTCTAGACAGCACGATGCTAATAGCTGTCCTGCAAAATATTGAGAGTGTTTTAGGTGTAAAAAAAATTGGTCACACAAGTAGAGTTTGTAAAAGCTCAAATGTCAATGTAGTTGAAGAGGAAAACTAGTCTAAATTAAGCAAAGATTCATTCGTCTTAGAATTTTTGTCATTATTTCAGTCAGGTTAAGCCGAATCTGAAAAAATCGAGTTGAACATTGAAGGTAACAAAATTAATTTTGAAATTGGTTCTGGTGCAGTGGTACAGTGAAGTATGATTTAAGAATACTTACAGGTCAAATTGTCACTATTTTATTTAAAGCTGATGTCTTTGTCAAACATAAAAATGAAACTGTCAACCTACCCTTAGTAGTTTTAAAAAGCAGTAATAGATTTTTGCCTTTGCTAGGTAAAAACTTCTTAAATACATTACATCCTGAATGGAGACAGAACATTAATTTTAGTGAGTTAAATCTCAATTTTCAGTCCGATACAACGTCTAGTAAAAGTTGGCAGTCGAGGTCTAAACGTCAAAAGTCAAATGTTAATGTCAGTCTTATTAGTAAAGTCAAAGATAAAATAGAATCAACCGATAATCAAATCAATAGTCACGAAATGTCGAATTTAGTGTCAAAAATTTTAAAAAAGTTTGGGGATGTTTTTATAGATCAGCCCAGATCTTGCATTAAACATTATAGATAGAATTAAAATTGAAAGAAGGAGCACAACCAATATTTCATAAAGTTTATAGTACGCCGTATGCTTTCAAAGAAATAGAACTAGAATTATCCGATTTGGTTAAATTTGGTATATTAAAGAAGGTTAACTTCAGTAATTGGGCAAGTCCTATAGTAGTAGTTCCAAAAACAAATTCACATAAAATACGAATATGTGTAGATTTAAAAAAAACCTTAAACCATTCTTTAGATAGTGATCATTGCGTCTTACCTTTGCCTGAGGACATTTTCGCATGTCTTAGTAGTCATATTTTTTTCACAGTCATTGATTTAAAAGGTGCTTATCACCAATTGCGAGCTAGTAAAAAAGCGCAAGAACTATTAGTGATTAATACTCACCTAGGTTTGTTTGCTTATACTAGGTTAACGTTTGGTGTTAGTTCTGCACCTGAAATTTTCCAATCCGTATATAATATTTTAATTTTAGATCCATCTCTAAGGGAATCTTATGCAAAAAGACTTCAAGAATTTAATGTTAAAATAAATGTCAGAAAACGTAGTTTCTTAAAAATAAAGTGGAACTTTTGGGTTATGTGATAGATGTTACCGGAATTCATCCAATAAATAACAAAATTCAAGCAATTAAGTCTGTGCCTACACCTAAATCAGTAACAAAATTAGAATCATATCTTGGATTATTTAACTACTATGAAAAGTACATTCCAATGTTGTCATCTAAACTAAAGCTCTTGTATGATTTGTGTCAAACTAATGTCAATTTTTCAAAAAATTAGACAGAGGAATGTAAAAGTGCGTTTCAGTTAAGTAAAGATCTGCTAGCATCAGATAATGTATTAACACATAACGATCCAAAACTCCCTATTGACGTTATTTGCGATGTATGCTGTTATGGTGTTGGATGCTTTTTTAGTCACCAAATTGATAATGCAAAAAACCGGTAATGTTTGCTTCTAGTACTTTATCCGCTACAGAGCAAAAATATAGTAATTTGGAGCAAGAAGCCTTGGCTAAAATTTTGCTGTAAAAAAATTCCAAAAATGTTTGTATGGTAGAAAATTTATTTGAATTACGGATCATCAACCATTATCAGTATGACATTCAGTATAGAAAAAGTACATACATCAAAATAACGCAGATGGTTTATCTCCCTTACTTTGTAAAGATAAAACAGATGTTCCTAATTTCTTGTGTTCATTTAATTTAGTAGATCAAATTTCGTTGATTTCGAATGATATTTCCAATGAGGTAAATAAAGATCCAGTGCTTGTTAAAATCAAGGAATTTACTATATCTGGTTGGCCTGCAATGGTAACAGATAAGAGAATTAAACCATATTTTAAGAGACAAAACAAGCTATCTGTGGAAGAGAACTGTATTTTGCTAAAAAATAAAGTCATTATTCCACAATTTTTGCAAAATGAGACCCTTAAATTGTTTCACAAACAACACATTGGAATTGTTCGTAGTAAAATCTTTATGCGTTCTTACTGCTGGTGACCTAACATGAATGCAGATATTGAAAAATTTATCTCATTTTTTGATGTTTGTCAGCAGTGTCAAAATTTTACAACTTGAAACAGCAGTTTATTGCCTTGGTCATCTGCACGTCATAATTTTTATAGAGTCTATGTGGATTTTTTCTTTAATTCTTTTTAATTTTAGTTCATCAAAAATCTAAATGGTTAGAGGTAAGACTAATGCAAAATATTACTGATGCATCAAAAACCATTTCAGAGAGATATTTTTTTAATTTTTGGTCTACCTGTAGAACCTGTTTCTGATAATGATCCACCTTATACTTCTAGTGAATTTATATCATTTTGTCAAGCAAATGGAATTAAACTTGTTAAATCACCTCCTTACCATGCGCAAAGTAATAGGGCAGTAGAGCGTGGAAGGGCCAAATATTTCACAGAATGTTATTTTAAACAAACTAAAAAATTTCTTTTTTACGTACAGAAATACCCCATCAACAGTAACCGGGATTTCACCTGTTAAAGGTATCTTAAAGAATAGAACTGGAACAAGGTTTGATTTGTTAAAGCCTTCTTCTCATAATAAACATAAAAATGTCATATGTCTTCGTGCTTTCCTACTTTGTCCATGTTTTAATTATATGTATATTTGGGCAGAAATTAAACATTCCACTGTTAGATTGGCCTGATGAAGTTAGCACAATATCCAACAAAACGTAGCCACAATTACTACAGAGTTTTCTTTCTGAGTTGTGCCTATCCTCCACATCGAAAGATCTATGGTCGCATAGAAACACACCAAACTATTAAGTTTTTGGAGGAGTTGTATCGTTCTCATAGTAAAAATGTCATGTTCGACTAAAGCAAGTATACTTTACATAAAATAAACGAAAACGTGTTTATTCAAAATAAGCAGACAAAGTTATGGCAATAACAAAAGTTGAGACTAATATTAAATTTGTACATTCAGATGATTTGCGTTCAAATAAGTTAGAGCCGATACATTTTGATCAAAGTGATGTTGTCACCGAGAAAATGCTACCACGTTTTAGTAAGGAGCCAAATGCTACCTCAATACATACAACTCGATTGTGTCTCAAAAAATAATGTACCTAGTGTTGTAAAGGAAGTTGAAATTAAATCAGACAAAAATATTTGGAACAAAGTTTCAGTGCTAACATACCTGTTGACAAATATTCAATTTCAGCTTTTACTCCGAAAGTACCCCCTGACCACTACTCGTGCTGGAATAGTTGTAAAACCACCTTTGAGGTTAAATCTTTAATAACATGGAGAAAAATGTTGTGTTTTTGCAATAATAAATGCGCTTTATATTTTAAGTGAGCATAAAAGCAAAAATGTATGTAAGAAACAATGTGACGTTTTAACATGTCATAAAGAACTGTTATGTATTATTTAAATACATAACACAAACACTAAAGGCGGGTTGCACAAAGCAAATCAAAAATGTAGCAAGTGATTATTTCTGAAATCAATTGTTACATCACCAATAAACGTGGTTTCATTGGCTGGTTGCAATTGTTTTGAGAAATAATCAGTTGTTACATTTTTGATTTGCTTTGTGCAACCCGCCTTTACTGTTTTTAAGTTAAAAAATCGTACTAATATTATGCGTTGTAATTGTAGGTACGTAACCATAACTACATCTTAAATAATAAATTATTTTTTCATTTTATTTCGTAATATAAATAGTAGTATAACGATCTACATCTCAATCCTAGCTTTAAATTAAAAAAAAACACATGATAGAACCTCAATACATTGAGTTTTTCAATAGGTTAAATCACGTACTTGTTACCTACAAAATACAAGAGGAAAGTTGCAATATTAAAACAATTATTGTTTTAAAATAATTGTTTAGTAATACTAAATACAGTGAGATCGAGATTATTCTTAAACTACGTGACACTGTAGTATAAGTAACGCAATAAATATCTGTTAAAAACGTTAACGAACAGGTCACGTGGCTTGCGAATAATCTCGATCACCCGTTATAACTCGTACTGTGTATTTACTATGCTACAAATTTAAATTAATTTCTCTTTTCCGGTCAATGGCGTTGTTAAATTTTAATTTCATATGTGCAATTACTTGAAAAAATACAAATCATTATGATTATTAAGTAACTAATTACTACCTCTTCATGAAACATATTTGATTTTATCTTAAAAATTTGTTTCTAGTTCACTAAACTATTTTTGCTACAAAATCTGACAGTTGTTTTCCAAATGTCACTATTTAATTTTATTGGTATTATAGGAATCAGCGAGTGCTAGTTAATGAGTCAAAAGTCTTAAACTTTACGTTGCCTACCGATGAGTCATAAGACACCTCTCGCGATTTCAACTATAGTCGGTAGCTTAATGTATCCGAAGTTTTCGCTTAAATTACTAACAGCACTGGCAATTGATAGCAGCAGGAAATTATTAAAAATATAGTTTATTGCTAATATTAATAATCAAAACACATTTAATATCTATTGTTTGCTACTCATCAAATTCTTTAAATATAACTTCTGATTCTCTAATTTAAATTAAATAAAATAGCTTCTGTTAATGCTATAACTGCTTCCTTTGTTAAATTTAAATTTTAAAATTGTTGTTCAACAACTAATTTAACATGAAATCAAATAATGTAACTCGATCGTTATCCTGCACTTATTTTAACGTAACTTTGTAAAATAATATTAAATTTGAATGTTTTTTCAATAATGGTTACTCTTTCTTTATCGACTAATAACCCTCCAACACCATAGCTCTTTAAGTACCATCAGTCTCAAAGGACTATTGTTGTTGTTTTACGTATATAGCAGACTATATTTTGTTTGTTTGTAATTTTACAAAAGTGGAAAATAACAATGGCAACGTTAGTTATAAAGATTTGTTTTTACATATAATTTGTAAACCTATACATTGATTAATTAAAACACGCGTTTACGTATATTTCAGTTGTTGTTAATACAATAAAAAAAATACAAAACAAATAAAATTAGTAAAGTAAATATTTAAACCTAAAATATTATTTGTCGCCCTCTCCTACCAGAAGGATTTAACACCGTTCCTGTCTAAAATATTAACTATGGTAAATTCTTAAACAAATTTTTATTTGTTGTTATAGTTATTGGTAATTGTTTTTCGTTTATTTATTCATATTTTAATAATGAAAAACGCTAGCAAAGTAAATTTATTTATATTTTAACATTTTAGTATTTATTTAACATTATAGTATAGTATAGAAAAAGAAAATTATTACAAAAAAAGTCTAATTTAATGCCTCATATAAAACTTTAAAGCAAAGATGTTCAATTTTTTAGATTTTATACAACGCACTACTCAACAAAAGGCAACGCGTCCTGCATATATAAGTTGCAAGTTAACCACGGCTACTCTTAAAAAATTGATTTTTAAGGAAGAGCAGAGACGTATAGAAGAACCATTTAACAGATAAGTAAAAGTTAAACACTAAAAAACTTTATTCTGATCGTTTAATAAACAATATATATATATAATAAATATAAACAATAATATTAAACAAAATTTTTACTACATAATTTAAATTAAATACAGTCGGACCTCCATTCAATGAACTCCTATTTAATGATTTTTTCTATTTAGTGATGTTTTCTTCAGGATATTGACCTTTGGCTTAAAATGCGTGTAAAAACACCTCTAAATTATGATGTTCAAATTCTATATTATGATCTTTTTCAAAGAAAATGTTACCCAACTACTAAAAGTTTTCTTGGAATCACGTACAATTTACTTTACCTTTACAATACCGCATTGTTAAACGGATAAGCGGATTATAAGACTTCTTAATTTACAATACAGAAAGGCTATTAGTAATGGTACTAAAAATTCTGTACATTTGTAAATGACATAAATGCATGAATTGTTTAGAGGATTATAGGATTTCCTTCGAGTTTTGAAATGCATTGTCATGTTATTGAACACGTTTCAGTTGCAATTTTTTCGTTTCAAGTTGTTTAAGTTTAAAGTTGGTTAAAAATGACAAAACGAAAGTGTTTATAATTAATATGTATTTCTTATGTACGGTTAAATTTGTGTTTTATTTTTTAAGTATAAATTCTATACAATGAAGTTTCTATATAATGATGTTTTTGAAGGGAATTTTGAACATCACTATATAGGAGTTCGACTGTACTTTAGAGTTCAATATAAACTTAGATACAATTTGCATAAAATTAGATTTTAAAATTTTACTACACAAAAACATTAATTTTTGTTATATGATTTGTGTGAATAAAACTTGAATGTATTCTATGAGAAACTGTGAAAAAACTTTAAGGTTTTGAAAAGAGTTTGTTAAAAACACGACGTTAATGTTTGCTTTATAATTTTTGAAAAAAAATTACATCGTAATAAGTTATAAATGTTTAAAAAATGATAAATGACTAATTTTGACAACCACGTGAAAAAGAATTCATTTATCATTTTGCATAAAGCTCTGTCAACTAAGCATTGTTTAAAAAGTGCTGTTATTGGTGTATAGAAAAGTTTTATAAATTAAAATGCAATTTACAATCAATATGTTTTTAATTTATATTAAGTTTTTATGTTATAAAAACTTATATAACAAAATAAATAGTTTATATAAAAAATGCATTGTATTGTATTTTCAAAAGTTCTCTAGTATTCGAAATATAAAATTATTGGTTGTCTAAAATTGGATTACCCGTATCACAAGTCTTAAGTGCTTTGTATAAACTCTTAGTAGAACGGCTTAACTTAATCCCAATTGAACAAATACGGCTTATAACTTTATACTTTTATATAAATAGTATTTAAACTTAGCCACCAACAAACTAAAAATCAGTAACGTCATTTGTAACGAAAGACTTGGTTGTAAGACAAGCAATGGCCGTCAACACAAAAAGTGAAAAAAAAGTACTTTTTAACTTTTTAAGTTAAATAAACTAAAAATTTCATAACGCAAATTCTAGTTTAAATACAAATCCTAATACGCAAGAATAATTAATCTTAATGTGCGTCATATTTCGTTCATAATTATGCTACACGCTTTACAGTTTATAACTTTTAAATTTGCATAAAATATGCATGCCATGTGTACAGACTTACTTTATATAAACTTACTTAAGTAACATGCAACTGAGCTAGCAAATACACTCTGTAACAATAATAATTTAATAAAAAATGTAATGCAAACAAGTCAATTGTAAAGAAATAAAATAAAACTATATTTCAGTTTATTGAATTGTACTTTAACAAAATATTTTTTATAATCGTAATTAAGAAAATTAATTAAAAACCGTATTATAAACAATATCAGAATATTAAATTATAATCTTTTGTTTAATTTTTAAAACAATAATTTTTAATATTTCAAAATTTAATATGATGTAATCTAAAGAAAAACCATAAAAACGTATTTTAAAATAAGGATTGTTTTCAAATTACTTTTCTAAGAAGAGCAAATGTTTTAAGGTATCTCTAAATATGCTTTAATAATTAACTATAAATTACATATTTGTTTCAAAGACGTCAAATGTTTGTCTAAGTATTATTAATTATTAAGCTGCGCAATAAAATTTTTAAAACAATAAACTATAACACAAACGCACATAATAAATATTTAAACAATTTTGAGTTATGTATAGTAGTTTTCTATATTTAAATTTAGTGTTTTCTAATCAAGTTCAAGAATGTTCGGATGTGGCGACTTTACTTTGATCACACTACTTCAAACTTAAACAATTTCAAACTTCTGTTGTTGCATAAGTTGCAAAAGTATAATGTTTAGATCTTAAATGCTTTGTTTTAGTATTTATTTTACATACTATTTTATTACGCACAAATAGTTTACATTTTACCAAAAATTTTATTTTTAGTGGTGTTAGTATAAACTATTAAAACTAAAAAGTTTTGTACAAACATGCACGCAAAAAAATTTTATAAAAATTGCTAGACATTTTAAAGAACATTTTTTTATTGATTATTTTTGTTTTTTTCAAACTTTTTGTATTATTATAATTAATATAAATATTAAAACATAATTTATTTAAAGAAATAAATGTATTGTTTTATGCTAGATTTTTGTGTTGACTTAACACGTAGATTTAAAATTTCTAATTGTAGTTATTGCTAACTGGATATTAGCTACATCAATTATGATACGCTTGAACTTTGCGAAAGATGTAAGCTTACATTAATTTAACGAGTGTTTGCTAACTTTAGTTTTGACTACATTTAGGTAAGGATACTTGATCGGATGTGTATGTACGCATATAGTTAAAATTTATTAGTGATCTTAGTTATACAACAGAAAAATAATTTAGTTAAAATCGCTGAAAGCTGAACAGAAATAAACAAATAGAACTTATAGCTTACTTTGAATAGCAAATACATACATAATACGATTAGACAATTTGATACACATTGAATTACACTATGGTTATCAAATAAACGCAGTTACACTGAAACAAACTAGCAAAGTATGAATTTAATCAAGGCCTTTTTTTGCCACTGTAACATTTGTCTGAACTACCTTTTTGGCGAGTTATAAATCAGTTAAATAGTTTTACCTTAGTTCAAATATTAATGTGGAAAGTGCCCCTGGTCTATCTTGCTGTAAAACATTAAATTATCGCCAAAAGGAAGCTGACCTTGATCGCTATTTTGTATTACCTGCCTGCAATATAAATTTTTCTAGGAAATTCACCACAACGACTTTTGTGAAATAAGATTTGTTATTGAAAATTTACTTTGCTGAAAATAGCAATTATCAATCGATATTCATAATTGACTCTCCACCAATTTACATTAACATAACTAACCAGTGGTGTCAGCGCACCAGTGAACTAGTAAAATTTAATTAATATACAACTTTTAGCAAATTAATAAGCAACAACAAGTAACAACGTAGATAATATAAATATTAGATAACAAGTTAACAGTTTGAATTTATAACAAAAACATATTTGCTAAAGTACGAACAATTTTGTTTTTGCTTTGAAACCATCTATTTTTTAATTAACTAAATATAGTTAAAAATTTTGATCAGAATTATATTACCTAGGTCTAGATCGATCTTGTTTTCGATTTAAAACTTTAGGCGCAACTTGGGAGTAACTCAGTTTTTTTTTATGACGAAAGTAACGATTACGTTACAGCCCACTTAGTTTTTGCTATTTAAAAACTTTAGTTACTGTGCTACCGAGCTTACGAAAACCCCGCAAAATATGCAAACTAATTTAAAAGAGAAATTGTGTAGACCAATCATGCAATTCTTGTTCTTGTAGAAAAATTAATTTTAATTTACCTACATTTGGTAAGTTGTATATTATTTTTCTCCTTAATTAAACTTAACACGATTTCTTTAAGGTTCTTCTATGAGTATGTTAAAGTTCACGTTTGTTACTGTTGTGTTGCATTTGTTCTTGTGTTTAACTAATTTATGTTTAATGTTAATTTATTTGTATAGTGGTCTTCATAGTGCAGTCCAAAACACACCAATTTTTAGTCTATAAATAGGCCTAAAGAAATGCGCATTTAACTGCACAAAACGTCGCCTTATATAGAAGAACCTTAAAGAAATCGTATTAACATTTCGTATTTTTAGGTTAAAATTGTTTATATTTGTAGTAAAAAAACCAGTAAGAATTATTAATTAAAGTTACTTTTTGTATTACAGTTTTAATCCATAAGAGGTAGAACTCAAAACATGTTCATTTCGAAACACGGAACATTATTTGCAATGTCATTCATTTTTTCGATAAAGAACAAGTGGCTTGTTAATGAATATATTTAATTAAAAGCAATTCTGAAATTTCTGCTGCTAGAACAAAAAAAAAATTAAAAATTTTTAAAACCTGGATTTTATTACAGAAAACATGTGATACATGTAAACTTAATCCAGTTGAATCTATATAGAATCTTGTAAAATGAAAATTTGCATTAAATAATATCTAATAATAACTAAGTTAGTTTGAAATGCATTTTTTGATTTAACAAATAAAGATTGGGAAACGCAGCGCAATCGTGTATTATATTAAAGATATGTAGAAAACATATGGTTTAGTTGAAGGTTTAGTTGGTAACGTTATGTAAAATTTGATGTTTAAAGTGAATAGTAGTGATTTCGATGTGGATGAGCGAGAAACTGAAAAAAGTGAATCTTTAAGTAACCAGGATTAATTAATGTTTGGCCTCGGTCGTATTGTCCTTTTATAAACAAATACGATGTGTTGTATTTTGTACCAAAATTAGTATGTTTTCACTTTTTTAATAAAAGATTTGTTAAAAAGCCGTACTAGTTGTGGTTATCATAATTGTAATAAACAATTGAATTAAAACGAGATATTTGTACAGAGATCAAGATTTTTTATACGTTATACGAAAACATGTTTTTAGCTACAACAATTATATGTTTGCGTATTAATCATTTGTTTTCCTTGCTTTTTTTAATTTAAAACGGTCTCAGGAACATTTCACTCTTTCATCAATAAATAATTTTTTTTTAAAATCAGCATCCTGAAATGATATTTATTTTAATTTAAATTTTATTTTTTTCGTATTATCTGCTACAAACAACAAAAAAGTTCTACTTTAATCGCACCGAAAGTATACATGCACTTTTTTTATGTTTTCATAAGCAGCATAATCGGCCAGAAATTTTACTTTTCCGACTTAGGCCGGTAAAATGTAATATAATTTTGTAACTAGAAGTAAAGTGAAGTAGCACTATTAATTATAATTTTTTGCGTCATTTGTCATTCTGTTCGATTTATTAACATTACCAGTGTTGTTGTTTGAAATGACACTAACAATTTTTTTCAACAAACAATTGTTACAAGTTTTTGCTGGTTACAAACCTGCACGGCCAACTCTCAATAGTCGGAGAGAGGGTAGGGTTCCTAGAGAAGATTGAAAAAATAATTAAGGGCGCCAGAGCCTATCCAAAGTCAGTTCTGCTTGCTCACCACAGAATGGTATCACTTGTAACAAGATGTTAAGTTCGTAACTGCTGAAAGAAACGAATAAAAGAGAAAAACTAAATCATTAATAACAATTGTACTTTAATTACTCGATTAAATATATCTATATATTATCTATCTAAATATAGTCGAAGTTAAATAGCCACATTTAAGTAGACGCTAGTGAGAATATATAACATCGAATCACAGTAGGTTCGGCAACTTACACTACATAGATAAATTTGGTTTACATGGATAGCGAAGAGTAAATTTATAGTAAATCTCAGTTGCATATAGCAGGCGAGATACATGAAATAATGATAATAAGTACGGCCTTAATACTACAATCTCATAATAAATATTGGGAGTACACAGCATACGTCATACACAATAAGTAATAAGCAAGAAAAAGTACTACGGAATTAATATTCACACAGTTTCGTGAGCGACCTTGTTGACAACAAAATAAGATCATTATAAAATCACTTACCAAACACAGGAGTTTCACAGGTGCGTAGAGAAAGTACTTTCCCCCAACACGTCGTCCTGTAAATAATTTGAATTGCAAATCGTGTCAAACCAATGCCTCACGAAATCAAGATCTATAACATCATTACTTAAATTTTTAAAGTATACACATAGCACAACCCGAAAGTCGGATGCTGTTTTACCCTTTTTCTATGATTTAATTAATTCCAACAGTAGGCCTTAGAAATATTTAGAATCGTCCCAACACAATATTCGTCGAGGGTTATCTCTCGTCTGTCGGTATCGAATAGAATTCATGGGCCGGATGGTGGTAAGAATAGCCGGTGACGATACAAATACCCCACGATCGCAACGAAATCACAAACTTTCCCTGATGGGCTTTAAATTATAGCCAGAATGCCCTTAGTTATTAGGTGACACATGGCGGGCTGCGGGAGCAAATTAGTTATTTAAAGAAACTACATAACTTCCATCGTGTTCCTAACACGTGGATGAATTTAGAGAACGAACTTTCACTCACGCAACCCTAGATATTACCAGGTACGATGCTGCAGTCAAAATGTCGGAAGTCTCATCGGAATGACGTCTGCTCAATCCAACGTAACCAACGAACCCGATAGATGGCGTCAAGAAATATAAAAGCAACTTTTAATTAAATTGATATACAGGGTACTACATTATTTAAATTTATGTACGTAACACAATAAATTTACTTTTTAACTTTTTAACAAATCTATACTATAAAAGGTTTGTGCCAGTGTTTAATATAATGTATGTTTTATGTTTAAGCTTTATTATGGTTGGAGTTACAAAAAATTATCAAAAATGTTACTTAATTCTTCAATAGTCAAAAATCTGCTAGTAAATGGTTGTGGACAAAGCAACCGAACTTGCAGCGTGTGCTGCTATTTTGAAAATCAAAAAAGATTGTGGTATGGCTAGAAGTAATATATTAAAATCAATTTCAAACAAAATGAAAAAGCAGAGACTCCAATAAAATAATCATTGCAATTTACGAAGTGTTAGATGTTTACACGGTTGACAAGCAAGTGACAACGTTAAAAATTTTAGTGAGTAATTTGCAAGACAAGGTTAATTATACTGGCGAACAAAAAACTATACCAAAATATCTTTTAAGAATTGGCTTCAAACTTAAAAAATATGAAAACCGACGAAAATTGCTTATGGAACGCAATGATATTGTAGTTTAGCGTTCTCGTGATCAACGAAAGTTGAGAGAAAACGATGCTCTCGGAAAAAATAAAAAACCGATTACATATTTACACAAAACTTTTATTCACCTATTTTATGAGGTAACTCAAAGAAGCAACTAGGTGTATACAAAGCTGATTGATCTGGTCAGCGGTAGACTATTTTACACGCCGATAGTGCACATAAATTTGTAAACAACACCTTATTAGTTTATAAATCTAAGAGCAATTTAAGAAATTACCACAATGACATGAATCATTACAGTTTTATCCAGTAAATCAAAAAGCAGTTGATTCCAAATTTTCCTTCAGAAAGAATTGTTGTTATAGATAATATACCGCACCGTAGTGTTAAAATCAACAAACCTCCTACCCAAGGTACAAAAAAGCAAAAAACTAGAGATTTTATTGAAAATAACGAGGTTTCAACAATTGGGGATATGCAAAAAACTAAATTGTTAGAACTGTGTTATGTTAAAAGTGTTTTAGTGTGCTTTTCGTACCGTACAAGTTTTGTCTCGGAATGCTCACTTTTCGCTACATCAAGAGTAGTGGCTGTCAATTGGGGTAAAACCATTTTCCGTCAACTGTTGTACTGTAATCATCTAACATACGCACACGGCGAGACATTTATTTCTAAACATTTACGCTCAACCACGTTATAAATGGGTGTAGTACTTTTGCTGCTCATGTCAAAGTCTTTCTGTGGTAAGAATTGATTATATTTTTTTGATTCAGCTTGATTTTCTTGTAATTGTAATGCGGAGAGATTCACACTTGTTAATTCATACTGAAAAAATTTCCATGATGATGTCACAATCTTCAATGTCGTAAAAAAGACGTTGCACCTACGTTGATTAAGGATATCAAAACTTTTTATTAATTATTGCAATGGTAACCGTATTGGAAGACCCGCTTACTAAAATATTAATACTAGTCTGGAGAAAACTTATTTTAGCAAATTTTAGGAACTTTTGGGGAAGTTGCCGCTAGCTAGCGGCATACTTTAAACAAAAAAAAGTATTGTATTTCCTATTCTAATTTTCTTCTATCTACGTTGTCAGTCGTTTACATGGAAGACTGTACGTACATATCGGGTTGTTGTCACAATTAATTGTAAAACTTTTTTTGTGTGTCATATAATATAAATCGATGCGCCCAACCCGAGATAATTTAGGTTTTAAGTTTAACAAAGTATTTCTTACAAAAAATTATAATTTATTTGTATCCTACAATACACATTTAAATTAAGCGCCCAGCGGTATAAAAGTAACAATTTTGATGTTAAAAGAAAACAACAAATACAATGGGATTAAAAACATTAGAAATGATTCAATGTCGTACAAATTGAAACCGAGAGACAATCTTTTTTCACGGGTGAACAGCTTCTCCAATAACAAAAAAAAGAAAACATTTTTTGCATAAAAAGTAAATACAATATGGTAACTCAAACTTTTATTGTTTACAACTTGTTTCAATCGATGACTTATGGTTTGGTTAAGTAGTACATACATTCTTATGAAAATCTCAAAAAACGCCTTGATTCGTAGATAATGTCTAAAGATGAGTGGTTCTTTTAACACGGTATTCGTATGCTGCCAGAAAGATAAAGAAAATAGTCATCAGCAATGGACGTTTAGTAACACGTGCTTGTCTTTTTTAAAAAACAAACACTTTGTTAACAATAATTTTATTCGTACGTCTTGCAAACAGTTAAAATTTTTATGCGTTACAAATAATTATCAAAATCATGACTGTTAACTATAGTATTGGTATTGTAATTTGAACTCATAATAGATAATAAGACGTTCAGAAAAGTCACCATCACCAAGTCTTTAAATCTAATTTTAGCACCATGGAAATATATGTATTTTATGTTTTAAATGAAATGACAACTTTTATGGAAACAGTATTGAGTTGCTATAAACTTTTGATGACAATATTTTCAACTGTAACCAATTCACTCAAGGTTATCAATAGTAGCGTTTTTGTTCATGTATTTTTTGTTAATGTATATATACAAGGTTATTTTTGCTATACGCCTCGGAAGATTGTAGCCAAAGTACGTGACTTAAAAAGTTTCACTTTTGAGATATACAGGGGTCTATCATGGGTACCTTTTAAAATTATTTTCTTATTATAAAGGGTGTTGCAAAGACCGCAAAAGTGTCAAAATTGTGTTTTTTTGATTGAAACTTCTTGTATATTATTCCATTTTTGGATGCTTCAATCAAAATAATTGTATGTTTTAATAATGTTTATAATTGTGTCAAAAATAACCTAATTTTCATGTTTGAGATACTTAAGAAGTATTTAAGTTATGGGAACAAAAGTGTAACAATAGATTATAATAAACTTTACATCTTATACAGGATGTCTATTGTGTTTAAAAATATCTAACAATTAACTATTATACAAATAATAATTTATAATTGCGCAGATTATAGTAGTAGTAATTATAATAATATACCAACGATAAATAATAAACCAAACAAGTAGATTAGAAGAAATGAACTTCACAATTGGTCTCTTTTTCCTAAATCCCCGAAATGAATTATAATATTGAAACGTCCGAGAAATTACTTGCAAATGCAAGAACCTTCTAGAACTGTTATCTAGTTTCTAGAAGATATAGCGAAAAGTGAGGAACGATCGAGAAGAATTCGCCGATGTCTATAAAAGCCGAAGATGGAAATCGTAGATCAGTTATTGTCGAAACGCGAATGCAGCTGTATTAAGAAGATTATCAAGTTGAAATAAATACGTATCGTTAGCACGTGTTTGTCTACATAAATAAATCGAGAATAATCGTGTATGTGATAATTAGTGTAAACAAGTGTGAAATCCGAGAACGTTATCTTATCTTAAGTGATATAAATTATAGTGTAAGTGTTTTTCTTAAATATTATTATTAGATTTAATTAGCTCGGTTAATTTAAAAGTGTATATATTTCTAGAATAAGTAAACGTAGTTTTTAATCGTTTAAATAAATTAGTTTTTAATAAATAGATACGTAACAGTGGCGTCAGGTGTTGAGGTATCAAACCGTTCGCGATTTTTAGTGTGAATACCATTAAGTTATTTGATATCGCACCCGTGTGTTTATTTTTAAAGTATAAAATAGTGTTTATTAAACTTTTTCTTTTAACAAGTGCGTGATCGCGATTAAATTCGTTTCCGGACACTAGTGGTTTAATATTAATAAGTGGATAGTTATTAAATTTTGTGTTATACAAAAACTGCATTTTAAAAAGTAGTGTATTTAAAAACTTTATATTCGTGTTATATTTAAATTTATGCCGGTGACGCGTTTGCAAGCAGTTAAAATGGATTCAAAAATAATTGAAATTCTCGAATCGATGAATAGAAAAATGGGCGAAAATTCACAGAAAATTGAAGAAAAACTGTCGGAAAGTTCACGAAAAATGGAAGAAAAACTCTCCGAAAATTCACAGAAGATGGAAGAAAATTCTAGAAAAATGGAAGAAAATGCTAGAAGTTTAAAAGAAGAAATAAGAGCGAGCATGGAAAATCAAATAAAGACTATTGAGGAACAAATACAGGTTAGTGTAGGAAATCAAATCAAAATTGCGCAAGAGGAAACCCAAGCAGATATGCTAAATTTGAAAGAAGAAATTTGCGAATCTGTGAATGAGAAAATAGAAGCAATAGAGGACAAATTAGAAGACAGAATGAAACTGCTCGAAGAAAGAATGAACCAAATGAATTACCATGGTGAAGGAAGTGTCACGAGTGAAGATTTAATAATGGACCGTCGGGAAGAAACCACCCACAAGTTCAAAGTTGTACCACCGAATTTTGATGGTAAAGTTCCATGGTCAACCTACCACAAGCAGTTTGAAGCCGCAGCTACAGCTAATGGTTGGAGCAACAAGCAGAAAGCGACGTCTTTAATAGTGTCCTTACGTGGAGAAGCGCTTGGAATTTTACAAACTGTTCCGGACCACCTGCAAGAAAATTACGAACTCTTAATTTCACGATTAGAAATGAGATATGGAGATGCCCTTCTTCAACAAGTCTATCAAGCTCAAATTAAAAGTCGGGTTCAAAAAGCTGCCGAAAGTCTTCAAGAGTTTGAGGCTGACATCGCCAGATTAACACGGCTTGCGTATCCTACAGCACCAGATACCTTCTTGGAGCAGTTGGCTATTCAAACCTTCGTAGACGGCCTCCGAGACAACGAAACTCAGCAGACTCTACGGTTAGCACGACCGAAAACGTTGGATGACGCTTTAACCCATGCTTTGGAGTTCGAGGCGGCAAAACAAGCGTCGCACCGAAGCAGCCATAAGCTCAGTTGTGCTACAGAAATACCCTCGAACTCAGAAGAAAGCATTGAAGACATAGTGCGACGTGTATTTCGGGAACAAGTAGCTCGAGGAAGAGAAGTGACGTGCTGGAACTGCGGGGAAGTGGGCCACGAACGACGACGCTGTACTAAGCCCAAAAGAAAACCAGAAGAGCGTCCGGAAAACTAGAACAGGTTGACCGAATGGGGCGAAAGTCGACCTCAACGAGCCATGCCCCGGAGATTACCATTCAAACGGCATCGCCTAGGGAGCAATTGCATAGCATTTATCTCGATGGCAAGATCAATGGGAGAAGCGTCCAGTTACTGGTTGACACGGGAGCGACGAAGACCATCATTCGTCCTGACATGTTATTGAAAAACGAGAAGACATCACCAGTAACAGCACGACTTCGAACAGCGACGGGCGACGAAATACCTACTCACGGACAAGTCAAAGTAACCATTGGTTTGGGAAATAGAGTACTCGACCATCAAGTACTGGTAGCCGACATCACGGAAGAAGTTATCCTGGGAATGGACGTGATGAAGAAGTATGGGTTCCATTTGGATATGAAGAACGATGTCCTGAAGATCGACAATGAAGAAATTCCTTTTCACTCGTCAGAGAAGGCAGCCGTGCGAGTCTTGTTGAGTGAAGACGTGATTCTGCCTGCAAGGACGGAAAGTGTGGTGATGGCACGCCTGGATGGAAATCTCCGGGAAGGCTACATACGCGCGATTAAACCAATGGAGGGCGGCTTAGTTGAAAAGGGACTACTCGTTGCCAGAACCTTAGTACGAGTAAAGAAGACGATGCCAGTAAGGATCTTAAACATCAACTCAGATCCTGTAACGCTGAAAAAGAAGACCGTGGTAGGCCAATGCACGCCAGTATCACAAATTGTGAGATGCGTGAAGTCGAACGAAGATACGTCGCCGAAGAAGTGTCCACAACATCTATTGGACATTCTTACCACCAAATGCAAAAACCTCAGCCAAGACCAGCTGGCTAAAGTTAAAGTGTTGATCCAAGAGTACCAAGATGTGTTCGCGCTGGAGAGTGGCTCCAAAGGAAGAACTAACGTGGTGAAACATAAAATTAATACCGGAGACGCTCGGCCGATACGACAACATCCACGCAGACTTCCTTTGGCGAAAAGAGAAGAAGCCGAACAAATAATTACGGATATGGAAAGAGAAGGCGTAATTGAACCTTCAAGTAGTCCATGGGCATCCCCAGTGGTACTCGTAAAGAAGAAGGATGGATCAACGAGGTTTTGCGTAGACTACAGGCAGCTAAACGACGTGACCAAAAAGGACAGCTACCCTTTACCCAGAATTGACGACACGCTAGACACCCTGTCAGGATCCCAGTGGTTTTCTACGTTAGATTTAAAGAGTGGATACTGGCAGGTAGAATTAGAACCCAAGTATCGTGAAAAAACAGCTTTTACGATTGGAACTGGTTTGTGGCAGTTCACTGTAATGCCCTTCGGCCTGTGTAACGCTCTTGCAACGTTCGAGCGTTTGATGGAGACCATCTTGCGCGGATTGTCTTGGAAGACGTGCTTGGTTTACCTGGACGACGTGATCGTGGTTGGAAGGTCGTTTGAAGAGCACTTGAACAACTTGAAGGAAGTGTTCCAGCGATTACGTGGGGCTAACCTCAAACTGAGCCCAAAGAAGTGCCACGTATTTAAGAAGGAAGTCCAATACCTTGGCCACGTCGTATCTAGAGATGGAGTAAGGGCTGACCCAGACAAAATCCGAGGAGTGCAAGCATGGCCAAGACCGATCGACAAACATCAGGTCCGAAGTTTCCTTGGGTTGTGCACTTATTATAGAAGATTTGTACCCGGATTTGCCAATATTGCCAAACCATTAACAAAATTAACTGAAGAAAAAGCAGAATTTAGATGGAATGAAGACTGCGAAAGTTCTTTTAATCAACTAAAACAAGCCCTAGTCACTTCGCCGATTTTGAGTTATCCAAGAGAAGATGGAAAGTTTGTTTTGGATACCGACGCAAGCAATCTGGCCATAGGCGCGGTCCTTTCGCAGATTCAAGATGGACAAGAAAAGGTTATCGCGTATTTTAGCAAGGTTTTGTCCAGGCCAGAAAGGAATTATTGCGTCACTAGGAGGGAGCTGTTAGCAGTCGTTAAGTCCATCGAACATTTCTACAAGTATTTGTATGGACGAAAGTTTTTACTGAGAAAAGACCACGCCGCTTTAAAATGGCTTCTGCAGTTCCGTAACCCAGAAGGACAAGTGGCAAGATGGATCGAGAGACTGCAAGAGTATGACTATGACACAGAACACCGTGCCGGAAGCAGTCATCGAAACGCTGATGCCTTGTCTAGAAGACCATGTCCGGCGGACTGCAGCCATTGTTCGCGACTGGAAGAAAAAGTCGAATGTCTCCGGAGAACTGCTATGGTTGATGATGAGTGGGAACCTGAGCAGTTACGTCGCGAACAAGAAGACGATCCTGAAATAAGACTACTCCTGGACTGGAAAGAAAGCGGCCGACGACCAACCTGGGAAGAAGTGAGTGCTTTGGGCAAAAACATCAAAGCGTACTGGGCGCAGTGGGACTCCTTAATAGTAGAAGACGGTCTTCTTAAGCGATCCCTAAAAAGTGCCGAGGGCACGGAAAACAGACTACAGCTGGTAGTGCCGAAGAGCAGGGTGACCGAAGTGTTGAAGCATCTCCACGATGGGACATCGGGAGGACACTTTGGCATTAAGAAGACGTTGGGTAAAGTGCGAGAACGATTCTGCTGGATGAACTGTAAAGAGGACGTCATGAAATGGTGCCGTAAATGCATAGTCTGCGCTTCAGGAAATGGTCCAGCGAGAAAGCGCAAAGCACCCATGAAACAATACAACGTAGGAAGCCCTTTGGAAAGAGTAGCGATTGTCATCGCAGGGCCGTTCCCAGAATCCGATTCGGGAAATAAATACATCTTGGTGGCGATGGATTATTTCACGAAATGGACGGAGGCTTACGCCATACCCAATCAGGAAGCAGCTACAGTCGCAGACGTATTAGTAAAGGAGTTTTTCTGCCGGTTTGGAGTTCCGTTGGAATTACACTCCGATCAAGGCCGCAATTTTGAGTCTGGGCTGTTTCAAGAAGTTTGCCGACTGTTAGGAATTAAAAAGACTAGGACAACGCCTCTCCATCCTCAGTCTGATGGCATGGTTGAACGGATGAATCGAACAATGGGCAAGTACTTAGCCAAGGTAGTGTCCGAACATCAAAGAGACTGGGATCAGTACTTGCACCTCTTCTTAATGGCGTACCGATCATCCGTTCACGAAAGCACAGGCCAAACACCATCCTGTGTCATGCTCGGTCGTGAGATAAGATTACCATGCGATCTTCAATTTGGACGAAGACCGGAAGAAGAAGTCGCTGGAGAAGATTACGTCAGCAAGCTGGCAAAGAGGCTAGACGAAGTACATGAAGAGGTTCGTAAAAACACACAAATTGCCAGCGACAGGATGAAAACAAGATATGACGTCAAGGCGCAAAATGGTGGGTTTCAACCTGGCGATATGGTTTGGTTGTATAACCCTCAAAGGAGACGTGGTTTGTCGCCGAAGCTGCAAAGGCAATGGGAGGGCCCCTATGAAGTCGTGCAGCGTATTAACGACGTTATATACCGCATCCGAAAACCGCCCAGAGGCAAGCCAAAAGTGGTCTACGTCGATCGTCTAGCCCCGTTTGCTGGCGATAACCACAATCCGCAAGTTCAGGTCCGAACCAGAGTAATAAGTAGCAGAACCAGGAATCCAATCGAAGAAATGGAGTTCGAAAAGTTTATGAACTTATACGGAGGTTCTGGAAAAACTAGGTTCGGAGTTACCACCGAGGAACAACAAGACCTGTTCCAGACACAAAAAGATTACGCCATCGCACATTGCGTGAGCGAGGAGCTTGACATGTCCAAAAGGGTTGCAGTCGTGTTTAAAAAGAAGTTTGGACAGCTAGATGAATTACGAAGACAGCAACCGGCAGTCGGAAAGGTTTTAGGACTACGTGGTGACGGACGCTTCGTTTTCTATCTGGTCACCAAGAAATACTCACGTGTCAAGCCGTTATACAAAGATCTGTGGCGAACATTATGGAGTCTCAAGAGACAAATGGAGTTCCATCATGTTAAGAAATTGGCAGTACCCAAGCTTGGTTGTGGCTTAGACCAATTGAATTGGAGGACAGTTCGAAACATGTTGGAGGTCGTCTTCCGAGGAACAGGCGTTCAAGTGTTGGTCTGTAGTTACCAACCGAGGAGAGTATTGGGTCAGGAAAAGTCCATTGACTGTTACTTTTATGGTCAAGGAAGTTGCCAAAATGGAGAAAGCTGCCGCTATCGCCACAATCCCTTTTACCGGTGTCGCATCCAGTCTCCTGTTCTGGGACAGAACAGTCCTAAGAAGGGGGCAGTGAAACGTCCGAGAAATTACTTGCAAATGCAAGAACCTTCTAGAACTGTTATCTAGTTTCTAGAAGATATAGCGAAAAGTGAGGAACGATCGAGAAGAATTCGCCGATGTCTATAAAAGCCGAAGATGGAAATCGTAGGTCAGTTATTGTCGAAACGCGAATGCAGCTGTATTAAGAAGATTATCAAGTTGAAATAAATACGTATCGTTAGCACGTGTTTGTCTACATAAATAAATAGAGAATAATCGTGTATGTGATAATTAGTGTAAACAAGTGTGAAATCCGAGAACGTTATCTTATCTTAAGTGATATAAATTATAGTGTAAGTGTTTTTCTTAAATATTATTATTAGATTTAATTAGCTCGGTTAATTTAAAAGTGTATATATTTCTAGAATAAGTAAACGTAGTTTTTAATCGTTTAAATAAATTAGTTTTTAATAAATAGATACGTAACAATATTTTTTTTTATAGAAATACATAAAAAGAATTGTTAAAATACGCCACCGGTAACGCCACACGATATAAAAATACGCATAAGAGACACTTTTGAATTTGACAAATAAAAAGAATTGTCTACAATATGCCACCGGCAATACCACACGATATGAAAAGACGCATAGGATACACTTGTAAAACTGTTGCTTAGAGTCAGTGGTTCTTTAAAAAAGATTTTTAAGTGTCTAAAAATATACAGTGGACATTTCGAACATCTGTTATAAATATTTTGCTTTTGTCTTATGTTATCGTTGGTATGTTATTATCATTATTGCTGCTATAGTCTGTTAGATTATAAATTGCGGTCCAACTTTAAAAAGTACATTTTCTAATAAATTAAAAAAATATGGCGCGTTATTTAAATTAATAGCCAGTTAAATCTCTTAATTGATAAGTTTTAATTTTAGGACACCACGTATAAGATTTAAAATTTATTATAATTGAGATATCAAATATGATCTATTAAATTAAATTTTACTATAAGTTTTGCTCCCATAACTTAGATACTTCTTAAGTGTCTACATAAAAATTAGGTTATATTTTGACAAAATTTAAATAAAACTAAAAAACCTTAAAATTTTGTTTTTATGAACGTTATTAAAACACAAAAAAAAATTTTATCTGAGAATTTACACGTGCAATAATATACAGGGGATTTTATTCAAAGAACACAACTTTGATACTTTTACGGCCTTTTGCGACACTTTGTATAATATGACAATAATTTTAATTAGTAACTATAAAAGATTTTTATATATATCAAAAGTGGAACTTTTTGTCACGTCACGTCTTTTGGCCACAATATTCCTAGCCGTATAACGTAAATAACTCTGTAAATACAGAAATATTCCTTAAATATTATACTTTTACTTAAAGGTTCTTAGTTGTTTTTTAAAATTTTGTTTGTTATATTTTCAATTTTATTTATACAAAGTAATAAAATTTAAACCAAACCATAAAATTAGTAAATAATTAAATGTGTTGTATTTTACTAATACTATTGTGGATAAATACATAAATTACAATAAGTTAAACAGTTTTGAAATTATAAAACGCTTAAACAAGAAGCTCTTTAACGAAAATTTTAGTTAAAGAACATCCGCCAGGATTAGTTTAACGCTGTAGAAATGCAGACTACTTAATCACAGATACAACGTAATCTTGCAGACTTACTATAAACACAACTAATAAAAATTAAATTATCTCAAGTTTAGTAAACATGGAAATCTTCATTCATGTAGTCATTGTAAATTAAAACAATTTCTAGTTTATGGTGCATTTATGTTATGACAATACTTTTATGCAAATGCCGTTGGTTTAAATTATTGCAAAAATTGTATAGGTTTATTTTATATACGGTAATGTTTCTTAATTTTGTATAAAAGCTATATGGTAAAATACATTAATTTTTTTACAAGATACGCAAAAAAATTAGTTAAAAGATACCGGCGTCTATTTTATAACGAATATAAAATTATTATATAAAACTTACCCTTAAAGTTTTAAATTCCACAATTGAATCATCTTAGTGTCACTGAAACAAATCGTGTCATCAGTAAATAGTTATCAATTAATTAATAATGAAGTAAGCGAATAATTTTGTCTACATATAAATATTTGTTCAAATTTTAGTCTATAAAAAACATATATGCAAAGTAGTTTTAATTCATACTTGACGTTCCACATAAATTTTCTATTTTCTGTTCTTTTAACCATAGGCATAACTGTTTTTATTCAGTTTTTAATATGTATATTAATTTTTATTTGTTTGAAAAGCTTAAAACTTAAAAATTATTAAATATGATTCAAAAAAATTACAAAAAATGAAGTTACTTCAAAAACCAAAATCTATCGGTATATCAAAACAGCAAAAATACAAATAAACAACACAACTAAGCATTATTGCAGTTAATTTAAAAAAAATAAGATGACTAAATGTTATGCTTTATCTGTAACCTAATAATAAAAATTTAGTTCAAAACAAAAAATCATTTAAAATAAAAAAATTATTGTTACGTGTATATCAAGATAACATAAAAAACTTTGTTAAATGTCATTTAGTATTTGACCGTTAATTTAAAAAAATGATTTCTAAATTTGCACATGTACCTTAATAATAACTACCAACAAATTTAAACTTGTGGTTTTGCAATAAAATGACGTATATATAAACTGTACTAAAAAACAAAAAAAAAACATTTATTTTAATAAATTGTGCCAAATGGAATTTTCTTTAATTTTTTTTTCTGCCAAACTGTTTAAATAAATGTTTATTATAGCCACCTTAAATCTAATTTTTAAAAAGTAGTTATATAAAACAATGTCAAACAGAGTGCCATGCTTATATCTTTAGATAAATGCAGTTTCTGTCGTGTTTTCTAATGGTATTTTAAAACTCATTTTCGTTTTTAAAGTTTCCTATAATATTTAGTCATCAATCAGATTTGCGCTTCATCAACTGCAACGATTTTTATGTTGTATATGTACGTACTACAGAAACTACTTTTTCTTAAGTTATTTTGAAACCAGTGGTTCCTAAAGTGATCCTTAGTATCCGAGATGATTCAGGGGGTACGTAAAAAATTATAATTGATTTGGAGGTTCCTGAACAACGTCAGGAGGTCTGCGTAAGGTTTAATATAAAATAAAAAAGTTGTGACAGATTTTTATTAATATGGAAGTTGAAATAATTAACAATAAATAAATAATAGAATTTATTAGCGATTCTTACGTTCTAAGTATAAATATAGACAAGTGCCAATACCTGCACCAACTAGTCTATATTATACAATAAAAGAGTCGTGCATCTAATTAATAATTTAGTTCTGTGTTATGCGTGATGTAAAATGCATACAACAAATTTTTCTAATCTTGGACAAAAAGAAGTATAATTTTTTGTATTGCTACACAGATAGCATTCGTTACGTAAGTATATTTAAATAAAACTGATGTCTTTTTTTAATTCACTTCTATAAAATTTCAAATTTTATTTTGGTTTTTAATTTGATTTTCTTCTATAAAGCTTTTTATATAAGTTGTTATTTACTTAACTTTCTAAAAATTATTATGCTCTTGCAATCTTTTATAAAACTGCGCAAAACGTAGGTAAGTGTGGTTACAACATTATCATGGTTTAAACTCGAAAGACTTTGTTATATTGGTATATCTAGTCATTTTAATAAGATTATTAAAATTTTTAAATAAATGTTTTAGTTGTACTCTTAGTTGTTGCCTTTAATACATCTTAGTAATAAGTGGCATACAAAAAAATTGAGTGATAGAATCTTTTTGGGAAAGTAACGGTTCTAAAATATATTTGTTTCTATTTTTGAATTATGACTGTTTTCAATGTTAAATTTTTTAAATTAATTAATGTTATGATTATCCATCATCCGTGATTGTTGTTTATAAGATTTTATTAACTTGGCTTTAGCAAATAAAAAGTAACTTTTGGTTTTCTATTTTTTATAAGAAATTATTTAAGCAAATGATTACATTAAACAATACGTATTTGTTGTTAATTTAACAGAGAATTCTTTTTAATAAAATGTATGGCGTTTCTGTTTCTATTACTTGCAAGATAAAAAATTATTATTTTTTTTGTATTTATTACAATAATTAATTAAATTTAGTCATTTTAAAAGAAATTTTTATATTTTAAATTTGTTTTTTGCCTTGGATTTGCTAAAAATTGTTTGATATAAGATACATGTATTACATATTTTTTTTAATATCTTGGTGTTTTTTTAGTCAAAATGTACGATTCAGCTACAAATTCTATGTTGATTGTTCCTAGTTGGCGCATTTGGTTTTCTTATAATTCGTATGAACCGAAGGAAATTACTGGTAATAACGCGTATGTATGTGTGGGAAATTGCCACCACCTAGTTACATTTTCAAAGAAAACTATATTGTAAGTATCATATTTCTTATTTTTATTCTTTTTGTCTACGTTGTCAGTCGTTGGCACGCACGACTGTACGTATGTGCATATTAGGTTGGTATAATTAACTATAAAACTTTGTTTGTGTGTAACATATTATTACACGGTGCGCTCTGGTTTTTAGGATTATCAAGATTTGCATATTTGTGTTATATTTTACAAATGTAAATTTATTCTTGTAGAATGTAAAAGTTAGGTCAACTAGTTTAATCTGCTGTACGACGTGTTGCCTAAACAAATAGGGTTAACTTTAACAATTATCATCTGCGATATGGAACAGTGTTTTACCGTTAGATCGCACCTATGTAAATTTACCTCGTTTTTTTTTTGTAACTTCTCTTTCTGTGATAAAATAAATATACTGGTTGTTACAACCTATGTTTTGCCATTGCTTCTTTTTCAGCTTTGGATCGATTTAAACGGTATTTCTCATCCTGATCCTCTATCGTTTTGACGTTTTTTTAAATTGCTGTATAATTAGCACATCAAAACTTACGATCTAATCACCAAATCAAACTGGGTTAGCTGCCAGCAATTAAGCTACGAGAAAATTTTCTTAACAATTTATTGCAAGAATTAATTAATAAATAATTTCAATAAACTCATAATTCTATCATTAGGTTAATTGAAGATACGGAATTCGAAAAAGATGATGCTGTACGTCAAGCAACTGATAAAACATATTACTAAATAAAACCGCAACAAAGTAAATACAAACCAGCGCAAGAAAGTTCTTCAATTATACCGTCAAATGCATCGCACGTAAACAGGAGCCCAACACTTCCGAAATTTAGTTTGCTTAATTTTAATGGCAAACTTAAAGAATGACTACGTTCATTGATTTATTTAATACATTTGCTTGATTCACACTTTCACACTCTTACAGTGCGAACGTATTTTCTAAAAGCTGCATATTTTAAGTTACAGAAGTTAATTTAGTTTAATTTGATTTAGATTGGGTTTTTAAATTTAATTTAATTGATTTTACTCTTTCAGTTTGGTGTTTGTTACAATGGATAGTGGAAGAAATATTACTACGCGTCAATGGGTCAAATTATTTTCGATCTTCTCTAACGTTATCATAGGAGGAGATTTTAATGCACATCATGGTCTTTTGGGAACTGATTACTCTAATAAAGAAGGTGTTATCTTATCGGAAGCCATCGATAATACAAATTTAATTGTTATAAATACAGATTTACCTACTAGACCAATCCCTAATAATGTCAAAAAATCATGTGTAGATATCAGTATAGCGACACCAAATTTAATTGCGCAATTGACATGGGACGTAGAAGACGACAGCTTAGGCTCAGATCATTTTCCTATTATAATAAAATTAACTGGTATGCCACATAACATCTATCCTGTTCGTAAATGGTGTGTGAAGTCTGCCAATTGGAGTGAATATACCACGCTCTTAGAAAATTATTTTACATTTGGCTCAAATGTAAAGAATTTAGAAGATAGAGTTAATTTCTTTTTTGACTCCTTGAATAACACCGCTTCCAAAACATTTAAACTAAATAAACTTTTCATACCCAATAGACGGAAACATGCTATCTGGTGGGATAAAGAATGTGACAAGTTTGTTATCAAAAGAAAACAAGCTCTTGCGTTATACAAAAAGCAAGCTAACAACTATAATTACATACAATGCAAAAAAATATCAGCGGAATGTAAACGACTGTTTAAAACTAAAGCCAAACAATCTTGGATTAAGTATTGTAACAATTTAAATAAAAATACTCCAATAAATCGTATTTGGAAACATGTTAAAAACTTGAAAAGGGGCTCCGCAGATATCACAATTTCAGATAAACTCGCTGAAGATATTTTAAATAGTTTTACACCTCCGTCTGCAAATAACAACGTGCCTGTATGCTCTTATTTAAACAATAACAATACTTTTTTATCTCAACAATTTACACTAGAAGAATTAAATCAAGCCATCAAAAAAAAAAACTGTAATACTTCTCCTGGACCGGATAATATATGCTACCCTATGTTATCACATCTAAAAACAATATCTTTTAGATATTTTTAATGATATGTGAAAATTTTCATATGTACCACAATTGCTTAAGAATAGCTACATCATAGTTTTTTATAAGACAGGGAAAGATCGAGAATTGTACAGCAGTTATAGACCCATATCTCTCTCATCGTGTGTAACCAAAACATTCGAAAGGTTAATCAAATTTCGTTTAGAATATTGGCTTCTCAAAAACAATTGGCTTCCTCTAAACCAATATGGTTTCAAACCTGGGTTTGGTTCTAGTGATGCAACTGTTCATCTAGTTACAGATCTCCAACTTGCACTTACTGAGAACTTAACTACAGCCGGCTTATTTTTAGACATAGCGAACGCATACGAAAATGTCAATTTATGGTTATTATCTGAGAAATTAGCTGCTTTGAATCTTCCAACACACATAGTCTATACACTTTTTAATTTATTTAATTCCAGAAAATAACCATTAAATACAACAACAAATTGATTGGTCCTAGGCTTACATCACAGGGCTTACCTCAAGGTTTAGTGCTTAGTCCTCTCTTATTTAATATTTACACTGCGGATTTGCATCAGATACTTGGCAATAATATACAATGTATTCAATATGCTGACGATTTTGTAGTCTATTCTACAAAACCAAATCAACAAGATGCTATTAAAAATCTTACTTACGCTACTAACAACCTTACAAATTGGTGTTTTCAAAACGGATTTAATATTTCAACAACAAAGTCTACTGTTATGTTTTTTACTCGAAAAAGGATACCCAAACAAAACCACATACTTCTAAATAATATGTCTTTCCCTATCTGTCAAACGTTTAAATATTTAAGCATTAAATTAGATTCTAAATTATTGTGGAGAGATCAAATTTTACATATTACCAATAAAACCGAAAAAGGTATTAACCTTTTAAAATATACCTGTAGGTTTGCTTGGGGTTGTAATCAGGAAATAGCCCTTCTTTTTTATAGATCATACATAAGAAGATAATAGACTATGGATGTATTCTTTACGGGGCTGCAAGGAACACTCATCTCCAAAAGCTTGATAAAATCCAATATAAAGCCATCAAAATTTGTATGGGTGTTATGAAATCTTTTCCAAATCAATGTTGTCTTGTTGAAAGTTTAGAGCAACCACTGTGGTGCAGCAGACTTTTTTTAGCTTCCAAATTTCTTTTAAAACTAAAACGTAAAAACCCTAGTTTATATAATAAAATTTATAGTTTACACATTCGTAACTTAACCGAAACATATTGGATAAAAAAAATTCCCCACCACTCACAGAAGCATTTGTAATATGTCACCAACTTAATTTTCTAAACCAGAAATATTTTCACGAACCGGCTATGTACAATTTAGATTATAAACTACTATTAATGAAACCCTGTGTCACTCTACCGAACTACTTAGCTAACACAAATTCAAACACAGTCTCTAAAGAAGCTAAAACTAAGTTTCCTTCATACGCAACATTTATTTTTACGGACGGATCTAAGATGGAGGCGGCTCTAAAAGGTGCAATATACGTGCCGTCAATTCAGTATAAATTTTCGTTTTCCCTCAATTCATTATTAAGTATTTTTTCGGCAGAAGCAGTTGCAATTTTACAAGCAATCGAGTGGACAATAAATAATAAGTTAAAATGTGCCGTTATATGTTCAGATTCACAATCTGTTTTATTAAGCATAAGTAACTTTAACTTAAATAAAGCTGTTTTCCCAAACCCAATTATCGCCAATATTATAACTCAGCTAGATCTCGACATCGAAAAACAAGAAAGATGGACAAAGATAAAAGAGAGCAGATATAATAGGATTTATAAAGATATCAAGGGTGAAGGGGTGCCGGAATATTTAAAAAAAGACAGTGAGATGAAAAGCAACAAAAGG
Source organism: Aquatica leii (assembly GCA_035610365.1). Lineage (NCBI taxonomy): Eukaryota > Metazoa > Arthropoda > Insecta > Coleoptera > Lampyridae > Aquatica > Aquatica leii. Next base: position 79,976,154 of record CM069436.1, on the reverse strand, counting down.
AAAAAAATGGTGGCAAGGTTCAGATGTGGCAACGAGGAGTTAGGAAACAAATATTGGAAGGAAGAACCAGAAAAGTTGTGCAGGCTATGTGGAGAAGAAACAGAAGATCTTAACCACATGAGAAAGAGATGCAGGGAACTAAGAGAAGAGGTGATGAAAACAGTGGATATCTTAGATGAAAACGGAAAAGGAGCGGAATGGATGGAGGAAGTATGAAGCAGGAGGAAAAAGTTAAGGGAGGAGAAGGGATAAGAAAATGTAATATATATGTATAGACAACACGACCAAATTTGTAAGCCAAATGGCAATGAATAAAGTTAAACTTATATATATATAACTCAGCTAGATCTGGCATTACAACTCAATATTAATATTTATTTCTTATGGGTTAAAGCACATAGTGGTAAACATGGCAACATGGAGGTCGATAGATTGGCTAAGAGTAAAATTACGTCAAACAACAAATACAGCGATTACCTCGCCACTAATGGTCTATTCCCAGTAATTAAAGGACATTGTCAGTTGCTATGGAATTTAAAATGGAAAGAAAGTAGTAATTCAAAATCATTCTATTACAAAGTTCACCCAAATATTCCTTCGCATCATTGGTATCAAAAGAAGATTTATCTCAGCAGATGTTATATATCTACCATTAGTAGGATCAAATTATACCATGGAAGATTTCCTTCACACCTTTTTGAAATTGGCATAAACGATACTCCTTTTTGCGAATGCGGAGAATTAGGTGATATTAATCATCTCTTATTTAACTGCCGGTTAAATTACTATCACAGTAACAACATACTTCAAATTCTTAATAACAATACTTTTCCTTCTTCAGTGTGGTTATCTAATATTTTAAATAGCAATAATATTAATATCTTTAAATATTTATACAAATTTCTACACATAACGAAAACATGTATACATATAAGGTATCATATTCAGAAGTAAAATGTATAAATACTTTTCGTGACTAATACCCCAAATGGTAAAGTCAAAAAAAAAAAACATTTTCTTCATAGAAATTCTTATTTATCTAATTGTGAAAAGTTTCAACATATGTCACTTTGTTTACATAAAGAACTTTTAACTTTAATTATACGCAAACCGCTTTAAGAAAGTAATTATAACATTGCTTATAATACGCTGACTAAACGCTACCAGAACAAACGTCACTTAGCAACGTTCTATTATGAACAATTAGTAAATGCGCCTTTATTACCAAAATCTTTGTTTACACTTTGTTTACAACAATCGACCTCTATTTCTGCTGTAACGAATGTAGATTCTACAATGCTTAGTGTTATGACAAACACTCGGTCGCATATTATGTTAGAATTTAGTTTTAGCACGTTAGTTCACCGTATATCTAACGAATACATTTCTTGTGTTATACAGCCTGTCAATTGACTTTATTCGCATTTAATTTAGTTTTTGTGCGTTGATGTCTTGAGGAATATATCATTTAACTTGATTTGGCTGCTGCTACTACTAGTAGTGGGTTGATTGCATAACTTTTTGACTAAAATACGTTTTTTCCTCTTTTTTCTTTTTTTTTATTATTTATACAGACCAGTTCTTAAGGTTACATGGTTATCCTACTTTTTATAAGCATGGTTATAATTAATATTAAATAAAAGTTGCACACATTAAGGTTTGTTCATTAATTACTTCAGAATAATTTTGATGTATTAGCAGTATCAAAAACTTAATTCAGATAATGATGATCAACAAGTTAATATAAAATATCATATCCATCGTCGGGACAGGCATAGAGAGGATGATAGTGTTGCCATATATGTAAAAAGTTGTTTCACTATTCTTTCAATCTTAACCTCGACGGACATTAAACAAATATGGATAAAAATAAATCTAAATCATGAGAAACTAACCGTGGGGTGTGTATATAGACCTCTTAGATGTAATTCTAGTCAGTTTGTTGATGAACTTAAAGTAACTGTTAAAGAAATAATATTTAAACAAAAGTTATTGTTGTGTTTAGGTGATTTTAATTTTAATGTAGTCACTTGTAATAACGTTGCTGTAGAATACTTTAGTACTTTTCTCTAAAACATTGGGTTATATTAAATGGTTAGTACTCCTACCAGAGTTATTCCAATGAGTAGTAGTCTACTTGATCTTATTAATACTAATGACCCATCTACTATCACTACCTGTGATGTAATACCTGTTAGTGACATAGCAGATCATAATTTAATTGTTGCCGTTTTAAACTTAAACCATCAAAGTCATTGCATCCATCTGCTACTTACCGCGACTACAAAAACTGTAACTATGAAAATTTTTTTAAAGATCTGCATACTCTTACATTTGATCATCGTTTGTATAGTAACGAGACAAGTAATAAAGCAACTTTTTTAAATAATCTACTTGACAATGTATATTCAATATTCACATTCCGATTAAAACAACAGGCTTTAAGAAAAAACCTTCACCATGGCTATCCGAGAACACTAGGTTCTTGATAAAAATCAGAAATAAGGCTTTAATCAAAAGTCGTCAGTCGAGAAACTCAAATCACTAGAACTATTATAAGTCATTGCGAAATATGACTGATACTGCAGTACAAAACGATAAACGAGCTTACCTTAAGCATTGTGCGGATGGCACACGTAAATAGCGAGGATTTCTTAATAAAGGTAATATGAGTAAAAGAACTGTTGGAATACTTACGGAATTGCAAAATGCAGATGGAATTAATTCATACTTTGTTAATTTAGTGTCCTTGATCTTGGAAACTGTAAACGATGTACTACAAGAGTATCGCGAGACAAGTTAAATGACCCTGTGCCTGAATTTGTGTGACTGTAACTCATGATGATGTCATTGAAACTATAGGCCTCTTCCAAAAACTAAAAAACCAAAAACGTTTACAGATTTGCGACCTATAAGTATTTAACCTATATTGTCTAAAGTACTGAAAAAATGTCTGAATGTACAGCATTGTTTAATGTCACAGATAACATTTTATGTGCTCTTGACAAAGGTAATATTTTAGTATTAGTGTTAATCGACTATAGTAAAGCATCAAAACGCGATTGTCTATGCGGTGATTCCTAAAAAAATTTTTTTTTTTTTTACTTAATTTAAATAAACTATCAGTGTATTTTACAATATTTGCCTTTGCTCGTGGAATCAGACACAAGCATTAACCCGGCCAAAGGGGAATCAGAGGCACCTTCTCTGAACCCACTTTGGTAAGTCTCAGCATGTGCGTCCAAGTCGCGGGGGTGGGCCCAACTATCTGTTGGTGGCTGAATCATGCTGGGGACCCAGTGTTGCAGGGTATAACGCATCCCCCTGTCCAGGGATACGGACAAAGACCACACCGGCGGAAAAGGCGGAGAAGAGGAACTTCATTACGGTGGATCCGGCGTAGGTAGCAACCTAGCCTGTAGGGGAAACAGGCACAAGGGCAGATCGAGCTCTAAAGTTCAGGTAAACAATTGGTGTAAAGGAAGAAAACCTTGAGTACAAATTACCTGGTCCTCCAGGTTGGGGGTGAGGCGTTGGGTTTGCTCCCCAACACTCGTAAAACTATAATTTTGCAAAAACTCCAAGCAATAAGCCTCAGAATCAGGACAGAAATAAACGACGACGACAAGGCAAACGAAATAGGTATATGTTTTTTGGAACCTGGAATGTACAAGGTATTGCAACTAAGAAAAACGAGGTGTTTAAAGAATTAGTCCGCTTCAATTTAGACATAATAGCCCTATCTGAAACAAAAAAGAAAGGAAAAGGTATAGAAGATTTTCAAGACTATGTGCATATCTATAGTGGAGTAGATAAATCATGTAGAGCAAAAAAGGGAGTGTCCATTGCCATTCGCAAAAACTTTCAACAGAATATCAAAAAATGGGAGTGTATAAATAAATATCTAATCCGTGTCGATCTGAGGCTCAAAGGCTATGACATAGTAGTCATTGCTGCATATGCACCCACTGACAATGCATCCGATGCGGAAAAAACAGATTTTTTTAATAATTTGACAAACCTTCTGGATCAAGTTGGTAGCAGAAAGGAGCTATATCTCTTAGGAGATTTTAATGGAATGGTGGGTAAACAAGATGCGGGAAAAGCTGTAGGAAGATACGGTGAGGATAGTAAAAACGACAACGGGGAACGCCTGATAAGTATGAGTGAACAATACGACTTAAAAATATGGAACGGGTTCTTTCAGCACAAGGAAATCCATAAATATACTTATACTCAAACCACTAGAAACGTAAAATCTATCATTGACTATACAATTGGAAATTGTAGCAACAAAACGGTAGTAAAGGATTGTAGAGTATATCGAGGGGCTGAATGTGGCTCTGACCATTTTATGTTACGCTCTAAGGTGATATTTCCCTTGCAAAAAAGAAACCCCTGCAGCAAAAAAAATCAGAATGCGAAAGGAGAGAAACAGGTCTACAAAAATTACAACTTAAATCTCTTGCAGGATCCCTCAATTCAGTTTTTATATAGGCTCAGACTGAGTGGAAAACTCGAAACAGTTGACGATACTACGCCAAGGTCTATATATAGAGACATAGCAAAAGCAATACATGAAGCAGCATTTGAAAGCCTATGGGTAAAAGAACACAATAGACGAAGACCCGACAACTACTGGCGGAATAATACAATAGCAGGGAAAGTGCAAGAAAAGAAAAATGCTTACCAAAAATGGCTATCCACTCACAAACTGGAAGATTACAGATTACAGGCAAAAATAAGCAGAGAAGTAAAAAAAGAAATAATAAGGACTAAAAATGAAACGTGGGATAAAAAATGTGAGCAAATTAATAGCTGTATTGGAAGTACTAGGTCAAGGGAAGCATGGAACGTAGTTAAAAGCCTTAGAACAAATGAAAAATCCCATTGGAGCATACCACTCATAGGTTTAAATAAGTGGAAGGACTATTATGAAGAACTGCTAAAAGAAAATCGCAATGAGTTTAAAGAAACCCGAAGATATAGTGGATACAGCACATATAACAGCACGAGAAGTTAAAGAGGCAGTAAACAGATTTAAAAATGGGAAGGCACCGGGACCAGGTGCAGTAAACATAGAACTTATAAAAGCAGCACCTTCCCTTATGTTTGAGCTTCTTGCTAAATTGTTTTCCCTGTGTCTTATTGGGTATACTATTCCAGACCACTTTAGAGAAGGGTACATCACTAACGTTTATAAAAAAGGTAGCAGGGATCAGTGCACGAACTATCGTGGTATTACAGTATTGAGTTCCATTGGCAGAATCTACGGCAAAATATTTAAAGCTAGAATTGAAATTGAAGTTACCGAGGAAGAGGAACAAAGTGGCTTTCGCGCTGGCCGATCATGCATCGACAACATTTTTAGCATCAGGCAAGTAGTAGACAAACGACTAGCCCATAATTTAGAGACTCATTTGATCTACATCGACCTTCGTAAAGCCTATGATAGTGCTCCATTACTTAAGTTGTGGCAAGCGATGGAAAATCAACAGGTTAGTAAAGGCTATATAAATGCTATAAAAAGGATGTATAGTGACAATAGCAGCTGTGTTAAGGTGGGAAACTTACTGTCTCCTGCGTTTGAAGTAAACAAAGGCCTGAGGCAGGGGTGTTGTCTAGCGCCAACTCTCTTCAAAATCTATTTAACCGAAACTCTAACTGCCTGGAGAAACAAATGTAAATACATGGGAATAAACATCAATGACGACGTTTTATACTCATTGAACTTCGCAGATGACCAAGTAATTTTCGCAGAAGATACAGATGACGCATGCTACATGCTGAGAAAGCTCAGTGAAGAATATGAATAATGGGGACTGGAAATTAACTTTCATAAGACTGAGTACATGGTCGTTGGAGGAACAGGACAGGACTTAACATTGGATGATGGTTCTGTAGTGAAATGCTGTCAGACTTATAAATATTTGGGAATAACTGTATCTAAAAAAGGTGGGAGTGACGAAGAAATCAAAAATCGAATTGTAAAGGGCAAGGCTGCGACAAGACAGTTACACTCAATCATTTGGAAAAGAAACACCAATAAGAATGTCAAAAGAAGAATATATAAATCGGTCGTAGAGAGTATCACTCTATATGGATCAGAGGTGTGGAAGATATCAAAAAGAAACGAAGGCAAGTTGAAGGCAATGGAAATGGATTACTGGAGACGGAGTTGCGCGATACCAAGGCTGGATAAAGTTAATAACCAGAATATCAGAGAAAGGATGGGGATAACATTAAATATTCTTGACACTATCGAAGGTAAACGTTTAAATTGGTACGGACACCTAAGGAGAATGCCGGAAGAGAGATGGCCATTAAAAATATGAAATTGGCAACCACCACGTCGCAGAAAGAGAGGAAGGCCTCGACTCTCTTGGAATGATGGAGTATATCAAGCAATGCAAGATAAGTACATGCAGGAGGAAGATTGGCAAGATAGAAGACGATGGAAGCTTGGATGCGAGAGACGCCGCATGGTGTAGTTCCACTCGCAATTATATATATATTTACAATATTTTATTGGTCTTCACTAGTAACCAAATAAAGCAAATTTATTACTATTGCACACAAACCATCTACTTTTTGTTTTCAACTGCAGTCGTTGAAACGAAAGATATACGTGGCAACTATCAAACTACCCGTATTCTCATGGATTCTAAAAGAATAGCCGACTTTATTACGGAAACTTGTCTTCAAAAATTAGGTCTTACTCGTCAACACAGTTCTATTTCTATAGAAGGTTTGAATTATATAGCTTTGCAATGTACCAATAGCATAACACAATGTTACATGAACCCAAGCAATCAATTAAAACTAGTATTTGACTTTGAGGCAGTTTGTTTGTTGCATCTTATTTTTGGAAGCAGTTTTTTGTTTTGTTTTCTTTTCTCTACTGCTTACATTCTTCGTAGAAGTGAACGAATTTTACCAGTTTCAGATCATTTTCAATGGGAATATATCCATCAGATTCTTCCAGTACAAATAGATGTTCACCATATATTTTTTTAAATGTCGCACATGTATATATTAGAAAAAAATAAGAAAAATCTTAGAACTAGGACGTTCCAATTCAAATAAACACAAAGTTAAAACGTTTTAATGTTTACGAAAGGTCAAATTGCCCCCTTCGGCGGTCCCGTTTAAGGTATAATAAGTATGTTTGATTTTAAATATATTAGTATTGCATCTAAAACAATTATTTTTTTAATATTTTGGAAAGTACTTTTACAAGCACTCATCCAAATGAGTTTGCAATGTTTTTGCAACAAAAAGTTATTCCATTATTATTAATAATTTTAGAACAGGGATTTCCAAAACGCGGCTCGCGGGCCGCATGCGGCCCACGGCTTTCATTAGCACCACCCGCTCAAAAATAATAAGTAAAACCATATTAAAAAAATTACTACCGCTCTTCAATAATTAATAGTAGCTATATAAATATATACCTGTGCGGATGCGGCCGCTTATTTACTCCATGAATCTAATGGTGGCCCTCGGTCATTCATAAATTGGAAACCCCTGTTTTAGAACAAACTTTTTATAAAATGTCACTGTGCGCTAAAAGAATTTTTCGCTTGGGTAACTATTTTTGATATTGACTAGTCTAGTTTTTGAAATAGCGTATCTAGTGTATTATTTAAAAAGAAAGGTATTGCAATAGCGGTTTATTTTCTAAAAAGTTTTTTAATTATTTATGATGTGAATTTTTTTTGGCGCATGTAGTATCTTAATTCTTGACATTCAAATTGAAGTAACATATTAAAGTTAATAAACTAAAAAAGTTTTTTAGTCCTGCTTACTGTATTGCGCTAAAAAAACTAAAAATAATTACTTTTGTTTACAGCAAAAATTGTTTAAAAAATAATGTGTTTTAGTCCAAATACTTTAGGTGCAATGACCTACACTTATGTGCAGTTTTAAATTATATCTTATTTATTCACGTAATTATATTTAGAGTCTAATAAATATATACGCGATATTAATCTTTTTATGTTTATGCTAATATGTGCTTTGCAAAAACCTATTAACAAAATTGCACTTATTAAGATAAAGGTTTAGAAGCAATAAAACATTGTGTTTAATTATGTTTTTTAAAACAAATTAAATTACTTACAATTTATAGTTTTCTGTTACAATAACTAACATCTTTTGTTAAGGTACGAATGGAACTATTCAGTATACGTTATTAGTGAAATTATATTCTACACGACTTTATCTTTTGTTACGTTATCACGCGTAAGTTTAGTTTTACAAGATGATATAGACAATATTAGCTTTACACAAGTAGATTTTAATTTTTGCAATCATTAGATAACTAAATTAAAAAAAAAAAACAATTTTTGTGAATATTAAATAACAAAAAAATTCATTTTTAATTTTAAAGTTATGTTGCTCTGCTAACTTTTAGTGAAATCATATACATTTTAAATGTGACAAATTAAAACCTTTGTAATGAACAATAAGTGTGAAGTTAAGTAATATAAAATTAATAAAACAAAGTAGATTTTGTTCTATTATAAGATTATTACTTAAATAGGAAATCGTTTTTAAATACTCGAATAGTCCCAGTAAGTTGTTAATTTCAATTCAAATCTCGACCAAAGGACAATCTAAATTCCGTCTCTCTTTCCACGTAGCAAATAAAAAACAGCATAAGACGTTTATTGTTATTTAAACACAAATATACCATAAAATTAACCAATTCTTATTGGCTTAAAGTAGTATAAAATAAACAGTAACAATAATAAGGTTAAGTTCGATTTATTTTATTCGGTGGCGTTAATTGTTTTTATTGTATTAATTTTAAATAATTAAATACCACAAACCAAAATACCACAAAGACAAGATGCCGCAAGCTAAAATACTGTAAAGACAAAATGCCGCAAGTTGTACTATTTACCAAACGATATAATAAATTATAATAGTTAATATTTATACTGTTTTAAACTTTTATTATTGTGTACTTATAATGTAAATGAAGTTTAGTTTTTACCAGACTAAACGAAACTGTTAACTAAATAATTGATAATTGACAAATTAAAATATTTAACATTAATTATAATTTTTTAAAAATATTTTTTGAGTTTGCTGTTATTAAACCTCTCATTTAAGCTCTAAGCTTGTTATGCTAGAGTTCCAACTCATATGATATATTCACTCAATAACTTTCATTCAGACGAATGGGCTTGTTTGCTATTACTTTCGGTTCTATATACTTAAGACTGGGCAAAATACTAACGTGAAATATACTCTGTGACATAAAAAATGCAACACCAAGAAGGCGTGGACCAAACTTGTCAGAATTTTCTAGTTAAAAGTGGTAATTGATTAAGATTTTAAAGAAACTAAAGAAAAGATAAAGGTATTTTTTATTAATAATGTGTTGGATTAGTTAGTTTCACTTTTCCGCACCTTTCTTAGGAAGCATTCCGCGAGGTGGTAAATTTTTTCTTGAGGTATTGCATCTCAGACGATTTGTAATTCATGCCGGAAAGTTTTTAGTCTGTGGAGGATTGGCTTAAGCTCTTTATTACAGGATCTATCACTTTTTTAAAATCGTCATGGAGGTATCGGTATCTTTGAATCATGTTGAAAAGGTGCCTACCAACAACATCATGCATACACTTTAACTATAAATTCAGTTAATATTTAAATGTTTTGAGATGGTTCTTTAGCAGCAACATATAACCTTAGCATTCTATTTGCTGTCGTAAGCCATCTGGCGTGTGATATTTTTCCAGGCGCTTTTAGAGCTAAGTCTTCTCCCAAAATTCCGTTAGAGATTCGCTGGCACATCTCATACATGTATTTTTGATCAGTACTTAACGTTTTTACATCTACTGGAGGTAACACAATCTCAATTTTTTTTAAACTCTACGACAGATAAGTTCTCGCACGATTCGAGAGACTTGCCAATTTGCCCCGAAAACCCTTTTGGTCCTGCAGTTTTTCCATCTAAATAGTTCATCAAGTGACGCAGTGGTATTTTGTTCGTGTGAAGCAAACACACCAACCACTGTAATGGCTTTTTTAAATCCATTTTTAGACCACGAGTTACTCCATTTTTTGAACCGGTATTTACTACAGTTCCGTCACAACCTATAGCTACAATTGTATCTGTATAAGTATTTTTTTATAAAAACTTAAGTATTGAAGTTTTAATTGCTTTTGCAGTTCCAGATAGTGGACTTACATGTCCTAGATATCTTGATCCGGGTTTGGAAACTAAAGCATAATGTTCTTCGGTAACCGTTTTTTGGTAGTACTTATTCTCTTTTTTTTCTTGGACTAATGTTATGTCCCTACGACCATCAAAACAAATTGCCTGCACTTCTAAAGCATGGTTATCAAATTTTTTTGTTAGATTAGATTGATTTTTAATTCTTTCTCTGCGTACCTTACTACGATCTACTACTTTAGAAGTATCAGTGTCTGATATAATCCCAACCTCTTTTAAGACAGCACTTACTATTATTGCAGCTGAACGATCAGAAATTCCAGTCCGGTCACATGCTTCTGCTAAAGTTGGCAAATGGAGTCGCATTTGGGAAGAACACGGGGTTTTGCTAGTTCCTGAATTTGTATGGGAACCTGGTGCGAAAAGATCCGTTGCCTTGGAAGTAGATAGAATACATAGTAGTTTGTTTGGATTTCGTTTAGACATAGAATATGACACTGTTTCTGTCTTACTTTTCTTTAGATTATCTTCGTAATATAATGACTTCCTGGCTAAGTGCTTAGATTTTCTTTCAGATGCTTTTAGATTTTTCTTTGCTGTCTCGCTCGGCTACAGGTATATTATTTTTGCACTTACAAGTTGAAAAATTTTTACATTTGCAGCTAGCAATATCAAACAGTTTTGTCTATGCAGAATCTTTAAATGCCTGTACTTTTTTATTGGAGTTGTTCTTATATTTAGATTTAAGGCTCTTCTTAATTGCTTGATATTTAACATGATACTGTTGTACTTGACTAAATATTTGCGGATCTTATACTCTGAAAATCGAACTTTTCTATCATATTTCTTTTAGGTCTGTTACTAGTTTCTTACAAACGTCACTTACACTGGGTTCTTGTTTATTTTTGTTTAATTTTTGTAATCTTAGCCACGAATAATATTTAATTACGTCAGCATATGTTGTTAAAACATTTTCTTTAAAGGGGGTTAACACGCCAAAAATAGGACATAATGTGTCATTACGCGTTCTAAGCATTTTGTAATACTGACATTCACTCACAAATATTTAGAAAACAATTGCTTGGTATAATTCAAATAAGTATTTAAAAAATCACGTGCACCGTTCAAGGCACTTGCTTTAACACTGTTTCAAAGAAGAGTGCCGGTTTAGGTAATGGACGTAATGGTACTAAAAACCAAAAATAAAATAGGCTCTACCCCTCTGTATCGGCCAGACCCTATAAACAGTACTGTTTATGAAGACTGGCGCCATAATTATAAATATAATATATCTACTTATGATCCAGATGCATTAAACCTTTTAAAAATAATTAATAAATGTCTAAAATTCAATTTATTCGCGCATAGTAACAAAAATTTTAAATAAAAAAAAATTATTTCTAAAATTTAAGACGGAAGCCAAAGATATTATTTTTAGGTACTCAGATTTTTTTCATTTCTTCTAGAACATAATAGGTACCTTTTAAGCATACAGGGTTATTAAGCTTCAAAAGTTGAAATATTTACACTACTGCTCAGCTCTGTATATACTTAGCCCTAAAGTGTAAATATCTAGCATTTGCAAGAGCCGCATATTAGCATAGTAGATGCACAATTACTGTCCATGTCAATTGTTGCAAATAATAAAGTTGCCAATTTTTTATACACTAATAAGTTTATTTTTGTTCTGTAATAATTCTGAAAATTAAGATTGGTCTTCAAAAAGTAATTTTTGGTTGGAAGCCGTTTACACACACAACATATGATGTTTCGTTAATTTTTGGGGATTTTCAAGGAAAATAACACACAATATATTTGCTACGATGAGAACATTTTGATAAAATATATCAAAAAATAATTAAAAAAAAATTGTTTAAACAAATAATATAAAGTATAGGGTGTCTCACGGTGACCATCGGTTAGAAGTATATCCAGAACTGTAAAAGCTAGAAATTTGAAATTTTACACATGCGACATGTCGTGTTTAATCTATTAAATAAAAATAACGATTTAATGTTAAACGATCAAACATATTTCAATTATGATTTTAAACTCAAATTTTCTTAGAATTGTTTGCAAATTGTTGTAAAACTTACATGTTTTAATTATCTAGTTACATTGACTTATTCATATTTGACATTAATAAAAAAAAATATATATATAAGTTGAACTTTTAAATCTTATATTTTCAATAAATTGTATATATTTTTTGTAGACCATTCTGAAAATAAGCTTTATTTTTATTATATGCTTAAAACATATATAAATATAATTAAAGAATTTGTAATAAAAAATATAATAAATAAAAACGTATAATAAAAAATGTGAGAATACATTTATTAAAAGCAAAAATAATTATTTTACCACGGCAGCAGTCAAAGACACAGACCTCTGGGTGTGAGCCTAAATGAAAATAAATACAACGACGTAAATTCCTTTAATTAATTAACTATAACATAATACACTATTTACATTAAAGAAAAAATAAAAATTATTTGAATCAAAACAATGTTTAGAATAAAACAGTATTAGAATAAAACAAAATTTGGGTTAAAACAATACTTGTGCGCCAATCACCTTTAAATTAGTGATGAATAAAAAGCATAAAATCTTATACCTAATTATTAATTGATATTAAATGCAAAAGTAGTAAACGTTTAATTTGTTATCGAGTATGTTTCCCGAAAAGTTTTAACAACGCAATTGAATTACTTGAATTCAAAATGTAACAAGTAGTATTAATTCCAGTTGACTCACCATATTTAATATGACGTTATCGGATATCTTCTATTTTTAGCACATTCTTTGTTGAAGTGATAAGATTCTTCAAAACGATTGTAGATTTCCAAACACAACAGCAGGCATAAAACCAATGTATAAATCCAATGAATAATAAACTCCAATAACGGAAAATCCAGTAAATAGTAAGACAAAACCGAAATAAAAGATCCAGTAAAAACCGAAATAAAAGAAAAGATCCAGTAGAAAAAACCCGGAATAAAAGAAAAGACCCTAAATATAAATAATTATAATGGTTTTTTAATCACATGATGTACTTACGCTGCTTAGCAACGGCCTTGAAATAAATTCCTTTGTCTAATTGTATTGCGTAACATTGTGAAATCACTAAAAACGTTGAATTCAATAGAGAAATTATATCAAAATAAAGGTAAACTCACCAGCAATTAGATGGAATGAATAAAAATTAAATTATATGCGTTTTTACGCCATAATTAATAAAATTTGTCTTCATTGCATCACTCACGTGAAATACCAAAGATTGCTCAAACAAAAGTCCCCACTTTGAGTCGACTCTCAATCGTTTCGAAACACCACGCCACGTTGCCAAACTGAATAAATTTACGTGCAATATTAGTTGCAGAAAATAAACCAATGTAAAATTGAATTTTAACGTAATGAACTCTAACGGGACGTTACAAATTAATACATTATGTATCTATATTATTGGTAGACATGAATAATTTTAATAATTTACATATAAACCAATAACTACGAATCGCTTTAACAATTTATTCATTAATACTTTATATACATACATATATTCTTTTAATTGTGGTTGCTACAAGTTTTAGAAAAATCGTATATTATAATAATATTACTATTCAAAAAATCGTATCTTTTTAGAACAAATGGTCTAGGGAGAAGTTTTCCAGAATTTGAATGCCAAATTATTCCATTTATCAAATCTAAAAAATCTAAAGAAAAAAACAATAAAAAAGCGTACTATTAGTTATACATAAGTTTATTATAAATTATTGCGTTGCTGACTGACACTAACATTAACATAATTAACAAAAAATCAAACGTGTACTAAAATATTTAACTTTTTTCTCTAACTTTCTTGATTACATTACATTAAATTTATTTTAATAATGCAAAAACATAAAAAACACTTTTATTTTATGCCAATATAAATTGGAGCCGTCTGTCGAAATTGTATATCATGACAGAAATTATGTATTTCAACAAATAAGTTTTCTGTTATATATCATAAACTTAATTTTTCTTGATTTGACACAATGGTTTTGACACTTTTTTTGTTACAAGGGCAATGTGCCTATAGACGCATCCACGATGGTTCGTCGTTGGTTACAAAAAATAACCTAAATGTGTTACCCTAACAAGCAAAGTGCATGGTGCATATCTTCAAGAACAACAAGGTCCCATCTTTATACATGAAAATCGCAATGAATTAGTTAGAGCGATTGAAAATGCTTGGGAGACAATTGGTGTGGAATATTTAAATCACTTGATAGCATCCATACCCAGGCGGTTAAAGGAATGTATTCAAAACAAAGAAGTTTATATCGTTATTAGTTTTATGCTCCATATGGTTATACAATATTTTAGTATAATAAACGCTTCATTAACGAATATGAGTATCCGTTTATTGCATAACATTTAGGTATTATAACACAGTCAGAATTTAAGATTACCTTGTGACAAAATAATAATCAAAAAAGATTTCTCACTTAATTGTTTTGATTGCGATTTTAAGAAATTCTGGAATTTATTATACATTATAATTGAGTGTGAAAACGTGCATAACTAGTAGACTAAATTTTAGTTGATTTAAATCAATATTCCCAAATACCATGAGTTAAGAAATTTTTATACAATAGATAATTATTCGGGTATTTTCACGATTTTTTTGTTACTTTGAATGACCTTTGTATACTTTTTGTTACGTTTTCTAAATAGTTGGATTTATTTTAATCTTGGAATTTTGTTGGTTTATAAAATAAATTTGACAATTAACTTAAAAAACTAAAAAAACAGATTAATGATATACATGAATCTTGTGTTGAAGAAATTCTTACACAAAAGCTAATTAGCGAATATCATTTCCTAAATACCTACTGGTGCTATATTGTTGCAGACAAAGCGTGTCCTTGCACTTTTAGAAAAAAATATTTATTCATGATCACTTGTAGTTAAAAATGTCTGTAAAAAATTACCGTATTGAATATAATAATTTGCTACATTTAAGAAAACAAACATTGGTAGACGATTTTTTGTTGAATACGATTACTTTACATTTTAACGGTTTGTCTAATTTATAGGGAAACTAATTCTTTTCTGATATTTGATTTATTCGATCTAAATTGAATGACAAAAAGTCAATCAGAACAAATAAAATGATCGTAACAATTCAATAACCCGTTTCGTCTTCAACGATTTAGCATTAGTAGGTATTTAAGCAATGATATGCTGATGTAATGAAGTAATTGCTTTTAAAAAAATTGTGGATTATCTATTAATTATTATATCTGTTAATAATAATGCTGTGCTTTTCTTAAATCTACTTTAGTCTTTTAGTTGTTTATCTTAATAATCAAGCTTAAACTACTAACCAATTTGATTATGCGTTTCCAAATTTAAATTTCATTAAAAATGTAACCGCCAAAAGCAGTGCATTGCAAACGTAAACGATAAAATCATTCTTTAGTAAAAACAACTAGCAGATTGCAAAGTATGGACAATAAATAGTTTACCTGAAATTATTTGGGGCCTGTAATTGATAGGGTTAAACCCCATTTAAACAACTAAATTTTTGTATTCGGACGCAGGTAGTGTCTCGATTTTTAATTTATTGACTGTACATTATTTTTTGTGTTGCTTTTTATAAATTTACATTCTTTTTTGAAAAAATAAAAAAAAAGCAACAGAAATATAATGTTGGTACTACATTTATTACTAAATTTGTCAAATTTGACATTAACTTTAACGTCGTTTTTCTTCAGTTTTAACTGAATTTCAAGATTTTTAAAATGATTTTTCCACCTGTCGCATACTCGTTCTAATATATTAATTGACTTTAAACACTTAATTTTATGTGGATTTCTAGTTTTCATTTTGCCACCCTAGAGCTTTTTTCGTTTATTACGTAACTACACTAACGAACGAATATGAACGTTTGCGATGTTGGCAACACAAAAAAGTTTATTACCAGAATGCCCGTGATCTTAGAACTAAAACAAAAGATTTATACTTGTCCATTTTGAGTGAAGACTACGACATTATTTTTCTAACTGAATTATGGCTTCAGTATCGGATTGGTGTTGGCAGACTGGTTGATGGCAGATACCTTGTGTGAAGGACGGACAGACTAGGCGAAGGTAGGCGAAAGGAGTTATAGTAGCAATTAAAATGCATCTAAAACCTAAGCTACTGTGTAATCATTCTTTTAATGATTAGGATTTTATAGTATGCACAGTCAATACCAACCGTAGTCTTATATATGTGTAGTATATTTTAAACCTAACAACTATAATCAAGTATACATAGATTTTAATAAAACTCTCAATGAAAATTTGACATTAAATTGTTAAATATTTTTTTATTCTTAGACGATTTTAATGTCTCTAGATGTTTTGGCTGAATGGAACTGACAGTTCAACAAGAGCCAGCAATAAGAAATTATTTAATATTATGAATCTTATGACTTTTTATAATCTCACCAGTTTTAACAAAGCAGTTAACAAAAATTCAAAGACTATGGATCTAGTCCTATCTAACATTCCCGTAGTAAGGAATTCTCTTTTGAAAGAGGACTTGCATCATCCTTCCCTGCTAATACCTTTTTTAATGTATTAATAATTTTAATGTTGCCCTACTATAAACCAGTCCGTCACTTCATCTATCAATTTACTAAAAGTAGTTTTAAGGTGTGTATGTATAGCCAACTTAGATTAGGGCCTGCTGTTTTTAATTTCAAATGTTAATTAAACTGTTAATTATTTTTATAAGGTGTGGTATAAAACTTTTAACATGTGTCCCAAAAAACTGTACTAAGATAGAAAAGCATCCGATATAGCTTTTAAATGCAATAATAGCGTTAATTAAAATAAAATCAAAACTACATTTTTGAGAATGGAATAATAGTATATTAAAGAGTCCATTTTAGCGCACGAGTTTAAAAAATGAGCCGCGATGCGGGGAGTTTTGTAATGGTCGAGCGCGCCAAAATCTTATGAGACGTATACTTCATACTATCTTTTCTATTTTGGAAATTATATGCAAAAATAAATTTAAATTACATATTTACTTTTACTTGATTGATTAGGGAAAAATTATATTTTTTAATAATAAGTTGGCAACATTTCAAATTTGACATGTTGGATAGTTAGATTGCTGTATTTTAATTGTCAGTTAGTCAGTCAATTCTTTAAAAGGCAAATGTAGGTCTTCTGCTCTTTTTGATATTTTTTAATGATCTTTCATAAACTTAACCGTTAACAACGTTTGATCGCAGTCATCTCATAGTATAAGTTACTACGTATAAGAGATAACTGTAAATAAGCTATAACAGCGGTAAACTTTGTAAGTTGATTTTACACCCGCGATTTTCAAAATAATTTTGAAAATCGCGGGTGTACTATGAGTTGGCTCTGCCATCAAACGTTGTTAATGGTTCATACTTAAATATAAAACTATAGGGTTGTCGATGTAATTGTAAAAATTACATTAGAGTGTTCTCCTACTGCTGATGATCCCCAAAAGGTCGAAACGGACGTTGCTTTACCATCAATTTTTGTTACGTTGCGGTTTGATATCGCAAGAATATTTTTAAAATCGCGGGTGTAAAATTCAACTTACAACATTTAACGCCGTATAGCTTATTTACAGTTATCACAAATAATTTCACAGACCATAACACTGTCCAGCAACATTTCTAGGCGTCATGCAAGCCTTGGACAAGATCGGCATGTGGCACTTATCTGCAAACCAAGAAACATCAGCTACGGCAGTTCCTTATTGACTTTTAATAAGTAGCGTGGGGTCAATATGACCTAGTGCAATCTTTTTTATGCAATATTTTTAAAAACATAAAACCGTTATTGCTGCCGCCTCCTCTACCTTCTTTGCTAGACGTCAGTACGGTTACATTATTGGACAGTGCGGTACGTCAAACTGTGTTTGTGGCTTTTTTGATCTCACGCGACTCGTTACATCACTTTTTCATTTTGTTGTCAGAGATATATTTTGCCAATTACGTAAGCTGTGTAATGTAGTAAGCATTTTACAACAATATATTTATACTTATAGTATGGATCGGCCACAAACGAAACGAGAGAAATTGCAGAAAATATTTAGAATGAAGGCAAAGAAGAAGTTGTAGGAGATTATAACTACGATCAAAATAGGGATAAATATAAAGAACACAGTATTAGGTCTAAACAAAAGGTTAATTTAAAAGATAGTGATATGAAAGAAGAACGCTGAAGAGTCAACCGCAAATATAACAGAAGAATCTGTAACCAACTAGCCTGGTCCTTCCCGAGGAAGATGCAAAAAATACTCCAGAAGGAATGATAATAGGTACAATGTTAGATGCACCAAGTGTCTTTCCTTTATTTGCAAAGAACATACAAAAGCGACGATTTGCTCTGACAATGTTGACGACGAATAATGTCTGAACTAAAGTGTATTACAATTTTTGTTTTAGTAACTATAATTATTTTGCTAGTAGGAAAAGCATGATTCATGTTATTTTATATATTAATATATTCCAATATAGCAACAAAGGTTTTTTTCAATGATCCTCCGACTTTACTTGTTTTGACCCCACGCGACTAGTTGTGTGACTATTTTTCACGCGACTAGCGAAGGGTTAAATATTACACTAGATATTTACAGCGAATCTTCCGATAGTACCAAGCAACGTAATTGCTACTTTTAGTTTATTATGCAGCGATAATTATAACTAATACAGACCCAATCCTGGCATCTAAGCAATTGCAGCCGTACTTAAACAAGATTCAGCATTCGTGCGTTAAGTATCACATCTAAATAAAACAACCAGCATAAATAAATTAGTGTACGTAACATTTACCTTAAAAAAGGGCATTTGTTTACCAGTGACGATCAATAAGAAACAAGTACTGTAAGCCAACAACGGAAAATGCTTCGACATACATTGTGGATCAAAAATTAACTTGAAAACCTACTTATGAACTAAGCGTAAGCAACGGAGCTTAACTCACACGCACTATGAATGTGTATGTCAACAAGAAAATTCAAAAATGAAGTGAGCGTGATGATGATATTTGAATATTCTAGTGAAACGCTTAATAAAAAACGACAGTGCGATGCAAATGCGATTAAAAGTTTTAGACCGCTCGACTTAACACCCCAATTTGAGTAACAGTATGAAATCGTCGTTTGAGTTTGTGCGATTTTTTGTGTGATAGACCCTGTAATTGAATTGATGTTATTCGTTTCATGTACTTTAGGATTGTTTGATTGATTGCACGTTGATTTAAGGAAGTTATTTGACGGTTTAGATTATTCTTTGTCAATCAATTTTGTAATTAAAGTTCTGTATTCAAATATTTAGAAATTATTACGTTGCTTAAACATCCCTATTCTGCATCTACGTTGATTTGGCATTTTCTTTGTCTTGTTAAAATTCCATTTGTAATCTATGTTTTCCGTCCGCGATATTATTGTAACTAAATATATTTCAGCAGTTTGCTTATTTTAAGTTTGTTTAAAAGTTCTTTGTATTAAGTACATTCGGAGTGCATTCACACTTATTTCCTTTGTGTTAGTTTGATTAAATTACAATTGAAATGAGGTCGGTTTTATAATTTATTAGACAGTTTTGTGATTTCTACAAGTAATGTTTACAACCGTAATTAAATTTTTTAATTTTGATTTGTTTTTGTTTACGCGGCATCTTGCTATGGGAAAGGCCGTCTTCAAACTCTACTGTAACGTTGTAATTAAATCTGTTTGCATTTTTTTTTGCACTTCTTGGTGGTATTGTTTCTTTGCACAAAGATTTTGCACACAACCTTTAGGGAAGTGGTAGTCGATTTAGTTAATAAATATAAGTGATATTGGTTTGAGGGGATAATTAGTTGACAGTCGTTCGAAATGCATTAAGTAACGGAATGTGGTTGGCTGGGTGGGAAATTCACCTTCTGTAGATGAAGAAATACCGCGGAAATTATGCCAAAAATGTGAATTTTTAGTTCAGTTAGTGGAGGTTTGTTTCTCCTATTTCGTAAAATCTACGGCTTTTAAAAAAAATTACGTTCACAAGTTTTATTTGTACGTAATGTAAAATCGTGGTCGTTAAGTTGTACGCCGCGGTTATATTTTTGCTTTGGTCGCGGCTTACTGAAAATTTTTCCACGATAACTTTTCAAATGGCTGGTGTTCAATATCGAAGTTCTGGCCGACGACGTTTGGCTTAAAACTAACTAAGAATCTGTCTACGAACAAAATTTCAAGGTATTTATTGATTACCGATTAAGCTATTGACGAGCTATTTATTCGCGAGTTCAGTGATTGAAAAGCTTTAAAAATAATCATGAGTGTTCATTGATAGTTATTGAATATTTCGATTATTCAAACTATTTATAGTGTTTATGTACTAATTTTAATTTTAATTATTATTAAACAACAAAAACAAAAGTCGATTTGTAACTAACGTTTAAAGTGTTTTATCGATGTTTATTATTTGCGCACCATAATTTTAAGATTTTTAAATTCGTTTTATTTTATGCAATTACGACATTTATGTTATTTTGTTAATATGTATTTTATTTTTTTTTTAATGCAAACACGGCCTTGCATTATAACAATTTTTTTAAAATGTAATCAATTTTAATATTTTTAGGGTAAATGGTGTATTATTTATTTACAATAATATAAATGCGAGTTTTTTTTTAATTTTTATTTTATTTCAGTGTAACCATGCTATTGGTTTTATTTTGTTTTGTTTTATTTTAAGATTTTATTTACGTTAATTTGATTCAAAGTTTTAATGTAATTTCCCTGTTTGCTTATCATTTCGATTTTTGTAATAAGTGTTAAATTGTCAAATGTAAGAAAATTTTTATTCAGTCGCCCTTTGCGTATGTGAACTTTAGATTATTACTTTTTTCGAGTGATACACTCTTAAGGTAAGTCCCATTTAAGTGTATCCATTTGAAGCGGACTTGTGGTTGGCAAGGGCCTTTTGCCCATTTGAGCTTTACTCTTTCCTGGCGCCTTTTGATTTTGATTTTTGATTGTGTTTTCTTTAGAATTTTCTAAATTGTCACAGAATTTTGAATATAACCCACCCCGCTTCTACTGAACACCGGCAAAACTTCGTTTATGTCACCATTAGATTAATTTTTCCAGTTTTTGCACGTAACAAGTAACAATAAAACTGTTCCTCATCATGGAAGTGATATCAATAAGTACACATTCTTCTAGTCAGCAATCTAATATGTAATTCAATCAGTTATTGATTGTCGTTTTGCAACAGATTGTAGTGCATTTATTAATTTAAAAAAATGTTAATTAAAAAATAAGTAATGTTATTTTTCAAACCGATAACACAAAATCACAATAAACTTTAGAGCATAAGTGCTATAGTATTAAACAACGCCTTCTAAAAATAAAATAAATATGAAACTTGCTATTACATACGTTACAATAATCTATAAATAAGTTTTATTGATATTGTATTAGCAAACTGGCGTTTGTTGTGGATTTATACAGTACATTGTAAAATTTCGTTGTTTAAATTTAAAGCGAAACTAAAGCTTAATTAACTTAAAATAAAAACTGTCAATGTTCTAAATTGTAAGTTAAATATCAGTTCAATACAAAATAAGATGTTAAGTGTAGAGGTATAATCCTTTGAAAACGACGTCAAAAAGGACAATGCGATAATACGTACATATAGCGACGCATATTTATGAGTTAAATTTGAAACCTTTAAAACATTCAAGCACCGCCATAATTCAAATATCTATCAACGAAATTAATTTTAAATGTGTTTTCGCAATTTCTATAAACAGATTTGTTACAAATGAATTTTATAAATTTGAATTTATAGTTTAATTTAGAGAATTACAAACAAAACACAAAATATAGTCTACATAACAAAACAAATGGTTACTGCCTTCAAATTCTTTTTCTGTTAGCCACAAACACATCTAGATTAATGTGTTTAGGCTTGTATTTTAATACTGTGCGTTATCATTAGTTAACGAATTTAAAAAAGCACTATATTTTTTCTAACTACGACAAAATTTACTTCTTGATTAATGATAGCCATTTTGCATTTAAGAAGAAAATGCTAGTTTGATCTTGATAGATTGTTATCTTAAAGCTTTTTAAATGTTCTTAGAAGATATTCTTTTACATTTAGTTTAACAAAGAAAATGAACATTACACTTTACGTTAAAAGTTATAAAAACACGCAAGCAATTTCAAAGTAAGAAGGAAACAACAAAAATGCTATTTAACTAGTCTTTTATAACTAAAACATAATATAGAGACGTAGTTTAATATTGTATACTCATATAAATATTAAAAAAATGTAATAAACATTTTTGAATATATTTATTTAAACGTAAAAAAACTAAGTTATTGAACTTATTGCGTCAGGTTTTCTAATATCAGGTTGTTTTCAATTTGAATATAAGTGCTGTTTTTATTTATTGGAAATTATAATATTTAATAGTTATTTACGTAACATGTAGGATATTATTAACGCCCGCATGAGTAGGTTAATAATATAGTTTTTTTGAGAAAAAATAATTGACTTGACAACTGAATACAAAATACATCTAATAAAAATTTGTATTAGATTAGTAACAAGCAATAAGTACAATTGTCAATAAATGTCAGCATTTGACATTAATTTAAATTAACGCACTAGTGCGGTAATAAATTCAAAAAAGCACTAGTGCGGCAATAAAGGTCATTATGACATTTTAATGAGAGTCAAATTATAGTCATTATATCGTAGCTGTAAATGATAGTATATTATATACCAAAATTGAGAAATGTTTGATTATACAACAAATTATACCGCTAGACGCGAAGCGTCGATGGATATAAGTTGTACAGGTTATAATCATCTTCTTAAGCATGGTCTATATACAATTTTTTTTCCTACTATAATTATTAATTTTTTTTTACTTGTTTTAAATCTAATTCAAAATTTAAGATTTTAAATTAAAAATCATGTGAATAATTGTGACAGTTGTCAGTAGTTTAATAAAATTAATTTTGACGTAATTTGTAATTGTAATTTACAACACAAAATTATGAACGATTTAAGTTCTTAAAGTAGCATTAAATAAAATCTCTTGTTCCTGATAAATAGTTTTGTAATAGTAGTTTATTTATCGAGTTCATGTGTAAATTGGACGCTTTTTTTCCCAAGAGGGCAGAGTCCTCGAGGGAAACAAAGCGTTTAATTTAGACAGGAACGAGTTAAATACAACATTTTATTGCTCGAACAGAGACTAGGAGGCCTACAAAGTCTCAAAATCTGGCAAAAATAATTTGACGTTTATGTTGACAAGTGTGCCAAAACTGTTAAAGACGGTTTACAATAGCGAAAACTTAAAATTTATGACAGTTAAGAACAATAAACTGTTTTTCTCTAAAACGTTTACAGTGACGTGGTTAATAATAAAACATTATTTACCTGCGCCTAAAAGTGCAACTTTACAACCTACTATTATACGTAATAATAAAAGCCTATACAACTGGTAGTAGAAAAAATATAATATCAAATTTTTGACCTATGTTCATTAAATCGCAAATTATTGTAAAACTGCAACTTAAAAAATATCATTTTAATTAACTAATAAGAAAAGATTAAAAAAGTAATAGTATATTGTACGAGTAAGAAATGGTAGTCATTGTCATTAAATATTGAAGTGAAATAAAAATATATTTTTTACAAGAAGAAAAAGTGACGCGAAACAACCCAAATTTAAAAATGTTTGCTAGTAATACCTAAACCATACTGTTGGTTCTTTCAATCGCAATAAATAAATTATACATATGTAAAAATTTTTGTATTTATTTCATTTCAATTTATCTGCGTTTATAATACAAATTTAAAAAAAAGCTATTCATTTCTGTTAACTATTTTTTCAATGTGAATTTTTTTTTGTTTTTGTATTTCATTTTATTACCTGTTCCAAAAAGAGAAAACAGAAGCTTACTGCATGAAAAAAAGAACATTTTTTATCTGGCGATTGAAAATGACGGTTGCCTTTCATTATACGCATATTATTATTTCTATCTGCCATTTTCTATAATATGATTACTCAATGTAAATAGTTTAAATATACGTTTTAAAAAATTACATTAACAATTTGTTTGACAAGTTTCTGTGTAAATTAGGCGTTTTTTTACAAATTGCTAAAAATACATCTTTGGATATTCCTAAAAATATTCTGCATGAAAATCGGTTCTGATACCATTCTTGACAATTCTTCTGTAAAATGACCTCCTGAATCCAAAAATGAGCTCCGTTATTACCCATCACCCACCTATTTTGGGGGGACCCCATTTTTATTTTATTTTTTGCATTTTTTTTTTAGAATTTTAACTTATAGCCGTTAAACATCCCAAAGCAGGTAATAAAATTTATACCAAAGTATATGGCAAAAAATTTCCTATAAAATGTATATAGAAACAACAATAAAATACAAATATATAAGAACAGTAAAAAAATACCAACAAACAGTTAGGAAGATTCACTGCACGACGCTGGCGATCTCAATACCACATGCAGGTTTGAAGAGGAATTTTCGACAGGCTTGAACTTGCATTACTCTTCTCATTATAGTATATTACATTGTTTGCTTAACTGCTTCGATCAGTACATCTATAGCTGTTGTAGAGTTAACTTGTCGACGTTTTAAACGTGCTGGATTTTGTGTTCATTGTTTTTTTTTCATGTGCGTAAAACAGTAAGACTACTTTTACTCCGGATTTTTGCAAGTGACTAAGTGTGATTTGTGGTTAATGTCGGGCGTTGAATATCTGTTTAATTATGCCACGCGAGTGTAAAAATCATCCCGATAGCTTCTGCTATGTCTGCGGGGAATTAATTTTAAAAGCGCAACGAAAACCCCTTTCTCCGCTTGTTAAAACAGCTTATAAATTGTACTTTGATTGTCACATTGGCGACCAGGACAAGACTTGGGCTCCATCAGTTTGCTGTACAACTTGTTACAGTAGTTTGACCAAATGGCTCAAAGGTACCCGTAAATCAATGCCATTTGCTGTGCCCATGGTTTGGAGTGAACCTCGCTGTCATCTTACAGATTGTTACTTTTGTATGACTTCCACCGCCGCGTCGGGTTTTCGAGCAAAAGTAAGCATACAATTCAGTATTCCAATATTCCGTCAGCTCTAGGTCTTAGAGCTGACGGAATATTGGATTCTTCATAACGATACTTTGCCAATCCCAGAGCCCCCAAACACTTATACTCTAGAGCCAGAAATTTATTTAAAAGACTCTGAGCCACAACCTGGGGCTTCGAATGGTATGTTCAATGATGATGAAGAGTATTCCGCAGATTTAGTTTTTCGGCAATCTCACCTCCTCACTCAATCGGAATTAAATGATCTTGTCAGGGATTTGCAGTTACCCAATACTAAATCTCACTTCCTAGGATCGGAACTTCAACAGTGGAATCTCTGAGAAAAGGGAGTAAAAATATCTTCTTACATGACCAGACAAGCAACCCTGAAATGTCTTTTCTCAGAAGATAAAGTTTAGTGTTCTGCCCTAATGCAAATTTATTGATAACAAAGCTACAGATGCCATGTGACCCAGACAAATAGAGGCTGTTTATAGAGTCATCAAAAACAAGCTTAAAAATTGCCCTGTTGGCAAATGGAAATGACTTCCAGTTGCATACTCTGTTGACATGAAGAAAACGTACGAAAACATCTTCAGAATCCTTGATAAAATTAGTTATCATGATTATAAGTAGAAACTTTGCGCTGACTTAAAAGTTGTTGCTCTACTCACGGGTCTGCAATCAAGATTCACAAAATATTGCTGCTTCCTTTGTGAATGGGATAGCCGAGCCCGAGATAAACATTACATCGTACGGGACTGGCCACAATCCTTTGGTTCCGAAGAAAAATATTTACTTACCACCTTTACACATCAAACTTGGATTGATCAAGTAGTTTGTGAAAGCAATAGACAAGACAGGTGGCGCATTTCAATTTTTGAAAACTAAATTTCCTCGTCTTAGCGAAGCTGAAATTAAAGAAGGCGTTTTTGTTGGTCCCCAGATTAGACAACTCTTCCAAGATTCGACGTTTATTGAACACCTAAATCGAAAAGAAAAACAAGCTTGGCTTGCATTTCAAAACGTTTGTAAGAACTTCCTGGGTAACCACAAAAGTGAAGATTATGTCGCTCACGTCGAGGAACTGCTTTTAACGTACAAGAACATAGGATGTAACATGTCTCTTAAAGTTCACTTCCTTCACTCGCATCTGGACTTTTTCCCTAAAAATTTAGGAGCAGTCTCGGATGATCACGGGGAACGGTTCCATTAAGGCATCGCTAAGCTGGAGAAGAGATTTTCAGGGAAGTGGAATGCAAACATGTTGGCAGAGTACTGCTGGTTTTTGAAACGAGAAAGCTGTACCTCAGGGTATAAAAGGAAAGCAAGCACCAAGTAACGATGAATATCTTTTTATTTATTACTGTTTATAGCTAAAATAGTTATTTTTCCCATTTAAATTAAATTCATGTCCATATATTTATTATTATAATAATTATTATTATCGTTCGATAAATAAATTATAATTAATTTATCGAAAAGTGGTAAAATTAGAGATTTGGGGCTCCCTTGAAAATGGTGGGTGATGGAAGAAAACCGAAAATATATTTGGACTCAGGACGTCATTTTACATAAGAATCACCCGGAATAGTGTCAGGGCTCGATAAAAAATATTTTTTTGCAGACCAGTGATTACCAGGCGATCATTTTAACCAGTTTTTGTCTATTGATTAACTAATATCAACAAGCAACGTGTATAATTTTTTATTCATTGGTCCAATATTTTTAGAAAAATTGAAACCCATTTTGCAATAAACCTTACTGGACTGGATTGTATCTGGTATTTGGAGAAGTGACAATTCTTATGATGTTGTTTACTTACACTTAGTTACTCATAATTATATTGCACCAAATTTAAACTTAAACAATGGCTTGCAAAACTTGGATAAAATAATTTTGCAAAATTCAATGCCATCACTTTCTCGGCAAGACTAATTCTGTGAGAATCAATTTGTATAAACCATCTCTCAAACTTCTTCTGGTCATTTTATAGTTTCAATTCCTTTCTAAGCTACTAAGAAGAAGCCTTGAAAACAATTTACTGATCTTGATTATACATAATTTGTTTATGAATACGTTTCCTAAAGGTACATGATTAAAATCATTTATAGCAAAAAAGTTTTGGCTAAAGCAAATTGTAAAATTAAAATTTTAGATAGCACAATTTCGTTAACAGAAGTTTCGCTGTTCTATCTTCTCCACCGTGCGGTTTAATTCCTTAAATATTAAATTAGGCGTTGTATTTGACAATAATTTCAAATCAATTTTTACTGTTGTAATAAACGACTCACAGCTGGATAGTTCTGTTCTTCAAAGTGATTTTTTCTCAATTCTTTTGCGTTTTTAGCAGTATCGATTTGTTTTTACGGAAGAGATAAAGATAATCGTTCCGTCAAATCTTTATACATCCTTTGAAAAGGAAGCACCAAGAAATGTTGTGGCGGAACAACTACAATTTGTCCATACAAATTACAAACAGTAAATATGGCGCAAAAAGCGTCAGTTCCACAAGAATTGCCTAAAGGTGCTTTTCGCTTAGTTAAGATTTTTACGTGAATTTATTTACTTACGAAAGCGAATTCCTTAAAAGATACGTTGCCAATTAAGAGAGAATTCATTGCAATCTTGTCTAGTGCAGCATTTTCTATCAAAAAGGTTTGTTGAATAAAAAACACGTGTTAAACAATAAAATTGCTTAAAATAAGTTTTGCGGCATACAAATTGGAAAAAGAACAAATGCAAAAATATTAGGTTTTACATAGAATTCCTTTAATGACACAATACACGAAAGTATTCCAAACGTACGATAGTTTTAGTTTGAGTAGTTAAGGCCTTTTCACTGATTACGATTACTTACAAGCTATTGATTCAGCAATTATAAGAATTAAAATTGTCATAGAATAGTCTAGAGTCTAAACTCGGCAAAATTTTTCTTAAAAACTGATTTTTTTGTCTTAAACTCTTTGAAGATCCTACGACACGCTATTCGCCATAATACTTCTGTTAAACTGAATGGCTTTAGTGATACTAGTTCTAAGGTTTACGGTGTTTGCATCTATGTAAAATGCTTTGATTCCCGTTTCAAGTTGTTTGCAGCGTTACTGTTAGCGCAACTAATAAAAAAACTAACAGAATCTCTTACAATAATTTTTTCTTGACAATTTTTTTGAATTGATTCCACTATTACCTTAAATTAAATTAACTTGTTTCCTAATAAATACAAAGTATTTGTGTAAATAGAATAGCCTGCGTTCCAAAATTTTTTAATCCCAAACGCGGGTATCGCAGTCTTCCAAAATAAATCTAGCTGATTTAATTTCATTCAGTTTATCAGCAGCCGAGTTAGTAAACAATTCCCTTTGGTAGCATGGCCCATCGTTTTTAACATCACGTGGCTTACGTTAGCTGGCTACACTCTAAGTCAAAGCAAGCACAAATTAAAAACAAATGCTAAAACAACTGTTATGAATACGTTATGGTTATGGCCACAGTTTATCTAAACCACAGTATAAAAACAAATCAGTAGTTTCACTAGATCAAATTTATGTAACATAATTTACCTCGCGCAGATTAACTTGTGGCATAATGCGCAGTGGCTTGAACAGATGTTCTGAAGAGTTTTGTTCTTGTGCGGCTATGCAACATAAACAGTTGCAAACAAATTTAAAAAAAGAGAGTCAGTTTTGTCTGATTTTGTCATCAAAATCAACTCGCAGCATAATGCGCACTGGCTAAATATGTTACACGAATATCAAAGTGCCGCCTGTGAAGTAAAACTACTGAATTGTTTCTATACTGTGCCTAAACTAGCACTTACTCGTTGTTACATAAAAAACTCACTCTTCTATATTTAGTTAAAATGCGCATAAGAAAATTGTGCATGTATACATAAAGTGCTTAGAACAAAATTCTAAGTTTTACAATCCTTTATTGGTCAATCTGCTTGCGATGCGTCTACAAGCAAATGCTCCTGTATTGATTAATGTCGGCATCAATTACGCTAGACTGATTTTAATTAAAAACTGAAACTTACGGGGTTTGAAACTAATAGCATCTTACATTTTTTATTTGTATGTTTTGTTACAATAACAATCCATTTAGAATTTTTAACGTGTTTAACAGCAAAAGCATTTGTTTCAGTTTCCAAACGTTTTATTGGCCGTAGAGGTAAATTAAGCAACGTATTTTGTAGAAACATCTAGCAAAATTAATGTTTATAAAATGATAAATGAAAATAACGATAAAATTTTTAACTTTCTTTTAAACAAACAAAGTACACTTAAAAAGAGTATTGCAAAACACTTGTCTTAACTATAAATATTTTTTTTTGTAGAATTTTAACCCAATCATACCGACGTTTTGGAAGACATGGCAACTTGCATTTTCGGAGTGGTGAATCTCACTGAAGGAAAAAGTGTACGTTACGGAATTAATATCATTAGCGGTCAGGTAACTAATTAACGGACTTTCAATTTTGGTTACTGCTTGACGGGTTTTGTTATTACTCGAAATAAGAGTTTTTGTCTTTTTCAAGAAGGTTGATTTTGGTCTTAGAAGGTGAATTACTGGTAGCCAAGATTTAAATCGTTTTTTTGGTTCATATTATATGGATGTTTTTCTATTTCTACAGCTTTACGGATTTGTCTGGTAAAGTAAAAAAGGGTTCTGGTCAACACTTTGGTTTGGTTAAAGTTTAGCGTGATTCCACAAGTTTTCGGCCATTACCAATTTTGTAACTCTACGGAGTCTGCAGGCAATTATATGTTTTTTTACTTTAATAGAACTTTTCGTCTGTCTGATCTACAGGAACAAGGAGTTGTGTAAATGCCTGCATGTTTTAAAACCTTTTGTTTGTCTTTAACAGATCTAAACCTAACATGTAAGTACAGTCATTCTTACAATTGACATGACCAACAAAATACTAATCATAAAAATAAAAATTGTAATACTTACAGTTATGTTCTATCCAGTAAGGTATTTGCTAGTTCCGTACCTGTATTACCTAAAACGTAATTAAAATCTAACACAAAAACGTACATGCGGCGTTATCACAAGTAAACTGTCTTTTAACTCATATAATCAAAAAAGATAGCAAATGCGCAGTTTCCCCTCGACTTAATATTGTAATTGGTAATAAAAGTTCCAAAAGAAAGTATCGTACCGTAAATGCCTCTAACCCTTTGTCAGTGTAAATCGTTTTAGTTGCAGCAACGTGACGTTATGGCAATTTTCCCAAATATGCCATCTGCTTGTTATCTTCACTAACAAAGGAAACGTGTAGGGGTATGGAAACCTACTATAGACAGTTATGAAAGAATCAAATTAAACTCTAATACAAAGAAATACCGTCTTATCCCAAATAAAGACTTTCGTTCATGTTATGAAACGCCTTGTATATTAACAGTTACAATAGCAAGTAGTTCGTTTGAAATGTCGTGAAGAAAAAAGATGGCTTCTGACGTAAACGAACAAGCAGTGTTAGCTTAGTAGAAAACATAAGAATCTTACTCTAAAATGTATAGTAATGTTTATAACACTAAATAATAGTGTTACTGCGTCCTCTCTAAGTACATGCAAGTTTGGCTCGTTTTTAGATGAAGCATTGAGAGACAAACTAGTCTGTGGTCTTCAAAATGAAGCTATGACGAGAAAATTATTATCGGAAGATGAAACGCTATTATTCGATTCAGCTTGTAAGATCATTCTTGACATGGATACGATCATAAAGAGCTCGGTTCAAATCCGTAACGCTGCAGCTGGTAATGTGGCATCAGGGGAAGTCAACAAAGTAGATACAAGAAAGAACCGGTATCCGCAAACAGAGAATGCATTGTCGGAAAAACGGTACAACATTCGAAGAGATCGTTTTCAGGGTACACATCGTCCCAAGTCAGACCAGTCGTCCGTTCGCCCCCGGTTTAAAAGTTGTTCTCAGTGTTTTTCAAAACATCAACCAGAAAACTGTCCTGCAAAAACTTGGAAGTGTTTCACGTGCGGAACGAAAGGTCATACAGCACAATTCTGCAAGAGAGACAGTCAATTATTTATTAATGTCGCTTGTAATGTTATGTCTGATTTTTTTTCAGATCCTTTAACAGTTACTTTATATGTAAACACCTATGAGATTGAGTTTCTCGTGGATTGTGGGAGTTTGTCATCGCTCATCAGCTTCGGACTGTATCGTAAATTTTTGTCACACATAAAATAAATCCATTTATGAGTCAATTGGTAGCAGCAAATAGACATGGGCTAGAAATCAGTGGGTCGTTATTAGTCAAAGTTTCTTTTAGTCCTATAACTCATTCAAATTAGCTAAATTTAATAGTCGTTAGAGAACTGTCATGTCCTGTTATTTTAGGTAGAAATTCGCTGAGTATTTTATATCCATCTTGGCGTTTGGCGATATTACATCAAAACCAAATATTGGTGGTAGAACCACATAATTCTCAAATAGTAGAGTAGTGTACTCTAATAAATATCCTCGGGCATTCTCTAAAGTTGATAATGAACTGCCGGTAGATAAGTTTTTGGTTGAGATCAGCCTAAATTTAGGAGAGTCTCCCGTCTTTCACAAAGCATATGATGTTCCTAATGCACGTCGAACTGAAGTCGCTAGCGAATTGGAGGTCCTCGAACGACAAGGTATCATCTCCAAAGTGAAGCATAATTAGTGGGCTAGTCCTTTAGTTTGTGTTCCTAAAAAGAACGGTAAACTACGTCTTTGCGTGGATTTTAGAACCACTCTAAATCCGAAAATAAGAGTCGACCAATACCCTATTCCACGTCCTGACGATGTTTTCAATAAATTCGTGGGTTGTCAAGTCTTCTGTAGGTTGGACTTAACTAATGCTTACTTGCAATTAAAAGTCAATGAAGCGAGTAAAGAATTAATAACGGTAAACACTCTTAACGGATTGTATGTGTATAATCGCTTAGTCTTTGGATTGTCGTCAGCCCCAGCGATATTTCAAATGGTTATTGATTCAATATTGAAGGTTATAGATAAATGTAGTGCTTACTTGGATGATATACTAATTGGTGGCAATGATGTTGAAGCTTGTAAGCAAATCTTAGGTTTAGTCTTGTCGCGTCTCAATGACTATAATGTTAAAATAAATATTTTCAAAAGCGAATTTTACGTAAAGTCTTTAGAGATTTTAGGTTTTGTCTTGTCGGGTCAAGAAAAAAGTCCTTCAAAATCCAAAATTGATAAAATAGCGTCAGCTCCTACTCCTCAAAATGTAACCCAACTAAAGTCTTATTTGTCTACACTTAATTTTTATAGGAATTTTATTCCAATGTGTCCAGAGTTATCAGTACCACTCCATAGTTTTTTAAACAAAAATTTTTCTTGGTCGTGGTCACCGGAGTGCGACGAGGCATTTAAAAAGAGCAAATCATTTTTGTGTGAGAAAACTTGGGTTAGTCTTATTCGACCCGTCTAAACCAGTTAATGTAACTGTAGATGCTAGTGCTTATGGTGTACGAGCAGTCTTGAGTCAAGTCGTAGATAGAGTTGATTGTCCGATTGTGTTTGAATCTGCGTCATTATCTGCGGCCCAAAGAAACTATAGTCAACTTCATAAAGAAGGTCTTGCAGTCATCTTTGGGGTGAAAAAGTTTCACAAATATTTGTTTGGTCGAAGGTTTAAGATTTTTACCAATCACGAACCTTTAAGATCGTTGTTTTCAGAATGTAAAAAGGTTCCGTGATGGCATGGTCTTGCCTTATTTGTTGGTCTATAATTCTGTCAGCGTATAATTACAAAATTATTTATAAAAAAGGTCAGCATATTCTTCAGGCAGATGTCATGTCGCGTCTCCCGTCAGAACAAATAGTGGAAGTAACATACTGCAATTTTATTTACCTGTCGACACCACTTATTGCACACGAAGAAGTAAGTGAACAAACTAGAATAGATAAATTACTGTCAAAAGTGGTAGAATACGTCAGTAAATTGCCGTCGATTCCTAATAATTCGTCATGTAGGAAATATTTTAATTTAAGGAACGAATTGTCTGTGTCCTATGATTGCGTCTTTTATGGGAATCGTGTCGTCATTCCTAAGTCTTTAAGAACCTCCGTTTTAAAGATTCTTTATCAGGGACATCCCGGTATTGGGCGCACCAAGTTGCTCCCAAGATCGTATGTCTGGTGGCCTTTGATGGATTGTGATATAGAAAGGATAGTGAGTCAATGCGAAATTTGCTAAAGTGTACAAAAATCGCCAATAAATAGTTCTTGGCCAGAACCAAAAAAACCATAGGAACGTATTCACCTAGGTTTACTAGAATTAAGATCACAAAAATATCTTATTTAATGTGATGCGTACTCAAAGTGGGTGGAGTGTTTTCTAATGAAAAATGGCACGTTTTTCCATCATTTAAAAGAAATGCTAGGGGACGTCTTTTCACTATTTGCGTTCCCGCGAACCATTGTATGTGGTAATGGTCCTCCGTTCAGTGCAAAAGAATTTCAATCTTTTTGCAAGTCAAAAAACATTAAACTTTTGTTCACACCTACGTATAACCCTCAATCAAATGGGTTGGCGGTAAGGTCTGTGCAAACTTTTAAAAAGCTGTTGACAAAAACAATGCATTCTAAAGAGTACGCCAAGTTATCGCCAAGGCAACGCCTTTGCGATTATCTTTTATATTACAGGTCTACACGGTCATCAGTAACAGGTTTATTACGTATGGTGAGATTATTTAGTTTTACTTTTCGTACGCCTGTGTCATCATTAGTAGAGTCAAAAGAGCACAGTATCGTGAGTCAGCCAAAGTCGTCAATTTTAAAAATCGGTCAAAGGGTTTGGGTAAATTTGAGAAACAATAAAGGTTCTTTGAAGTGGATTAAAGGTAGTTTAATGTTGATAGTTAGTCCATCAGTCTATTAAGTAAAACTAGACCAGAATGGTTACATTAGAAAAGTTCATAGAAATCAGTTAAACGTTTGTCATTTATTTAATGAACTTACGTCCGAGGTTGAAGAGATTGATAAGTTCTCCAACTTGAATGCTGAACCTAATGTAGAGAACCAATTTGTGGAAATGAAACAGAATCAGACTAACAGAGTTGTAAATAATAAAAAAGTGAATAATGTGCCACACCCAATTTTAAAAACTACACGATCTGGTTGCGTAATAAAAACGCCTGTTTGCTTTACTGATTAAGTAGGTTAGTAATAAATAAGTGTCAAAATTAATCTTTCAAACTCAATGTAAAGGAGGGAAATGTTACGAGACGCCTTGTATATTAACAGTTACAATAGCGAGTAGTTCGTTTGAAATGTCGTGAAGAAAAAAAATGGCTTCTGACGTAAACGAACAAGCGGTGTTAGCTTAGTAGAAAACATAAGAATCTTACTCTAAAATGTATATTAATGTTTATAACAATAAATAATAGTTTTACTGCATCCTCTCTAAATACATACATATCAGTTTAGATCGTCACAAAATTCGATTGCATATTTACGTGGAATTGCGTAAAATAAATTAACGATAAAAGCTTTGTTGAGCGTAGACACAGTTAAACAGAGGTGTTGCACAAACGTTACTGGAAGAAATGATATCGTGTTTTCAAAATTTGACAGTTAACTACGAAAAGTGGGCTTGTCGAAAATAAATCTTATACTAGAAAATTTTTAATATACTACAGTTTTAACATAACAAGTATAATACTTGCATAGTCGTAGAAAAAGTATATTCTTCTACTTGCGTAGAATAGGTAGTATCTATTTAGATAATTCAAACACTCGCTCGCTTCGTTCGCTTGTGGTGATAACTTTATTCATCTGAATAATAGCCACTATTATATGTTTGTTGAAGAATGCACTATTCCAGTACTAGTTGTATAGGCTTTCATTATTACGTGTAATGGTAAGTAGTGAAGCAGCAATTTTTTAACCGCACTTAAACAATAATAAACGTATTTAAATTTTTGATGAGTATGTAAAATTTTTAAAGAACAGAAGTTTAAAAATATAATTATTTATCGTTTGCGCCTAACTAAATGTAAATATTACTAAATTACATAGGTTTTGAATATAATAAATGCTTAAAGTAATGATGTTTTTAAGTATTTTTCACAATTTTAGCAAAAAAAATTAGGTACAAGTATTTATTTATTTGTCAACTACAAAAAAATACTTCCTCAATTTCTAATTAAAAATTACTATCTTTAATTTAAAATTTAATTTAATAACAGTTTAAATTTAAAAAAATTTCATAATTTTAGTAAAACAAAAATTTTATTGACCACGTTCGAAAAAATTATTGTAACCTAAGCGACTTACATCTTTTGGTGCTTTGTGTCTTGCTATATAATCTTTACGTTTAGATTATAATAATATATTTTTCTACCTTGGTATAGAATATACTGTTTTTAAATCAAAACAATATTTATGAGTCATGATATTAATTGGGTATAATAGAATGTATCTGTTTAAATGCATTTCCATCACAGTGATTTTAAATTGCGTTTAAGCTTCATCGAAAGGGTTTAGAACGTAAAAATAAAGTTTGTTAGTTTTAGTTTAAAGTTTAGCTACTTAAATGTAGCTGTTTGTACATAGCAAATTTTTATACAACTTTTTTTTCATATTGTAATAATATGTAATCTGTTCAATGTTTAAAGTTTGACCGGATTGTGTCGGCTAATTAAAAGTTAGTAACCGCACTTTATATGAGGGTATGTTTACTCAATAGATTAAAGGATTAGGTGTAGTCGTGTTTGAATAATACTTTGCATATACAATACTTCGACTTGGTAATCAACATGCATCTTAGTAACACGTATGTGAAAAACCCTTCTTCGATAGACTTCGTGTAACTCATTTCATTCATAAAAAGCTACACTTTCATCAACTTTATTTAAATCAATTAATCTTGTCAAAAGCAATTTACTTTAATTTTCAACGTTATTTGACAAAACCTAAACATAGACTTTAGTGTAAATGTGATGTACAATATAAGTGATATTGTCCATAACTAATCTAATCCCTTTTAGTAATTTCATTCAAAATTTACGTTATATTCACACAACCCCAAAATTTGTATTTAAATTCAAAAAGATAGGGTATAGATGGTCGCATTGTTAATTAAGTTTCTCAAAACCTCTATCGAAGGGTTTACTAACTTTTTGTTATAATTCATTCTCAATAACTTTCTAGCTTCTGAACTTAAAATTTGATTATGAAAACAATTTTGTAAAGTGTATATGCAAATAATCGCTGATACAATAATTTAAAATAAGCAGTACAGAGTAAAATCATGAAAATACAAATATTTTTTTATTTTTATTATATATTTAATAAAATACGTATAACTTGAACTGTTTTCTTAATGCAATACACTTTATTAATACTAACATTTTTAGCGCACATTGTTTTTGTAACAAAATATTAAGCTTTATATTTTTTAATACAAAAATACATAAATCTATTTTATTTCTTAAACGTGCGTAATAAAATAAAAATAAAGCTTTAGCTCTCTAAAACAAATAAACTTATATTTTTTTTCTTTTTCATTTTTACTGAAAAATTTAGTATTTATCCATCTAGTAAACTACAGTAGAATTATAAGTAACTTTAATAAATTAAATTTACATTAAAATAATTTTACACAAATTTTGTTATTACTGTAGAATTATTTTGATTAAACGTTTAGACAATATTGATTTTTTAGTTTATGTTAAATAAATAAATAAATTAAAAAAATTGAATGCTGTAAAACAAAACTACAATTACTTTTTGTAAAAGTTTTCAATTCATTTAAAAGAATTCAAAAACACTACTGTCCAAATAAAAACTGTGTTATAGTTTCTTAGATAAAAATAATTAAATTTTACGTAAGAAATGACGTAAATACAAAATACGCATACGTCTTTTTTTAACTTAAAAAGGTTAGTAATACAAAAAGTGTCAAAGCTATATGGGTTAAACGTTTTCAAATGGTCCTTTTTGTTTGTTTTATAATTTACATATATTATTCCAATTTATCTATAAAAGTTGTTAACAAAAAGTTTGGTTGAGAAGTTTTTGGTAAAGCTCGTTTGAATACAAAAACGTAAAATATATTTAACAGTTTGTTTTCGAGTTGGTTTGCTTATGTGTTTTTAACTGTTTGGATAGGTCGAATTTATATACAGTGTGTCCGAAAAGTATGGAATATATTATACAAGTCGATAAATATGCACTTTACACGAAAAAGTTGTAAATAAAAGTTGTTTATCACTTAGTTATCTACCACCTGGGAGATATCAATTTAAATTTTTGCTGTAAACAAAATCGCAACGAATAACACTTACATTTTTTTAAATGGCAAGGCACGTCTTTATTATACTCATTTGATAGAGTCTTTTTTTCTCTTTTCAACCATATGAAACTTGAATACCTTTACATCAAAAAATTTCCAAGAAAAACAAGGACATGTCTAACAAATTTATTTTAGTGAGCAGTATTAATCAGGTACGTAATATGTAGTATTGAAACAATTAAATGCACTGTCACAATAGCAAATATTAAACTTTAAATATCTTTACATAAAATTGTTATAACAAAAAAATGTATTTAAACTAAACTTACAATAAATGTTCAAAATGTAAACCATTCATAATTTGACAGTGATAAATTGGATTTTTAAAACCATCGATTGCTTTTGAAATCATATCTCGAGTTATAGCTCTTATCTCAACTCTAATGCGATTTTTCAAATCTTCAACATTATCAGGTCTATTTACATAATTTTGCTTTTAATATAGCCCCAAAGAAAAAAATCTAGTGGACTTAAATCTGGCGAGCGAGCAGGCCATTCTATCGTACCTCTTTTGCCTATCCATGTATTTTGAAAAGTATTATTAAGAAAGTGGCAGACATTAATTCCAAAATGTGGAGGTACCCCGTCTTGTTGAAGCCATATTCTGTTATGAGGTATATCTGGATCTACTTCATGTGGAAATAACTCGGCCAAAGCAGGAACTAACTCAAATCTTAAGAAATCTAGATAAATATTCGCCGTTAAACTACCTTCAAAAAAATATGGCCCCAAAATTTGACTTCCAATCATTCCTACCCAGACGTTGACTTTCTGCTGGTATTGGGTGTGTTCTTCTAGATACCAGTGAGGATTTTGTGAAGACCAGTAACGTGTGTTTTGTTTGTTAATTGTGCCGTTTAAACAAAACGTGGCCTCATCAGTAAAAAGGATATTTTTATGAAAATGTGCATCTCGTTCAAGTTTGTTTGTTATTGTTTCACAAAACTCCAGCCTTCTGTCCAAATCGTCCTCAAATAATTCTTGAACTACACAAGCTTTATAAGGATGAAATTTTTCTTTTTTTAAAACGTCATGTACAGCCGATTTATTCAAATTATGATCTCTAGCAATTTGCCGAACAGAAATTTGTGGATTTTCCTCAAC
Organism: Aquatica leii; assembly: GCA_035610365.1. NCBI lineage: Eukaryota > Metazoa > Arthropoda > Insecta > Coleoptera > Lampyridae > Aquatica > Aquatica leii. The sequence continues at coordinate 79,937,404 of CM069436.1, read as the reverse complement.
AGACAAGAACACATTTTCTCGTTCCACATTACTTAATGACAAAGGTCTACCAGTTCTACTCGCATCTTTTACCGAACCTGTCTCCTGAAATTTCCGCCAAATTTTGCTTACCGTGGACTGCGAAATGTTTAATTCTGGATGCAAGTTATTAAATAAATTACATACTTCGTCTTGGGTTCTTCTTTTATCTCCATATCCCAGAATCATTAAAATATCAATTCTATGTTTCTCAGATAATTGAGCCATATTTCAAGCACTAACAAATAGCAAAGTGTGACAGTGTTTTAAAGTGCATTCAATTGTTTCAATATTACATATTACGTACCTGATTAATACTGCTCAGTAAAATCAATTTGTTAGACATGTCCTTGTTTTTCTTGAAAATTTTTTGATGTAAAGGTATTCAAGTTTCATATGGTTCAAAATTGAAAAAAAGACTCTATCAAATGAGTATAATAAAGACGTGCCTTGCCATTTAAAAAAATGTAAGTGTTATTTGTTGCGATTTTGTTTACAGCAAAAATTTAAATTGATATCTCCCAGGTGGTAGATGACTAAGTGATAAACAACTTTTATTTACAACTTTTTCGTGTAAAGTGCATATTTATCGACCTATATAATATATTCCATACTTTTCGGACACACTGTATGTAATCGTAAATTAATGAAACATTTTTGTCAAATTGATATAATGACGTCAAAACTATGATAGATTTAAACGCCTATGTTTGAAATGTAATTGTACATTTTAATTCATTTTGAGCATCTAAAAAAATTAATTTAGACATTGTCGTGTTTTATTAACTAACTTTTGTCAGAATTGTTTTCGAAAAGTATATTTAATGACATTAATAATCAAATCTGACATTACATGTATGTTGTAATAAAATTCTACAGTGCACTGAGTGAACAGATATACAAAATATATACAAATTCACCAAAAAAACTACACGCTGCGACATTCTTCGTTCAATTCTGAATCGAAAATGCTAACGTTAAATTATTGTATTATGGTTATTATGCGTTGTATATCTTCACGAACCCCTTAAAAGGAACATACATTTGGCAGCACTGTAAACTAGAATACGACTGTAATACCTGGCGTTGCTATTTTTTTATGTCGATTTTCAAAAACATTTTACTCGTCATTAGTAACACGTTATAAATTCTACACAATACGCAATATATGATTTCCTCTTCAATTTGTTTATTGTCAGAATAAAACTTGTTTTTTCTTTTTTTCTTCTTCTTCATAGCGTCTTACATACATTTTCGGATATACGCCTCTTCCAAATTGTGTTTCCAGTTGTGTCTATTTTGTGCTGTCTGCATCCAATTTAAACCTGCAGTTAATTTCAAGTCATCTACCCAGCTTACACGCGAGCGTCCTCTGAGTCACAAAAATTACTTTGTGCCATTTTTTGCATTTCCTTCATTTAGATGGCCTACAAAACACTGTTTCAGTTTTGCAGATTTTTTTACCGCATCAGTCTTTTAAACCGTTTTTAAGATGTTGATATTATTTTAATTCATTTTATGCAGCACACAGGAATCAAACACCTTTAAGTGAGAATGTCTTTATTTTTTAATATAAAATTTAATGTACCATACGCAGCCCAATGTTAGTTTTGTTTGTGTTTTAATTTCCTTTGTTTGGTTCTCTTTTCCTAACACGAAATTTTGTTCCAAATGTATTTAATTTTTAACATTTTCAACTTCTTTATTATTTATTGTCACTGTCCATATCCCATTTAGCCTTATCCATTTTTAAACCAGCTTTGTTTGAAGCTGTTTTTAGTTTTTCTAGCATCTCCGTCAGAGATGCTGTTATGACTACATCGTTTACATATTGCAGATTTGTGAGGTAATTTCCATTCATGTTTATTGTCTTGTTTAACTATTTCAATTGTTTAAATGTATCTAGCACAGCAAGCGTATTCCCTATCTACTCAAACGTCTTCTTGTAGTCGATGTAAGCAAGAAAGAGTGGAACCTGATAATTAGAGCATTGTAGAGTAGCTTTTTCAACATTTTGCTTGCTCGTAAAGTTGATATCCATCAAGCTTTGTTGTTAAACGTAAAGCAAGCACTTGTATTAGCAATTTATAGAAATGCGATACTTTTTTATCTCTTTTTTTATATAGCATGATGTTTTTTTAATCTTTTGAATTTACGTGGTATTCTTTCTTTGTGGAGGTATTGATTAAATAGTTTTACAATAATATGAATTAATATTTTTAAGCCCCCTACGATCATATTGTTAGTAACTGGTCTTTCAGATCCTAAATTTCTTAATTTTTTAGTTAACAACTTTTTCATACTTTTTAAATAGTTTATGTCTGTTGTTTGATAGAGGTCCTTGTAAAACATTTCTATTAATTTGAGTATATCTCTTCTATTTGTAATTTCTTTCTCTTTGTTATTGATCGAATCGAAATTTGATTTTAGAGATTTTATAGTTTTATTCTTCTATTGTATCATTAATTAGCGTTACTTGGTGTGTTTTGAATAGATAAATTTAATTTTTCCGTTAAATAAAATACGTTTTTTGGACCTTGTGATAAAGTTTTATTGTGACTATTTTTCATATATAAAATAAGTTAGTATTAGATAGTTAGCCGGCGCGCTATAACGCCTTTCTGTTCAGTACAATTATTTAAAGATATACAATGGTGATGAAAAGTATAAATTAAGACAGTGCCATTAAATTTAGGAACACGTTAAATCCTGCTAAGTGCAACATACAAAACCGTCTAAGTGTTTCCCCCTATCCCTACCTTCCTGTTCCCATCGAAAATCATCACGGGGAAATGACTTTAGGTAAATTTTTTATTGTATAATTAAGTTGCAATTAGCGTTGGGTTTTTTGGAATTTTGATACGTAACACCTGTATTCTTATTTTTATGCTCCCGTATGTTTTTTCTAATCTGTTTATTCAAATCGTTATATTTTCTTGTTTCTTTTATATATTGCTCGTTTACTTTTCGTTTCTCTTCTATCAGACTTTGTGTATATATGTCTATTTTTGTCTTCTTTTGGTTGTTGTTATCTTGCTTTTCTTACACTTTCTATTAGCATTTTAATGACATCTTTAATAAGTGTGTTTATGTCTGTGTTGTGCGTTAGAGTTGTTGATTTTAGTTTCTTATCTAATGATATACAAAAAATTTCTAAAAATTTTTTGATTTATTTTAATTGACGTGTGGTTTTGTTTGTTTCTAGTTTTTTTTATTTAAACTTGTCTCACATAAAATTGGGAATGTCAATCATTTTTTGCGTACTGAATGTGGTACCAACATTTTTTCTAGTTATGTAACATATTTATCGAAATAATATCTAATAAAAACCACACGTTTGATAATTATAGTGCATTGTAATAGTAGTGTTAAATGATATTAAACTAACGTTAGTTAGTTAACTTTTATCTCCAAAGGCGATTACTTATGAATGCTTAAGTTTAAAAGCCAGCGGCGCCGGTGTGTATCATAATTCCAAGACATTTAAAAATGAAATACATACATATGAGTAATTAGGTTATTATGATTTTAAATAACAAGTTTTTTTGTAACATAAACATGTTGTTTGTCGGAATACATTTAGGATGATGCACGTATGCATATCTTATCTACTAAATATGCGATACGTTTGAATAAATACAAGTGGCAATTAAGGTAAAAAAATGTTTTAAAAAAACTTGTTTACAAATGATCTAAAAATGTACTTTAACCACAAATCTCTTATTTTTCAAGATTACAATTTTAAATTATCAATCGCACATTAAAAAAATGGCGTTAAGAAACTGAAATTTATGATCGTACGTTACTGTAATCTAATTGCGGTGTTTTACATAAATGCGTTCTTGCGTCGATCTTTTTTTAGCTGGTTATAGTTATAACAACGATGTTTTAGTGTTGAAAACACTTATTGGGAGCTCGATTCGAAAGCTCGTGTAACAAAACGATGAAAAGCTCAGATGAAACAAATCTGGAACTTGCGGTGGTGCCAAATTTCACTTTATTTTTTGTATTGTTCGGATGCAGTGTTTATTACTATTAAACAAGGTATTCCGTCTGATTCGTTTTATGTTTTAAAAATATAATAAGTCCTAATTTTACTCAGCAGTGATGAAAAATAATTATAGTAATTGCAGAATTAGATCCGCGCGAGCTTCCGCCTTGTGCGCTACAAAAACAGTTCAATCTAGATAAAAATTGCACACAATTTATTGAGCACAAAATTTACTACAAAATAGTCCGCGGGAGTGTATAATTATATCTAATAGTTAAAGTTATATAATTTTACTGTAATTTTTGTGCAACTTTGCACACGTGTATCTTCTAAACTATTGAAGGTAATTGTACCCTTCCGCCAACTTTTTTATAGTAAATTTTTTTTTCTATAAAAATGTTTATGTGCAACTTTTCTCTATCTTGCACCGTTTTAGAGTAATAGTTTATTGGTTATTTTAAGTTATTAAGCAAATCATTTTAAAACAAAATATGGCGGTTTCGATGCTGGCACCTTTAGTCGCAAAAAAGCTGCGGTGGTCACCAAAAGCAACCCGACCGGAACACAGATGTTCTACTAAACCGATAATTTATGTTCAAATTTTAAAATGCATAAACGAAATAATTTACTAAATCCGATTTAGAAAGCTTTATAATAAAAACTATCAGCAATTACTGGTTTAAGTCATAAACGATTTTGCTGTAAAGTTATCAACATAGGACAAAAATTTGTAAAATAAAATTTGAGGTAATCTTGAATGTTGAAATTGTATTAACAGTCAAGCAATTGTAAATACTATTAGCGTTATAAATCAGTTAGGACTAGAAAGAGGATTCATGTTATAGTAAAGTTCATTTTTTTAATGTTTTTTTTATAGTCAGTAGCGCATTTGTTTAATATTTATAGAAGAAAAAATTATAGGATCGCTAAATTTTTAAATTATGAAGGAGATACATTGTTATTGGTCAATTTTTAAATTATTTAAATTAGCAGTCCACCAATAATAAATTCGTTAACTTTCAAAATGTATTTTTTACATATGTTTCGAGCTTTAAAATAATGAAGTTCATCTTCAAGTCTACAAAAAATATTTACAACTTATAATAATTTAACACTACAAATAAAAATTTGTAACTAGATAATTAAAAAATTTTACAAAATCTTAAATGTCTAAATTATTTTAAAAAAGGAAGATGGTGCAATTTAGAAACAAATCTAAAAAAAATTTAGGCTTAAAATCATAATCGAAATTGGTTTGATCGTTCAACAAACAATTTTTATTTGATATTTTAATATAAATCAACTCTAGTAATTCAAGAATTTATTTGTTATTTGTTGATGTTATCAAAAGGATGAAACAATTTGTAAGAAAAAAGACTATAACGATTATCCAAAATATATTGTGCAAATGTAGATTTTATTGAATTTGGATTAAAAAATTTTATACGTTGATGGAGACTCTTGGAATTAACTTCTAATTTTGTCGTAGTATGTTTTAATTTTTTCGTCAATACGGTCACAGGATTATTGTAGGGGTTAAGCGTTTATTGATGTTTATCATAATATATGCCATTCTGTCAGATATAACTTTGACTATGACTTATTTGTTAGCAGAGGTACCTAAGTAAATATTTTTGTACAAGTTTTTTTAACATTTTTTTTTCTATGAACTTTTTTTAATAAGTAATTTTTTTAAAAAACTTACAAAAGGTTTAGCTAAGAAACATTTTTTTAAGAGCAAATATTTTCGTTTATTGATGATTAACGTTTCGATAGAGTAAATAAAATGTTTCTTGACTTCGTCTTGCTGTTGTCTTCTTGTTATTTACTGCTATTGGATTGAAAAGCTTATTTATTCGCTCTTTTGTATATTTAATTATATTGCTAAGTATACTAATTACTAAAAATTTAAGTACGAAAAAAATTTTAACGCAAAAAATTGTTTTTTCTGTTATACTTGATTCTGAACTACTACAATTTAAATAACAAACATAAATTAAATTAGAATAAGCATAATTTACTTAAAAAATTTTTAATAAATTTAAAAATAATGTAATTTAAAAAAATATAATTAATTTTTTTAAATAACTTAGAATAAAATAAAACAATGTTAAATATAAATTTTTAAATTTAATAAATTATAACATCAAAGTAACATAAGAGAATATCAATACGTCCAATAAATACAAGACGCTAATTAGCGTCAAATAATCACGAAACCTAATTTTTTAAACAGACGTTTAAGCGGAATTTAAATTTAGAACTGTAATAATAGAATTGAGATTTACGTCGTTGTAATTTAAAAAAAAAAATTTAATTAACTTTAAATTTTTCTTGTAATACAATTTTAAATATTTTCTGAACAAACTAAAAATACATATCAAAGTTTATTTTTTATTATTAAACAAAACAAAACATAAAATTAAAATTAATGAACTGAACGTAGTAAAATTAAAAATCCAATTTAAAGTTCTGAACTTTTAACCGGAATAACTGCTTCAGAAGATTAATTTGTTTACGTTTAATTTAATTAGTTGGTAATTAGCACATAAAATACAACATATTTTAATTAAAATATTGTATAAAAAACATGTAATTGTTTAACATGTACATTAAAAAAATTTAATGTTTTGCAGAACTCACTTTGTTATTAGAAGAGGCGGAACTAATTTAAGACGTCAGTAACAATTTCAATTATCTTACGTCTGAAACAGAAACAGGTAAATACATCGCTTTTGAAACATCTAAGCATGTAAATTTATTTTTGTACAATAATTCATGTTAAATTCGATAAACAACAATTTTAAATGTTCTAATAATACTTTTAAGCTCACCTACCAGCGATAACCAAAAAGCTTATATTCCCGCGAGTAATATGTTAAAGTTCTCAAGGTATTTTGTTTATAGATATATACCCATAAAATTTATATATTGCTAGTTTAATCTCCACTTATCTAATAAAACTCAAATATGCCTTTATTAGGTTCTAAGTATGAGGGCGTATATATCTTAAAAAGAAACCAATAAACTCTTTTAACCGTTGCTAAATTATATTATGATAAAAAACAATTTTCTTTCAAACTTTATTATCCTTTTGACCCACATCTTATAACATCGAGTATTAAAAGTAAACACTCTAAAAAAATGATTTTTTTAACGGACGTAGGTATTTTTATGTATTAATAGAAAATAATTACTGTATATATAAATTCTAAATCTAAAATTTTTACGGCAACCTAAGTATAAATATTTTTTTGTGTTGCCTACATCGCAAAGTTTAATATCCGTTTATTGGTGTAGTTAGATAATGATTGAACAAAGCTCTAGAGTGGCAAAATTGTAAACTAGAAATATACATAAAACTAAGCGTTTAAAAGTCAATTATTATTTTGTCACGACTATGCGACAGATGGAAAAATCATTTAAAAAAACCTTGAAATTTTGTTACAATTGAAAAAAAAAACGACGTTAAAGTAAATGTCAAATTTGACAGATTTAGTAATAAATGTAGTACCAACATTATATTTCTGGTGATTTAAATTTTTTCAAAAAAGAATGTGCGTTACTTTCGTCAAAAGTTTCGTAGCATAACTCATGTAGACGCTAGTTATACTATCCATTACTTTTGACGCTTGTTGCGCAAATTACTATCTGTAATCACAGAACTAGAATTGTATCTTGCAAAAGACTGAAATAGAAAAATAGTCAATATTTTATATCGAGTATTTTGTAACTGAGGTTATGAAAAATGTTAAGTTAAAACTAAAAACTTGGTTCAGATATGTTAATATGTTTGTTTTATGGTCTCATAAAAAAATAAACTAAAGCAGTTCTTTCGACATCTGAACTCTGCACACGATAGCAATAAATTTACTATATGATACAAACATAACAATTGTGAAGGATCCCTTGATGTACTGGCATTAAAAAAATAGCGAAAAATTGGAGCATTTCGTTTATAGAAGGAAAACGCATACTCATAGATGCTTAAAAGCCAAATATCACCATCATCTAGTACAGAAAATTACTGTTTTACATACTTTAGCTAAAAGAGCTATACGTTAGTTAGATAACGTTAATCTACAAAAGGAAATACTATTAGAGTTGTTACAACAAAATGGATACAGGTTCGTAGAGATCTAGAAGGCATAGAAAAGAGCAAGAAGTCCAAAAATCAAAGAGGACCTATTACTTCCTACTAGCACTGTTTTACCATACTGTATGAATTTGACAGACAAATATCATAACTGCTTTTACGACTAAAGATAACCATATGACTGACTGCAAACACCGCAAAGTTACAAAATTAGCAATTGCAGAACACGTGTGGAACCAAGGACAACTGCTAAACTTTGACCAAAATAAAATGTTTGTTAGAACTTGTTTCTACTTTCGCAAACTAATCTGCAAAATTGTGGAAATCGAAAAACATCTACATAATATGAACCGGGAAGACGCTGTAAAACTAAACAAATCTTGGCTACGAGTATTCCACCCTCTAAGACAAAAATCCATTTTCTTGGAAAGGACACAAACGCTTACTCGGAGTAATTACGAAATCAGTCAAGTTGTAACGGAAAATAAAAGTCCGTTAATTACTTGATCGCTAATAATATAAGTACCGTCACTTACACTTTTTCTTTCAACGACTTTAATCACTCCGAAGATGCAAGCTGGAATATCTTGAAAAACGTCAGTTTGTTTGGGTTTACAATACGGCAAAAACCAAGTTCTACTTCTTGTTTTGACTTTCAAGGAGAGACTAGGACCAAACCTAAAAAGTCTGGGTGTTTAGCTACGACGCGATCTAAGCCGAAAGGCGCTTATAATTGTAACCAAAGTAACCGTAACAGGTCAATAAAACTGAAATTGAAAATTAACAAACACTTCATTATCTTGGTGAACTCAAAGATTTCAAACTTTTGCAAATTGTCATTTACGAAAGTTTATAAATATCTTAATTTCAATCGTAGAATAAACTGAGCGGATAACGTGCCTCAGTATCGTAACTATGCCGGCAAATAGTTTTTGGCTGTAAAAAATTAGAGGGTTTCAAATGGATGTTATGCTGCTCGATAAAAAATGATAATCCGCCGGAAGCGTTGTTAGATTGCGTATCCAAAGGATAAAATTAAACACAATTCCCATAAAAACTTAAACTGATTTTTTGATAAAATTTGTAAATCGCTACGTTAGTAAAGATTAAAGCGAAATTTTGAACCTAAACTATCACCAAACTATTTCGTAGCAACACAATAGCACAAAACTAAAAGTTTTTAATGCATGATGTTGCGACGAACACTGGAAATACGATTAATTCCCAATAATTAAAAAATCTATTGTTTTGTAAGTATTACACGAACGGTCTATAGAGTTTTCAGAAGAAATTAGCTATAATAAAATTGCAACCAGCAGAAATAGAAAATTAAAACAAAACATAATTTCGCGTAAGTTTAGACGAGGTTTTTCACATCATACATGCAACAGTAAGCAAAAATAATATTCCATAAACAAAACCCTTAGTGGTGTTAACATAAATAACTCTGTTTAAAATATCAAATTACTCGTATCTCAAAAACCAAATAAAAATTGTCAGAAACATAAATCATATGGGCATCTGGATATTATTAATACAACCGAAAAGCGGAATTAACATCAACACAGCACACGGAAAATTAAACAACGTAAAACCATAGATTAATAGAAAAACAAATTAAATAGCAAGTTAATAAGAATCACTTAGAATATGACTTAACTGACAAATGTAAATTTAAAACTATCAAAGATACGAGGGTTTGTCATAAAATACGTACGAAAATTTAAACGCAGGTTACACTATAAAATGAAGTAAACAGAAAAATGATTGTTATGGCAATAAAAATTCACTAATTCATACTCGCTTACATTTATTTGATGTGTTCATAACTCATCTAATTTTAAACAAACTAGATTAATAACTTTTAATAAAATGTAGTGCACCTCTCATAGACTTTTTGAAAAAAACAACACTGTTAGAAAGTTTAGAATATCTAAATAACAAATCCAAAAATTAACCCAGTAACCCAGAGTCTCATAAAGTTGTCCTTGGAAAAATATTGAATAATAACACATTTTTCTCAACTGTAAACAATAATTAAATATGCATACTGTGCAAAGGAACAAAAAACATTTTACAAAAAAGTGTAATTCTAAATATCGTTGTCGCTTATGCAATGCTAAACAACACAATATGTTACGGGTCACAATCTAAACCTACAACTCCTGACTGATTCTACTATTTCGATTCGTAAAAAATCTGTCGTCAATGCACAAATGCTTAGCTTGTTTGTTATTGCATCTTTTAAACTTTCCCCAGTGCTTTTTTCTGCTATTATCGTTAAAGTAAGAGACCCTTTTGGACAAGAGCATTATACTCTACTAAGATAAGAACGTCTTCCGGGTTTGGACCGTGTCAATGTTGTAACCGAAGTTGCCAACGTTTCGCCAACTTTCATTATACTCGTGCATTGCTTAATACAGGTAGTCAGTAAATTTTTATTACCTATGAAAAATTCAATTGTTGTCTTTAAGTTCATCCTGCGCGTGCATGGTCGTCGACCCAATTCCAAATATATTTTTGACAAAAACATCTTAAGTGGTAAAGATCATCTTACCAAACTGATATGCGAACACAAAGATTTACGTCTTTTGCATGCTGGTCCTCAGCTTTTGTTGGCTACAGTTAGGAAGATTGTTGAGACAAAATATGGCTATATTGGTATGCTTTTGCTGTTCACCCAAATTTATCAATCCTATATGGGAAACCTGTTACATACGCGTATTTACCTTTCATTTCCATTTTCTCATACTGGATTAGACCACGCTGGTCCAATAATCATACGCGATCGCAAAACAAGGACCTACAGAGCTTTTAAAACATACATCTGTGTTTTTATTTATCCAGATATACAAACAGTACCAAATAATCGGTTAAACTGTTACGACCTCGCACAAAAACTTAATCAGCAATTTTGGCAACAATAGTCGTTCGAACATTTATCCCAGTTGCAGTTGCAGTTGCAACGTCGTAAAAATAGCAACACAATGCTACAAATTTAGATGAAGGGAATCTTGTGATTATAACGGATAGAATTCTTCTTCCGTATTTACGGCGCATTACTACAGTTCCAAGATTGCAACTAGGTAGTGAGCGCATTACTCGTGTAGTAACTTTGAAAATTGCCACTTGTGCAGTAAAAAGATCTCTAGAATTTGCTCAAAATCCACTTTCTACCTTTTAGGGCGCCAGGTCTACCTGAAAGAATTGCTCAGCGACCAACCCTAGGAAGGCTAATTCCCTTCTAAAACCACAATTAATAAAAAATAAAAAAAATAAAATTGATTAGTGTAACTCATTCGTTTTATAAACTATGTATGTACAGTGACGTGTTGAATTGAGTACTACTAAACTCCGTGCGCTAACAATCGCAAACCAATTAATTAATCGATAAGGTACAAAGACACAAAGTCTTATTTAAATTATATTTTCATATAATTTATAAAGCAACGCACAAACGTTAAAACGCGTTAACGTGCGACCCGAGATTACGTATTTGATAATTTTCCCAATATGGGGTATGCATTTATTATTTAAATGTTAAAATGAGTCTTAAAGAAAAACATAAATTAAAAGAATGACATGAATATCATAACTATGCAGCCGGAATACTCCATTCGCAAGTAGGCGATTACGAAATTATAAATTTAATACTGATTTCGATTCGATTTTCAAAACCCTATGGACTTATGGGCGGACTGCCGGAATTCTTACTTTGTAAACGTAACCGATTGCTTACTAAGCGGGTTCTACTGTATTTGTTTGGAACTTTCACTCATTGTTTACAGGTATTTACACGTCAGTATTTATTGTTAGTTTGAAGTGTGTCATTGTTAAATTTTATACAAACTGGTTTTTTGGAAAGACTTTGTAAAAATGATATACTCATTTCCTGAACAAATTGACATTATTTATCTATAACCAAGTAAAAATCGAAGTGCTTTACGTGCGACTTCTTGTACTAAAATTTGAAGTTACAGGTTCTGTAACAAACATTAAGGTAAAGCTGCTAAGAGTTCTAAATAAAGTAGCGCAAATTAAAATTTTGACGCAAATTGCCATGTGTTGCTAACGATGTTTGGCAAAGTTGCTGAATTAACGGGAGTGACACATGAGTTAGTTTGGAAAGTCTTAAAAGCACATAAGTTTCTTCTTTACAAAATGCAAATTCTTCAAGAGCTAGGGGACGATGGTCCTGATAGACGAATTCAGTTTAGTAAAACTATGATTGAAAATCTTGAACATTATCCTAACATTTAAAAAAACATCTGTTTTTCTGATAAATACAAATTTTTTTAAACAGGCACGTCTACAAACAAAATTTTCGTTATTGGAATAAAGAAAATCGGCGTATTGTACAAAAAGATCACATCCAATATCTTTAGAAACTAAATGCTGAGGCTAGCATTTTAGGAAACAAAACTGTTGAACCTTTGTTTTTAAATAGAAACCGTACAAGCGAACTTTTTGTAACTTTGCTTGAAAATACAATACAGCCGTTGGTTGTTCAAACTTTGGAAGATCAAATAGGTGGCAAGCGGCGATTAAATGTAAATTTGCTTCACTTTCAACTAAATGGTGTTCCACCGCATTAAGCTGTGCAAACTAGACAGTGGGTAAATGAACTTTATCTAGGAAAATGAATTGGTTGTAGAGAACCAATCGAATGGCTTAACTGCTTAATTTGACACCACTAAACTCCTGTTTATGGGACCACATCAAAATAATCGTTTATAAAACAAACCCAGCAGATCTACAAGACTTATAGGGTACGGATGTTTTGTCCCCGCCGTTTTCTCCCGCCTGTTTCGCTGCTGCCGTCTTGCCTTCGCCGTTTTGCCTCAGAACCTTTTTGTTTCCAAAGTTTTATATCTAAGTTAATTCAGCTTCAGTTGTTCTCAACTGCACCACAACTTTTCATTTAAGTTCTAATTTCTTTGTGGTTAAATTTTGGAGTTTTTTGGTAGATACATATAAAAAAAACTAAATTTTTTAACATCTATATTCTGACGTGCAACCGAAATAAATTCAAAATTGAAAGTTGTATGCAACCTCACGCAAATACTAAATAATTTGAAGATTTTTAAAATCTTTAACGATTTTTTTTACCTATATTTAACTACATAACAATAACTATGTTTATTTGAAAAATTGCTCCATATATACTGATATAGAACATTTGTATAAATACTTCAACAGAAATTTGTATTGAAGCAATTAAAAAACTATTACTTGCAATTTTGCTATCATTTTCTAGAAAATTAAAAACCATATTTACGTTTTCTTCAAAAAACGAAAAATTAAGAACATGGGATATGGGTGTGCAAACATCGATAAAGCTGCAAGATACGAGTACTAACAGATGGCATAGATGGTGATGTTGTGAAAATTGCTATGCATCATAATCATGCAGCACAAGCTGCCAAACCAGCAACTATTCGTTTATTTGCAACTGCAAAAGAGCGTGTTACGACGACACAAGAAATTCCACAGCAGATTATTGCAAACGTTATGCCAAAAGCTCACGCAGATGTTGCTGCAATTATGGCAAACAAGGATTAATTGAAAAAAAAACTATCAGTAGAGCCAGACGCTTTAGCGTTTCCAGAAATATCGAAGAATTGGCGATTTCTCGAGTGGTTACTGTGATTAATGGCCAACAGTTTCCGATTAACTTATGTGAGTAAAGATGTTGTACTTTTGAACTAGAAGCAATTTTCATCTTTTGGACCAAAGTGAAGAATGGTTTGCAGATAGTACGTTTAGTACCGTACCAGCCATTTTTCAACGCTTTTACACAATCCACGCGTCCAAATACAATGCCGTGGTACTTTTAGTGTACGCTCTTTTACCAAATAAAACAAGACTGCAGCCAACTATACTTATGACGGATTTGGAATCCGTCGCTATTCAAGCAGTTGAATGGGAATTTCCAGGTATTTCAAAGACGGGATGTTTATTTCATTTATCGCAATCTACTTTAAGAAAAATTCAAACTGAAGGTTTCAAAACTTCATACGAAAATAATCACAAGTTTCCATCTTAGATCGGAATGATTCCCGTTTTGGCAAAATCTCATGCAACTAAAATTTTTTTTGCAGACTAATGGATATTAATTAAAATTTAATTTTTTTGTTTTGTAATGATCGAATTAATGATCTCTTTTTATAGGAGGAAGGAAAAGAAGCAAATTCTTTAGTTTATTGCAACGTTTCGTGTTTTATATAAACACTACATCAGGCTCGCTTCCACTGAGGCAAAAAGAGTTAATCGTTAAATAAAACATTTAATACGTTCGTCAAACTGCGCGATACGACGTGTACAATTTTTGTGTTTTTAATTAAATGTTTTATTTAACAATTAACTTTTTTTGAGCGAGTTTGATCAAGTGTTCATCTAGAACTTGAAACGTCAAAATAAACTCCATTTTCCGCCGCCCCATTACTCGCGGGATGATACGGAGGTGACAAAACATTAATTATTTAATTAATTGACCTTACAAAAATGTCTGAACTCTTCGGACGTAAATTGTGGTCCATTGTCACTAACCAAATCTTTAGGCAACTCTAACTTTGCAAATAATTTGCGTAACTTTTCAATAGTGTTAGCCGCACTTGTGTCTGTTATTTCCACCACCTTCGGTCATTTACTAAAGGTATCAATTACGATTAAAAACACTTTACTTTAAAATAGGCCTAAATAGTCTATATGAACCCTATCCAACACTCTATCTGTTAACTTCCACGGATTAAAAACACCCTGGATTTACCTGAGCTTGAGTACATGCTCTGCAACCCTTAGCTACGTTCTCAATCTGTTTATCAAGAAATAAAAAATACGCCCTTGCCTTACTCTTTATTTTTACAATTCCTAAATGAGAACTGTGAAGTTTTTTTCTAAACTTTTGTGGCATTACTACTCTATATCTAACAAACTCTATCACCGAACTAATCTCTAAATCCTTTCTAAACTCGATTTTAATCTGTTTTTAATTTAATTTATGGAAATAGAATTTTGCATAAAGTTTAAGTAATTATAGTTTTCTTCGTTGCTTTCATACCCTTCTTTTTCTATGTGTAACGGCAACCTGGATAGCGCATCAGCTGTTTTGTTATCTTTCCATTTAATGTATTTAACTGTATAATCATAAGTTGGCAAAAACAAAGTCCACCGCTGAAGTCTTCCAGCCGGTATTACCGGAATGCTTTTTTTTTCACCAAATATTACCAATAAAGATTTATGATCCGTACACAATTTAAAGTGTCTCCCCATTAAATACTTCAAAAACTTTTTTACCCCAAAGTAAATTGCTAGTTCCTCCTTATCTAACATTGCATAATATTTTTCTGCTCCATTTAGAACTCTAGATGCAAAACCTAATGGACGTTTCTCTCCATTGGGCAAGATGTCGTTTAGTACCGCCCCGACGCCCTTTTGGGAAGCACCACAAGTTAATCTAACTGGCAAATCTGCATTAAATTAAATCAAAACATTGTCAGAAGCAATCGTTTTTTTTTGCCAACTTAAACGAACTTTCGCACTCGTTTGTCCACGTAAATTTTTGCTTTGATTTCAATAAATCGTAGAGAGGTCTCAAAATTGTTGTTAAATTATTAATGAATTTTCAATAATAATTCATCATACCAACAAAACTTTTAATTTCAGTAACGTTTTCAGACCTTTTAACTTTTAAAATTGCTTTCCATATTTTTTTTGCCCTTTCAGTTGTTATGACGTGCCCTAAATACTTTTTTGCACCGTCAAACCAGCAGCCTGTAAACGCTTCACTACTTCTTTTATATTGTTCAAATGATCATTAAAATCTTTCCCGGTTACTAAAATACCATCTAGGAAACTATCTGTGCCACTTGCACCTTGTAAAATCTTTTCAATAGTTCTTTGGAAAATAGCACATGCAGGTTTTGTACCAAATGGTAGGCGCTTAATTGTGTAAATTCCTTTATGCGTGCTACACGCTAAAACTTTTCCTGTCTTATTTGATACCCTTAACCCACTGTAAGCATGATTCAAATCTAATTTAGAAAAACATTTTCCACGCTGCAACTCTACAACAATTCTTCAATTTTTGGAATTGGGTATTTAACATGTTTCAAATACGGATTAACAGTAGATTTATAATCTGCACACAGTCGAACGGTGCCATCCTTTTTTAACACAGGATCTAACGGCGTCCACTAGTCTCAATTTTGACTATTGCACCTACCTTTTCTAATCTTTCTAACTCGTTTTCTACTGCGTCTTTAAAAAGAGTGACACGTTTCTAGGCTTTAAAAATATTGGACTACAGTTATCTTTAAGTTCTAAACTTATTTCTTCATACCTATAACACCCTAACTGTTCTTTAAATACATCTGGAAAATATTCTATTAACTCATCTATTTTGGCAATTTTCTTAATATTAAACGTTCTGATTGAAAATGCTCAAATAATTTTAAACTTCTTATCCAGTCTCTACCCACTAAAGGCGGACCTTCAGTTTGTACTACTAAAAGCGTTAAATCATGCAATTCCTGTTTATATGAAACCGATTCCTTGCATTTCCGTAAAAGAACAATTCTAGTATCATCATAACATTTTAGTACTATTGTACTTTGCTTTAGTACACAATTTGAAAAAAATCTATCATACAAATAACTTGGCAAATTAACACTCCTGGCCCAGTATCAATTTCCATTTCAATCTTTACATTATTTACTATAGTAACTCAACCTTAAATGCGTACCCTTTACTTAAACTCTTAATTAAGTTATAAAATGTGCAAAGGTCATTTTCCAACTCTACATTATTTACTCTAGCCTCTTTCTTTTTTACCATTTACATACCTGAGCAATATGACCTGTTTTATTACAATTTCTGCACTTAACTAATTTAAATTTACATATCTTAAAATTATGATCTTTCTCAGCACATGCATACGAAGTTGGAACAACCTCTTTATCTTTCTGTAAAGATTTTGTCATTTGTGACATTCCTTGCTTATACACTTCCTTCTTCTCTTTGGAAACCTTGTTTACTTGTGCTTGGTGCCTAACCATATTTTTTTTAATACAATTTTTATATAACGTTTTAAAGCTTTCCCATGATCTTCACAAACACGATCTGGAATTGGACCACGGCATAAACTAGTTATAAACTTAACCGTCAAAATCTAATAAAAGTCTTTCCCGAATTTGCAATCAATAGCACTACGTTTAATTCTGACGTACCACTCATTTATAGATTCTTGTGCTTCTTGCCTGCAATTATAAAACTATGCGCTTGCGAAGTGTTGATACCGTTGGTGAAAAGTGTTGTCCTAAAATTGTACACGACTACTTATACGTTTTCGTACTTAATAATTCTGGATCACACACATATTTCAAAATTTTATAAGCACTTTGCCCAACCAGTGTAATTAAAACCGCTACTTTTCTTTTATCATCCACTTGGTTAGCTTTAAAATACTGATTGAGTCTCTTCATATAAACATTCCAATCATCTCCGATCTTAAACTCCTCTATTAATCCAATAATACCGGTAGCCATCAAAACGATTTGTTAAAAAAAACACGTGCTACGATAAGTTAACTTATCTTTTGTTTTGATTACTTTGAATAAAACGTGACGTTTATTATCCTCGTCGCCAATTTATTTAATGTATTCGGGTAATTGGAACAGATTTTCAATAAACTTTAAATATATATTGAGAAGACATAGATACAAAACAAATTTACATTACATCCATTTTCTATATCTAAATTTACACTGTTGTCAATTTCATAATATGTCACAAAACTAAAGTAGTTCCTTCTTTCCTTACCTCCTATCAGAAGGAATCATTAATTGAATTATTACAACAAAAGTCATTACCCGGAGGCGAATCGCAATTTACTGCAAGTTTACTTGGTGAGACAGTGTTTATTGAAAATGGAATATTGAAAGTTCTAAATTACATAAGGTTGCGATATCTAACTAATTATATAAAATAAAAAAATAATACTACAATTAAATTAAATAATTTAACTTTGTTCAATAATTGTTTGATTTAGATTTTTTGTAAATACATTTAATTAAATTATAATTATAAATCTATTAATCATTTAATTAATTTAGGTTGTTTAAGCGTTTTCTTATAGATCGGTTACAAAAACAGAAACGGTTTCAAATACGTTTTGCTTAGCAATTATGTGGTTTTTATCCAACCTTATTGTAGAGAACCTTTAATTGCTCGCTACATAATAAACTTATACAGTCATAGCAAAAACAGTTTTTAATTGATTGAGAATTTTTGTGTTATAATTGTCCAATACTCACGTAATTAAAATTGAAATTACTTAAGTTTATTAAACTCACTTATTAAAACACTATTTAATATAACCCTGACAAGTAATTTACAAACAAATAAATAGACTGACATTAAAAGTAGTTTTCTAGATAAAATTTGTGTTAATAAATATGTTTATGTCAATCTCAACAAGGTCCCTGTTATTTATAATAATATAATTGGTAAAAATACATATTTAATGTCGCAATGATCTAACGTACAAAGTTTATTTTAATTTTCACAACTTTTTAATTTGATTAATAATAGTTCAACTTAAAAAATAATTTTTTTGTGAACTCGTCACAATATTTAGACTGTTTGTTGTTAGCTTAGTTTTTGATTTTTTAAATCAAAATTAGACAAATTTATCCAAAATATGTGCATATTTATATAATATATAACAATAATAATATTATGAATTGTTTTTAAAAATAGAAAAACAAGTTAATAAAACGTTAAAAAAGTTTGAAACAAATATATGACACAATTTTACTGTAATTATGATTACTAATTATTTGATAAATTACTATATACTTATTATAATTGCAAATTTAGTGCAACTGTCTCAGTAAATTATAATTAATTTATATTTTTGCTAGTTAAAAAAAATTATATTTTAATTTTAAGTTTTCTCATTTAACTAACAACCTATTCCCAAAACGTGCATAACAATGATTAAATTTGTAAACAAAGTTTTATTAATTACTTTGTGTTACAATTTTAAGTATTAGTAGTTGTAAAACATTTTATAAAAAATGGTAAGCGTTATATTTTTGTCTTGTAATTGTTATATTATTAAGTAATGTTAGTATATTTCTGAAAATTTAAATTCGTTTATCCGTGATTTCTTTGGTAAAAATTAAATTGAATTCAATTTATTTAATTATTTATTGTAATAAAAATTAAATTGTTGCGTTTATAGTGCAGTTACAAAAAAAATGGATTTATTCTAATTAATAATTTACCTTTAAGTTAAGAGATTCTTAAAAAACTTTAATCTAAAGAGGTGAAAGCACTTTTATTATTTGCGTTTGGTATTACTTTTTATTTTTATTACAATTTTCTGGACATACAGTTGACCTGAGTAAACATAATCCCTGGGGAGGTGTAGATGGTGTCACTTTAATTCTAAAGATACTCTCAAATTAAAAAGCATTTTGGTATAAAATTTAAATCATTCATAGGTTACCAGTATAAATAATTATAAGACCTTGTTCAAGCTTGAGGTTATTTTAGAAAAACACTTTATGACTTCAATATTGTTAAATTGCAATTTACATTTACTATTCTAACAGATTAGTTATGGCAATACAAAATATATATTTCTGAAAGTAATTATGACCTTATTTACACCGTAAAACACAATTGTAAAAAAAATAATCACTTCAAACACTGTTACTTTTATCTTATCTATTACAACTTTCATCTTCGGATGATCCAGGTTACTTTGAAATAAATGTTTTATTATACATATCATAGCGTTTGTTCTCCATGTTTATTTGTAATTGTCATTTATTTATATTTATTTATGGATTCTAATTATTGACTGTTAGTAGTCCCATTTTTCTTGATTAAGCTTAGGTCTTGTTTTGAAACTTCGGAGCAATTGATCAAATTTTCTATGTAAGTTTTTACGTTAAATGTTGTTTCTTACATCTGTAATTAGATACTGTATACATTATTTGACCAGTTAGTTGTAGTACTTACTATAATAAACTGCAGTGGATTGAAGAAGTGCACATTTAGTGCACGAAACGTCGCCAGAAAGAAACATTGAGTAGTTTTTTATGCCACTCCTTGCACAAAAAATTTAAATTTGTTAATTAAGGTTAAATAAGGAGGATAAAGAAACGTTACCATTAAAACTTTTATATTTAGAATTTTTTATCAACCGTGTGAATTTTATGAGCAGTTTTTTTTTAAAATGTCTAAGTCGCAATTACCCAACAATATATAAGTTGCACTACCATTTCTTTTTTTTTTTTTTTTTTGAAGGAATTATAAAACTTCATCTTTGCTTATCATTGTTTTACTCCAAATCATTTTTATAACTGTGGTTGATTTGCTTCTTTTAGCAGCAATTTGTTCAGTTGCTTTTGCTAAAGGGAAAGTTTATATCCCCGCATGTTATTCTTTAACAAAGTTTTTTGTTTTGAAATACACAGTTTCTTTCGATTTAGATTCCATCTTAATAGATAACAGCTAAAAAATACAGAAAGTATGTTATGTAGAAATCTCTGTCTAAAATTTGTTGTTGAATTAACACTAAATTAAATAAAGATTTTAAAGTAATAAATACAAAATAGTAATTGAAGTTGACGTTATGTTACAAATGTTATAATTAAAAACTGTTTATAAATAAACATATTTTGTTTGTTATTTGTTCTTCTTTTAATGAGTAGCTTTTTGTTGTTTCTTTTTTACTTTAAACTTTATTTAA
This sequence comes from Aquatica leii, assembly GCA_035610365.1. NCBI lineage: Eukaryota > Metazoa > Arthropoda > Insecta > Coleoptera > Lampyridae > Aquatica > Aquatica leii. The sequence continues at coordinate 79,916,536 of CM069436.1, read as the reverse complement.
TTCATTTAATTCGTGTTCCCAACATAAGTACATTAAACTCCTTATTAAATTGCAAACAGGTTTCTCACTAAAATTATCAACGGGTACACTATGCGGGCCAAAAGTTGAAATCTCGGTCCTGCGCGTCATGATGGCCTCGGTTTCGCCTCGGGGCATCATGACGCGCAGGGCCAAAAATTCAACTTTCGGCCCTCGTAGTAGAATATACTATTACTATCAATCAATGTTGTCATTCCCTTACAATCAATCATATTGAATTTTGCCAAAATTTGTTTTATATACTGTATTTGACTAATGTTTAATTAACCGCTTTCTCTATTGTAATCAATTTTGAGTCCAAGAAAATGATTTCGCTTGCCTTTATCGTTCATTTCAAATTTATCCATTAACTTTGAAATAATGTTGTTTAACTTATTTAAATTAAAACCGGCCAAAATTATGTCGTCTACGTAAAGCAATCAAAATGATTTATAACCTTCCGAATTCGTGTAATATAAACAATAATCATTGTTGGATTGATAAAACCCTAGTTCTAAAAGACAACGATTGATTTCATTATGTCAGCACTTTGATGATTGTTTTAACCCATATAGAGATTTTCTTAGTTTTAATATTTTTGTTGAACCACACAAAAAACCTACTGGTAGATATATGTACAGTGGTTCGTCTAGGTTTGCATTTAGAAAAGCACATTTTACGTCTAGTTGTCTGTTCGCTACTGGCGAATATATTTTATCTAAATTTATATAGTCTTGTACAAAAACTCGAACTACAAGCCTCGCTTTGTATTTATCTTCTTCAATAGGTTCTAAAGCTTTTTTGGTATAAATCTATTTTGGTTCGAGAATGTTGACGTTTTCTGGTTTTTCGTATAACTCCCATCTATTGTTTTTGTTTATCGATATTAATTTTCTTTTCATAGCTTTTAACCATAAATCTTTATAACGTTAAAGTAATCCATTCTTAAAGTGGAATATAGATATAAAATTAAATTATTTGACTCAAAGTCTTTTCCACAAAATATTATGGTTTTAATTTATTTTATCTTATACATGCTTCGACACTATAAAATGTCATCGTCAGTAATTCTACAAATAGTACAAAACATTAAAAATACAGCTAACAAATTATAAAAGAGCATACCTATTAACATTATTAAATTGACAAATGTCAAAAAAAAATTGTAACTATTAATAAACAAACAATCAGAAATGATAAAAATAAATTTAAACATAAAAAATAGAAAAGTAAAGTTAGAATTTAGGATTAAGAAGAGGAGAAGTGCTTATATCGAGAATTTCATTGAGACACGTAGAAGAATTATCATTACAAAGACGATGAATTTCTAAAATTTCAAGATTGTTGAGATAATGGCCTTTATTACAGAAATGAAGAAATTTAATATTAAGATCAAGAGAAAAAGAATGACTAGTAGACAAAATGTGATTAGCAAAGGCAGCACAGGTATTAGAGATATCAGTATTTAAATTTCTATTTAAAAGAGCATCTTACACCTAAATTTGTTTCAATAAAATCAAAAATTAATTCTGTACAGTCTAGAAAAGCTTTAGAAAATGGTAGAAAAACTTTATATTCTTCGATCAAGTTTATCTTCTTCGTTACATCAATGTGAGTTTGATACATTAGATTTTAATATTAGAGATTACGTATTGTTTATTGGTAATTGTATTCATTGTAACCTTTGTAAGAAACTAATTGATTTACGCAACTGTCAGCCGCTTCCTTTATATTCTTCTGAAACTTATTTTCCAACACATAATAACATTTCTATCTCTTCTATTTTTGCATCTTTACCTTTAAATCCCAATTCTCATAATATCAATAATAATAATGATACTTTACATAACTTTCATTCGAGACTTCTTAACCTTAGTAATGTCACTTTTACTTTAGAAGAACATAATTTGCTGAACTCGGGTCTTAAATATAATCTTCCAATTAATATTACTAAAAAGCATGACGAAGCTCTAGCAGTTAGTTCAGAAAATATTATTCAAACTTCAAATTTGCCTGACAGTGACAGAATTAGGTATGAGATTCATAATAAATTAAAGAAAATTTTTTTTTATCGCCAAAGCTGTTAAAGGAAATTGTATTGTTATTCTTTCTCGTTCAGATTATATTAATAAAGTTAATGATTTTCTTGATGCTGGTGGTTTTAAAATACTTTTTAAGAATCTGTTACATGCCATAGTTAAAACAAAGTCACTGCCTGAAATGAGGTAACATAAACGATGTTGTGCCGCTGCTCAGTGGAGACGGGCTGGGTTATATTTTAAAATTCCGTGATAACTTGGAAACGAGATTGACATAAAATCGAAATAATAAGGTAAAAACTCAAAATCCGTTAGGGCGCCAATCAAGGACACGATGATTATAGCTTCTGGACCCCTGATAACCCAAAAGCTCATCTGGTTGGTTACAACCCCCTGGACTTACCTCGAGTTGTAACTTGCTAAATTCTGAAATGCACTTAAAAATTCACGTACGCGGCAGCTGAATGAATAAAAGCTCTTTACAGTTTAACAATTTAACATTTATTGACTGAATAATATCCAAAAAAAAAAAAATAATGAATATCAAACAAACTTGAATAATAAATGAAATAATAATAAGCAAGACAAAAAAATTCACAAACTGAATACAAGATTAATATATATATATATAATACACAAAAATAATAAAAGCGTTAACTCGTTTTTTTCAATAACACACAATAAAAATAAAATTCAAGGCCTTGTCCGGATACTTAATCCGCAAACAACAAATAACAAAAAAATACAAAAGTCATAAAATAAACGTCCGAAACTTTGCTTCGAATTAAACGTTCAAACAAATTATGTTACATTTCGTTACATTATCTTCTAAGATTTACTTTTACATACACAAAACAAAATTAATTAATTAAATCGAACTTCACGCAAACACCTTCAAGTGTTTCTTGAATAATTAAAGTTAGCCGTAATTCAATCGGCTCAAATCAAAGCTTTTAAATCATATCGATCGCGGTTCACTTCACGGTAATAACAAATTCGATAAATACCTTTACTTAATTGTATGCTCCAGATGAACTGTCGGCCACAGCGGTTCCAGAAGCTACGAATTTAGATCGACCCCGGGACGGTCTAGGTGTACAGAAGTCGAATACAAGCTCGGTGGGAACCCCAAACAATGGAATTACGGCGGAAGATTTATTTCACTATTTAATTGAAATCCGCACAAAAGCGAAGACAGGATTTTTCACACAAAACATCGAAAATAAATCCAACTCGAACGTGAGTTTTATTATGGATACCATGAAGTTCCTTAAACCGTAAAATTACGAATTTGGAAAGACTACTATTTCCCATCACACCACTCAATTTTCACGGCACCATTTGTTTAACTTCCGCGGTATTGCCTAACGGTAGGGTAAAACACCCCGAACACTTGACTACATTCCGGTACCCGGTATTCTTAATTGCGACAAAAAGATTATCCTTCAAAATCAAAATTTTACTCCTTTTAACACCTCGTGATCCCACTTAATTCAACGAACTTGCGCCGTAAAATCTTTGTAAAAGATGCAACACTAAACCAAGTAAATTAACAAAGATGAAAAATATAATGGCCACGTGCGTCATGTCAAGTACGCACTCGAAAGAAAGAAAATCTTCCCACAGAAAACGCTTACTCCGTCAAATTATCAGGTGGTCTCAATCGCGCTCGTAAAAGAACTCAACATAAACAAAAATATATATACCAAGAAAAATTGATCAAATTACATTCTAAAAGGAAGTCGTAAATTAGCTAGAGTTGTTTTTCTAATGAGATAACCAGACGTACAAACACTAAATCAAAATCAAAACCACGGAACTTTATGCATTTAAAAAAAAAATACCAGTAATAATTGTGAAATAACTATTAAATACAAATAAACTTAAATCAAACGTAATAAAATAACGAGTAAAACGTTTTCGATGCTAACATCGAACTAATCAATCGTAAAAAAAACAGAAAACCGCAAATTCAGCCAGATGAATCTAATTACGGGGTCTTACATAAAAGATTCACTGCTAAATTTCAACGCCGGTTACAACTCCTATCTCTATTTTTGGTTCTTCTTTTATATCTTGCCTTCAGTCTTGTAAATTAACTCTTAATTCTCTAGAAAATCGTAACATTTATCATTTCAAGCTTATGAATCCTTCTATACCGCTCCTTTATGATCTTCCAAAAATTCATAAGCCTTCAATCCCAATACGCCCTGTTGTGTCCTTTTGTAATTCTCCTGTAGCTAAACTTGCTCATTGGCTTAATAACGTAATTAGAACTTATTCTAACTTTACTAATCAATATGCTATTCTTAATTCTTCTGATCTGACTTCTAAGATTAAAAATATTCACTTTCCTTCTTCGTGTTATCTTGTTTCTTTTGATGTTGTTAATCTTTTTTCTTCTATCCCTCCTGAAGAATGTGTATCTCTCATTCGTAATCTACTATTTTCTAACGGTTCTTTAAACACTTACCAAATCTTAGATGTTTGTTCTCTTCTTGACTTAGTGTTCAAGCAAAATTTTTTCAAATTTAATAACAATTATTATTCTCAATTATCAGGTTTAGCTATGGGCTCAAACATTTCTCCACTTGCTGCTGAAATATTTATGAATAATATTGAAAATAAAGTTTTTTCTTATTGTTTTTTTTCTAACATGATTACTTTTTGGTTTAGATATGTAGATGACTGCATTGTTCTTTTTAATGGTTCTTTAGACGATCTAAGTAAATTTAACAATTTCATTAATTCACTTCATCCCAAAATAAAATTTACTTACGAAATTGAAAACAATAATTCTCTTCCTTATTTAGATCTACTTATTTCACGTGATAATAAAAAATTTAAATTTGAAATATATCGTAAACCTACTTATACGGATTGCTTAATTTCTTTTCACTCTAATCATCCGTATAATCATAAAATTGCTTCTTTTCGTTCTTTAATTAATCGTCTTTATTCTATTCCTCTTTCTATAACTAGTTTTAATAAAGAATTGGACATTATTAAACAACTTGCATATAATAATGGTTATCCTACTCAAATTTTAAACATTGTTATTTATAGAACTCGTTTTCGCCATTTATTTAAAAATTTGTTATATAATAAATCTAGTAGTAATGATATTTACCGTTCTATTCCTTACTTCAGTCCTTTTTGTCTTTTCCTTAAAAATTTGTTTAAACAATTTAACGTTTTTATTTCATTTTCTACAAATAATAATTTAAAATCTTATATTGCTAATAATAAAGATCCTATTTCTTTTTTACATAAATCTAGTGTTTACAAAATTTCGTGTTCTTCTTGTAATTCTTCTTATGTCGGCCAAACTAGAAGAAAGTTCAAAATTAGATTAAAAGAACATATTTATTTTATTAATAGAAATTTAAATACTGATATCTCTAATACCTGTTCTGCCTTTGCTAATCACATTTTGTCTACTAGTCACTCTTTTTCTCCTGATCTTAATATTAAATTTCTTCATTTCTGTAATAAAGGCCATTATCTCAACAATCTTGAAATTTTAGAAATTCATCGTTTTTTTAATGATAATTCTTCTACGTGTCTCAATGAAATTTTCGATATAAGCACTTTTCCTCTTCTTAATCCTAAATTCTAACTTTACTTTTCTATTTTTTATATTTAAATTTATTTTTATCATTTCTGACTGTTTGTTTATTAATAGTTTCAATTTGTTGTTTTTGACATTTGCCAATTTAATAATGTTAATAGGTATGCTCTTTTATAATTTGTTAGCTATATTTTTAATGTTTTGTAGTATTTGTAGAATTACTGACGATGACATTTTATAGTGTCGAAACATGTATAAGATAAAATAAATTAAAACCATAATATTTTGTGGAAAAGACTGAGTCATGTTTATCCTTTCTGTTTTGAATTTCATTAAAATCTTTATGTATGTACATCTTCCACAAAGTTCATTGCTTCAAGAGCCATATACAACTCGTAGTCTTTATATCTAGAAGGCATTCTTATAGGTCATTTACTTCCTAAGTTCTGGTTATCTTCTGCTTGATTTGTATCTTTAATTTTTATTAAATCCTCGTCAGTACTTTCTTTTGTTACGTCAATTTCATTTAATTTGTTTTTATTCTCTTTGTCTTCAGTATCTTCTATTTGTATTTGGCTCCGATTTGATTGAAGAACGTTTTAATTAAAAACTACATCTCTTGATATTATAATTTTCTGTTTTTCTGAATTCCATAATGATTTAATTTAACATTTTGTTGTGGTGCGTATGGTATACTATAGTCAATCAATATACCATTATTTATACAAAAAAAATTTAAAATCACACGATACATATTCGCCGCCATTGTCACACCGTAATCCCGATATTTTCTGATTTAATTTTGTTTGTACTATCTCTAGATATTCTTTGAAGCAACTAATAACGTCACTTTTACTTTTGATTAAATAAACACATACAAAATTTTAATAGTCATCGATAAATGAAACAAACTATATGTTATCGTCATGTGCCATAGAAGCTTTTGTTTCTTAGATCTGTCGGTGTATGTCAGTAAACAATTGAACCAAATATTCTGAAATTTCTTACATTTGGTTTTTATCCATACCATATTTCAGCAAGTGTGACATTGTCCAGAACTACTGTAGAGCTTTTATTCTTGAGATATGTGGCTATCCTGACAGCTTCACCCCAAAACTTTTTATAAATTCCTGTATCAATAATCATTGTTCTTGCTTTTTCTACCAAGCTCCGATTAAACCGCTCTGATTTACTAATTTGTTGTGGTGTGTATGGTCAATCATTATCCCATTATTTACACAAAAATTTTTAAGCTCACACGATACATATTCTCCGCCATTGTCACATCGTAATACCAATATTTTCTGATTGAATTTTGTTTGTACCATCTCTAGATATTCTTTAAAGCAACTGATAACGTGACTTTTACTTTTGATTAAATAAACATATACAAAGTTTTAATAGTTATCGATAAATGTAACAAACTATTTGTTGTCGTCATGTGTAATAGAAGTGATAGAGCCGCATACATCTAAGTGCACTATTTCTAACAATATCCTGCTTCTATTCCTAACTCCAAAACTTGCTCTAGTCATTTTTCCATTTACGCAAGGTTTACAAAATTTCATTTTTCTTACCTCTTTTACATCCATACCTTCTACCATATCATACTATATAAATGTGTTTAAGTTTGAGTTACAAATATGGCCATTATGCATAATGTTAACTTTTTATCTTATAACTCTACATTTGCACATTCATTATTAAAAGTAGTAAATTTAATTTCATACAAGTTTTTTCTAAACCTTACACCTATCAATTTACCTTTAATAAATGTTTTAACTTCACCATTTTCTAGTATTGTAAACACTGTCTTATATGATCTGGATAACATCAGTAAATTATAAATTGCATCTGCATCTTTCACTTCAGCTCTGGTTGATTTCAATTGACCTAAAACATCATCAAACCTTAAAAGACAGTAATTTAAATCTTCATCTTCATTCATTTTCATCGCCATAATTTTTTTCAAAAATAGCAATCCGTTTTTCTCATACATTGTTTCTAAGCTTTGCCACATGCTGTAAGCCGTATATTTATTTCTAAGTAAGCCGTTTACTGTTTTTTACTTGCGCTTTAGCCTTCTTAATTTCGTTATTGTAATCAGTTTTAATAAATTTTGCCGTGATCATAGCTTCTACATACTTTTCCATTAACAACGTTGTCATTCTAAACTTCCACGTACGATAATTCTTTCTATTAAACGGATCAATATTGTAACTATTCTTAAAATTTGCCATCGTTAAACACGTTTTTTTAATCTAACCTCATATTTATTACAATTTAAAAAAACGCCAACTCTAGGCTCATAACCTGTCATTTATTCTTCTTTAAATAAGTAACTTTCTGTCCTTTTTTTAGCTTTAAATTTTATTCTATTCTTTATAATACAATAATTTTTATTATTCTTAACTTAAAACAACTTGACATTTCTTTTTCATCTCTACCAACTTTACATCTTTCAAAATTATAGTGATAGATTTTGGCGCTACTTTTAACATTGTTCACAAATAATAGCGTTTAAAAAAGTTTTGACAAAAACTAATTTAATAACGATACATTTTTCAGTAAAGCAGTAAGTAAAGTAGTTAACGAACACGAAGCAATCGAAGAATTTTAATTGTAATATAATGCTGGCACTTGCCAACTCTGATTGGTTAAAACACTTACCGCTTCAAAAAATTAATTAACATGCTTTCCAGTATACGTCGACGCTTTGTATTTAATTGCATCATTTCAGCTAGCTTTTAAACAAAAATGATTTGACTATCAAATAAACCATTTGATAACACGTCATTCTTCTCAAACGAATTATATAAATTTCTTTTATAATTTATTTTAGAGTTACGACAAGCAGTGGTGGCTAGTAGTCAATGTTGCAAAAGAATCATAAAAAGTTTATATTTAAGATCAATTTATTAATTTATGGAATAAATAAAACGAAACATTACATATTTGCAATTAGAAATTAAGTATAAAAAAATTTCTAATATTTTTTTAGAGGATCATTGACCAAATAATCTAATGGAAAAAACTCTAAAAAAAGGCAAATTTCGTCGTATGCTGTTTACATTTGTAATTTTCTTAATATTAGTGTTAAAAGTCTATGTCTTGTAGTAAAGAAATCAATCGCATTTGTACATTGTATAGGAGTTAATTATTTGTTTGATGCTTCGCTTTTAGAATTATTTCCACAATTGATCTAAATGTTCGTAACCCACCAAAAGGGTGCTCGAAGGTTTTAACCCTTAAATATAAATGATTGTGATCCACATTTGAGGTCGCACGTGGTACGTAGTGCTAAGAAATTGACATTAAAGTTACACAACATCTAGAATTACACCTCGTCATGGCATATTGTCTGTAACTACATTTACGTTTTGTTTTTTATTTTGTATATTTGTGTGTATAGTTATTAATTCCAATTTCAGCTTTACGTAGACGTCGACCCATGGGTAGATCTAATTGAGGGGCTATTTCTTTGAATCTATTGTATTATTTTTAGTCGCGCCTACGACGATTGTGCATGTGCTAATATGTATTGTCACAAATATAACTACTTTCTGTAACGTTAAATGTCAAGTACTCATGTTACGGCTTAAAATAATATCTTTGCAATTTCACCAAGGTAAACGTGAGTTTTGCTGAATCTTAACAAATATGAAAATGAAATGGTAGACATCGGGTTATGTTAAAAGTGTGTAGTTTTTGTAACGTATAAGTTTCACCTATTTTTCGTTACATTCAGAGCGATGCACTGTGCAGTGGTTGTTTCTTGACTGCTAGAATTAAAAAAATTATTTTTCCAGTAGTTGTGGTACCCTTCGCATATGCTCTAACGTAACTATCAAGCAAAGTTTTTAATTTCTAATTTTCGCATTACTCATGTTATAAATGGGAGTAGTATTTTTGCTGTTTTTGTAAAAGCTTTCCTGGGGTAACCATTGATTTATATTTTTGTGATTTACTTTCCCCTAATTGTGATAATCGTTATATATCTCATGTGATGTTTGAATAACTTTGAAGGAACACCTGCGATAGGAACACTGAAATCCATTGGGACGCTTGACGCATTTGATCACGACGATTCATTGTTTTTAGAAAAGCAACTTATTTGTGAAACAAACCTATATCTAATTATTACTTTATATTTCTTAGCGATTTGAGGGGAGGATTGAAGCAAGTCTTGGAAAATTGTAAGTATCTTTTTTGTTTGCTATTAATTTGCGTATTTGTCGAACGTAAAATATGTGCGACTTAGATATAGATATTTTCATAATTAATGCACGCAGATTTTTGTTTGTACGGTTTTAATTTACGCTTATTGCGATTTGCTTTGGATTGCAAATTTACTAGTTTTGCTTTAAATCGACTTACAACTTTAATTACATATTACCTGATTTTGTTTTACTGTACTACGATAACTGTATGTGGGAAGTGTTGCCAGCTTCCAGGACTTGTATCAACGCTATAACTGTGACATTTATAAAACCATTTATTGTTACTATATATGTAATTCAGTCTTGCTTACATTTTTTAACTTTATTTCTCTTGTTGTTAAAAATAAATATATTTGTCGTTATAACTAGTGTTTTGTCATGTATTCGGTGTCCATTCTAGTTTCAAACCCTTTTGGCGCCGTTTTAATACTTTTTTATGATTAGCACATCAAGACCTGCAATCCGCTTGCCGATTCAAATGAGTTAGTCGCCAACAATTAAGTTACGAGAAAATCCTTGTAACAATTGGTTTGTGAATTTTACTGTCATGATGAAGATTTGATACTAGTAATACGTTTTTTTTGGTTTAGATAACACCAATGTTATATTGATGTCAAATGCAAACATGCTTAAACGTATCGGTCGTGATGTTGGATTTGAAATTTTTAACGATAATTCTCGCTTGTCCTTTCTGATAGTCTTGAAGAATGTAAGTGTAAAATCAGTAAACATATCTTTGACTGAAGCCAATTTGTTAAACTTTCGTTTCTCTTTACATGTATCTATGTAATTAAACCGCTTGTGTTGTAGCAAAAAATTCTTCAGCACCAGTTCTCTTGTTGTTCCACAACTCTTCCACATTAAGATGACTTGATTTGAGTACATCCGTCAAATATAATAAACCGATCTAAGCCCGAATTTTACATATGTCATATTTTTTGCATTGCTTTCATGTACGTAATTTTGTTTATTTCTTTCGATGTGTTTCGTTGTACATTCTACAATTTTCGTAAGCCTGTAATCGTCAAAAAAATGTATCCAAATTCGCGAAAGACTATTCAAATTCTTTACAGGTGTTTTGGGACCTAGAAAATAATTAAATTTTCTGAACGAGTTCTAGTTGAAGGAGGCGCATGTATTGACCACCTGGTTCCATCTTTTTTAGCAAAAATGGTCTATGTCGTACCGATTTTTTAACTTCATTATCTGAAGTTTCTTCTTCAGTGTCTAAACTCTTGGATATACATATTACCTTTTTCATCATCATTTTTGTGATAATTATTTATGTCTTGAAGTTCATCATCAAAATTCTTCGTACAATGTAAGAAGGTACATCTAAAGATTGTTTTTGAGTATAACAAAGTTTAGATATTTAGAAATTTATTGATACAGCAAAATTCTTTGTAAACGTTCAATAGTTTGAATGAAGAGCAATTTTTGACGTCAACATCAACAATACGAAACGAGCAAAATAATATACACTTATTTGTCAGTGGCTGCGTTACCGTCAATTTATATTCATTTTTATTTACAATTTACGTTAATAAATAAAATGAATTACTGCAGACTGGGAAGACTCAAAACAAAAAATTAATTTTCTTGTTTGTAAAATCTTTGGCATTCGAATCAAACTTTATAAAACAAACTCTAAAATGATGTGTTGTTCTTATTTTTGTAGATAGATCTTTTACTGGTGGATAAACAAAAGGATTCTTGGAGACGCAAAAACTTGATCTCGCGCTTTCATAATTATACAACTTACTTAAGGTGGGAAACTTCCATGTTATCTGACCATTAAAAGTAATGTTAGTTAAAAAAGACTTTAACTCGATGCACATTAATAAAAATTTGTATACAATATTATTCAGACCTTGTTTGAGAACATATTATAAGCTTATTACAAAAAAGATAATAGCTTTTGAAATAGAGAACAAAATAGTTGATGCTCTAAAATGGGACTCTATTTTACTTGATTTGAAGTAACATATCGCACTAAATTGAATTAACTTTTAATGTGTTAGAGGTTCTTGTTTAGATGAGGATTCTGTTTTGAGTTCTGTTTTAAATGTTATAATAACCTAAATTAACTAACATTACGTGTGTTACCATTAAAGCAACGTAAATTTTGTTTGAATTTCTTACCAACAGATAGCGCACAAATTAAGCTTTAAATAAATACTTCGAAGAAATTTATTGTCGTAGCCAAACCTACTTTCCATAAGAAATTACGAATTTCATAAGTAGTTTGCACAAATTTTGCATCGTTTACTTTTATGGAATCTGACCACGTGGGGTGTTTGATCGTTGTTATCGTGTTAAAAATATTACATTACAACAAGCAACGAAACAACATAATTTCTTTTTAGAATTAAAGTGGGAACATGTACCTTAAAAAAACTCACAACTATTTCTATCAGGTAGATAATACTAAGTACATTACTGAAATGTTCAAAAATTTCTTTTAGATACAAGGACAATTAAATATTTGGCAACGAGAAAAATGTTATTTTATTGTTTTCGTTGACAAAGAAAAGAATGTGTTTATCGAAGAAATTAAGCGAGATGTGAAATTATCGAAAGAAATTATGCTCCCTCGTCTAATCAACCATAAGGGACACTCAGTAGTTTCCCGCGCAAAAAAATTGAGAGTGCATGTGCTAGTTTGCACACATAAGAATATGGAGGTCTTGAATCTATTGTTTCTGACAAATTAGGTTATATTTGGAATTCTTTTCTATTTACATCTTTTATAATAAATAAACGTCAAGGATTTACAAATGCAGTACTTGAGTGCAATACAAATAATTATGCTTATGATAAACAATTTCGTTTGTTGAAAATTATAGTGACAAAAATAACGTCATTACTCAATTTATATTTATGTTAAAATTCGTATTGTTAGTAGTGCAGGGCGATACGGATTTTTGTGTATCAAATATCGATACGCAATTTCTATCGATACGTATCGATATATCGATACATATCAAAATATCGATGCGTATCGATACGTATCGGAGTATCGATACGTATCGGAGTATCGATATGTATCGAAATATCGATGCGAATCGAAATATCGACATGTATCGGTAATCGGTATACCCAATACGTATCTAAATATCAACGTATCTGTGTAGTAGATTTTTCTAAATTTAAGCGAAAAATACACCTGCAATTTTAGAAAAAAAGTTGTTAATTAAGGTCATTATTAGAAAGACAAAGTCAAAAACTAATAATTTATATTTAGACGATGACATTTTTATACGTTACAATAGTTTTCGTTTTCTTTTTTTATTACAAAAGCATTTTGGGGCTAAAGGCATGAGCGCACAATGTCAATAATATTTGTTGAAAAGTAAAATTTTAAATTTTATAATTAATGAATAATTGCTTAAAATATTGTTGGGTTTTGATTTTTGTTTTTTGTTTTTTATAATAACCTTTACCAATTACCATTGCATTTGAGGTAAACATGGATTCTTTACGTATCGAAATATGGAAACGTATCGGTATATCGATACGTATCAGAATATCGATACGTATCGAAATATCGATATTTCGATATATCGATACGAGCTTGTGGTTTGTATCGGCGTATCGATACGCCCGACGTATCGATACGTATCGATACAACGACCCAGGACTAATTGTTAGCTGAACGGTGTAATGAGTTAAAAACATAAATAATATCAATTATACAGACTAGACTAAATACCACAACATTCTTTTCCGATAAGAAAATTGTAGTTCGAGCAGTTGTTAAATCGTCAGAATTTTTTTAAATGCATAACAAACAATAATTAAGATGATAAAGTCATTTGAATTACTTTGCAAATGTGGTCAGCTTAAACAGATAACTAAACTATATTTCAATTATATATCTAAGTTAGTTAAAATAATCGATTTGTTGTCTAAAAAAAATGCAAAGATCCAGAATCCATTGTCGAAGCTCAAGATATGTTAAAAAAAAGAAAAAAATAAATTAAGTTGTGGTTATTATTTACATATTACATAATTTTCTGTTTTGATTTTGTTTTTTTGAAAAAGTTGACTGTCTTTTTGTTAATTACAAAAACTAATTTTTAGTTTATAAACCACATATAGTAAAACACAAGTGGATAGAGAATTCATTTTTAAACAGACATGACCTAATGCATTTTTTATAAATTTTTAACGTTTTCGTGTTAATAAGAAAGCGCAAATGGTGGTTGTGTTAATTTGCAGCGTTTTTTTATACAAAGCGCAGTTATTAGGGAAAAAAGAAATGAAAATAGTTATCGATGTGAAAGTATGAAATCAATTTACAGCGTTTATTGAACGGAATAACTTTAAACGAGTTTCCATATAAAATTTATTTTAAACAAAGTTTATTTGGTGGTTGTCGCTTTGTTATGTTCTACTAATATAGCCAAAACTACTTTCTTCTAGTTCGATTGCTTATTGACACGGCACATTTTATTACTAATGTTCCACCTCTTTCAAATGATGAATAAACTACTCTTGCACCATCTGTGGACGCAGAAACGAGTTATAGGAAAGAATGTCCCACCTTAATGCACATTTAAAGTCTTTCTAGGAAAGTTTACTAAAATAAATCTAGTCTTTAAATTCTCAAGCGCTTTAAGTTGAAACTGTTCTTTTTCATAAGTTTCAATATCCGAGACATTTTTGCTGCTGCATTCTGATAGGTTAACTTCATCTTCGTCACTTGAAAAAGATGTGGAGCAAAGAGAAACAGGTTTGGTAAAAGCCCGTTGTCTTTACATTAAACTATTTTTTTCGAACGCTTCTGTTTAATTTTTTTTCGTGTATCAGTAATAATTTTTGAAGTCAGTCTTCTGCTTTCTAGTAAACTTAATTTTGTGGACCTGCTTTGGGAAATACTCGCAGAATTTCAGGACTTACAAAAACTTTTTCAATGTGTGAATTTTACTCTTCCAATTGATTTTTGGTTGATGTTGCTACATATTTATTAAACGTTGTATTTAGAATACAGTGGTCGGTCGGTTATTAAACTTCCAAGAAAATCTGTCTCACCTTTGTTAAATAGACTTATTCCGGTTGATAGAAAACTGAATGTAATATTTTTTTATTTGAATGCGAATTCAAAGGCTCTACTAGCCAATGAAGCAATATTACATATAGATAGAGTTTGACCTGGGTTTGTTACCACGCTGCGAGTTGTAATAATTTTCTAACGGAAAGTAAACGCAAACATCTAAATGTAGCAGTTTGTGATTGCATTTGATTTTGTTTTTTTTTTCAAAAAATCAATAAAAATGTGGCTTTTATGGTTGTCTATAAGTAACAATATTTTTTTGTCTAATGAAGAACTAGTGTGCTTTATAAAATGTTTTAAAAAAAACATTTTCTGCATTCATCTATCTACTGGGATAAACAGCTCCAGCACTTCCAGGAAGGTACCACTCAACATATAGTTCTTAAAATTCTTAGTGGGAAAATCAAAAAAAGGGGAATAAACCCTCCTGCGGCATTAATAGCACAACATAAAGTTACAAAAATTTCTCTTTCAGCAGACGTCACATTTCCAACTTGTTTAACACTTTTAGCGGTTAATATTTTTGATGGTTTGTGCACTGTCAAGTTTCGCCGATATTCCATACTTTATGCGTTGCGTTTAATAAAAGTTATCGTCTCAAGTTTTCCTAGTCTCCCTTGCACACAAAAAAATAATTTTTTAAAAAGCTTATTAGGTTAATGAAAATAAAAATTATTTTATTCTATTAAGATTTGACTTGTCAAATATTTTGTAAAAACTCCGTTTTGTCTTAATAAATATCAACCTAAATTTAAGTTTGGTGTGTGTTTCTATTTAATTAACGTACTTAAAGTTAAAAATTAATTATTTACACAATAATTAAAACTAACAAATTATATATTTTTTTGAGATAACGACGTTTACGGTGGTAAATGTAAGTGTTGTTTAACTATCCCATCGGCCATAAATTTTCTTGTAAATAAAACAGAACAAGGTATAAATAATATAAGCAAAGTTTTCTTAATGGGGCTTATATAAAAACATGCAATAAAGCTAACAAGTTTATTTGTACATTTGTATTTATTACAAATTTACGATACGTGTTTTATACTGTAGTAAAAGAAATACATTGGTAAAAAAAATCGTGTCAATTTTATTAGAAACGGTTAGTAAATTAACACCACAAAAACTCGTCTACATTTGCTAAGATAATCAGCGTAAAAAAACAGTAGGAACCTTAAACAATAGACTTTTTACTATCCCACATAACGACAA
Organism: Aquatica leii; assembly: GCA_035610365.1. NCBI lineage: Eukaryota > Metazoa > Arthropoda > Insecta > Coleoptera > Lampyridae > Aquatica > Aquatica leii. The sequence goes on along the minus strand of CM069436.1, from coordinate 79,900,417 downwards.
AGTCTAAAGGCTTATCGCAAATCCTGGATACACAAAGGAAATAAAAACTTACTAAATACTTCCGGCACGTTCACAAAAGTTTTAAGTTTACAATTCTTTACTAGTAATATCGTTGTGAGTAGTCATATCAAAACTAATTAAAACAATAATTATGAAAATAAAATAATAATTTGTAGAATGTTTTTATTTGTTTTACTTCTTTAGTAACAAGAAATGTTATGTAACTAATTCGCGTCAATGTAATAAAGCTTATATCAGTTTCTAAAATTGACACTTTACATAATTTTTTGTTAACTAAATATTCAAATACACGTTATTAAGAATTAAGCAACTAAGAGTTCTTGGGTTGAGATAAAATAAAACAAAAACTATTAATTAAAAATAATAATAAGTACCTTATATTATTAGATGGCTCTGTGATCACCCTTTGCTAGTAATAATATTTTAAATTATGGATAAAACTTTTATCTAAAAACAATTAACTGAAACTTGTATGTTGTCAAAATTATTTTAATTACAGTTTATTTCAGTAAAATTTTAGAAATGTGCCATAACACTAACCGTGCGTTTGCCCAGTGAACATTGTAAATTGCAGTTCATATAAAATTAGTAAGTATCTAAAAATAAATTTCGAATATTTTGTACTTTATTACATAATTTCGTTTTTACAAAAACTGATTTATGAGTTTTATAATTTTAATCGTTTACCTTAAGGAGTAATACCTAGTCTGAAACAAAAAACCAAAAGGTTCTTTGTAAATTTTTTGTGACTTTAGTTATCAATCGATCACTGTGAAATTAATAAAGTTCATTACACTCGTCTTGATGTACAAAAAAACCCAGTGCACGGAAAGAAGGTCGAATTGTTAGCGTCCCGCGGCTAGCAGCACAAGTTTCCAACGAACTATTTGGAACAATAGATTTTTTTTTATGATGTGCAGTAGATATGCAAATTTAACACCACTTAAATTTAATTTGAATTTTTTATTAACTAATTAGCATTTATTTGTCGATAAAAATTGTAATTGTTTATCAAACTCAAAAATCGTGTACCTTTGATAATTTATCTAAGATAGTACAGTCGAAAGTTTAAGTCAATCTGATAAAAATTACTTGAGTTCTTCTGCTGTTTTTAAAAACATAAAAAATACAAGCTAGTCAATTTTTTTCCTTTACTCTGCTATCAAAAACAAACGTTTTACTTTGATTTAACTCCGCTTAATTTTTTGCTTGTGAATGGCGGCTTGTTTTAGTGGCATCGAACAGTGCGCGTTCGGCAAATTAAAAGCAGCGTGAGTCGGTTACCGATCAAAAATTTAAACATTGACGACCAACAGTAATCTGTCATTAAACGTAAGAACCGCAATAATTATAGCAATGTCCAATATCCTTTTTCCCCTTAAATGGTTTTTAAAATAATTAATCAAACAATAGAATTTGTTAAAATAATTTTTTTATAACTTAAAAACAAGCGTCTAACTCAGTTTGATTCGGCAAGTGGGTCGCTAGTCTCAATGTACTAATCCTAGACTAAATTAAAAATGCGCTAAAACAAAACAAATAAATAACATCCAATACAGATCTTGTTTAAATCTGTCGATCAGTGAAAGAAACAATTGGAAAAACACAGATTCTAACAATAATATATTTATTTTAAACCGGAGAGAATATGCGATAAAGAGACAGAAGCAGACCAGTAACAATTAAATAACGATTATAGATTCGTCGACTAATATAGTAATATTACAATTATAATATTAATGTAAACGTTTTCGTTTAGGCAACACAGCATACAACTAAATTGCTAACAAACATTACCAGTTATTAATTTTAATTTTAATATAAATATTACTTAATCAATTACACGTCTACTATGCCGTCGCAAAATAAATTGGCAATTAACAATAATAATAAGTCGCAAAAAACTAAAGTATGAGCACAAAACTTATTCAACCGTCAACTCTTTGTCACAAGTAGTAACGTTTACTACTCTTTTTTATTGGATTTAAGAACAAAAACATGCGTGGTATATGAACTAATATATAAGCACAAAAACTTAGCCAACCGACAATTTTTTGTCACAAGTAGTAACATTCACTACTCCTTTTTATTAGATTTAAGAACAAAAATATGCGTGGTATATAAGCTTAAGTACGACGGTTAATGTTATTTTGCGACATAAAACTACTTATACGCTGACGGTTAATAAATACAATTAAAGCCGATTACATAAAAGCAAATTTATGATACTAAGAAGTTGTACGTACAAAGCTTACATAATTAAAGAAGTAAATATGAATGCGAAAAGGTATACGCTATACTAAGTAATGTGCGTAAAGTTGATTGATTAGTTACAAAAGTAAATTAACAAATTAATACGATACTAATATTTTAAAAACATCTGTAAATCTTTACTTGTCCTTTCCGATTACACAAAACGAGGTAAACTCTACAAGTTACATATCCCGGAAATAGCCGGGTACAAAGACAGCGTGGCAACCCCACAAATCTAAAAAAATAACGTAATTAGCCCGATTGGCAAATCCGACAAATGTTTGAAATACGTTTTCCCCAGCACATCCGCTAGGAAGGGGGAAAATCAAACAGTAAGAAAAACTACTTACATTTAGCGGAGTAACGTTGAACAGCGACTTCCAAATGCTAAAGGAAAAGTAATAAGCGAATAGCGCTTATTAATACTCGTTCAGGTGTACGTATTTTTAAAAAAATTACAAAATAATAACATGTAACAAATTAAGTCATCGTGAATGAGTTTAATGGCATCGAAGCATTGTCGTGCATTGCAGGATTGTGTGTATAATTATCGATAGTACCTAAAACTTTCGTTTGTTGCCAAGAGCATCACGATGTTATACCAGTCAAACATTTATCGTGTTGCAGGTTATCAACCGTTTGAATGTTATGTTGCATAAATATTATTTTGCGGTTCCCATTTTCTTCTGTATGTACTCAATGCACTTTTTTTAGTAATATTAAAAACGCCGTATGGTTTAGCGTCAATTACATCTTTGTAGGTTTTAGAATCGCAGTCGCTGATGTAGCTACCGTACGTTGTACAGATTTTCAGATTGTCCAAACATTTCATTGATTTTTGCTCTCAATATTCGCTAACTTTGCTGTATTTAGATTATCCGAAAACGTCTAAAAATTTGCAAATAAACTAACTGATAACTGTGACTAATCCAAATAGCAAAGAGAAGCTTCTTTTTCTCTATGATCTTCGCCAAAAACGATAATTTCTTTAGTTTCCTTTTGGTTTAAAGATTGTGTTTATTTTGTCTGCGTTTCTAAAACGTTAACAAAACGAGTAATATTAGCATTTTTTAGAATGTTAATATTGTCGACGGGAATTTGATAATAAGCTAACTAATTCAATTGTCAATTTTTTTTATATGTAGTACATGATAGCAATCAGCAATGGTGCAAGCGTTTAGTGCAAGCCTTCAGTCGTTTCCGTGTTTTGGAATTATGTGTAATGGCAGCGACCAACTATTGTCAAATAGTTTTGCAATACTAATTTTAACTATAGTCTAAAACTTTGTATTGGCAATTTAAAGTTTATCAAGTGCAGGGCGGTAAGATTTGCAAAAAAAAACCTAGTTGTTTTTGAAGTAGCGTATACACTGGAGTATCACTGTTGTCCCAATTATTGGTTTAGTAACCTTAACAAAAAAAACGTCAAGAAAAAGACCTACGGAAACTAAAATTTAGGCTTAATGTAATAAAATTATATGTTGAAATACTAAATTCATTAGCCGCGGTAAACTCGTATGGTTTTTTAGCGGCGCCCGCTCATCATTTTGCAAGAAAAAACATAAAAATCGGCTACAGTGTCAATTAAAAAATTGTTTTTGTGTTTAGATCAGTGATAAATAGACGGCATGGGGTACACAAAAATCACAGAATTGACGGCTCTTTTTAGTTTTTGATACTAAAGTTTGTTGATGCTATCTTCCGTTTTGTAAAGATTATCTATGGCGAGAACGGTAACGTTAATGGTTCGGTAATCGTTTGTCACTACAGCTGTGAAATTAAGAAAAATCTTTTTCAGAGCAGTAGCCGTGATATTGTTACGACGATAAGAAGAATTTAGCTTTGAGTTGGCAATCGCACCAGCTAATATAACGACCTCGTTGAGGTCTGCGTTTACCCGTGTAGCCAAGTTTGCTAAGTGGGCGGCGGTAAGCGTTCTAACTAAAGAATACGTTGGAGGTCGTCTGGAACGTAAGCCCAAACTGAACTTCTCAAATAAAGTTTGCTGTAATTTTAGCAAAGACAAATTCTCCTTTAATGTGAAAAACCCACATGCAAGTATATTCAACTCAAAAAATAAATAAATTCAAACGCCAACGACGTAGGCAAAAGCGTTTGTGATAGTATTTTGAGCAGCGTTGTTAATTATTATACCTTTTTTGCCGTTTTTTAATTTTTTTTCTGCTAGACGGCGTGGCATTTGTTCAGCAAAATACAAAATACAATTAAAACCTAGAGCAAAACCGTTACCAAATGTATAGTGTTCGTTAACGTTTTGCACAATTTCATCAATTTTGGATTCTCAGCCGCTGATCACGACGGGTTCTTTATCATGTTGAAGTTATCACTTTGAAGTCATCTGACACTTTATCACGATGAGACTATTTGCGTAATGAGTTTGTTAAGAGCGGGGTCTCGTCGGCCATATTTACACTTAGAGTGTAATCTCTAGTAGGTGCTGCTTTAACGGTGAAGTAATTAAAATTAAAAAGTTATACTACTGTGAGCCAGGTAGCGCAACAAAAAGTATTATAAAATGTGTAAAAGCTGCAATTTTTTACAAATAAAGAAGTTACACTATTGAAAGCTAGGTGGCGCAAAAATTATAAAAGTTTAGTGGTGGGAATAATTGCGATTATTCTCTTGAGAATGTTCGTTATCGCACGACGATCACTTTTGCGATAGTTTTATCAGTTAGTAAGCTAAATGCTTTTTATCAAGGGATTTTTATTACAGCAAACATTCTTAAGGCTGTGTGCCCGGAGCAGAAATCGTTTTTACAATTGTACAATTGAAAAGATGATTCTTGTATTCAATTTTTTTAATTAAAATGTCATTCCCGCATGGTTTATTCGCGCATAAGTTTTGTAGACACTACGTCTTCTTCTTCAACAGGTTGAGTGCACTCTTTAAGCCGTGCATTTCCACACAAAGTTTCCACACTACGCTTAAAACCCTCTAATATAATGTCAGATTCCATTGTCCTAGATGTTCTTGATCAGTTTTTGTAACATTTGTGTTCGCCCACTGTAATATGTATTTCTTGGTTTTGCCCTTTCCCACACAGGACAATATTTGTTCCTAACGGCAACAAATAATAATTTACCAGTGTTGGCACCAACAATACATGCCACACCAGAAGAAGCATCATACTTTGTCTTATAGGACCGTTTCGATCACGCTCCATCGGCAACGACCGTTATATTTACCTATACTAAGGGATTAAAATTTAAAAATAAGTAAAAACTACGTTAATTTGTAAATTTATTTTGTTTTGATCGCTCCACACCATAATTGGCCGTTGAGTCTTACAAATTTTAAATTTTCTTGTAAAATGTTCTACAAAATTTTTTTGTATCTAATTTTTTCAAAAATTTTGCCAACCTGCCAAAATGTTTAAATTTGGAAACGTATAACGCCTATACATACTATTGGTATCATAAACTTTTATTACATAATTAACGCACTACGTTTAAAAACACAACAAATCAAAATTTGTTTCTATTGCCTAAATCTCACTTCTATCGTTAGCAAATCGTTTATAAATTATGTAAGAATACAGTATACGCTCACAAATGTTTTGAGGATCAACTTACATAACAAATGAAAATGGTTTATGATTACACCGGAATGTTACTACTACCACCTGTTTATCTTATGCATAGTAGTAAAATACGATATGACACATGACTTTGATTATAAATTATGCAAGAATACAGTACTCACAAGAATTTTTAATGCTCACTGGCTTTTAAAAAGAAAGTTCTACGATATTGGCAGTACTGAACGTACTAAAAAGGAATTACCTTATTATACATTTCATTAAAGTAAAAGTAAATATTTTAGGTAAAACCATATTACTTTTTGTAAATGAGAGAAGTAATCCGTTTTTAAAATAGTCAGAAAATATTATTTCTTTTCTATTATTCTTACTAATGAACATCTGTGTGTCGCTCCTAAGGTCATTTCGCGCTAGTTTGTTTTAATTCTTATGATTAAGAGCAATGAGTATTGCTTAATTTCTACAACCGCTATTGTTACTTTATAAGCGATCGATGTTTACGATAGTTATTTTATAGGCAATCGATGATTTTGACAATTTTTTATGATCCACGATTGTGATTGCGATCGGTTTTTTGAAGAAGCTGCAATGTTTTACAAAACTATTTTCTTAAAATAATTTTGGCAATACTGAAGTTTAGTTTTAATGTCATTACTAGTTTGTAGGCCGCAAATTAAATTCGAATTATTTCTCATATATTTACACTTCTACAAACAAATGAAACATAATACATAGTAATACTATCTATCTAATACATTGTTAATTTATCACTAAAGAGCGGAAGTTGATGCAGTAAAAATTATCAAATAAAATATAGATACGTACATCCAATTTACAGCGCTCCCTTCGAGAAGTAGTTGAACTTTTATACAGCTTTACTTCTACAAATATACCGCTAGGTTCGCTCTGCAATGAATTTAACTAGTTTATTTTGATTTGTAGCGTTAATAAGCAAAATTAGCATTGTAGCTTGAAATATGTTATAAACCGCTAAATTTGGCAGGGGATGATACAATTTTAAATTACGTAAAGTAAAAAAAAAAAATCGAAATTTTCAATATTTAATAATTTATTGTGGTCTTATTCTAACTACTATTTCTATAAAAACAATGTTAGCCCCAAAAGCTAAGAACAGTCTTTAAAGTAACCTTTAGTTTTTATGAAAATTTTGCGTTATAAAGCTAAAAAAGATGATTTAAAATCACATTTGATTTCACCAGTGGCGCCATCTCGAGGAATTCGTGCTGTGGAGCCCCCTCTTAATCAAAACGATTTAATTGTACTACCAAAGTGAAGTTAAACTACTTACTATCTTTTTCTAAATAATTTACGTTAAACTATTTATAGTACGGTTACAATATATCAGCAAACTTAGCAATTTATGATGACTATGCTACTTAATTATATCAATGATAAATATGATGATTAAAAAAGTAAGTTGCTACCATATAACATTTATTATCAGTTTTAGAAATTTTGAATACAAGAATTAAAAAAATGTTACTTTTTTTAAGCTAGAGCACTTCATTACAGTTGATTTAAACATAATACAACTTTCCATTCTAGATAATTCCCGTGTTGTGGTTATTACACAAACTGAGCTGTTTAAATCTCTGCTAGAGGAAAACTAGAATCTCAGTTAATATTAAAATTTTTTTTAAGTTATTTCCATGGATGCTTTAATTCTTTGCTGATAGTAATTAAAAACATTTATAAAATTTTTCAAACATAATTCAATGACTTGTTTCTAGCGCGAGTTCCGCCACCACTGACTTTTGAAGGTATCTACGGGTAAATAAGGAATGTTTGTAAGGTAAATTGTTTATTTCCTAACAAATTAAGTTTAAGTATAGTATCTTATGGATGATACATATAGATGAGTATAGTTTATTTTCGACATTTACTCTTTATCGAGTCGTGACAAGCATTGTTGACACATAGATAATGAATGTTCGTTGCACCGGTATTTCGCACATTTGCAATATTCTTTTTTCGTTCTCCTATTTTTACGGCGGGGACATACAGAGCACACACCGGAAGTCCTAGTGCTTGTACTTGGCTGGTCCTCTTCTTTATCTCCTACTAGCATTCTAACAGAATGCTTTAGTTGAGATGGTAAATTTGTAATCGATAACCTTGATTGCGCGTGCGGTTTATTAGCTCTAAAGCAAAACTTCTTAGATAGCTCCGTTTTTCTAACTTATCTCCCATTTTGGTTGTATAAATTATTTGAGAGTATATCCCTCCAATATTCAACAATGAGAAAAATATGGTCAGCGGTCATCTACAACTGATCCTTGCTACAGAATACTGCGATACAAGTTGATCCACCGTGTCTACCCCACCTTTAGTTGAATTATAAAAGGTTATTACTTCCGGTTTATTTTGATTTGACTTACCGATTTCGTCGTCGTTATGCATCGTCGAAAATAGCATTACGTTTTTATTTTTTTTAGGGACATACGAAGGTTTATTTGCTATGTACTGCCTAAATTTACATCTGCCGAGAAACGCAGGTAACATTTCGTCTACCGTTGTGTTTTCCCTAACCTCGTAGTTTTCTAAACACGCTGACACAAATTCTTGAAAGACATCTCTAATTGCAGCCTGACTGTCTTGTTCTTGTCGTTCTTTTCTATTGTCCGTGTTATCAAAACGGAGAGCTTCGAGAAGTACGTGAAATCTCCGACTTGACATCGTTGCACGAAAACACACCGAAGACGTAACATCATCTGCCCATAATTCTTTTACATTTAGATGGGATGCCTTCTTTACGCCTGCCATATTTAGTAAACCCAAGAAAGCTTTCGATTCCTGAACTGTTGTATCTAAGCAATCCCTTTCGCGAGAGTAGTACTGCCGCATCTTCTTCAGGTACAAATTAGTACACTGTGTAATACTCTCTAGCATATGTTCAGAAAAAAACAACTGCCAAGAATCCATTATTGTCGATACATTTTTGGCAGCTTCTTTTATACCCGGGCGAACTGTAACCACATTTTCTTTTCCCCCGCGTACGTTAGGCCGTGGAGGGTGCATACGCCAGATAGTTGTTTTATCTTTACCAACGTAACTTAGTCCAGTATGATGTAGCACTATTTTTTTAGATTCTAAAGTAGATTCAGACTGTTCAGAATCTGTATTGTGACTGCTGTGTTCCGAGGGAGCATCAGATTCAACTTCATCTAGTCGGTTTTCGACGTTCAAATCACCAACATCAAATATATAATGGTCCGCAAGCTATGGAGCGCTCACTAGAACACAATATATAATTGCAGAAATACTATTCAAGCTGTGTAATACTTATAGCCGTAAATACCTTCAGATGTTCCTTCGAATGACTGTAATGCGAGCTGGACCAGCTTCTTACCACGATTCATTTTATGGATAACACACAATTTATTATACACACAATTATACACAAAAATACACACAATTATATACAAAAATACACACACAATTATATAAAAAATTCACACAATTATACACAACAAAAAATTTAATTTACAGCACACAGACGTAACGAAATATTAAAACTAAAAGCGAGATTTAATGTAACACGGTTTGTCGCACAATAAGCAAAATGCTCACGCTGCAAACCTCCGGTAAATAAACACTTCATAAAAACAATACTAAACAAACAATAACAAGTAACTGCAATAAATTATTTGCAAGAAGGTTATAAACTCAGGTAGACAAAAGGACGTAACTTGAAACTGCATTGTAAACAAAATAATTATAAATTTCTTGAAGTGTGAGCAAAATGCTCATATAGCGACAAACGGCGGGTTAAGACGACTACATCTTTGATGCTTTTTAATACAAATTCCCATGTTTCCACCCGTTTTTTTTATGTATGTACAACTACAAAAGCAAGGAATACTATAAACGCCCTCAGATTAAAAAGAAATAACTTTCTTCATCGAATTTAAGAGTTAACCCCATTTAGAAAGAGTAAAAAACCGAGATACAATGTTGTGTTACGAGAAGCGATAAACACTGGTTTTTGAAGATTTTGGGTTAAAACAGCTCCGTACACTAAAAAAATTACTGATAATTTCTGAGAAAAGTGATAGGTAATCTACTTTTTAATATCTATCTCTATGGGTATGTTTTTGATAAACTGAACTTGATAATGAACTTTTGATTAACTGGAACATCTAAAAATGAATAAGAGGAGTTCTTTTCTGGTTCCATAGAAAACGAATATTTTGATGAATTAAGTTTAAATGACAGAAATTTGTTGAGTGTAGAAAAACCATGTTGCAAATAGCAAAGGTGTCATCAACGTATGTGTACCCGCACTTGGGTCTTAGCTAAAATGTAGATAAAGCTTTATTCTCAAAATTTTTTATAAAAATATTAACTACAACTGGTAAAAACGGAGAACCTATGGCGCCTGCTGATGTTTGTAAGTAAATCTTTTCTCGAAAATTAAAATATGTAGATGTCAAACATTTTTTGATAATAGGTACTATGTCGCTTAAAATATTATTCTCGTTGAAAAAGATCTAATAATTTTAATTGAATCAGATACCGGAACGTTACTAAGCAAAGACAAAGCATCAAAACCTACTAGAATTTCAGTTAATTGAAAACGAAAATTATATAGCTTCTGAACAAAACTTCCCGAATTAAGTAGAAATGATTCAGTTTTCTCTGCTAAAATAGAGTTGCAAGATATTTAAAAATTTTATAAGTAGAGCTTATAGCGCTGACAATACGTCGAAGAAGAATATTAGTCTTATAAGTTTTTGGTAATTTGTAAAATTGAGGAGTTTTAGAATTTTTAGGTATTAAAAGCGGTCTCGCGTCGCATTAACGTTATTTATGCTGTGCTGTACTTCCGACGCTTATTACGTAAATTACTATTTTGTGTCGCTCTTGTTAAAAACACTAAAATTTGTTTGCTAGTGTAGTTACGTGATAATGAAAAAAACTTTAGAGTTGCAAAGTAAAAATTAAAAAATTGAAACCTACGTGAAACTATAAAAGTCAATTATTATTTAAGCAGAACTGTATGTCTGCTGGAAAATTTATTTAATGGTATCTGAAATTTCATTAAAAAAATTTTTCTAAATTTTATAAATTTCAACACTAGAGTATTATATATTTAGCAGCTGATACTACATAAAACATTTGAGCTTAAACTTTGACAGATTCAAGTCTGGTTGCATAACCCATTGTTAACTTTGACGATGTAGTTAACTACATAGTCACGTCGTTAAGCGTCGTTATTGGTATAAAATCGATTGTTTTGCTGATTACATTGTCACATCAATAGCTACGAATTAATTAACAACAGCGTCAACTAACAAGATAAGTAATTCTGCGCTATGCAACAATAAATCAGTTAATTACAAATGTAGTACAAAAATTATGTTTAAATTTTAGAAAATAAAACAAAAATATTGTTAGTTACTCTTGTCGCACAAGCACAATGATTTTTAAAAAACTTAAATTAACAAAAAAAAATTAATTCGTATACGTGGAGAATTTTTTTTCAATAATACTACAAAAGACTAAATTTCAAAAACGCAGTAGTTTGTAGAACAAAAATTTACAAAACATAAAACAACTATAAATTAAGTCCAATCACAAAACTATGAATTAAAGTTTAGTTCACCTAAGCCATTTTTAACTATGCTTGTCTTACAAAAATTAAATTAAAAAAATTGTAAATAAATGATTAATAATAAAATATTATTTAAAGAACCTTTATTAATAACAAAAATCAGTTAAAAACCAATGTTTATGTAAATACGTTATCAAAATAAATATATCTTAGATGTAAAACGCAATGTATTTAATTTTATGCGAATATTTATAATTTTGAAAAGCATCTGAACCGTAGTAAACATTCAAAGAATTTCTGGAATTACTGTAAAAAGCAATTCTTCAACACAAAACAAAGAATTTGTCGTCATAAATAGAAACTTATTAAAATTCTGCAGTGATTAGCATTTAAATATGCTCTCAAATTTTTTGAAATGAAGATCGTGCAGGACAATCGTATTATTGAAGTAATTACAACTTTGAGGAAAGTTATCTCAAAATGTCAACTTAAAGGGTAATTATTTTATAATAAAAAATAAAAATTCTAGCTAACTTAAACATAAATATGCATGTTTTTAATTGTACATAAATTTTATATTTTTTTATTAGTTTTAAATTTTTGTTATCTGCCATTTATAGATTGGTTTTGAATTCACTTATACCTACTATTACGCTCGATAAATATGATTAGTTAGATTCTAAAATTGGTCTTAACATGCACTTGTAACTTTGTTTCAAAACTCATTTTAAGCAAACTGTAATTTACTACTAGTAAATAGCTATTTAAGCTTCCAATAATCTATAGAAAGGCGTTGAAATTGTTTTAATATAGGAAGTTATTAATTTTTACTACATGATACATAAAATAATAATTTAACAAATAATAATATAATATTCGTTATTAATTGTCATCAACTTTTAATTGATTTGCGTAATTTATTTTGAATCCAAAGTATCAAAACAAGCTAAAATATTTTTTTATCGGCTTTATTATAACATGATATTAAATTTAATTAATTAAAAAAATACGCTTTGCGGAGGTAATTAAATATTTTAAATTATGTTTTACAGGGTGGCCCAAAATATACAAAAACAATTTTTAAATTAAAGAAAACAATCTTTGCCATACATTTCACCCTTAAACTGTTTCACTCCTTAGCGCTGTGATAACTTCTAAAATTTAAATAGGGATGATAAGGTAACTTATACCTTATTTAAAAGGTCTTTTTTTCTTAAATTTAGTGCACTATTTTTTTAAAGCTTTATTAATTTTTAACAAAAAGGAAGAAGAAAGTAGAAGTTGGAAGCAAGCACTCAAACATTTAACCAATTAAAATTGTATTTTGCATAAAAATATTTTATTAATACATTTAAAAAAAACGATTATTTTTGTTTAAAAATTAAAGAGTTGTTTTCTTTTTACCTTAGGGGCGAAACAAATGATAAAAGTAGCTCTTTTAAACTTACAGTTGACTCGTCCGAGCTTTTTAAGTGTTTAAATGCCTTAAACTTATTCTTTATTTAGTATCTTGGCAACTTTAAACAAAAACAAATTGTTAGCTTTATTGGATCGACAACTTATGAACTATCTAAGTATTTAAATGCTATATTGAAACCTTATATTGGCTTGAGCAGTTCATTTATAAAGAACACAAAACATTTTATTGAAGTAATTAGTAAACATAAATTATCTTTAAATGATTTAATGGTTAGTTTTGATGTTTCCTCGTTGTTCACTAAAGTACCAATACTTGATACTTTGCATCTTTTACAACGACAGTTTGATAATAATACCATCAAGCTATTTGAACATTGTTTGACAACATCATTTTTTTTGTTTAATGAAATACTACAAACAAATAGATGTTGTAGCAATGGGATCGCCAATTTCTCCATCTATTGCTAATTATTATATAGAACATTTTGAAGAAGAAGCCTTAAAATCTGCATCTAAAAAACCAAAATTATGGCTTAGATATGTAAATGATGTTTTTGCGATGTGGTCTCATGGTGTAGATGAACTACAAATGTTTCTTCAATACCTTAACAATCGACATCCAAACATAAAATTTAGTATTGAAAAAAAAAATTAATTAATTCTTGATGTAAAAATAGAAAGAAAACCAGATGGTAGTTTAATACATTCAGTTTATCAAAAACCAACACATACAAATCAATACATAAACGCAAATTCTCATCATCACCTAGCGCACATTATATAATCGTGCAACAATATTTTGTCACCAAGATAAATTACAAGAAGAATTAGAACACCTTAAAAAAGTTTTTATAAAAAATGGTTTTAATAGAGAACAAATTTAAAAGTTTCTTAGACCAAAGACAAAACCTACTTTAACAGATGATTTAACTATTAACCAAAGCTTTGTTATTCTACCTTTTGTTTCCAACATAAGTGACAAAATTGGAAGAGTACTAAGTAAACATTAGGTAAAAGTAGCTTATAATAATAAAATTAAAAATTTGTTGAATCCTATAAAAGACAAAATACCTTACAATACCTGTGGATTGTACCAAGTCCCATGCACCTGTGGCAAGGTATATATTGGCGAAACTGGTAAAACTATAGATACGAGATTAAAAGAACATAAAAGACATCTTCGTTTACTCCAGCCTACTAAGTCTGCTATTGCCGAACATGCACTTAACACTTTTCATGATATAAACTTTGAGAAAACTAAAACAATTTCTAAAACAAAGAACTGGAAATCAAGAAAGATCAGAGAAGCTATTGAAATTATTAAACATTCTAACAATTTCAATAGAGACAGTAGTTACGAACTTTCTGACACATGGTTACCTGTTATTTCTTAATCTTAATTTGTCCAGCATTTACACTTAAGCTACGTCTAGTTTTAATGGTGGTTTTCCTTTAGACCTTCGAGCTAATGCTGTAAATAAATAAACTTGCGCTTATTATCTAGTTCCCTTATAGTTATTGTTTTTAGTTACTTTAGTTTTACAATTGTCAAATTAATTTAATTTTGCCTGACGAAGAACTTAGACCAAGTTCGAAAGCCCGCATTTATATTATTCTAAATAAATAATACACCAATTACCCTAAACATATTTTAATATGTTTTATGGTGAAAGTTTTATGTCTGAAAAAGAAGAATGCATTCATTTGAGTTTTTGTGTTTCTTAAAAACATTTAATTAGCCTCAAACCCGTCTGTAAAAATTTCGAGATTTTGCATATTAGTTCTAATAAAAAATTTAAGTTTCAGTTGAGTTAAATTATGGTAAATAGACTAGATGTAGATTATTAACTTAAAGTTTTAATTTTAGAGAACAAGTTCCAAAACCAAGTCTAATTGTAGCCGTGCCAAACTTGTTAAATAATCTTAAATTCGACGATTACTTAACCAGCCAACTCAACTACGTTTAGGGTTGAAGATATGATTTTGAAACTAACGGGTGTATCCAGTCTAGATGTAACAAATCCTACAATCGTGTAATCTATTTGTTAATTAAATAATTGACGTAGGCTAGGTTGTTGCAGCAGATGACACGTTAACGTTGACGTTACGGAAATTTTTATACACAACAGATAGATATTAGATATATGAGAATATCAAAATTCAGTAGCGGGTAGTCGTGATTTGGTTTTAGCAAAAAATATTAGAATACAATAGCAAGTAGTTTTTATACTGTTTAAGCGTAAAATATCAGGGTACAGTAACAGATAGTTGTTCGGGCTTAAAGAAACAAAATTGGTTAAAGATACGTGATCGGGCAAGCAAAAATTGTCAAAATTAGTAATGCTTTGAGCTTCCATGTTGCGCTATAGACTTATTGGCATGTCTAGGCGTACTCCTAACGAGATGATGAATTGTTTCCCATGCTAACTGTGCGGCGTCTCAAAGTACCGCTAGAGTCTGTGGAGGATAGGGTAAATTTTGCAATCACTTACCTATAAAGTCCAAGACGTGGTAAAATTATTAAAGATTTTGGTAACCAAGGTAGCAAATCGATCGCTTAAAATCGTTTAACGTAACGGACGGAACGACTGGTCTCACCAATGTAGACTAAACCACATGAACAAGTAATTTTGTATACACCTTAAGATGAAAGTGTAGGAAATTTGTCATTGGAAAAAGTAAGAATCTGAGAGATTTTGCCTGTCGAGTTGAAAATGGGTTTGATACCATTCTTACGAAGAAGTTTCCTTATTTGATCTGTAACCTTGTGAATGTAGGGTAAAAAAAAACAATTTCGGATTGGATTTGGGAGTAGCAGTGTTCTTAAGTAATCGAGTACGTGAATGTAGACGACGAATAATAACTCTATGAATATCTCGCTTTATATAACCATTGTTCACTAAAGTTCTAGTAAGATGACAGAGTTCCGAGTCTAGATTCTCAGGTTGGCAATTAGAAAAAAGCACGATTAACCAAAGATTCAATAACAGAACGTTTCTGTGCAGCATGATGGTAAGACGAAGCATGAAGATATCGATCAGTATGGGTGGGATTGCGATAAACAGAATGGCCTAGAAGTCCATCTGGCTTACGAGTTACAAGAACGTCAAGAAACGAGAAAGAACTATTACTTTCGATTTCCATAGTAAATTTGATATCCAAGTGTTAATTGTTAAGATGATCAAGAAACTTAGACAATTCTAGATGACCGTGAGGCCAAACAATAAACGTGTTGTCAACATACCTAAACCAAACTTTAGGTTTTAATATTGATGATTCCAAAGCAACCGTTTCATAGGATTCTAGAAAAATGTTAGCTACAACAGGTGATAGAGGAGAACCCCTAGCAACACCAGAAACCTGTTCGTAAAACTTGTTATCAAATTGGAAGTAAGTAGAAGATAGACACTTATCAATAAAAGGAACCAAACTCAAGTCCTTGCCATGTTGAGACGGAATCTGTTCGATGATAATAAAAGAATCCTTAATAGGAACTATAGTAAAAAGTGAAGTGACATCAACACTCACAAGAAGATCTTGGGGTTCAAGTTTTATAGTTTGTAGACGTTGAATAAAATGTTGAGAGTTGAGGATGTAAGAAGAGGTTTTATCTGTAAACTCGCAAGAAATACCTTGTTTGTGAATTTTGGGAAGTCCGTATAAACGAGGTGGTTTGGAATCTGAAGGGGTAAGTCAACGTTTAGTTTCAGGAAGTAGATTGGAAGATTTGATAATTTGGCTGACCTCACGTTCAATCCTCGAAGTGGGATTACAAGTTAAGAGAGCGTACGTTTCCTCAGACACAATAGAATAGATTTTTGCAACATAATCAATATGTACAGTAGTCTGCCTTTGTAGGTTGGAAGAAATTGTTGTCAAACCAATTTAGAATTGGTTGCAATTTATTTGGTCGATAAATGAACAGTTTTCCAATTACGTTATCGAAATGTTGAACACAAACAAAAGTTAACGCAGTAAATGTACGTGCGCTTAACGTAAATTTAAGATTTTTATTATATTGTGTTATCAATCCATTTGCACGCAGTTCTTTTTCAAAACTTTTACAAAAAGAAACAGACAACCATGTAAGTGGGATGTTAGAAAAGCATCAGCAGCTAATGCGATTACAGTTATTTTAAAATCCAGTGAAATGGTTTAAGTTAAAACTGACATCACATTTCCTTGATTAGTAAAAATTATGTGTCATAGGTTTGTCGTGTATAAAACTAAAAAAACAAAAATATTCCTACTGACCAGTATCACGTAAAATTTGTAAAATAGTAGAAATGCTTGTCTAAATGTTCCATCCATAATGTTATTTTCTTATGTATTAACTTTTTGAGAATATATTAGTATTCTTTGTGGTTCGGGACTTTCTGATTTAGTTTATTTTATTAGGAATGTTTAAGTTTCTTCTAGAGAAAATTTATAAATTCTGGAATAGTTAAAATCTCTAAATCTGATGCAGTTGGCGGGGCACCAGTAACAAGATTTTGCGTTCGCTGACAGTTTTCTAACAGCATCTTTATTAAGAATTTTTCCTTGGACGACTGCTTTAGCATCTCCCATGGCACAATATAGTATCTGGGTTGGCGTATATATCGTTTCTCTAGTCCGTGTTTTAATAGAAATTTTTATTTTAGCAAGACATACCTCTGCTGCGTCACTATCATGGTTGTAATTTCCAAAATCACACAAAAATATTCATAGCTCGCAGTAGTATGTAGACAACCACGGCACTTGCCTGCCTTTTTTTCTTACTTCTTTCTTACATCTCCAAAACTTGTTCGCTCCATCTGTTACAGTGATATTTATTTTTTGCTACAATGAAAAATTTTATGTTGGCGCTGTCGGATTGGAAATTTCTATTGGTCAATGTTTGACAGCTTTAATTTTAGTCGCTAAATTCTTTTAACATGTTGCTGCAATTAGTCGTAAGTCTTACCTTTATTTTTACTGTGCCTTTTTGCTATTTATTTCGGTAGCTAAAATTCCTTGTATTTTTTCGTCTTGTAGAAAGTGCATTAGGTGTACTGATTTCTACGATTTTGTCAGATACGTGGTGATTGCCGGTAAAAACTAATTTTTAATTGCGGCTCCATTCAGATGTGGTTGGTTTTACAAAAAAATTTCTTATCAGCAATGGGGTTGGAGAGATTGGTTATAACGCAGAATGCATCTTGTGAATGCGATGAGAAGCGTCCAGAATTAATCCATTCACCCGCTTCAAGCGTAGAAAATTTTTAAAAATTTATGATAAGTGTGGATAGGTTACTGTAAGTGGGCAAGATCACACTACAGTCCGACTACTGCATAAGTGGTTACGATTGATTATACTACGATATTCTATGATTGAAATTACGTTCGATCTGTGCCGATGTTCAAAAATGTTAATGTTTATCGCAATCACTGATAATAGACAATTTTTGGAGTAGTCGTTAAATACCGGTGTATAATTTTAATTCTTTTGAATTTATAAAAATTTTAAATTATTTTTGTTAAATTTCAACTATCGTATAGGCAACTTTCCCAACGTCGTTGCGTAAGGACAAGTTACTCGTCAAACTAGTCAAATTCTTAGTCGTAAGATGCTTTGACTTTCGGTTGAATACGAAGCATTTAATTTGTTACTTACGTAGTGTGCGTGTCATCAGCGTTCGGACACAAAGCTTTGGTAAATGTTATAATTTTTGTCCTTTATTACCATCCACTTTATGGATACGTTTCTATTAAAAAATCCTGCATTTAAGCGATAAAAAACAGCGTCGGACATATATTATTCGAATTATCTGTTCGATGCTCGTTTTGGAGGTTAGTTCTTACTTGATTCAGATGTGATTACGTTTCGCAAAGTTTGATTGCTTTTTTTTTAATTTTTTTGGTAACGACAAATGTGTATCTAATTACAAAATTCTGTCTGTGATTAGAGAAATCATCACCTTAATATGTGACTACTCGAAAAAATTACGGTGTTTCTTTAAAAAAAGGAATGTTAACACCGAGGGATACTTTACGACATAACATTCTAGTAGAGTATGTATTAAGTACTTTTAATACTATAGTGACTTGAGCGAAAACGCGCATAGGCCAATACGACAGCAGGTTGTAATATAGCACTTATCAAATTCGTCTTCGACGAAGTGAAGGATTGTTTGGTGAAATAAACTAAGTTGGTGTGCGTTACTAATTTCCTTACTTTATCTTTCAGGAATTGTTAATGTAATTGTAAATCTAAATCGTTCATTATTGTTTTATTGTTTCTAAAAATTAATTATTAAGTCGGTTACTATCGTACTGCAATAATCTCTTTATGTAATGGAGTTGTAAGCTACGCGGCGCTTATGGGTGCTCAAAGGATAATTAGAACCTCAAATTATTTCATCTCACTCATACACTTGGCGTCAAAGGGTTAGGGAGAGATTTTGATGTATAATAATAATCTATTTCGAACGCGTATAGGTTTTACGAGTACCGTTTTTTGAATTGCTTCATACGTTAGATTAAAGTAGGGACTAGTTCTTCTAGATCTACGATACCTTTAAATTGTAACGATAAGATTACGATTTAGCGCAAATGCCTGATATGAATTAACGAAACGGTGTACCTAGTAGTTAAAAGTATATCTCTGTATAACAACACTGTTTAGTAGCAGTGGCATAGCTACAAGCTCAAGTCGTTTGTATGTGATAATAAATTATGTTAGGAGTATACCGACCACTACATTTTTAGTCAAAACTTTTTAGTTGATGTTTGTCTCTCTTTCTCTTCTCTAATAACAATTGTCCAGTATAGAAAATCAATAATAAACGATTTTTGGAGTTTGAGATAACTGTGGATTGTTTCATTTCTTTACGTACAATTGGTAATGCGGGTTCTGAAGATTTCCTTTCTTTTCCTCAGATTATATTATTTTTTCTACACGCAAGGGAAGTGTCGCAGGCAACCAACTAAATAAATTGGATATCTACAATTAGATCATCTCTGACAGAAGCTAACCAAAAGTGAGTCGACTATCTACAAATTTTTTTTCTTTGTTACTTCGTTACTTTCTTCGCGAACTAGATTTAACGTAAATAAAGTTCACTAAAGTGCAAACGTCCGTACACCGTGGGATAGTTTTTTTAGTACTTGTTTAGTACGTTATTTGACGAACTACGCTGCTAGTCCTTATGTTGTATTATATTATTTTATTGTTACTTCGATGCGTGCACAGTTGGCAATTTGAACTAATGTTATTATATCCTTCGAATGTTATATGTTGTTTACTTCTGTTTCTCCTATTCCTAATTTACTATTAGCGGGTTATTCTAGGCGACCTCAGCCCTTGACTGGGTATTCTACTAGTTTTTTCCTTTTTTGATGTTTTAGTTGTTCACGTTCTGTCGCCGACCATCAAGCTAGCTGAGGTGTTTGTGTATGTAACTAACAGAACCTGTGAAAGAGAAGTTGGTTACACACCTTTGCTGGTTTTATTGAAAACGCATGGATAATTGTTAGAGCAGAGCTTCCTTTGGTTGTGGTTGGTTTGTGTAACTTCCATAACTTTGGACACTATTAACAAACAAATTTATTAACAATTCGTAAATAAAAACTGAAGAAATATTCTTCGGGAGTCAGTTTTGATCCATAGATACCGTGTTATGTTAAAAGTTAGTAGTATAAAAATGTCTCTTCAAGTATGAAATTTGTCCCTACTTTTTTGTCCAAATGTCAAATTTTAGACAGCATATTTATTTTCACTTTCTGTACGACTATCGACGAGCTCTGTATTTTTACGCCCAGTGCAACCTTCGCCTTTAGATCGTTTAACGCGAATATGCGGTTAAATTTGTGAGGGCTAAATTGGGGTAAGTTTTGTAAATTTGTCTTTATTGGGGGTTTAATTTGATTCTGCGGTAATTGAGTGTAGCGGATTTTGGTACCCACCACATGTTTACCGTTATTACTGAAGATAACGAATAGGTGGAATAGTTGGACAACTTCCATGACGCCACGGTATTGAAAACGTTATTTATTGTACACCGTCAAGGGTTAAAAACCATTAGGATTACATCTCTTTTGGAGATGAACTACTACAAAAAATTGTTGGGTGCTAATGAGGAAGTTTACTTGTGTTAACGGTATATGCTCGCTTGTGTTAGATTTAATATTACTTTTTAGGTAACTCTAGTACGAACGTAGCTAATCATCTACTGGATAAAACTCATATGCAGTGCGGGTTAAGTCTCGAAGGCTTAAATTGTTTTGTTTGTCTGCGATTTTAAATTTGCGAATATAAATTCATACTTTCTGCTTATGTACAAGTTTAGACTGACAGGGTCAGCTTATTGTACGGTTTGTTGCCCAGTATCCGGAGCAACTTATAATCGATTTGACCCACGTATCAATGTTTGGGAAAATTTAAATTTATGTAGCTTCTTCATCCTCTGTGATAAAATTAATATGTATTCTGTGTTATTACTTCTCCCTAATTTAACCTTTCATCGTCTTAGCAGCTTTTTTTAGATTTAAGTTATAGTTTAGCATCACAAAGCCTGCGATTCCTCTCCGGAAAAGTTGTGCTAGCCGTTGCCTTGTTTTGTTACAGGAAGACCAGCGTAACAAATACTGGCTGTCCAACTCGAGGAACCTAATTTTTCCGTAACGACCAAACTAATCACATCTAATTGTAAAATAATTTGCAATGTAGGTACATTGTACTAATTAAAGTGCATCAAAAAGAGTTAGAAGTAATTAAGATTAAAAAAAAATTTAAACAATTAGTTTACTTGTTTAATGATTGCATAATACTGTAGTAATAGTTATTTATTAAATTCATGTGGTAAAAAAGTTTATCCTAATAATATTTACAACAATATATTATGTGGAATTATTGATAATAATTAAACACTATTATAAGTTTTAAACATAACATAAAACATGTTTACAAACGTCAATAGTCGGCGCCCAAACGGTGGTAAAACATCTAGAGCCCAAACGGCGGCGGCCAAATGACGGCAGCGTCCAAATGTCGCGTACTGGACATAATTCAGAATTAATAAGTACGATATTACCACAGAGGTGACAACGTAACTTTAGGCGGTCATGTTGCCTCTGATGAAGACTAAATGTGACTTACTTGTAAGGCCAATTATAGCTCCCATACCACCCATCCACACGGTGAAATGTACATGTTTTTTTTTTAATTCTAACCCTGCAGTACCCGTACTCGATCTGTGAGACCGACTAATACATAATTCAGTATTTCATATGATGCGCATGCGTTATTCTACTGCCTTTTTCAGCACCTTCCTACGTATTGCAGTTGTAAATCAGTACAAAGTTTGAAGTTCGTGAGGGCAGTGGTTCAAAAGTTATTTATAATTTTGGTTTTACAGACCGAAGCGGGTACTCACGTTGTTTTTATTTCTATTTCTGATATTGGCAAAGTTAGGTAGTATTTCTTGCAATTTTAGTAATATTAATTATTGTTATGCTGACCAATTTTAGTCATGGGAGATTATGAGCGGGAACAGGCGCGTCTGGAACAGATGATGAATGATCTAATGGGGGATGAAGATAGCGAAAACGTATTATATGATGATGAGAAGTCTTCAGACGAAGAAGATTTACTTAAAACGAAAGAAACAAACAGCGATTCTGAACAAAATATATCTGATTGTGAAGACCTTCATAAACAAGAAACCAATGAGTTGTGCTATGAAGGGAAAGATAAAGTTGCAAAATGTAGAAAGCATGCACTACGTAAAAATGTACGAACCAGACCAGAAAATAAAGTCATTCGTGTACTATCGTCAAGACTATCTACAAGGTCGTTACAAGAACCACTTAAGATTTGTAAATATTTTATCAATGATACAATGTTAGACCTGATTGTCGATAGTACCAATATTTTCATAAATTCAATATCCGGTAACTACGTCCGTAAAAGTGACGTTAGACTCACACATAAACTAGAAATACTATGCGATGCGGGAATTCTAAAAGCAAACCATTTGAACACCAAAGACCTATGGCCGAATAAACTTAAAATTTAAAATGTACTACACCAGCAATTTAGAAGTATATGTAGGCACTGGGCTAGAAGGCCCATATAACAAAAGTAACAGTCCCGATGCGATAGTTGAAAGACTTTGTGAACCCATATATAACACAAGGAGGAACTTGATTTTAGATAATTGGTTTACAAGTATTATATTGATCAATAGATTGCTGTAGAAAAAACTGACCGTTATCCGCACAATTCGAAAGAATAAAAAAAATGCCATTGGAGTTTAGTAAACCAGTCAAACGTCAATTGAAATCTAGTATAATTGGCTTCATTGACAGTTGCACCTTAGTCTCATAGGTTTCCCGAAAAAATAAGAACGTACTGTTAGTTTCTAGCCTACATCACGACGATGCAATTGATTCTGCAAGTGGTGAAGAATTTAAGCCGGAGATAATAACAATGTACAATAGCACAAAGGGCGGAGTTGATATAGTTGACCAACTATGTTCAAATTACAATTACGCTAGGAATACTCGAAGATGGCCAATGGAAGTGTTTTATTCAACTCTAAATGTAGCTGGAATCAACAGTTTAGTAATATATAGCTCTAATAACACCAATTTATCCATATTAAGACGCGAATTTTTACGTAAACTTCCCTTGGATATGATAAAGCCACATTTACATATAAGAACTAATGTACAGAACCTTCCTCGAAATTTGTAGATTCGTATGCAAGAACTGTGTGGTTTAGAAGAAAATTCTGAAGTTGCAAATCTTGGAAACAAAAAAAGCATATGATACTTCTGTGACACGAAGAGAAATAGAAAAACACGTTATTTTTGCAAGAAATGTAAGAAGTTCAAGCATTTGGAGCATGTAACGGTAATTTGCGAATCTTGTTACGAAAACTCTGTTTCAGTTTAGTATTTTATTTTACAAGATTTTTATTATAAAATGTTATAATTAGGTATAAGAAGTTTTTTTGTTCAAGAAAAAAAATTTCTTTTAAATACTAGCTAATGTAATTTAGGTTTTAACTGTTTAATAAATTAATTTAACTATATTTTCTTAATTTGTCAACATAAATATATTACAAAAATCGTATTAACCCTCTCTAGCGTCTTATGGTGACACAATATTTTTTTGCAGGCTGCCGAAGGTTGTTGGTCTGTGAGACCGATACGGGTACTGATGTTTCAGAATTTCTTGCGGGTACTGTATGGTTAAGATCACGCTTCTCACCACGTTGCCAACACGCATAACCAAAATTGCAATTCGTCGCTAAAGACTACCGTGTTCTATTCCTGGCACCTTACAACTCAATTTTTGCACCTTTGTAATCGATTACGCCAATCTTAAAAAGTAAACGGTAACAGAAAGTTTAAAGTTTTTTCGTGTTCGACTTTCTTGGAATCATGCATGACAACAGTGCACCACAAACTCCTATTAGTCCTTGTGGCAATCTCTCTAGATAATAGACCTCTTTCTGCCAGACCCACCAATTCTTCCCTAACAAACTCGCTTAGTTGATCAAGATTTGCGTACTTTTATCATCTAGGCATAACAAACCGATCAAGGAACCACTTAAAATTCTACTGCAGGGTAATCGAAAGCTTACTGTAGCTAAAAAAGTCAATTGTCACTTATCGGGTTTAAAAGAAAAACCAACGTACTATTATAACTGACAAACTGAACGTTTTTTATTTCAACCAAAAGAAAATACCTGTAATTGAAATAAACAAATTATTGGGTGTTCCGATTTTTGTTAGTTTTAGTATAATAAGTACAAAATATTTTTTTTTATAAACAAAATAGTTTATGTACATACCTCGTTTGAAATTTGACTACTGTCTGGTTTTAACCTTTTGCGTCTGAGTAAACTGTTGTTGATGTCAGTAGCAATGAAAACTTTTTTCAAATCGCTTGTAATGTTTTATTATTTTTTTTAATGTTTGTTTATACTTTTTTTTGTTTAATAATGTCAAACAAGAATTTTGCAAATTAAATAAAAAATATTAAATAGTAATCCCATGCCAAACTACATTATATCAGAATATCAGAAATTTAAACAATAGCTTATAGTCATTAATAAAAAAATTGTAAACTCACTATTGCAGTTTTTACAGTTTGTAAAAGCAATATTGTAAATCGTGATATCAAAAAATAGTTTAAATAATAAATAATGTTAGTCAGATAGATTGCGTCATTTAAAAACAGCAATTCAACCTTTTGAATATTTTAAATTTAGAACGGCAATAAATGTAAAGTATTTCTATATTTTCTAAAAAGTACATAGTATAGATACCAATACAGCAAAAACGTACTAATAAATCAATCTTTTCTACAAAATATAGTTTAGTGTTTGTAAATTGCGTTAATAAATCATACCCCTTATGGAGCGATTTTATTTTAAGCACCTGTTAACAAGAGTTTAAAACCTTCAACAAATATAACTCAAACGTCTTTAAACTTTACAAGGAAAGTTAAGTAGCCGAGCCAAACTCTACATAGAAAATGTTTTATTTGATTTTGGGAAAAATTAATTACAATATTTGAAGCGCAATTTAACTTATTATTTTATGATGTATTTAAGACAATAAACATAAAAACATTGCTTTCGACGCTCTTAAAATAACAATTTTGGTTTATAAAATAAAAAAATGATGTTAAAAAACATATCGAGTCCATTTAAGCAATATGGTAGAATTTTATATTCTACGTTTAAGTGAATTGGTTGAATAATGTTGATCGTAAAAAATGTGAAATGGAAAGTAGTTGAATCGGCAGTTTGCGTTATCGAAATTACTTCTGTAAACGATTTTGACTAAATAAGAACATAAAAATAACCTTGATTAATGTCTTAAAAATTCTAAAAACAGTATACAGTTTTTGAAATAAAAAAAATCTAACCAAAGGAAAGGCTGTTTAACGCTAACTTTTTGCTTTAAGCGATTCCTTGAGATTTGCAAACAAGTTTTCGATCGCTTGAAAAGTTAATTTTCGTTTATTGCTTTGTTGGATTTTTTTATATAGAAGAATGGTATTATAAAATTTGAGTTAAACGTAAAACTTTATGTTGAACGCAAAAAATTAAAAAAATAATTATGCGACGGGACTGTCGTTTGATAATGTGGCGGGCTTGTAAGGTGTGACGCCACGCCCTGTTTACTAGACAAGCTTTTGTACTCGCATTAGGATTCAATTTCATTATTGATTTAAAGCATAAAGGAAATTTTGGATTAACATGAAATCTTAAAGGTAAACACAGAGCTTTTTACCTTAAACGATTAATTTACTTTGAACTAATGCCAACAACCGTTCTTGCTAAAAGAAAACACCGAATTAAAATAAAAAATTGTTTTCAATTAAATTGTTTATATTGTTAGAAACAAGATTAAACAAGTAATTTGTTCTTAAAATATTTCAGTAAATAAACAACGACTTGACGAAATAAAATTGTTTTCTTGAGTAAAATTAACCAATTAACAAATATTTCATCAGTTGAAATCAAACAATTTACGACAATTATAAAAATTTAAAATTGATATAAATAAATAAGCAAAAAATTTAACGGTTCATGTAGTATATTTAACAGTATGTTTTTTTACAAATTTATAAAGTAAAACCAAAATACAATCTGTGTTTTGCTGGATAAACACATATGGTATATTTAAACAACTAGAGTTGGGGACTTGGTGGTCATGGAAAATAGTAGTTTATTTAACGAGTTCCTGTGTAAATTGGACGCTTTTTTTCCCAAGAGGGCGTTTTTAAACCCGAGTGAAACGAGGGTTTAAAAAGTCCTCGAGGGAAAAAAAGCGTCCAAATTAGACAGGAACGAGTTGAATACAACATTTTATTGCTCGAACAGAGACTAGGAGGCCCACAAAGTCTCAAAATCTTTCAAAAATAATTTGACGTTTATGTTGACAAGTGTGTCAAAACTGTCAAAGACGGTTTACAATAGCGAAAAATTAAAATTTATGACAGTTAAGAACAAAAAACAAATTTACACGACCGCAGATACGTATAATACGTCCAGCAATTCCTGGACGAGAAAAACGGTCATACAAGCACTGGTCTATACTGTTGGAACAGCGACCTTGCCCGGTTGAAAAGGGAGATGGCGGTCAGAGAATAAAAGTGCCAAGCGATTTTAGATTTAAAAGAGCGTGCATGGATTAAACTCTATCAGAGTGTTAGAAACCATTTCTAAAACAAGAGCTATAAGATAGCCGATAAAAGGCTTACAATAACGCAACTTAGGTTGCTAACATCCCGTTTTCACAAAAACAAGTTTTCGTAAGAACACTATCAGTTACTCTCTTTCTACCTTTGTTTAGTAATATAAAAATAGTAGACGGCACGAAAATTAACAAGAAAAGAACGCCTGGTTCTGACGAAATTTCGTTTAAAGTAATTGTGGAGGTTGCAAAAACTTTTTCAATAAATTGGCACTCTTGATAAATACACATCTATTAAAAACCAATTTCACGAAAGAATAGAATTCAATACAGTTCTACTAGATAAAGATAAACTCTTTCCCGGGAAACTAAAATTATACAAGCTACTGTGTCTACTAAATTCTATGGCTAAGTTATATAAACACTTAATTTTCTCCGGGCAGAGTTGAAAGACCTGTTAGCATGACAATAGAGGTTTAAAAGAGACCTTAAAAACATTAGCAAAACCAGAAAACGGTGTACTATAATTACACTTAAAATAAAAAAAGCGTTTATTTGCTAACGTAGACAGTAATTGCAGCCGCGCGTTAGGCAGAGGGAAAATTTGATAACATAATAAAATATTACCGAAAAAATAGAATACTTGTGCTAAAATACCAAAAAAGTTCTAAAGAAAGCCAAGTGTCCTACGGCGTACCCCAAGCCTAAGTTTTATGACCGACTCTATGAAGCATCATTTTTGTTCTTATACTTAGTGTTGAATTAAAAGGTGCTTTATTCAACATATAATTTCCATGGGTTTTGTGTCGCTCTTGATCATTAATTTTATGAATTATTGTGCCGCAGTTGTTGTATAAATTTTGAATAAAAACTAGTTTTTAAGGATCGTACGTACCCCTGCCTTTGAGCAACTCCAATCATAGTTAATACAGTCCACGGAAGACTATAGTAACGAGTACTACTCAGTGATTTTCTATAAAGTAATTTATTTATTAGTATTCTAGTTTATAATAAATTATTAAATAAACATTTTGTCTCAAAAAAAAATGATAAATGTCATAACAAACAAAGTTGTTGTTGTAAAAACTTGTCAAAAAGATTTTTATCGTTTTCAGTTTGTTATGAGTTTGTATCTGTCAATAAAACGTTTAACACAAAACATGGTCCTTCGAGCCGGATTAATAATGGGTTTTTAATACATTCTCACAGGTACTACCAAGTTTTAACGAATTTCTCGAATTTGTAGAAAAACGATGCTTAGCTCTCAAAGCACTGGCAACTCCTGAGCACCAGCAGAAGTTAAGTCTAGTTATCATTCAATGTCTAAGGTTAATACAGATTATAAGGGAAAGTACGCATGTTGTGATTTAAGTTATCATCCTATATTTCAATGTAGTAAATTTTCAAAATATTATTTAACGCACGAACGAGAATTTGTTAAAAAAATAGGCTTTGTTATAACTGTCTTGGTTATAAACACACAGTTAGTGACTGTTAATCAGAAGGTTGTAGAATCTGTAAAGGAAGACATTACAGTTTGCTGCATCAAGCTAGAAGATAAAGGAGATGAAGGTTAAGATAAAGGAAAAGTCAACTATGAACAACAAAGGCATAAGGAATACATAAATATAGAGATTGATAAAACTGCATCAACCTCATCGTCAGTAGAAACTACTTTGCTTGAAATAAATGCTACTCATCAAACTCCACGTTTAATAGCTAGCACACATAGGCAAATACTGTTGGCTACAGCAATGGTAAATTTAATTGTTGGTAATGGTTCTAAGGTTGAAGCTAGAGCACTTCTAGATTCAGGGTCGCAAAGTTCATTTGTAACTTCAAATATTGCAAATAAGTTAAATTTAAGGAAAAATTCAACTAATATTCAGGTCTCAGGAATCGGACAAAGTGGTGTTCGTGTTTTAAACGTTATCAAAAATATAATTGAGTCTCAGAAGTATCAAAAAAAAGGATCTCGACAAGTTGTGGTATTTTAAAAAGAATTAGTTGTCAACTGCCTTATGCATCAATAAGTATCAAAAATTTAGGTATCCTAAATGACATAGTTTGGCCGATTCACATTTCTGGTGAAATAGATCTTTTGCTAGGAGTTGAAGTGTATTTTGACATAATTAGACGAGAATCTTCCTGTCTTTCAAAAGAGTTTATTTGGGTGGGCTGTAGGAGGAAGTGTTCCTGATTTACAAAATGTTTGGTCACATTTAACTATTGCTTTGTTTGTTCAGGGCCTTAATTTGCATAGTTTTGGAGATTTGAAGAAGTATCCAATAAAAGGCACATGTCTCCAAAGGATGAACTCTGTGAAAAACTGTATTCCTCTACAACGAAAAGACTTGAATCTTTTTTAGGCAACTCTCTTAACAAGGCTACTCAAACATTTTTATCGTTCGGTTCAAAAAAAGGATGTTAAACTGAAAAAAGAGTGTAATGCATTTATTGATGAATATTTGTCACTCGGCCATGCTAAGGTAATTGAACAAGTTACCGATTCAATGACAAGTAATAAGTACTATCTTCCTCACCATTGTGTAATTCGTGAAGATAAACGACAAAATATTGTGTTGTTTTTAATGGGTCTATGAAAACCACCTCGGGGTTAAGTTTGAACGACATTATGCTTAAAGGTAGTCCGGTTCAGCCAGACTTATTTGATATTATAGCTAGATATAGGACTTATTAGTATGTTATAACAAGCAATATACAAAAAATGTGTAGGTGTATTAAGAGTAATTCAGATAATCGATTTTTACAAAATATAGTTTGGAGAGATAACCCGCCTGGTCCCTTACACTATATTGAGTTTCAAACGGTAACATATGGAACTAACTGTGTTCCATTTCCTGCCAATAAAACCTTGGTCAAATTGGCTAATAGAAATAAATTTACCTTTTTGTTAGCGGCTAAAACTTTACTAAAACAAACGTAGGTAGACGACGTATTAGGTAGAGCAAATACTTTGGAACAGTTATATCAACTTCAAAGGGAATTAAAGGAACTTTTAGATTCTGCAGGATTCAACTTGCATAAATGGAATTCAAATGACAAAACGCTAGTTTCTTCTTTACAATCCAAAAGTTCTAAGGTTTTAGGTGTATCATGGATCCTGTTTTCAATTCGTTTCTGATATATGTACCAGATTTAGTCGAAAAAAAGGCTTTCACAAAACTTGAAGTTTTCGGTATAATTGGGCAGATATTTGATCTTATGGGTTTTATAAATCCAGTGATTATTGTAACAAAGATAATCATGCAAAGATTGTGTACATTAAAAATAGAATGGGATGAATTTGTAACGGAGGATTTTTTAGTAGAATGGCTTAAATTTTACAACCTCGATTAAGAAACCTCAAAATCTCACGTTTTTCCGACCTGTAAACAAAGCTTTCAACGTATTCTTCTTGTTCTATAAAACTGGAAAATGCATTATAAGGATTAATTTTTTCGATTAACTACTATTTAAACTTGCGAGAAATCTCAAATTAGCGAATCCCAAAGACTACATAGGCCACCGTTTTTAAAGCAGCTTTACAACATTATTGGCTTTTGAAAATAAAGACCTTGTTACACTAAAATGGCATTGTGGCTGGCGTTCTTCTATTGTCGCAACAAAACACATTAAAAGTTGCGTAAAATAACGCATTAAAATTACCAGAAAAGTGTTCAATAATGTACATAAGTGCGTCTTTTAGTTCTGCTAATGTTCTAGAATTCTCTACAATTTTTTTAGGCATGTAAATTTTAGTTTTATATCAATAATAAATAATATTCGACTTTCTTATTAACAAATTATTTGTTAAACAAAACACAATAAAGAGTTTTTTATTGTCGATTTGTTATGTGTTTTAAAAATCTTGAAATACGTAGCTATATGAAACGTGTTTTAAAAGTAATTTAACGTTTATGGCTTCAGATATTAAAAAAGAGATTTAAAGTTGACCAATAATGGTTTTTGTATTTGTATCACTAGCCCAGAAAATGCAGAGGTGAAGCCAATGTCTACAAAATGCAAATACTTGCAAACTACGTTTAGAACGTGTAATACACCAAATTTTTTGTGCTAGTTTATATGGTATAAATTTGTTAAAAGTTGTGATTTAACTTCTATGAAAATGAAATTATTATTGTTTTTAGCAAATGTAAAATATAACTAAATGTATTGTAGCGAATTTTATTATTAATTTATTTAAACTACTAAAATATGTTTTACTTATACTAGAAATATGTACACTTGTAAATTAACCGAACTAATTAAATCAAATAACATTTAATAAAAGCATTTACACTAATTAAGACAAGATAAAGTCCGCGGATAGCTTCACACACTTGTTTACACTAAAATCACGTACAAGATTATTCTCCGTATATTTATGTACACACACGCGCAAACGACTTATTTATTTTAACTTGAATAATCTTCTTAACACTGCTGTATTTGCATTATGGCAATAACTGACCTACGATTTGTTTCTTCGGTATATATACACATTTTGTTCGACTATGTTGCATTGACCTTTGATAATAAATTGGTAAAATTGTACAATATGTTAATAATGACAGACGACAAAAAAATTAATAATTATTAGTGCAAACTTCTAGTTATAAAATTCTATTACACTTAACCGGCGTAGGTCGTAAAAGTAAAATTTTTGGTCAATTACGCTGCCTGAAAATTACGTTAAAACGGACGGAAACACTAAAAATAAATTTTGCAATTTTAAAAATTTTTTTAAGGTTTTAGTATTGTTAAACTAACACTTTTTCGTAAAATAATCTTTCGTATAAAAAAACTTATTTAATTTATGTACTTTTCAGGTTGAATATACTAAAACCTAAACGATACAAAATCAATTTTGTTGCTGAACTGATTTTGTTTAAATTAGTTTTAAAAATCACAACGTTGCGCTGTTACATTAACAAATTTTTTTACTGAATTGTTTTCAGCTACGTGAGTTTTGATCGATTTAGCCAATTTTTAAAAACGATATTGATTTTAAACTCTCTAACAATGCAAAAACTGAGTTTTCTAGTTTTTTTATTATAACTTTGTTTAACGTACCTATTTTGTGTATTTGTACTTTTTTATTATTTATTAAACAAATAATGAGTTAAAATTATAATAAAGGAATTTTCTAAAATTACCATAATACGAGAGATTTGTAATAACAATTACGTATGAAGAAAAAAACAATTAATAGTTGAAAACAACCAGTAATAGTTTTTTAACATAAAAATTAAAAAAAAAAAATTTAATTAAAATTTTTTACCACATAACCATAACAAAACACCATTAAAAATTTAAATTATTATAGCTAACCTTTTGTAAAAAATAGTTGCACGCAAACATAATTCACTTTCTATATGTTAACAAAAAAATTTATGTAATCGCAAAGGTCGCAGAATATAATCAGACTAGAACATCTTCCGGGTTTGAACCGTGTCGATGTTGTAAGCAAAGTTGCCAACGTTTTCCCACTTTGGTAAAGGGCTTCATCAAGGCGTAAAAAAATCGAAAACTTAAAAATCAATAATTTAACAATGAATTAATACAGAGTTAGGTAATGAACTTGTGAATTAGGCTAGATTCTAAACTCCGTAGAAATGACAAGAAAAAATTGTTTTAGTATTTATAAAAGACGTATCGCCGCGGTGAGATAAGCTCAATTCTGATTAAATCGGAAACCAAAGAAGGAATAGTTCAAAACCGTTGTCACGATTGAAGTTATTGGTGTGTTTAATGCTTTCTTGGACTTTTCTATTGACGACAAATAGAGATTTGTCAATAATCAAAATTTGTATTGTGACCTGTAATAAAATGTTCAGCAATAGCAGACTGAAAATTGTCTTTTTTTATACAATGATTATGCTCTGGAATACGTTGGAAAAATAGCCTATATATTCGTCCATTGTTCAAAAAAGTTTTTGGTACAGTAGCAACAATTAAAAAAATTATGAAAGATGTTAAGGTAATACAAGTATTTTATTGTACACCTTAATAATTTTAATGGTAAAAAAACTGACTTTAACAAAAAATGCAAACATTACAAGTTTATATATACTGAAGCTTACACATACAAAAAACAAAAAAATATATAATAAAAAGTATATAAAATTTTGTTTTTCTTTTTAATTTTTACATGCTTCCCAGTAAACACGGATTGAAACTGTTACAGTCACAAAATTAAAACAATTGTTTCATTACGTTGTTTCGTGTTAGTTCCATTTTTATATCATTTACATGTAACTGACAGTGAATAAATTGAAAGAGTTCCGATTTTTCACAATCAGTTTTAAACCGTTTCAGTACTTGCAATTTTTATCCCATAATCAGCAACCGTCTAAAAACTGATTTATTAAAACCGAATATTTTTTGAATAACTAGAATTGTTTAAAGATCGATTAAATAAGATTGGATTATTTTCAAAACAGTGGAATCGTTCTAGGAAAAACGAATACTTTGTGATTAGTCAGCATTAGTCGTTGCTATACTTTTGATTACTGTCGTCAACGCTTACGCTGCAAATCGATATCTTTTCACTTGTTCGGTTGTAGTTTGATAAGTGATGCTGTGTGTACAATTACGAAATGGAACAATAAACGGTAAGTCGAAACATTTTATTATAATCGATATTATGTATTATCATTTCTGTTCTTTATGTATCATGTTTTAATTTGTATTAAAAAAATATAAATTAACACACATGGTTGCCTTAAAGTAGATTATTGCGTAAATCTGATGATACTTTAGGATTTATAATTACAGTTCAATTCTTCAAGTTTTCTATACGATTATGTACAGCTAAAGGTATTTACAGTGTTTTTATAATTTTCTAATGATTGCTAAAGTGATATTTATATTAAGTTTGTGTTGTTTTTGATTAAAAAATTAATTAATTTTGTGTAACTCTATGATTATGTATCTATATAAATGAAATATTTATTTCTATGTTACAGATGCGGTTAAAAGTTGCTACCCAACAGTAACTGATGCAGTTTTCGAGGCTTCCGTGAAAAGACCACATCCGGGAAAGTTGCAATATGTAAAAAACTCAATGTGATATTGTATTTAAAAATATTTATTGTGCAATAAAATTTGAAACGTGCATTCGAAAATGTATTATTATATTATTGAAAGAATTGTTTTAGTTCATTATTGAAACAAAAAAATCATACATGTATCGATCATTTAGTATCAGTTCAAGAACGAAGCTTTTAAAACGTAAACCGAATGCAACATTTAGTTTGCAACAGATTTGAATTTAAAATACCGAAACTATACTGATTCAAATAAGTGAAACAGCGATGGACTTATAGCTATTTTATTGCAGTTAGGTTTTTTTTATGTTTGAAACAAGAGTGAATCATAAATTTTTTGTTTTGAAACTGTTACTAAACATTATCAATTTTGTGTTTACTGGGAAGATATGCCATTGGACGACGATCACTAAAATGGTGGCACAGAATTTTTTATTTTTTAATAGATATGGCTATCATAAATAGTTTTATCTTATTTAAAAGTACAAAGAGAAAGTATACACATCAACTCAACTTTAGAATACACTTAGCACGTCAGCCTATCAATGGATTTAGTTCTCGAAAACGAAGGAGAAAACCTGTTCATTTTCTGGCTAATAAACGGTCAGTTCCAGAAGAAGTTTGCTTAGCAAGGGTTGGAACTCATTTCCTCAAAGATCAAACAAAGTATCGACGATGCAGGATGTGTAGTACGAAACAAAATAAAAAACGTACAAAATATATATTCTCCTGTTGTAAAGTACCACTATGTCTCAAACCATGCTTTAAAAAATTTCATGGAAAATAAAATAGTTAATTTATTGTGTATTATAAAATGAATAAAAACTCATAAGAAAAGTAACTGCAAATATATTTTTCTATATACCAAATTAATAGTAAGTCGTTAATGGGAAATATACTTCCCACCTCAAATTTTTCTTTAACGGCACAATAAAAAAATCTGAAATTTTGCTATCTCATTTTAATAAGCCAAAGTCACCTTTTGCACATCATAAACTGCTCAATGCTAAATTCCAAATAATTTGCCTACGAAAGAGTTAAAATTAAATGCAAAAAAAATAAGTCACTTTGCGGATATCAAAATATTCTTTATTTACAATGGACGTTCTAAAATATTTACTTATAACAACCTAAAAGCATAATTTCTGTTTTAAAGGTTTCAGAAAATTTTCTCGCAAATCACAGTATTTACTTTTAATAAAGTAAAACCCCACTAAAAATAATGAATTATTTACAAAGCGCTGTTTATTTATAAAACTTTTAGTAAAAGTAAAACAAATTCTTAATGTAAAATAAATAAGAATTGAAAAAAAAATTTTAAATTAAGCTAAGTATAAAAAATTTTTATAAAATATATAATAATATAATTTTGTATAAAAATGCTAACATACAAACGTTAAACTAGTCTGGTCTACAGCTATGATGTAAAATTATTTTGGGATAAAAACCTTTAACGAAAAGTTAAATTAATTTATTAAGTTTGATCGAAAACTGCGAGATTTTGTTAGAACAATTATTAATTTGCTGAAAAGTTTATCGTCTTACAGTAAGAACATCAAATGTCACAGCCAATAATTTCTAGCGAATAAAAAAGTAAATCAAACTAAAATTTCAACTGCCGAGCAATTTCGTAGTTGTACGTAATCCATGAGCTAATTTAGAACCTTTTAAAATCAAATTACAGTAAGCACATAGTCTACTTTTCAATCGAAACAAATTTTTCAATTCTTTTGGGAAATTTTGGTATAAAGAATTCACAGGCAATCAACAAAATCTGAGATCTCGTTGATACTTTTTACGCACGTAATGATTGTGTTATATATTCAATAAACGTTTTCGCACAAGAGCAGTTTTCATGAAAAAAGATATTTAACGTTGAAATTACTATTCCAGTTCGGTGCGTACCTTAGTTTCGGGTACAGACAAAGAGAATACATTTAGTGAAAACAAAGTAGGCCGGTGGCGTCTGTGCTGACATGTTTTCCGGTGCGGGTTCCCATTGAACATTAAGCCGTTTAGAAACCCATGCTACCGGAAAGCCGGTATTTGCATATTTGTAGCCAATTATGTGTGCACGTCACAAATCGTTTATTAACAACTTGCTATTGTCTTTGAACAAAACTTTATTACTATTAGTTTTTTGCGTTTGGTGATTTAAAATTGTTTGTTATTAGTAACTCGCAATTTAACTTTTACAATCACTCTCTAGCAAAAAGGTTTAATATATTACATATATAATATGCTTAGGAACAATAAACGTAAGATAAAAAGCTTTTAGAAAAAATATCCATTAAAGCTCATTCCGTTTATGCCTTTTTTTGTTCAAATTTATTCTGAGCATCAACAAACTTGACATGTCAAGTGTTGAATTGTGGATATCGATTACTTCAAACATTTTGCAATTCTTTTGAACTTGTGAAATAGAAGTTTTGTCATCACGTCTTATATTATAGAATCTACAAAGAATTTCAAATTATACAAGTCTGCACAAAACAAAAAACCAATAAAAAAACATTAATAAGTAACATTTAATTTATTTATAAAAATGTGTATTATGTAGTCTATTTCTGGTAAAGATCAATTGTGTCTACCTTTTTTTGTTGCTTTCGAGTCGGTGAGGTGTTTCTGATTGTCGACATTTATTGGATTCATGTTGCCACCGTAGGCGGGTATTGCAAACACTTTGTCATCCTAATAAACTCACTTGCAACTTTCAAATGTAACAAACATTTTTTACATTATAGAGTCCGATTATAATAAAATTGTAAAATAACATTTTAGTTTATTGCTTTATTGTATTTTTTAAATAACAACTTTACATATATTTAAAGTTTATGGTTAAAAACTGTTTTTGTAAACGCAAAATTTTTTTATTTATTTATATAAAGTTAAGAACAAATATATTAAAGGTTAATGTTAGAAACTGCGAAAAATTTTAAATTTAAAATCGTACATACAAACTTTCGATTCTGTATTTATTTGAGTTATGTTTTTAATATTTATAAAAAATGCAGCAATAACAAAAATAAAACTGACAGATGATATTTATTATTTTTTAAAATATTCGTAGAATTCTAAATTAAAATTTGTAGATGCGTTATAATACAATAAGTTAAATTTAACTTTTCTTAGTATGTTTATTGAATTTTATATCTTGCATGTAAAACAAAAGTTTTGTTTAGATAAACTTCTAAGTAATTTTATATGCTTTAAGAAAATTTTTACTCGTATCAATTTTATGCAAACTTTACTTAATTCTTGTAATGGTAATTACTTAACATACTTTTGATTAAATATTTTTATTAAATTTATATTTACTTTGCGTAACTTATTTCTAAAACAAATTTGTAAAATTGACTGATGGATCTTAACTTAAAGATTTACCCACCTGCTAAAAGCAAGAAAAACAACTTTTAAGTTCGTAGTCAATCTTCTTATTTAGACAAACATGGTTTTTAATCATCAACTTAAATTTTCATCTTAAATTAAACGTCAATGTTGTAAGTGTAAATACATTTACACAGTTGCAAATATAGCAATATAGATTCGGATAAAGTCAAATTTTATTAGAGACAACACAATTTTAGTAAAGACATTTACAAATGCACAGCAGTTGCAATAGGAGTTACAATTTACAATGAAGTAGCCGAGAAAGAAGTTGGGTTAAAGATTTTTTTTAAGAATTAATGCACAAAAAGAAAAACGAAAAATGCTTAAAACAAAGTAATAAGTGATAATAAAGTAAATAAACGTTATACGAAGAAAACAAAATTTGGTTTTATAAAAAAAAACGAGTGAAGTTTAAATAAAAAGTGATATAAAAGAAAGAATGAATTATTTAGAGCCGCAAGCGCCGTCATAGAAAGAAAGTGAAAGTTTTGGGTACCCGAAGAAAGAAGAAAGGGACAAATAAGGTTTTTTTTTGAGTTTTATTATTTTTTTATTAAAGTTTGTTGTGCGTAAATGTTGCATGGTAGTTTTAGATTTTTACTTTTTAAATCAGATTTTAGTGATCACCAAACTTTTTGTGTACATTGAGATTGTTTTGTTTATTAAGTTGTTTGAAGGATGATTATTACCAATCGATATACACTTATATATTAAATTTTAGTTATTTTTGAAAATTGTATTTTATTCGTTTATTTAAAAAGGCGATCCTGTCCATGAAAAGAAAATAACTATTGTAACGAAAACAAGGCTAACGCTGAGTTTTAAAAAATTGCATTAAAAGCTAAGGCCGTGCGCGTTACAAGAGGAAGATCTAAAGCAATTGTTATTGACGGATGCAAATACGGAGAATACTGAATTGAATCCAGATAAATATTTCCACATAGAACTTGAAACCGAGGGAAATGGAGAGAAAATTACAATTATTTAATTATCTATAACGTGGATGTTGATGACAATACTGAAATCGGCGAAGAGGTCGAAACAAAGGTTTATAAAATGTGATTGCAAGAAAAAATGTCAAAATAAAATGTGCAAACGTGTTTGAAGCAATGTAAAATGTAATAGCAAGTGTCATGGTAGCTCCCCTGTTCCAATAAATAGAACTTATAACCATCCTGTACATAAAATTCCGATCAGAGTCGACAACATCGATGGTAGTCGAGAGATAAGAGGATATGATGGCGCGAATGTAAGAAAGTAACGCGGAATTATTCTTCTTGTCGAACGCTTGTGGTTACCTTAAGTTTAAATTTGTAACATGTGTTGTGTATTATTTCAATAACATTTATATTATTAATTACAATAAATAACGTGAATTAACAACTACGTTATAGTGGCGCACCAACTAGGGCTCGAAAATGGTAAATGTTGTGAAATAATTCATATTGTGCGAATTGTCGATTCAGCGCTGTAAATTCTAATTGCGTATATCGACCGTTGACCTCAATGTATCTCGCTACGTCTTGTCAATCTTGCAAAAAACGTACGTGCTTAAATAACGTCCTTAATGAATATATTGAATTTTCTCGATAAGTTAATAATAGTGAATGTATGTGTATTAACGCTCGTTCGCATTATTCAGTGTAGGTACATGTAATTAACCTTGTGGTGTGAATTGTTTTGAGTTTTGTTCAATTCTGCGTATTGTTGAACGTATTTACATACTCAAATTTCGCGAATGCAAATTACATCTTTGTGTTTATTTTACGAGAAACTGTAAGTAACTTTTTAATCTAAACCGAATAATTTAGCTACACTTTAATTGAACGTTGTTGCGCGTTCTTAGTGAATTATTCTTTACGTCTATCGGGAAACATGCCTCCAAAAAAGGATGATGTTTCGTCTTCCGTGACCTTAACAACTGAACAATTTCGCGAACTTTTGTTATCTATACAACAACCTTCGCGTAGTTCCGACAGCACGCCAACGCCTAAAGAACAAAATGGTAACTTTACTACATGTACCGCGCGTTTTGATGGTGAAGCGTCTTCTTCAGTAGAAGCTTTTTTAGATACCGTCTTAATTTTTAAAGATTGTGCGAACGTGTCTGATGAAAACGCTCTTAGAGGTTTGCCCGTTCTTCTTACCGGTATTGCTTCTGTTTGGTATCAAGGAATCAAGTATTCAATTACTACATGGCAAGAAGCCATCGAGTTGATAAAACAAACTTATGGTCAGAAGACACCTCCTTTCAAGATTTTTAAGAAATTGTTCTCTGAAGAACAAAACAAAATGAAGACAGAAATATTTGTCTGTAATGCTCGCGCGCTTATAGCTCAGTTGCCGTATAAATTGGAAGAAAACGTTTGTTTAGATATGGTATACGGTCTTTTAAATCGCCGCGTTCGTGAACGGATTCCGCGTGACGATGTTAAAACTTTCAATGAACTTTTAATAAAAGCACGTGCAATCGAAGCATCGTTAGATGAACTTTTGTCAGAGAACCCAGTAAAAGAAAATGTTTTGACCTCCCGCGCGTTTGAAAAACCTGATAAGAAAGACAGATTAGGAACTTTTAGTGGAAAGTGCGCGTATTGCCGTGTGAAAGGACACCATATCAACGAGTGCAACAAGAAACAAAAACAGTTAAATAAAATAAAGACTTTGACCGAAACAACTGTTTCGAGTGAACCGAACGCTGTCGCGCGTCCAGTTTTATTGTGCTACGGATGTGGAACTCCTGGAGTCATTCGTTCCAATTGTTCGAACTGTCGCTCAAAAACATCCGCTGAAGCTTTTCAAACCTCATCAGAATCAAGCTTCTGCGAACTTGATGCAAAGAAATTTCCAAGTTTACAAAGGCCCATTCTACCAATTCAAATCTGGGACTCCAATGGAACTGCTATCGCTGATACTGGAGCCACAAGATCAGTCGCTGGTGAAACATTATACAATCTTCTTAAAAATCGTTGCTGTTTCACTAGACAAAACTTTTCCGTAACCCTAGCTGATGGTACTGATACACCACAAGAGGTCTTAACAACGACAGTACCCATACAAATTGCTCATAAGACGATCACTGTGGAGATGATTGTTCTTCCAAATGCCAAATCTAATCGTACTCTTTTAGGAATCGATTTCCTTTCAAAAGCTCGAGTTCTTTTAAACACTGCCGACCAAACGTGGTGCTTCATCGAGAATCCTGAAATGCCGTTCTCATATGCCACTGAAACTCGTATAGATGGTAGTCTCGTCGAGTCTTCCACAAGTGTTGATAACGTTTCGTTCACTTCATTGAGAGAAGATGAGGGAACCATGCTCAATCCAGATCAGCGACGATCATTTAACAGTTTCCTTACCAAGCATGAAACTACATTTCGTCCAGGGGGAGAGCCTACGGATTATGCTGAACACAGAATAGTTATTCAGCCTGAAAAAACTCCTATTTTTTCACCACCGTACCATATGACCAAAGCGAAGAAAGAGATCTTACGACAACAGTTAGACCAGTTGCTTGCCGATGACATCATTGAGGAATGTGAAAGTCCTTGGGCAGCGCCAGTAGTTCTGGTTCCTAAGAAGTCTGGTCAATATCGTCTTTGCGTTGATTATCGTCGCCTTAATGCGATCACTGTTTGCGATCGATACCCAATGCCTCGTATTGATGATCTTCTACATTCTGCTAAGCCTACTAAATTTATGTCCACAATAGACCTTCAATCTGGTTACCATCAGATTAGCGTTCACGAAGCCGACAGAGACAAGACAGCTTTTGTTACGCCTTTTGGTATGTTTCGATGGAAGCGGTTACCTTTTGGATTATGTAACGCTCCTGCCACCTTCTCCAGAATGATCGACAGGTTCAAAGTTGGAATAAAGGCAAATGTTTATGCTTACCTTGATGATCTGATCATCCTTTCTGAATCGTATGAAAAACATCTTGAAGATCTACATGAAGTTTTCAAACGCCTAGAGCAATTTAATCTGCGTGCAAACCGGGGAAAATGTGTTTTCGCTTGTGAAAAGGTAAAGTTCCTGGGTCATGTTATTACTAACGGCGGAATACAAGCTGACCCAGACAAAATCGTCGCTTTGAAAACATGGTCACCCCCAGTGAATCTTAAACAGTTACGCACTTTTGTGCAAACGTGCAGCTGGTTTCGCAAGTTTATTACGAAGTTCTCCGAACTAGCTCGCCCACTGACGGATCTTACAAAGAAATCTGCCGCTTGGAAATGGGGAGATTTGGAAGAAAAATCTTTCCAAACGCTTAAAAGATGTTTAATCACAGCTCCCATTCTTTGCCAAGCAGATGATACAAAACCATTTATAATCCGAACTGATAGCAGTGATTATGCTATTGGAGCAGTCTTGATGCAAGGGGAACATAACCAGGAAAAACCAGTTGAATACGCGAGTCGCCTCTTGACGTCTTCTGAGAGGAATTACTCTACTACCGAAAGAGAGGCCCTGGCTCTTGTTTTTGCTGTTGCCAAGTTTCGAGGGTACATTGAGGGTTCAACAGATATAACCATTGGTACCGACCATCAGCCACTTCGTTGGCTCATGTCTATCAAAACTCCTACTGGAAGACTTGCCAGATGGGCTCTGCAACTCCAATCCTTTAATCTCAAGATTCAGTACACTCCAGGAAAAGCTAATGTCGTAGCTGATACGTTGTCTCGA
The DNA here is from genome assembly GCA_035610365.1 of Aquatica leii. Lineage (NCBI taxonomy): Eukaryota > Metazoa > Arthropoda > Insecta > Coleoptera > Lampyridae > Aquatica > Aquatica leii. Next base: position 79,858,281 of record CM069436.1, on the reverse strand, counting down.
TCTTTATGTCTGAATCTGAGATCAAAACAAGAAAAGAAATGTGTCAGATTACTTTCAATTTACCACGAGTTTCTCCAAACGAGCTTCGCATACGTCAGCTTGCGGATACCGATCTGTCAACAATTATAAATGACCTTGAATCTGCAATTCGTCTTGAAGAGGCTCAGAAATGGTCTGAAAGAGGGTACATCATGGAGAAAGGTATTCTCTATCGTTACTTATCCGACAACGACCAAGAGGACGCGCAACTTGTCATTCCAAAAGAAGATCGCGAAGAGATACTACGAGAATACCATGAACAAATTTCGTGTCATGATGGTATTGAACGTACGTTGCAAAGAATACGAAAACGTTATTATTGGCCAGGAATGAGAAAATCAGTGATGACTCATGTAAAAACTTGTATCGAATGTCAGCGTTATAAGGCATCGAACCAGAAGCCCGTTGGACTTGTTCAAACTCCAATACCTTCAGCTCGTTTTGAAACAGTGTCAGTCGATTTCTTTGGCCCTTTGCCTGAAACAAAAAAAGGAAACAAATGGATATTGATTGTGGAAGATACTGCTTCAAGGTGGATAGAAATATTCCCTATGAAACAAGCAACATCAATTGCCACCGCCACAATTCTTATTGAAGAAGTATTCTTACGTTATGGAATTCCGCGAAGACTTGTTAGTGACAACGGTGTGCAATTTGTTAGTGAAATCATGCAACATGTTTGCACCTGCCTGAAGATTAGTCAAGAATTGACTCCATTGTATCATGCCGAATCTAATCCGGTAGAACGGAAAAACAGAGATTTAAAGCCCAGGCTTGCAATCCTTACGCAAGGTGATCACACTTCGTGGGATGAGAAACTAGCATCCTTACGTTTTGCTTTCAATAGTGCACCCTGTCAAACCACGGGGCGCACCCCAGCATATCTTACCTTCGCAAGAGAGCTTAGAACAGCTTATGAGGTCTCACGTGAAATGCGTCAAATCATGGAAGTAGAAAATTATGTTCCTGCCGTTTCACCTTATTTAGCAAGAATGACGGATGTCTTGCAAGAAACTCATGACCTGCAGAATGTTCAACAAGACAAGAGTAAGCAGTATGCCGATCGAAAAAGACAGACTAGACCTGGCTTTCAACAGGGTGACCTAGTTCTTGTAAAAGTCACATGTTGAGCAGTGCCGCCCAACACACAGCGTCCAAACTTGGTCCTCGAAGGGACGGTCCATATCTTATAATGAAACCGGCATCTAAAGTGAGCTACGAGATAGCTGACCCCGCAAATCCAACTGTAACCGTAGGAAAGTATCATGTTTCGGATCTCACGCCTTTTTACCAAGGCCGATTTCAAATTCCTACCGCAGTACATCCAAAAAGACGTCGAGGACGTCCGAAGAAGAAAACTACGCAATGACTATTAGCAACAGTTTTTCCAACAGATTGTCGTGCGAGGGCGCTTAACGACAACCTGAGGGGGAGTATAACCATCCTGTACATAAAATTCCGATCAGAGTCGACAACATCGATGGTAGTCGAGAGATAAGAGGATATGATGGCGCGAATGTAAGAAAGTAACGCGGAATTATTCTTCTTGTCGAACGCTTGTGGTTACCTTAAGTTTAAATTTGTAACATGTGTTGTGTATTATTTCAATAACATTTATATTATTAATTACAATAAATAACGTGAATTAACAACTACGTTATAAACTTTTATTTTAGTTCAAACACGTTTCTACAAAATAATCGATTTTCTAATATTTTAATTTAATTTTCAGATTTTGATTTTTTAATCTGATTTAATAATCTTTTCCAAGAAATAAATGTTCTTTTTTCTAGCTTTTTAATTTAATTTGAGGCATTTTTAAAATACATAATCGGCGGATGTTGAATTCAAAATGAGCATTTGCCGTAATATTTTGAAGTTTGCCATTTGAGCACTTACAGATTGCTCAGTTTGCGTAATGTGTAATTTACGTTAATCAAATGCGAAAATAGAACACATTTTTGGCAACCAATCATTTAGCATTGCTCATATTGAAAACTGAGTATTTATATCGTCGAATGGGCGAATTTCACAACGAAGCTTTAATAAAATGCACGACAAAAACAAAATTTAATTAAACTGAATAATGCACTCTAGAAAAAAAGCCAATGATATTAATGAATATTATTTAAATCGACCAATCACATCATTGTTACTCTGGAAAAAGACAGTTTTCTTTCTAATAACCGATAAAAAAGGTACAGGATTCCTCAATACTCATGTAGAGGCGTTTCATAATAACGTGAACTGTGACATTGAGTTGAAAATCGGAACTAATAAACTAAAAATTGAAAATTTGACAAGTCCAAGTGAATCTCAAAAACGTTAGTCTATTTAAAAAACAGACGCGTCAACAAAAAAATTTAATAATTTTTAAAATAATCAGATATTTATATAGTAAATACAAATAATTAGCAATAAATACTTGTTAATTTAGAAGCAATTTAAAAAAAATGTTATCGTCAACTGGATTGGTGATTTGATATTGAAACCAATAGCGGGCCGTATCAAGTAAACTAAAACACCAAAAATTTGGGAAAAAGAAGCAGAGAGGTAGATGCTGCAGAGGTCAGATTGAACAAATAAAAGTGGGTGGATTAGAAGGTGAGATTGTACAAAAATATTAATAATTGAAGTAAGGAAGTTTTCAAATTGCTGAGGGTAAGCAACCCATCATACAAGGAAGTAATTTAATCAACAATATTGTTATCAAAAACCTAATGTGATTTTATTAAGCTAGGTGCACTAAATTATAATTTAAACATTGAAAATTGATTGTTGAAATATTTTAAATTTTTAAAAATGTAATGTAAGATATAGTTTAAACTTGAAAAATTAGTCAACATACTTAATGATTACTACACATTATAGCATAATCCGTTTTGCTAACGTGAGTTATTGCACTAAATGTAGACTACCTTTGTATCAGCAAATTGCTAAGAATATCTTAAAGCATAGCAACTTACATTTGAAGTTGTAATAACTTAAAGTGCCGACTCTGTGTTTTACAACCGTTGTAAATATTGTATAAATACTCGACTGTTATTAATAAAATTATCATTTAACATTAACTTGTTTAATCACTAACACTTACCTTAGAATCTGATATTGTTCAAATACTGGTTACTTGGGTAAGTGTCCAACTATTAAGTACAAACTACTGCTATTTAACAAGCTATGAAGTGAAAGAAGACGAAGAATTTTAACAACCTATTAAAATAATTGCCATTACCACGGTCCACCTACGGTCCAAATCAACAAGAAAAATTTTTAACAGCCGTACAATTTGTTAAAATATTTACCATTACCACGGTCCACCCACAGTCCAAACCTACAAAAATACAGCTTTTTCAAACCATTGAGATGACCACCATCATAGATGAAATAAACCACCTGGCTTGCTAGCAAAAAGATTTGGGAAAAAGAATTATCCTAGTCCAAAAAAACTGAAGTTTACATATCCAGTAGACAAGCAACACTAGAAGAGTTATGGAACCAAGTAAAGAAGAATCATTCTAAAATAAAAAGATTAGACACCCTGCAGCATTCATACTTCGAAACCAATTGCAACAATCAAATCCAAGAGAAATATGATGAGACAAAAACTTATTTGAAGAAATTTTCAAGAGCTTCCGCAATTTAACAAACAACCACGTCTGTAGAAGAACACAAAAACGATGCCGAGCTACCCCAACGCCGACAAGAAACCGTATTCTCAGAAGATTTATGGTCAGAAAACAAACAGTCATTACGCTGAAAGAAGCAATACGTTCAAATTCAACAACTGGATCAAACTATCTAATTAATTAACCAAGAGTTACAAAAAGACAAATCAAAAATACGACATGAACTGTTGCTCCTGTAGATTGAAAAGGAGTGGAAAACCATCCAAGACTGCACGAAGAAATTATGGTGTAGGAAATTAATTTCCAAGACAGCTATTTTTAAAATGATGACTATTTGTTAGCCGAGCGGTCTTACAAAGCAGCAGTTGAAAACTTATGACGAAAGATTGTTACTACTCAAATAATCCCCGAAATATCCAAACCAAACCTAAAACTTCCTAAAATTGAAACTCAATTTTTTGACGGAAGCTATAAAAACTGGCTTACCTTTAATGAAATTTTCCTTAAAATTATTCATGAAAATCCATCCTTAACCAAAATTGAAAAAAAGCAATATCTTAAACCCCACATCCGAGGTCTCTCTCCTCGTTTCCAAGTTAATTGAAAAAATTATATACATACCTCCAATCCAGAATGAATCCACGGATAAACTGCGACAACTACATAATGTTATCACCGAATGTTTAAAAGCAATTAACAATTTAGGCGTTAATACTACCTCCTGGAGGTCGATAGTTGCACGCATCGTAACTCAAAAGTGGGACCAAGAAACTAATCGTCTATACAAGCAATCCCTGAAGCCACCACACAAAATCTAAGACTTACAAGAGTTAATGGAATTTTTAAACCGAAGATTCCAGTCATTAGATTCAATCACTGTAGCCAAAAAGACATGTTATAACGACACGCATCAAAGTTCTAGATTTAGCAACTACAATTCCAATTCACAGTTTATAATCCACATTCCTAACTACTGCGGATACTGCAAGCAACAACATCTCATATATTTGTGTCAAAAGTTTAAAGCTTTGTCCACTACTGGCAAGACTATGCTTCAACTGCTTAAGCCACGATTTTAAGGAGAGGTGTCGAAGTTAATTGCGATGCCACCATTGTGGTCAACAGCATCATGCGATGTTATACAAATAAAGACAGGCTAATTTGCAATAGAAATAATGTTACCACAACCTCTAAACATTTAACCTATATATCGGAAAAGAAAGCCAAAACTCGAAAGAAAAAGCGACTCCTCTCACCAGTCATCTTGGGAGACAAACCCAAACTATACTTTTGGGTACGACTCTTGTACGACTTAAATCAGCTACAAGAACCATGGAATATTTAGTGCTGATTGATCCCGTATCGCAATTATCATTCGTGACAGAAAGAGCAGCACAATCATTGGGGCTACCAAGAGAGAAGATAAGAGCCTAAATAACAAGCCAGGCAGGAGATCCAAAAATAACAATCACAAAAATTTAAGCTTAGGTACACCTACGTTTTTTAAGCAACTTCATACTAACTGTCAAGTTTCTGGTGATGTCAAAGTTAACACAATCATTACCAAAACCTGAGAAAAAATGCAAAGATGGTTTACTGGGTCAATAGACAGAACTAGGTTGGATATTATCAGGAAATGCAAAACAATATCAACACGATGGTATTAAAATTATCAGCATGATTAGCCGCATCGAAGAAGACAAGCAGTTAACAAAGTTTTGGAATCTGGAAGAAATGTCAAGAAAAAAAATCATGTCTCCTGATGACACAACATGTAAAAAACATTACACAAAAACGACCAACAAAAACTCTGATGGAACTTACACAGTCCAAATTCTGTTTAAATAAGAATTCACAACTGAATTAGGATATTCCAAATCTAGGGCCATTGTATGATTACTACAACTTGAAAAAAGGTTACAAAAGGATAACAACTTGCCAGACCAATACCAAGAATTTATGCAAAAATATTTAAACCTCGGCCACATGAAAGAAACTCTACGCCACCTAGTAGACGAAGGAAGATACTAGATTTCACACCAACCAATTATAAAAAATCAAAAAGAATCAAATACCACTACAAAACTAAGAGTAGTATTTGACGCATCATCCAATACATCTAATGGAGTGAGCCTCAACGAACTAATGCACGCCGGACCAAGATTGCAACAAGAACTCTTTGACATCCTACTTCGGTAAAGAAAACAACAAGTTGCATTCAGTGCTGATATTAAGAAAATGTACCGTATGGGACAACTTCCACCATTTCTTGCCATAAAAACTCTTCAGCAATTGACTGAAGACAAAAACGGATCATAACCTAAAGCGTCTGAAGTCGTCATGAAAGATTTCTATGTCGACGATGCTTTATCTGGAGCTGATAACATTGAACAGACCATTCAGCTACAATCTGAAATCACCAAATTGTTAAAGTCAGGAAGATTCACTTTACGCAAATGGTCTAGTAATAAGCCACAATTATTAGAAACCCTAACTGAAGAAATGAAGAATCAAGTCTCATTGGAGATAAACAATGACAAAACGCGGCAATATTTAGGAATCTATTGGGCACCGATTGAAGACAATTTTTGTCTCAAAGTGAGCACAACTCAGAATGTTTCAAAACAAACCATACTATTACAAATTGCTAAACTTTTTGATGTCTGGCTACTGTGATAATGAAAGCCAAATTATTAATCCAAAAACTTTAGGTAGCAGATTTAGAATGGGACCAACCTATTCCTGAAGATATTAAAGTGAAGTGAACCTGCTTTAACGACCAACTCAAATTTATAGAAGACATTAGCGTACTACGTTAGATAATACAACAATGGCATGGATATGCAACTACATAGATTCTGTAATGCCTCAGAAAAAGGCATACGGCGCAGTGACATATACTAGAATCATAAACAGTACAGAAGAAGTTATCACCACACTCCTAACAGTAAAAGCAACAATTTCAAGACTTGGGTTGTGTGTCGCTGTCTTACTTCCCAAATTAATTAAGAAGACCATCATTGTCTTAGAGACAACGCTACAACGCCAGATAGAAGCCTGCCTAAATTCAAGGCTATTGTGTATGACATCAAAGTTTTAACACCAGGACACTTCCGTATTGGGAGAGCGATTGTATCTCCACCCAACCCTGTAACAAATAATGAACACAAATATATGTAATAGCGAAGGCTTCCACAGCCGGAATCTAAACTAACATTAGAATGTTTTCCGGGCTTGGACCGTGTCATTGTTGTTGCAACCGAAGCTGCCAACGTTTTACCAACTTTCGTAAGGTGCTTTATCAGGGCGTGAGATAAATCGCAAAACTCAAACAAGCGATCAAAATCTAACTAAGAACTTCTCTTAGATTATCTACTTGTGAAACAAGCCATATTCTAAACTCTGAAAGTGTAAGAAAGAAAACGATAACATGAAAAAGCAAACAAAAATCTAACAAAGAACCACTACCGAGTTAGGTAATCAACTTGTGAACCAAGCCAGATTCTAAACTCCGTAGAAGCTAGATTTTCGTTTGCTTTTTCAAGCTATCGTTATCGTTATGACACGGTCCAAACCCGGAAGACATTCTAATGTTAACACAAATATATCCTTAAGATGGCACCTGGTTCTAAAGATGAAGGAGAACTTCTGTTACGCCTGGTCTTCAAATTACCTTAGTAGACTTTATCAAAGGTATAAATGAAAAACCCGCCAAGACAATTTAAACATGGGAGATCTAGTGATATCCAAAGAAGATACTATAAATCTAAGTCGTTAGCTGTTAGCCCGATTTACAGAAGTCCACTCAGCCAAAGATGGTATCCTCCAAGTCGACACACTAAAGAAGCTAGAAGCAAACACCTTTAAACAAAGTATCTAGAACACAACTTCTATACCAGTATTACTGGAAAATCAGACGACTACTGACACATATAAAAATGAAACTAAAGTACTATCAACCACCGCAAACATTGCAATCATGGATAAACCACAACGGAGCCAAAAACCCATTTTTTCTACTTATGTTGTTAGGATTTATCTTCAGCACACTGCCCAAATTCACTCAAGCCAACTATACGCTACAATTCCCACAACCAGAACTATACATCAAACACATCGGCCACGCAAGGATTTAAACTCCGTTTCCAATGGTGTCAAAGAATTTTAAAAGTTATGTGAAGAAACCCAATCACTTTCAGACGAAACACAATGCACCGCGTTAATTCATCAACTGACCGACCAGGATGCAATGGATCAAGGATAGTATGACTGGAATCATCCACAAACGATCCAAGAGAGGAGTTCTGGGAAAATTTCTAAATTATGTATTTGGGGTCAATGATAAGATCTACAAAAGTATCAGCAAGAACTAATAAGAGCATCAAACCACAAAACCAAATTTATGATCGCCCTTCAATGACACCAAGACAAGAATCAACAACCAATTGGAACGATTCAAAAACAAATTGAACGAAGGCGTAGAAGTAATCAGCAAGATGTAAGCATGATTCAGGGCTACTAACGTGAACAAATTCAACATTTATCTACTAAGCACGTATCAAGTAGCAACCAATTTTATAAACGAATTTTGCAACTTCTATTCACAGTTGGCCATGTCCATAAAATCATAAAAGAAGCCAACAGTAAACTTGATGAAGCATATATTCTCATCTTTGGTTATTTCCCCATTGCCGACAATACCGACTTCGTGATGATGAAAATAACTCCGATACCATTTAAAATTGAGAATGGATCATATTGGATTATAAATATACCAAACGAAGTTATAGCTGCGGATTACAACACCTAGCTATATTTCCATATATCCTATTATAAATATGATCCAATATAGTGTTACCAACGTATTAAAAGTATGTTAAATTATTTCAAAAATTAAGGTAGTTTTTTTAATAAATAATTGTAATCAATTAGCTGTTATTGTTTTTTTTTATCTTTATATCTAATTAATTTAAAAATAACTATTTTTGTAACTCGTTTAATAGTAATTATTTTGTAGCAAAGATATATTTGCAAAATTTATATCAATTTACAAATACATTTAAATATCGGAAAATATATGACTTACCAAAACATCATGAAATCTGCAGATCTGGATCTAAAATGAAAAAACAAGCTTTTAGTGATCGTTATAATATAGAATATTATGTATATTAAGGTACAAAAAAAGTAAAACAATAGTCGATGTTTAATACCAACTAATAGTCTAAAACAGTAATAAAAATAAATTTTGGTTAAAAAATTATATGGATGTTTAGAAGAACGTCTGCAAAAGTGTAAACAAATGATATAATCAATATGGTTTTATAACAGAAAACTGTGCTAACAGATGCTATTAGTTTGTTAGTACTACTTTTGGTACACAATGTGTTATTTATGAGTACGTACGAAATGCCAATAGAGACACTGTTTATGTTTTGTTATTTGAATAAAATATATTACGTCGTTTATAAGGTCCAAAAGACCAAACAACTGTTCACTACTTTTTGTATTTTACAAATACACCGACTACTAGCTGCGTTTAAAACAATTAACTAACCAAGTGCTATGTATATTTATTGTTGTACGCAGTTATTCGTTTATAAGTACGCAGGAAATGTCAAAAATGATAACATTGTGTATTAATTTAGTCAAAACAAAGTATACATTAATTAAATACTAAAATATTTGATTCTAAAGTTTGTAATGTAGGCTATTAATTTAATAAAAACAAAAAATAGTAATCAATATAATTAAAGTTTAAGTAGAATCAGTTGCGTTTATTATTTAAAACAAAAAAACAAAATTAGTTATTTGTCGTTTGAGAAATTTTTATGTTTTTTAATTTGCGTCTTTTATGCAATTTAAAAAAAAACATTGCAAAACTTAAAATCTTTCAAGTTTATAGACTTCGGCCGTAGAAACCTTTAAAATTACACGAAACAATTGTAGTTTCAAACTTGAATTTTGTGGTAGTTTTGTTTTATGTGCCCAATCAAAAGTCATTAGAATTAGCAAAAATGCAATCAGTAATTTGCTTTTTAACAAACCTCATTTTGAATGAGATAAACAAAATAAAAGCTGTTTGTAGACCTAAAACCAAAATACTAATTAACGTCATAAGACATATGTAGCAAATAGCAGACAAGATTATATAATGAAGATTGTTATTTGCGTATCGGTCGTATGTCGTTCGGTACATTTTATCATATTATAAATACTTTAATATTTAACGTACGTCAACTTTCTTCAATTCAAATTAAATTTGCTAGTTATCTGTGCATTTACCATAGCAATAGTTGTTTACGTAGTAAAATTATTTGGAAAAAATTGACACGATAGAAACAAATAGAAAATTTGTGAAAACAAAGTGGCTGCAGCAAAAAGTGAAAACAAGAGAATGATGCATAAAGGAATATGAAGCTTTAGCAACGTGGAATAAAACCAAAAATGTGTGTACGGAATTAACGAAAAAAATTGCACCAAACACCTTATAGACTAAGATCTCTATGCTAAAAACCTATTTGAAGCTCCATGATAGGTTGTTTGTTATTATTACAATTTCCCGTTATGTTTTTGCAGATATGGAAAAGTTTTTATTTTGTTGCGGAGAAAATCTAAATGCTACAAACCAAATAAACCGAAAATATTGACAACAGAAGAAGTGACAAAATATCTAGTCGAAGTGTCAGACGAGCAATATATGCTAGAAAAAGTTATTACTTATTTGACGCTTGCCGACGTGAAGAACTCCTTTTGTTCTGTCTACAAAAAATTGAATTTGGTGGTCGATTTTTAATTTTTACATTGGAGGATATAAAAAATAAGTCTACAAGAAAGTTCACTATCACAGAAGACGATACACCCTTTCAAGGTTGTACTTTATGTAGAAAATACGCAACACTTCGACCATCACGCTTAAAAAAAATCAGTGTGTTTTTGTGATCTATAGCAACTGCACACGACAATTTATAAGAATCCCTAAATTGACAAAAAAAAGTTTTTATATGTGAACGAGGTTAAAAACTACACACGTTATAGTTTCAAAAGATTTGTTGCTACTATGCTAGTTGATAATGGAGGTGATACTTTGACGTTGAAAAAGTTTAGAGGTTGCAAATTGTCCGCAGTAGTGGCAAATTTTTAATCAACCAAAAGTGTTTTAACTTTAATTTCAACATTAGGAAATTGGAAAGATTCTTTGGTTACAAACGAAAGATTTCTACTGCTGTTGTGCCAATCCCACATAAAGAAATTAAAAAAATTGTTCTCATCCTAAATAAGCGTTAAAAATTTTATCATTAACATGATTAAAAATTGATTAAGAAAACACTCACAACTTTATTAAATAATTTGTGACTACTAAAAAAATATCCAGCAAGTCTGATATAGGTACAGGGCCTTCATTAAAAGCTATTTTCCACGTGATCTAAGAGTTGAGCATCAACATTATTTTAGGTTGGTAGTGTGACCACAGCTGTTAACGTTTAGTAACAATATTTGACGTTCTAGTTTGACGTTTTGTTTACATCGAGTATTATTTTTCATCGTTTTCTTTATTCTCTATTTTTATATTTTAAAACAGTTATTATCATAACTACTCAGTACTATCTGAGTAAGTACTGAATAACAGCTGTAATTTTGTAATTTTTAAAATTTTATATTAATAGAATTTCACGATGTTTACCGCTGAACAAGACAAGATCATTGTAATAGCGCATTTTTAAAGTGGTACTCGCAATCCCGATGGAACTTGGTCGTATTCTCTTCAAAATTGCATCGATCAATTCAATGAACATTTTCCAAGAACCAAACTTTACTTATGATGCTTTCCGGCAACGTAAACAAGTTTTAGTTAATCGATTTTTAAAAAAGAATTTGTAAGGGGAAAGCTACACTGTACTTACTGCACCTGTTGTCGAAGACATTCGCAATCGCGTGGAACAAAGTCCAAATAAATCGGTGGCAAAATTATCTGCGGCAACAGGTATAAAATCATTTTAAATTCTACTTTTAAGATGCAAACATTTAATTTTTAGGATTGTTAGTAGAAACTTGCTATAAAGCATTAAAAAAGAATGTTTCAATGACTCCGTACAAGGTTAAGGTTTATCAAGAATTACGTGCTCCTGACTTCTTGCAGCGTGTTCAATTTTGTGAATGGTTTAATGAACATCTAAATAACGATGACTTATTGGATTTAACTTTCTTTACGGACGAAGCATGGTTTCATTTAAGTGGATATGTAAATAGCCAAAATTATCGCACTTGGGCAACCAAAAATCCACACACTTTTGTGAAAACAACATTGCATCCTTTGAAAGGTGGTGTATGGATTGCAATGTCAAGGAGAAGGATAATTGGACCAATATTTTTTTACAATACTGTAAACGCAGATCGTTATCGTGATATTTTGGACCAATTTTTCGAGCAGTTAGACGACAACAAACTTCAATTTGGTTACTTTCGGCAATATAATGCAACGGCTCTATACTACTATAGCTACAATTAAATTTATTCAACAATTCTACAATGAAAGAATAATAAGCCAAGGGTTGTATCCTCCGCGGTCTCCAGATCTTACGCCACTAGATTTTTATCTTTACGGACATTTAAAAAACACAATATATAAGAATCAACTGCACAATATTGAAGACTTGGAACAAGCAATTACTGATGCTATTCAAAATATGGAAGTTGATGAGCTTCGTAATGTGTTCGAAAATTTAAAAAGAAGAGTTAACACATGTATCGCAGCTGAAGGACAAACATTTTGAACATCGGTTATAAATTTCAAATAATTGTTATTACCAATTTTTATTTTAACTCTTTATAGGATACTGGTCGATATTTCAACCAAGTAAAAAAAAAACTTGTATCAAACAGAAAACGGTGTAATATTCAACCAGTTGATCTTTAGTAGATTGCGGAAGAGAACACTGGTCTCAAATTCGACCAATTTCTTTGTGCAAGTAAAAGAGAGAGAAACCGGTTGGATTTTTAACCAGTGTCCATTATTGCACTTAGTGTTATTTCAACGTGTTGTAAGCCGGTCTACCTGAAAGCGGTTTTTATTTAATGTTGTTTGAAGGACTTTAGTGAAAATTCGTGGGTAAGTACAAGAATAATTGTAGATTACGATGTAGTAATTGTAATTGTCATTCAAGTTTGCGCTAGGATAATATTTGTGATTTAGTTGGCATAATCACACATATGTAATCACATTGCAATGTGTTCATAAAAATTTATCAGTTAGTTTAACTTCTGCAGCAATGTTGATAAAATTAAACAACTTCTTTCAACCTTTTCCATGCATTTATGTAGTAAAACAAAATTGCGGAACGATAAGGTTCAACAGGAAGAATTTTCCAAAAGAGTTGCTGGTTCCAGATAAAGACCTTCAACCAGGCGATTCCGATAATGTCGGTACCAGTAGCATCAGTAAATGGAAGGATAGAGAAAAAAAATGTGTACTAGTTGCTTTTACTATACATTCAGCAACAGAAAAATCAACAGTTCAGAGAATGACAAAGGAAAGAGTGAAGGTCACTGTTGAATGTCCAAAAAGCATAGAAGACTATAATAAAAACATAAGTGGAGTTGATCGGTTTGATCAACTCCATTCCTGTTACAGTATAGCTTGGAAGTCACGAAAATGGTGGCTAAAACTTTTTTATTACCTGGTTGACGCTTCCATTGTGAACTCCTACATTTTATATAAAATTGGTGCTAGTCTAAATTGAAACCAAAATCGCAGCTTGTATTTAGAAGCATACTCGCAAACCAACTTATAGGAGACTTTTCAACAAGAAAATCACAAGGATCGTGGCTAGTAGAAGGCAAAAATAAAATCAAAAAAACTGATGGTAGGTTAGTAAGTGTCAAAAATACGGTTGGAATAGCAAATGTAGGTGATCACTTACCAACACCTACTTCTTCACGAAGATGTGTAATGTGTAGCACTGAGAAAAAACCAAATCGTTCGAGCATAGCATGCACAACTTGAAAGATTTTTTTAGTTTTGTGTTAGCATGTATACTACTTTCTCGTTTCTAGAAAGCCGTTGATACTTCAACCAGTGTTTTTATAGGTATAGTGTTTCGCTTAGTGAGATACCGGTTGAAATATCAAATAGCTAAAAAAGTATATATCAAACACTTTTTTTTGAATTTTTTTGCCATCTTAAACTTTCAATCAACAAATGCCTGTAAAAAAACATGTGGTTTTATGTTTTTAATAATCTGCCCTATAATGGGTTAAATAAACAGGTATTGTTGTTAATCTGTTACTGTTTTTAATTAATTACTTAACCTTAATTTAAAGATTACAAATCAAATTTTTCATTTAGTAATTTTGTTAATTTTAGTGGACTGTAGTTCTTTATTTTGTTAATTACATAGAACGAGATAAATAAAACACAAAGTTATAAGAACGAATAAAATTTATCGAAAGAACATTCGTTTCATCATGTGGCTACATGATGACTGATTTTACAAAGAGGGATGTCGGTTGAAATCCTTGCCACTATCAGTAGCGTAACAATAAAGTTTAATAAAATAAGTTTACAATCTAAACACATTTTTTTTACGTTATACCAATCCAAGTAATGTTGGTTGCCTAACATATATGTCATGTGGGATCCAATCATTTATGAAGGCCCTGTATCATATCAAAGAAGGATAGAGTACTAATAAACCCTAAATATCAGTATGGTATGATAAAAATAACATTTTTTGCCGATCGTTTGTCAATAGCTATATAAACGTATAATAATGTATATGAAATAGTTTGTTAATGACTCCTCTTAATGAACCATTTGGACCAATGAATGAATTTATGTTAATTAACAATTTTGTATAGCAATCAATGAAATGAAAACAACTACTGATTTAACAAAATTGCGCGACTACTGGATATAACAACGGATTAATTTGTATTTCTTTACGGTTTTTTTTTAATCCGTTTGCTTCTTTCACTCGTTCGCGACGTCAAAATGTTTTGATTATTAATCAATTTCATTATCAACTTTGTTCGTTAAATAACTATGTTATTTATCATATTATAAAATAATGATAAATAATTACATACGTAAAAAAACATGTTTTTTTAATGATTTTGTTAATAAGTGCCCACATGTAAATTCGCAATAAATTCGGTTAATCGTTTAATTATACATTATATTTGTAATTTTTAGTTAAATTATGATCTTCGATTTTAAAGATCAAAACATTGTTATTACCTCTCAGATTTAAATTACTTTTTATATTTAATCAATTTTTTCAAAGTTTATTATTATAAATTAAAGCCAAGACTTTAAAAATTAATACATTTTTAATTAACCCCATCTCTAATATTATTTAATAAAGGTTAACGATGGTTTTGTATTTGTTAGATATTGTACAGGTGGTACTAAAAACATTGAAATTACACTGAATTCGAAAAAAAATAGAAAGAGCTTACCTTGCGTTGAGTAAACAATTTAAATAGCACTGTTGTCGAAATACATAACGCCACAACACGTAGGTGTTTTAAGAAATATTGTTTAACTCAAGCAGGCATATTTTATGTAGCAAACAATTTGACGCCTTGAAAGGAAGTGAGGAGAACCAAACTCGTTAGAGGGCGTCGAGAAGTAAAGCACAACTTTAAGTCAAACAAAAAAATACAGAACAGCACAATTTAGAGCACGTAACAACCTTCCTGGCTCCTTTTGATTATTGACTTTATTTTGATTTTGATTTTACGTTTTGGGTTTCCCAATCAATCACGAATTTGGTTTAAAGTGACCCACAACCGTCTCTACTAAACACCAGCAATTCTCTCATTTATGTTACCTTATCCAGGCAATTTTCTTTTTTAACAGTTTTTGCATGTAACAAGATCATAGAGCAAATACTCAAATTTAATTACCTAGGATTGGAAATATTAAGCGACCGTCACTTGTACAAACACAGGCAAAAACAAGCAACAAAAGCGACAAAAAAATAATAATGTCTTATACGAACCATGTGGAAAAATAAATACCTACATGTATATAGCAAAATCAAAGTACTTATATTATAAAATCGTTGTGCGACCGGTACTAACATATGCAACGAAAACTACAGGTAAAACAAAAAAGACAAAACAAAAAGTACAAACTGTAAAAATGAATGCTTTCCGATCAATACTAGGAATTACCTTGAAAGACAGAAACAAATACATATAAAAAAATATAAAGATCGAATAGCAAAGATATGTAAAACAGAACGCCCACTTAAGAGATGGTCAGAAAGCTGGAAACTGACAACCGTTAAATAACAGGAGAAATCCTAATATAAAAAGCAAAAGAAAAAAACAGTCTAAAAAACCAACTACAACGTTTGAATGTTTGGAATTAGACTAAAATTAAAAACGAATTACCCAATTTCGATTGACAATTGACGTAGCATAACTGCTCGTCGAATCGTGTATTTGATTCGATTGTAGCAAGGTACTGAATTGTGGACTGTATTTTCTTTGTTGGTTCCAATTAAAACTTAAGCACTTTGTTAAGGGTATTTATTACAACATGATGACATAAAAGAATTAACAATTTGAATTTAAAGTCTTACTTTACAGACGGTTTAACGCTAACTCACACATGAACCTCCAAAACCACATAGGTAGAAGGGTTGAAAAAGAGAAAATGTCTCAAACGGTCTTAAACAAAATATACAGTGAATTTAAACAATTTATTTATCTTCACTCGAATTTTTTTTTATGGATACGTTTTGTGCCTCAGGCGTATAGTTCATCAGACAACTAAAATTTTATTAAACAGTAATTAAATAACATAACACACTCGCGCCTACATACTCACACACACAGACACACACGAAACATAAACATAAAAAATTTTGCCCCTCCTACGTAAAGACAAAACAATCATCAAGTAAAATTATGAAAAATAGTAAGATAAGATACTTTGCCATTAATTATGCAACTGAAACAAAAAATAAGAGTTAGAATAACCAAAGTGATTTGAAAACGTGTTTGGAAAATTTAAAAAAAATATTAAATAATAGATTTATTCTAAAAACTATAAATTATAAACGCTCTGAAAACATTTATAAAGTACGTATACGCGTTCAAGAAAAGAAACAAACAATAAGAAAAGTAATTTTATATATGTATGTTTTTACATATATGTACATTACAATTTAAATTTATTGCTGCTTAAACATAGTACCTTTTTTAACTTAAATTAAAGAAGGAAATATAGTAATTTTTACTAATACCATTAGTTTAATTGTTTTAAATAATATAAAAGTTCAAATTCAGAACTAAATAACTTAAATGTAAAGTTACTGTTTACCAAGAATTCAAATTTAAATAAATTTGTTTCAACATTAAATATATATATGACTATAAATTCTGTTGAATAATATATTATTTATATCGATTATACATTACAGTGTTTAACAATTACTTTCAAACGTTTCTGGAATTGAAAAATGTAATTTTGTTTGTGTTATTAAAAATTATTCTTATTATAAATAAAATAAGACTTTATACATTTTTGAAATCACATTGAAGAATTTGTGGTTATCCTTCTACACAGAAATGTAATTTAGAAGTATTTTGCTTTTAGTATAAAGGCATGGAATTTTGTTATGTTATTTTTAATTATTATAAACCGTTATATTTAACAATATATTACAAAATAATTTAATTAAAGTACGATAGCAAAAACGGGTATAATAACTTATTACTGTTGATAAAAAAATTTAATATATTTTATCGATCTACTTAAGTCTACAAAATTTTAAAATTATTATTTAATATTTTTGAATGATCAGTACTAAACTTATAACAACAATTATTTATTTTGTTCAATGCAAGTTTAAAGCTTTTCTCAATAAGTTTTTACTGTTTAATTTATTTTGTAGATTCTAATCTAAATCAACTTTAATTTTTTATGCTTTTTGCACGTGCCTTACCAAATATACAGAATTTATAATCTTGTTACAAGAAAAAAGTTAATCTCAATAATATAAGGTTCATTTTAAATAATATATTCATAATACATAATTTTTTGTGGTGTGAATTAGACTGTAAATTTTTTAAAAATGTATTTTAATGTTAAAATATTTATATCTATAAATTTGCATAAAAATTTTATATATTTATATAACGTTTAGTATAAAAGCCCACGTAATGTATGTTAAATAAAATATTTTTTACCTTTGTTGTAATTTTGATATACTATCAACTTTTTCCAAAAATCATTCAAAATTTGTTTTTCCTTATTGTAGCTTGGGTTAGCTATTAATTGAGTAAATTACGTTATTCTTTGAAACCCTCTAAAAAATATTTAAAAGTTGTAATTTACGTTTAATAACATGTAGTTCTGTCCTATTAACGTATGTTTTATAAAATTTACTAATTCTTTTGATAAGTACGGTTAACTAATTTTTATTTCACAAATTGATTTTATATTTTATATATCATTTATCTATACCATTTATAATAAAATAAGTTTTAAACTATATAGTATAATTGAATTAAGAAAAGAATAAATAATTGTAACTGAAATACAAAAACAAAAAAGCTAGAAAAAAATAATGCCATTATGTAAAATTTCGAGTTTAAAATTAAATTAAAGTTTAACAGAGCGTGAGTAAAAAAATAAAGTTAGCGACAATAAACTTGATTCTAAGAAAAATAAACTTTTTTGACGTTAATTCCAAGAGATGCTTGCCAATTTTATGTTTCTAAAAATGAATTTTGTTTAAACTAGTTCACTTCCTGTTATCTCACAGTTTTCATTGTGCCTGATCGTATGTGTGTAATAATAAACTACATTTTGATTTATGGCGACAAATCAGAAGAAACGTTTCTTGAATAACGTCAGTTATTGTTTAAAAATAACACATTTGTTAAGCGTATTTGTAATTTAAAGTTTTTGATACAATCGTGTGGATTTTTTAATGTTTATTCTAATTGTTGTAATTTTATTTTAAAACGTACTAATCATAAGTAATTATCACCTTAAAAAAATGGTTTGCACACAAGAATTTTAATAATTGTTACTAAAAAGTTTTGAATTGCGTAAAAAAAATTTATGGAATAAAAACACGCAATTGAGCAGTAGTTGTGTATAAATTTTACGTATACATGCATTGTATTAAAAAAATTACAATTTAAAATAAATGTTTTGTATTAATTATAAAATTCGTTACATTTATAGACACACATAATGTCAAATTATTAATTAAATAATAGTATATTGTATAATGAGTAAGGAATGGTTGTCATTGCCAACGAGTGTGAAAATTTGCAACCGAGCCGAAGGCGAGGTTGGCAATTCGTACGAGTTGGCAATACACATTCCTTACGAATTATACACTATACTTTTTCTACGACTCTATATTTAATTAGTAATTAAAGTTATACAGAATTTAAAAAAAAAATAACGCAGAAAATAAATAAACTAATTTAAAAATTTGTATTGGTAATACCTAAAATGACAATAAAAAAATTATGTCAAAACTTGTATTTATTTTATGTCAACTTGACAGCGTTTATACTATTAGTTATTTGTTACTTTTATTTTATTCTTGTTTTTTTACTCATCTCTAGTTAATGAAATGGTGAGTATAATTTACTTGCTTTAAAGGCATGCAATTTTAGTTAACTTCAAATCATTTAGTATTTGAATTTTTTTTAATACATTAATTTCAAGCATAACCTAATATGAATGAGCTAGAATAGTTTGAAAAGTACTAATGATTCAATTACAAGATTTTGCTTTTGCAGCCAGTAAATAAAAGAAATCTATTCATGCGAAGCTTGAATCGTTAGCAATGTCGTCAAGTTCTGACAAATGTTGATATGTGATAGTTTTTCCTAGAAGCTTCAACCAAATAACATGTGGATGTGACTAACAAAGCAAATAAGGTAAATTTGTAAATGTTTATAGATAATTTTTTAATTAATAGGTGTTATTTTTAAGAATCAAGCTTTCCGAACTAAGAAGGTGATAAGAACATCGTAGTTAAAGAATTGAAAAAAATACCTTTTAGAAAATGCAAAATAGTTAATTATTCTAATGGATCAATTAATATGTTGTAATGATTTTTACTGCAAAATTAGTTTAAATATGAGAAATTAATTGTTAACAAAACACATTGTAGGTAAAAGAAACAAGCGATTCAGTGCTTTTGCTTATAATTGCATCTAAATAAATAGTTTTTTCAATGTATAAACCAGTGGTTTGCAGTAGTCTTGTAACAATTGATTGTATTTATGTTTATCTTGTGTTATTTATTAAAACGTAAGTCCAAAGTGTTTGTGAAATGTGCGAATACATTATTTTTACAAGATTATAATATAATATGTAGTAAAAGTATACATAAATACTTATGAAAACTGCATTAACATAAGGATAAATAATAACAAACAGATATCAGGCATGTGCGGAACAAACATTTTGATATCTTGCAACTATCGATGAACACCAAAAGATAATTGAATACTTCTGAACTGTCATGCAGTTTAAAAAAACTAATAAATGTTTTAATAAATACTAACTTCTTTAACTTAGTTTGAGCATGTTATCATAAAATGAGTAATTTTATTTTAAGGATTAAATTACTTAATCTGTTTATAACACTGCAAAAATCTGGTAAAATACTGTTAATATTTCCTTCCCATCAAAAGAAAACCCTGCAAAAAAATAAGTAGTTGGGTTGCAAATTAGAAGTCTTTATTTGTTCTAATTACCTTGAACTTCTAAAATATATTTATATTTCATTACAAGAAAGTCACCACTAAACGTCAACATTTACGAATATAACCTAAAATATGTAATTTATAAAACACTTATTTTACGCTATAAATTAATGCAATACCTTATACATGACACTCAATGATTTCGTTTTCAAATTTCATAATTTGTGATGCAGAGAATATTTGTAAAAGTTTTCTAAATTATGTTTTTATAATTCACTATCCTGTACGTTAATAGGTTTGACCTGTACGGAAATGGTTTTGACCTGTACGGAAATGGAATTAGACAATCACAATGCACAACGTTGCCTAATCGCAATTAAACATACAATGTATCGTATTATCTGTTAGTCGTAGAAAAAAGTTGTTGTGACTTTAATATACTTATTACAGTTATTACACAATAGTACATACAAAATTTTTAACAAGTTTATAAGTTCGTATTCAGATATATACAAAATCGTTTTTGTATCGTATCAACCTGACATTACAAGTTTGATTTTTAATACATAACTTTTTAATTTAAATTTAAACACATAAAACACCTAATTCATAATAATTCAAAATAAATTAGATTACAAACTTATCTAACGGTTGTAGTTATTACAACAATAATTTTTGAGTATTTCGTACAAATATCAAAATAATAATAATATTAATTATAATAATCTAAAACATTTGTTTTTTAAACGCACGAATTCAAAATTTAACAGGTATTAAATTATTTAGGTCTCAGAAACGGCATAAACACAAATTCCAAACGTCACTGTGTGTAAACAGGTTAATACATGAATACCATAAATTACATACATATGTACAAACCAAAACTGTGTCCGTAACAGTTATGTTTGATGTTACATTTTGTTAAGCATAGAAGTTATTAAAATTAAATAACTGGTTTATCCATGCATGCTCACGCACAATCAATTAATCCAATATTAGCCAATTGCAGTATTTAAAACAAATTGTAAATTAGACTTAATCGTTTTTTTGTTTATTTTCAACGTTTATATACGGGTGTAAATTTTCAATTCGTTAATAATAAAGTAGACACATTAAAAGATAAATAGCATTAAACCGATTTATTGAATCTAAATCCAAAATGATATATGCTGAAGCTTTACAAAATAACGCATTCATATATCAATCCTCTAATTACTCAACTGGTATTAAAATGATTGTGTAAATAATTGAATATTCAATTTAAAAGTAATACAAAAGACTGCATTTACTAAAAATATTTCTATGTTAGAGTAAAAATGTATTTGTTTCAAAATAATGTTTTTTTTAGCATATGCACGAAAAAAGATTCAAAATAAAAAAACTTCGATTTTTGATGAGTGAATACTTTTTTATACATATAAATCATTAATTTCCATAGACATATTACACTTTAAGTGTGAATTTTACCTAAACAATGTCAACATGTTCATACAATTTCAAGCAGGTTTTCAGCATAGAAATTTTGCACCATACACTATTTGGAGCAAAATTTGTTGATAGTGAAGATATATAGCACAGTAGAATGTCTTTATTCAGAAAATTCTTCGGCTTGCTGCAGCCCCTTTGTCTAGAATTTCTTGATGACGTTCAGGACACTTTCACCACTTTTATCTAACATTTTGTTCATTTATTTATTTTGGTGTTTACAAACTTTGCTACACAACCATTACAGCACACTTGAATTATATGTCATTATAATTTATAAAAATAATTTAGTAAAATGTAGTGGTTTTTATTTCAGTATCACAAAAACTATTAATCAACGTACGGCCGATATGGATTATTAGTATTTGCAAGATAATAAACTAAAATAACAATGAAGCTTTTTGAAAATGCTAATGTCGGTGTTGTTTAGTTTATTCAATTTCATAAAATTTTTTTATCAATTTGTATTTTAAAGGGTTTTAACAATAAAAACTATTTACTTAAATAATAAAATTTGGAATTTGAGAATCTACTACAACAGTCTACCAGGTCTTACTATAGAGGTGTGTAAAATACTGTTTGGCATCAATGTTTTATACTAAATGGCCTACGGCCAACAGCTATCAATAGTTATTATACGGCACGTATAAATTTAGCTTTACCAAATTTTTTACTATTTTAATCAAACCAAAAAAATTGTTTTTGCAGCTTGCCGATATAAGATAGTCCTTGGGTCAATGACTAATATCTGTACATACTTGCAGAGGTAGTGATTGGCCTGCCCATAATAAATTAACTTTTAAGGTTAACTGTAAAAGAACTACAGAAAATGTGCTCTAATACATCTCTAAACGTTATTGGTAACTGGAACATAATCATAATAGAAAATCTTAGTTTTATACTTACTTTTCTGATTCATATATGTACCTTATGATTTTCATAAGCATAATACTTAAAAATTTAACACATGTAATACAATCAGCAACTATTTGCAAATGAACATAAACACTGAAGACAATTAATGAATAACTATAAAATACAAACAGGAACATTTGATGATATTATCTGAGGTTCCAGTTTTGACGCTGTTGCAGATAATTTTTTTATTATTTCAGGATAAATGTGTTTGTGGTCAATAACTATCAGCAAGCCAATTACTTTTGCGTTATGGTGTACAGCTACGATTTGAGAAACAACATTAAAAAATTATAGTACAAAAGTAGCAGACACTGATTATTAGAAATATTCATAGATTTATAAAGGTAGAAGAAAAATAAACTTACAACTAATATAAGTTGCCTAAAAATAAAAATAAAACTAAAATATGCCACAAATTATCAAGCGGTATGTTTATCATCAGTGTTTTTACAAATACTATACAGAAAATGATAAAACAAAAATTAGATCATGTACAAAAACCAACTTAACTCTACATCAAAGTAATTTTAAGTACAAAAAAACTAGACAAAATAATAAAAATTGTATCTTTAAAAAGTATCTTCAGAAATAATGGAAAGACCGATTTAAAAATAACAGGTAAAACCACAAAAACAAATACGACATTTGTAAATGTTTGTAGAAGTGTTCTACAGCAACTTACGAAACACTATTTTACTAAAGAAAATTTACACAGACGGCTTAACTATCATAGTCAAATACAGCATATTATGCATTAAACAAAACTTTTTTTTGAAACAAAAAAAGATTAAAAAAGCGATCAAAAAATATACAACGCCATCTTCACTGTATTAACATAGCCGAGTGAACCTAGGACTATAAGAAATCCAAGAAAACAAGACAAAAATAAATGACAGAAAAAATTAATACAAGTTTAAGTTACATTAAAAATTAATCTGCACCAAAATAGAAAATAATCGATTAGAATGATTTGACCTCATACAAAATGCAAAAAATACTCAAAAAAACTTTGCAAACAATAACAAAAAAAGACTAAAGCATACGTGGCTTAAGCAATCCATAAAAATAAAAAAAAACAAGAAAAACACTTTAAGTTAAATTAAAGAAGAAACCAGAGACTAAAACTATTAACAGTTATAGGTAAATAAATCATCAACAAAGACATGCAAACAGATTAAAAAAGATACATAAAAATAGAATTTTTATTTAAATATTTTGCATTATTCTACTTTTACACGTTCTAATCTTGTTTTTTTAAATGTGTATCTAATTTTTTGTAACATTTTATCATATTGACGACTTTTGAGTGTGATATAATTCAATCAATTACTAACAATATTTTGAATGTTAGTGTATAGTAGTATAGTATATTTGTAAATACTAAAAAATCTGATTATCCATGTGTTTACCAAAAGATAGTCAAAATCAAATTAAAAATATTGGAATAACGTTTATTATCAAATTTACGATTTGGCTCAATTTAGGAAGAGTAAAAAGCAAAGTTTAGATTTAGATTACGTTGTTACTACTAATACTTTTTTTTGTAAATGTTTGCGACTAAAACATTAGTTACATAACTAAATTATATTTAAAGATTTTAGGGTTAATCTAAAAAACAGCTCTGTGTACTACAGAATTCACTACCAATAGTTTTATGATGCAACAACCTGTTTAAGTATCTATTTGTATTTGTAAACTTTTGATAAACTGAATTTGCTAATGAACCATCACTATTTCGGGTAACCTTCAAAAATGACAACAAAGAGTACGTTTTTAATTTCATGGTAAAACAAATATTTTTATAACTACGGTTTAAATGGCATAAACATTTGTTGACTGCGGGAAAACCATGCTGCTAAACAATAAAATTGTCATCCACGTATAATGTAGTAACATTTGAGTTTGAAAAAAAATGTAAGTATAATTTTTTTTTTAAAACTATTCTATAAACATATAATCAACAATTGGTGAAAACGGTTGAATCCATGACGGTCTGTAGGTAAAATGTTCCTCAAAATGCAAAGATGTCAAACATTTTTTGATAATAGAAAAAATATTAATCAAAGATCAAAAATATTTAAATTATCAGTCTACCAATAATAAATTCGATGATTTTCAAAATGCATTTTACATATGTTTCGAGCTTAAAATTATGAAGCTCGTCTTCTGAAAACTACAAAAAATATTAACAACTTATAAAAAGTTAAGATTACAAAAAAATTTTAATTTACATTTTTTGAAAAATGTCAAATATGAGAATTTGTAACTAGATATTTAAAAAATTAAAAAAATTTAAGTTTTACAAAATGTTAAATGTAATTTAAAGGAAGATGCTGCAATTTAGAAACAAATCTAAGAAAATTTAAGTTTAAAATCATAATTGAAATTGGTTTGATCGTTCAACAAAAAATTTTTATTTGATATTAAATATAAATCAACTCGAGCAATTCAAGAATTTGTTTGTTATTTAAGTTATTAAAAGAATGAAATAATTTGTAAGAAAAAGAGAATGACGATTATCTAAAACATGTTGCGCAAATGTAGATTTCACTGAATTTGGATTATTAATATGTTTTGAAGTATTTTTAAAATATCTAAGATGTTCATTAAGTCTAGTTTAAAAAGATCTGTCATACCAATATAAATTTTTTTACAAAAACAAATTAATTTGTAAGCTCCACTTTTATTTAAATTATTATTATTATTGAAAATATTACAAGAAAAAAGATTCCGAAGAGATATTTCATTAGAAAAAGAATACTTGAAATCGTTACCTTTACCTAATTTCTTAGAAAAATTGAGAAAATCTGGTATAAAAAGAACCGAAAATAATATGTTAGTAGAATTTGTTGAAATTGGTATTAATTTAGTGTAAGATTTAATACAATGTTTATATAAGTGTTTGCGATAAACATTGTAAATAATATTTAAAAGAAAATTATTAGTATAAGCTAAATAAAAAATAATATCTAATACATAATTTTTAATTGATAAAGGAATAGTAAGAAGTCTGTTGAAAAAATAATCAAATGAAACTAGTTTATGAGAAATATACTGATTTGAGTCAAACGGTATTAAATAGGTTTTCTATAAATTTTAAATTCTAAAGTGTTATTATTATTTAAAGAAATTAATAAATCAAGAAAAAGCAATTTATTATTTTTTGAAAATTCAACGGTAAATTTAATTCTAGTATGAATATTATTTAAAAAATCTAAAAAGTAATAAACATCATCATTAGAACCATTAAAAATACAAATAATGTCATCAACATATTTCTTCCAAAATATTATGTTTTGTAAGAAAATTTGGTGTTTAGAAATATTACTTTCTAAATTGTTTAAGAAAATTTCAACAAAAATAGGTGATAAAGGAGAACCCATTGAAAGACCTAGATTTTGTTTAAAAAATTGATTATCAAATTGAAAGAAAACGTTATTTAAACAAAATTTAGTAATTGTTAATAAATCATTTGTTACAAAATCAAGAAAATCAGAAAGTGAAAGAAGATTAGAGATTATAAGTAATACATCTGCAGGAGAAACTGAAAGAATAAGATTTTTAACATCAAATCATCAAATCTATAATAAATAAATCTATAAATTTATATTGAAATATTAAATTTTTTCTTGAACGATCAAACCAATTTCAATTATGATTTTAAACTTAAATTTTATTAGATTTGTTTCTAAATTGCACCATCTTCCTTAAATTTACATTTAACATTTTGTAAAACTTCCATTTTTTTAATTTTTTAAATATCCAGTTAGAAATTCTCATATTTGACATTTTTCAAAAAATGTAAGTTAAATAGTATAGGGCCGAAAATTCAACTTTCGGTCATGATGCCCCGAGACGAAGCCGAGGGCATCATGACGCGCAGGACCGAGATTTCAACTTTTGGCCCGCGTAGTGTATACGATTTTTCTTCATAGCCGGTCGAAAGTACGTTATTAATTCTACTTTTTTTAACTTTAAATGTTGATAAGCATGTTTTTGATGCCTGCCCCCCGACATTTGCGGCACGAGCTAAGCGAGTCTCTAGTTACGAGTATTAATACGCATGATAAATTCTTTCCTCCCGGCGTTATAGAGGGCGCGCGTGTACTTCTCAAAGGGAGTAAATGTTAAACTTTCGTCCCTGCTATTAGGGACGAAAGTACGTACTTTCGACCGAGGTATGAAGAAAATATTTTTGTAATCTTAACTTTTTATGAGTTGTTAATATTTTTTGTAGTTGTTTGAAGATGAGCTTTATAATTTTAAGCTCAAAACATATGTAAAATACATATTGAAAATCATTCGATGATTTATTATTATTGGTAGACTGGTAATTTAAATATTTTTAATAAATAACCAATAACAATGAATCCCGTTAACAATTTATCAAAGATCCAGTACAAGTTCTAGAATACATTTTTACAGCTGTCTCGATGTCCTGCTCGAGATCTGTTTTATTAGTGAACCATACCAATTGTACCATAAAAGAAAAGCTAGAAAGAGCCTCAATGAAGTTTGTTTGTTTCTTTTGATGTATATAAACAGCTACGTTTCTTCAATTTTGCTCAATTCTTGGAAACTCTGCTAGTCAGTTTGGAAAAGTTGAAATTTTTTCCGTATACGTGGATATCCGTTTGCAATGAGTAAATGAATATTTGGTACCATAAAACGCAAATTAGAGTCCATACGCGAATAAAATATGTTCAGATGATAGTAAACTTTTTGCTAATCATAATATTACGTTTATCTTGAAGATTGCTCACAAATTAAAAACTTATATAATTGGTATATATGTATTTGAAAAAAGGCGTTATCTTGGTGAAAACCTTAGATAGATAAATGTTTAAAAAGGCAAAAGAACGTTTTAATATTTTAAGATTCCATCACTTTTTGTTTGAACTAGAAAACGGCAAAGACGTTACAAAAAAGATTATATTTCTTGGGTTGCAGAACACACTTCTCGACTGTTACTGCCGAGTGATTATTATTTTTTCAATGAATTCTGTTATTTCCAACGAAAAAATTATTATTACTGACAAGAAACGGATGCATAATATGCTGATGAGTTTGTGGATAATAATGAAGACCAGACTTTTTGTAAGGAAATTTTGGAGTAATCGACAAATGCAAAGGCATCTGAATTGTTTTAAAAACTGCTAATGTAACAAAAGGGTTATTTTAAAGTTAATATAAAAATAATTAGAGAAGATAATTAATGTTATTAAATTATCTCTAAACACGTCATTTGTGATTTATGTGGTTTCTGAAATCGCTGATTCATATTGAATTTATGTTTTATTAATATATAAGTCATGTGCGAACTGAGATTTTTTTTTATTTCTAAATTTTAAAATAATTACTAGTTTGAATGTTGAAAAATAATATTTGGCAGTAAATATTCTTGTTTAAAAACGTGCTACTTTTTACAGTTGTTCTAGTGATCAAAACACTTTTTAATGACAGCGTAAAAGTAGAGCTGTAAAGTGTAAAAAAAATCTAAAGTATTGGTTGAATAATGTTTATCTCGATGTAGCATATCTTGATTAGTAGCGGGTAGATACTACTTTACGATCCCGGTAAAGAACAGATCTACTTAAGGGTTAGGAACCCTGACTTTGTGAGCTCTTGAAATTTTCTCCAAACAATTCTCACTCTTGTAGAGTTTTAAGTTTTAACCTATCATCTCATCCAAATTACTGTTTGTCTATATTTTATATCTTCTACCCAATCGCCAACACGCATGGCAAACGTGGCAATTTATTATCAAAATTTTTTTATGAATATGGATTCAAGTGATAAGCTACTAGAAACAATAGAATATGTAAATTACGATGTGAACAGACGTAGTGAACAAATACTTACCCTAAATTCAGGTCATACATTATATTATAACGGTATTCCAGAAAACTTAATTGTTGGAATAAGACTTCTCATACAGAAAATCACACACAAAATAAATTGTCCATTAAAACAATATCAGATCGGGTTGCATGTGACCATAACTCTAAATAATCATAACAAAATAAAAATTATTCAAATTGATGCTCATACAACAACACATAAATTTAAAGAAATTGAAGACTTTTATAAAAACATTAACGGATCATTTACAAAACTAAATTGTCATTATACCTTTCTTATGAGCGACATTAATGCCAAAGTTGAAACTCAGATCGACGAATCGAAAACAGCAATAGGAAAATATGACTTAGAAAGCAGTAATGAGAAAACAAACCATAAAAAATAGATAACAGATGTTACAGTAATAAATAGATTTGGCATTGAAAGTGACCACCGAGCAATAAAAACCACAGTTAAAATAAATTTGAAAAATGAAAGATTGAAAATGGTTTAAAAAAGTGAAATCGTAAAATCGAATACACCAAATAATGCAGTAGAATATTTCAACTCAATCAACCAAGCTTTAAACCATTTCCATATAAATAACGTTGAAACCCTCAATAACAAAGTTTTACAAACGTTAAAAGCATCACTAGACAATACTGTAATAAACCAAGTTTGAAAAGTGAAAATACAAAAAAAAATATCAAAGAAAAAAGATTAAAGAGAGAATTACAAGTCGAAAAAACTAAAAACCTACATAAATTAATTTAAAAAAAGATATGTAAAGATCGGAGAAGGTATAATACATAGAAAATGAAACAGAGAATTGAGGAAAACAAAAATATAAAAGTGCTCATAAGAAAATTAACAGACGGCAAAAGAAAAACTTGAAAATGATAAAGAAAAACCTTTTATAGACAACTGTACAAAAGTATAAGAGCAAAGACAAATGACGACTCACCACAGACAAGTAAGAAGAAAGTAAGTAACTAGAGCTCCAAACACCTAACAAAAATATCGACTGACAAATGAAAATACAGTCTTAACCCATTAGTGCATACAGTCCCTTAAAAGGGACAGCGGTATTTGTGGTTCTAGTCGGCGTGTACGACTAACCTAACCTCAAACCGGCTTTTATGTGTATTTGAAGTGTGTGTGTGTTTATTGGTGACTTCCAGTGTGTTAAATACACTTTCTGCTTATAAGATATTCCAACTAAAACAGAAAATGGACTTACGCTTCTACAGCACAAGGCACGGAGGGTAAGGTTATTTGAAATTATGGACAATTCATAGGTTAGAAGTGTCAAATCCTTATTTTAAAATATTGCTAAAGTACTGTAATATTGCATTACTAACGCACTGAGATCATTTGTTAATTCTAATGTGACTTAATTGGGCCCTAAAGCTCGTGTCCCTTTAAAGGGACAGTGCGCATAATGACTACTTTTCTTGAAAATCAATTATTATTCTAGCCTGCCTCTTTATGAATTGATAGCAGCTCTAGAAGATGCGAAAATCAATTTTGCGGATATTTACATTGCTCCATCTGACGACGGACAGGAAACCGACCAAGACAGTGATCGTTCAGATGGCGAGCATGAGGGAAATGTCAACCATTTAGGTCGTGCAATGTTGCAATCGGAAGCTTAGGTTATTTTATATCATAACTTACAACCTGGAACAGGTTCAGATCAACCAGAAAGTTTACCTTACGACATGCAAGACTCAAGTGATAATGACCTGCTTCTTCTATCTTTTGTACAGCCAAAATCTATCTTACCAGAGGAACAAGGAGCAAAGAAGAAAAAATTAGTGAAGAAGAACAAATCAGTTACTACCACAACTAATAAAAGGGAGCCACCAGAGAAAGAAGAAATCAAATGGGACGAACGGGAACCTCACTTTGCGTTGAATACTCACTGTCTGCCCAAAGCTCCACCAGCGGATGTGCACAATAAACAGTCATCTGTAGAATTCTTTTATCTATTTGCCAAGCAATGTATATGCTTTTGGAAAAAACGCAAATCAACCCTTAAACTTAACCAAAGAAGAGTTGTACGTTTTCTTTGGTGGTCTGCTATTGTCTGGTTACGAAAAATACACTAACAAAAGAATGTACTGGGCTTGAGAAAATGATGTTCCGAAAATTTTATCAGGCAGTATGCGGCTAAATAGGTTTGAATTGATATTACAAAATTTGCACCTCAACTATAATTCTAAAATTAACAAAAATGATAAAGTTTATAAACTAAGACCGCTCATTTCAAATCTAAATTACAATTTCAAAAAGTTTGATGGATTAGAAGAGAATCTGAGCATATACAAGAGTATGATTCCA
The DNA here is from genome assembly GCA_035610365.1 of Aquatica leii. Taxonomy (NCBI): domain Eukaryota; kingdom Metazoa; phylum Arthropoda; class Insecta; order Coleoptera; family Lampyridae; genus Aquatica; species Aquatica leii. The sequence goes on along the minus strand of CM069436.1, from coordinate 79,827,337 downwards.
TATTATGGTAAACATTACGCAAAGCAATATATCAAAGGAAAGCCTATCAGGTTCGTCTTTCAAAACTGTGCTTTGTGTACTGACAACCGATATATGATGGCATTTGATTTATAAACTGGGAAATCAACAGAAACCAGTAAATATGACTTTGGATTAGGTGGCCAAGTAGTTCTTTCTTTAGTAGAGGTTGCAAATATACCTGCCAATGAAGGATACAAGCTCTACTTCGACACCTAGTATTTCACATCTATGAATTTATTGAGTCATCTTGCCGATAATGGATATTGTGCTAGCGGAACACTCCGTGATAATCGTTTAGGAAACTGTCCACTGAAGGGTTTAAACCAAAATAAGATGTGGAAAGCAAGAGAACGGGGTCATTTTGAGTATAACTTTTTTAAGAAGGTGGCCGTGGTTCAGTGGAAGAACAATAAAATCTTTTGTGCTGCAACAAATTTTGATAGTATTGAAACAAAGAGTGTCCTACGATATTCTAGAAACGAGAAATCAAAAATTGCTATGCCCCAACCAAACATTATAAACAGTTATAATAAAGGAATGGGGGGAGTTGATAAATTAGATGGGATGGTAGCAAATTACAGAACCAGGATCCGACAACGGAAATGGTGGTGGCCAATTTTTGCATACTTATTTTACGTCAGTGTTGTAAATGCCTGGCTACTAATGCGTAAAATTCATCGTAACGATCCGGTGTCTAAAAGTTTACTCAATTTTAGGAGAAACTTGTGTTTGATTCTATCAAACACATACGGTATAAAGTCTGTTAAGGGTAAACAACTTTCTAAATCTATCCGAGAAGTGAGATATGACGAGAGGAGTCATATTGTCGATTATTGTCCAACGGATCGTAGATCTGCCACGTGTGGCAAAAAGGCCAATTTTACTTGTATCAAGTGTAATGTGGGACTACATCCCAAAAATTGTTTTAGGCAATATCATACCTTATAAGAACTTCTGAGCATACAGTCCCCTTAAAGGGACGGTCTATAACTTTTGTGAAAATAAACTTTTTTTGTTTTTGTTTTTGATTTTGGTTTAGAGTCCTACTACTATCCTAATGAAGCAAAAAATCGTTGTGCAATGTCTCCCATAAACCTTATGCACTAATGGGTTAAAAAAAATGAAAAACATTAAAGCTCCTGGGCAAGACAAAATAGTGATAGAACTATTAAATTAGGCGGTGAAAAGTTGTTGAAAGTAATAGTCGATCTTTTTAACATCTCTTTGAAAAACAATAATATCTAAACACAATAGAATAAAGCAGTGACCATAATTTTACCCAAAAAAGAAAAAATATCAGACCTAGAGAACTATCAAACAATTAGGTTTTTGTCACATATGTATAAATCGTCTACTAAAATCCTCACAAAACGCTTAGAAAATAAGCTAGATTGGTACCAATATTTTTCTGCAATGAGCCTCGTTGGTAACAACCACATCACCACGGTTTGAAGAGAATAGTTTCTAGTAGCGATTATCACACTGTCAAAGAAGTTAATAGCACATGTGACAAGGAATCAGCGTTTTGGTAACAGTAGTATAAATATTTCATTAATATTCCAAATAATCAGCAAATTGACACTTGAAAGCTTGTTCGCTTAGTTATTATTAAATATAACATAAAATGATTAACTGTCGCAGTTACAAATGCTATCACACGTTAAGAACTGAATTACAGTAGTGACACCTACTAAGCAATCACATAAATTGGATATCGCTGCGTAATGAAATAAACTGAACAACCACTTATTTACCAGAGCTGCTTGATAACTAGTAGTAACAATTACTACACCTTATACAGGGCGTAACTGATATAACGCATAATCTCTTAATGTGGGGTAGCTGTAATGATTTGGAGCATATTGCTATTATAAACACCCAGACAACACATTGGTACAAAAATCGTCTAAATGTCCGGCTAATAGACGTTTATTTGACATAAAAACGTTTTTAAACGCGTTATTAACGCTTATTAGACGGACATTTAGACGTTTTTTGTACCAATGTGTTGTTTGGGCATATAGCATCTTCTTTATAGTTTTTGAGAAAATTTAATGTCAATTTTTAAATACGTCGCTAGTTGAACCCGAATAAAAGCATCGTGTGACACACCAACCGTATCTGAAAGTAATAATAGTTGTTTTGCTAACGGTACAGGTTTTATTGCACTCACACAAAAGCACACGCAATGACATTGCTAGATTGCATTTTAAGTTAAATAAAAAATCTTGCAGATTATGATTTTAATCTAACACTTAATGTTTTCTGCAACCTCATCAAACGATAACGTACTTGTTAGTACTAGTAGCTTTGACACTAAACTTTGTTCCAGTAATTACCATTTTTCAAGCTTGTATTATTTTATTAATCATAAAACAAAACGGGTCCGTACTTAATACTTCCTTTGCTAATTATTTTAATAAAAATTTTACCATAAAATTTTAAATGTTAGACAATATGATAACAGAATCATCATGAAATGATCGAATCAAATCAATCAAATTAAACAAATAAAATTAATCAAATTAAAATAATCAAATTGCCACCCCTATTTACAGGATTTACCACCTCTTTACACCTTCATTTGGGTAAGTACAAAAATTACTACTTTTTGGCGCAAATTTTTGATAACTTTTAGTTTTTTAAAGTTGGCAGCGTCAATTACAATTTAATAATTGTTCTAATTTTTTTTCGTATATTTGCCTCTATTTGTCTTTGCTATTGTCTTTCTCGTGCCCTTTAGGAAACCTTTATACTTTATAATTATTAAAATTAGATCAATGACCTTGTTCTTTATCACACTTGAGTTTTTTTACGTTCCGTTTTGCTTTATTTACTTTTGCACAAGTTTACTTTATCACAAGCTTGCTTTCTATTTCTTCTTTTCTTCCTCATTTTATTTTATTTCTATCAATTTTACATATGTATTTCTTACATAACCTTAATCAACACACGATAATTAGTTTTATTATAATTTAACTTGTTTTATATTACAGGTTGACTAAAAGATTGCCTAATTACATCTTACAAACTATATACAAAGCTAAAGTGAGTAGAAATTGGTTATACAACAACAAAAATAACATTCCGCAAACTTTCCAGGAATGACAACAGTTTATTACATAAAGAAATCAAGTAACTTCTTTTTATTATTATTATTTTTATTACTTTTTATTATTATTAAATAGTGGTAATTAGTTTTTAAATTTAGATAATAATTAGTTATAGTTGCATCGCTAACCAATCTAAGCTTTTTTTTTTTTATTCTATGCCATACTTATTCTATTGATTATTGCTTTGCTTAGAATAAGACTCATTATTAAGAATTTTGATGTGAAGAATTTACATTTTTCAAAGATTATTTTATTTGATTTTATATGCTGTGTTGCCTACCTCACCGAACTAAATCATCACAACATTTTTTTCTAATACAAAAGCAAATGATTAACATTAAACATATAAACACAAGCAAGCAATTTGCAAACATGTTTACAAAAACCTTAAATAATAATGTACAAACAGTTCTTGTTATTTAATGGCGTTTAGAAATAACATAAAAATTAGTTTTAAGAAGTGGCACAGGCTTAAAAAAACGTGATTTTAAAATGCTTGAAATATAATAAAATAATTCTTGCTATACATCGAATAAATTTTGATTGTTGTGTAGTCTCTAATCTGTGCGTAAGTGCTATGTAAATCGTAAAAGCCTTAAACTTGCTTAAAATGCAAAATAATATTTATTTTAAAAACATGTTATTAAACAACGTATTTATCTTAGCTTAGTGTTTTTTCCTTATTCAATTTGAAAATTTCTCATCCGATAAGGTGTGAAACATTTTGACAAACCTAAGTTTATTCACCGAAACTTGAGTTCATATATTGTTTTTAATTAAAAGAATAATAAATCTAAAACTTACTTTTATTTATGTAAAATTATGTTTTTGCACATATTTTGATGTGGTTACCTACCAGAAAGTTTTATATTTAGAACTGACTGTGTTTTTGTAAAAGTTTTCAATTTTTTTAATTTTGCTTTTTATTTAGTAGAAAAGTAATCAACAGAGTTTTATAATAAATGTATTATATAATCGTTATATATTTATCACAAAAAGAGATTTAATATTTTGCAACATCTAACATATATTTATTGCACAAAAATTTAAAATAAGCTAACTTACATTAAAAAAAATTATATAAATTAATAATTAAATTTAACCCTCACGGTAGAGATTAAAATTTTATTTAGGTTTGACTTGTTGCCAAATTGACGTAGGTAATAAAATATGTTCAATAATAAATCAGAAATAAAATTAAAATTTTAAAAAATCTATGCATATACACATATAATAAAATTTGAGAAAACAGTTTTGGCAATGTTTTCAACAATTTAAAGTGTTTAATAAACACAAAAATACAAGAAAAAGAGTTAATTAAACATTGATGTTCTAATAAACAATAACATTATTATTTCCCACGTTACGCGCAGTTAATTACAGAAAACACATGTCGTAAGTACCATTTAAGTCGAATATTTCACATTTAAATAAATTTTTGTTACGCTAACGAAATTATTTTATGTTTTAGTACCAAATGATCTTATTTTAATTTACATTAAATTAAAAAAAAAACGTTTTTGTGTTTTTACTTAATTTTTGTGTAACCTGCAAATTAACCAAAGAAAAATATTTTTCTTTATTTTACAAAAATTAAAGTAAATTTTTTTAAATAAAAACGATTTAATTTGTTTTTGTTCTAATTAATTAGGTCACTGTTGCACAAATATATTATTATTTTTTTTACACAACATTTACTTGAACGTACTTATTGTAAGCAATTACACTTTTGTTGATTTACGCCATTTGTAGTTTGATTTTCTACAGGTTTAGCTTATAATTTGTTTTTGACATTGACAAACGTATAATGTGATCAGTAATTCCCTGCTTACCTACAATACTATTTTGTCCTCGACAATGAGCAACGATCTTGAACGAAGGTTGTTTAATCAGTTACATCAACTTTATATTCTCGTTTACATTTGTTGTTACGGTGAGCGGAATAAAAAAAACCTGGTATGTGTTTTAATAGATTTTAATTTTTTTATTCCTTTACCATGTTGCTTATTATATTGCATAATACGCTTTGACAAGTTGCTAAATAATAATTTTGTTGTTGAAAATAGCTAACGTATTTAGTATTTCGCGCATTAAACCTCTACCTAATCAAATTAGTTGAACATGAAAAGAACTCAAAGTTTAGTTTAGTTACATTTAAATATTTTTTTTTAATTTCTTTGTAAACACTCAATTCTATTACAAAAAATATGCCAACGGATTTTATAAAAATTTCAACAAAATTACGTATATATGTAGTATATTTATAAAAACACTGTACCTATCCCGCATTTTTAAATCAATATTGGCAATTGCATATAAAACTTTTTCAAAGATTGTAACTTGTTTTCTACCTTTGCTCACTTTTTATGCGTATTAATCAATTACTTAATCAACATTTGTAAGACATAATGATACTTTAGATCACTTGCGTAATTAGCACAAAAGTTATTAAGTGTTAATATAAACAAAGTACGTTTATTAACATCACATACATTTTTTTGGTAATATCGCATATGAGACTTAAAATATTAAAACGTATATAGAAATTTCTTTACTTTTCTACACAAATAAACTTAGTTGCGGTTCAAAAAATTAATATTTTGAAAAACACAGTTTAAATTTTTTTTGCATGCATTTAGGACGCGAAACTAAAAAAAATAATTTTTTATCTTTCAGGATTATTGTAAAGCAATTGATATATTTGTTACAAAAAAATAAATAATAGTGCCTTTAAATACAGAAAATGTGAAAAGACGTTTATTTTAATTACTGTCAGAAATTAATTAGTAAAAGCAAAGATTACAAAAATATTATCATAGGTTACTAAACAATAAATGTAATAACTATTCTAGTTTAAAAAACTTTACATTACATCGTAAAGTAATACGAAAAAATGAGTTAAATAAATAAAATTGTTAATTTGTATATGTTATTATTTTGATTATGTTAATCATATATTTTTTTACAATACACATGACAATGTCTCAAACGTTTTATTTAATTTATTTACATGATATCATGATATCAACACAATTATAAGTAAAATTTTGTGTATGTAAGAGAAAATTAAATAAAACGTTTATTTGAGAAAGGGACTAACTGATATTTAGTGCTTTTGGAGGAAATCTCAGTGGTGGTTTAACATAGTAGCACAAAAAGCACGTGCTACGGGCCTCGTTGTTTATGAGCCCCGCGGTTGATGGGCCCCAAATAACACTGGTTTGCATGAAAATCGGCCCTGATACCATTCTTGACGATTCTTATGTAAAATGACCTCCTGAATCCAAAAATGAGCTCCGTTTTTACCCATCACCCACCTATTTTGGAGGGACCCCGTTTTTATTTTATTTTTTGCATTTTTTTTAGAATTTTAACTTATAGTCGTTAAACATCCCAAAGCAGGTAATAAAATTTATACCAAAGTATATGGCAAAAGTTTTGCTATTAAATGTATATAGAAACAACAATAAAATACAAATATATATATAAGAACAGTAAAAAACTATCAATAAACAGTTAGGAAGATTCACTGCACGACGCTGGCGATCTTAATACCACATGCAGGTTTGAACAGGAATTTTCGACAGGCTTGAACTTGCATTACTCTTCTCATTATAGTATATTACATTGTTTGCTTAACTGTTTCGATCAGTACATTTATAGCTGTTGCAGAGTTAACTTGTCGACGTTTTAAACGTGCTGGCTTTGTGTTCATTTTTGTTCATTTGTGTAAAACAGTAAAACTACTTTTACTCCGGATTTTTTCAAGTGACTAAGTGTGATTTGTGGTTAATGTCGGGCGTTAAATTACTGTTTAATTATGCCACGCGAGTGTAAAAATCATCCCGATAGCTTCTGCTATGTCTGCGGGGAAATTACTTTAAAAGCGCAACGAAAACCCTTTTCTCCGCTTGTTAAAACAGCTTATAAATTGTACTTTGATTGTCAAGTTGGCGACCAGGACAAGACTTGGGCTCCATCAGTTTGCTGTACGACTTGTTACAGTAGTTTGACCAAATGGCTCAACGGTACCCGTAAATCAATGCCATTTGCTGTGCCCATGGTTTGGCGTGAACCTCGCTGTCATCTTATAGATTGTTACTTTGTATGACTTCCACCGTCGAGCAAAAGTAAGCATACAATTCTGTATCCTAATATTCCGTCAGCTCTAAGACCTGTTCCTCATAACGATACCTTGCCAATCCCAGAGCCCCTAAACACTTATACTCTAGAGCCGGAAATTGATTTAAAAGACTCTGAGCCACAACTTGGGGCTTCGAATAATACGTTCAATGATGATGAAGAGTCTTCCGCAGATTTAGTTTCTTGGCAACCTCACCTCCTCACTCAATCGGAATTAAATAATCTTGTCAGGGGTTGCAGTTACCCAAGATTAAATCTCATCTCCTAGGATCGCGACTTCAACAGTGGAATCTCTTAGAAAAGGGAGTAAAACTATCTGCCTACAGGACCAGACAGACAACCCTGAAATGTCTTTTCTCAGAAGATAAAGGTTTAGTGTTCTGCCCTAATTCAAATTTATTGATGACAGAGCTACAGATGCCATGTGACCCAGACAAATAGAGACTGTTTATAGACTCATCAAAAACAAGCTTAAAAGTTGTCCTGTTGGCAAATGGGAATGACTTCCCATCAGTTCCAGTTGCATACTCTGTTGATATGAAGGAAACGTACAAAAACATCTTCAGAATCCTTGATAAAATTAGTTATCATGATTATAAGTGGAAACTTTGCGCTGACTTAAAAGTTGTTGCTCTACTCACGGGCCTGCAATCAGGATTCACAAAATATTGCTGCTTCCTATGTGAATGGGATAGCCGAGCTCAAGATAAACATTACATCGTACGGGACTGGCCTCTGCGAGAAAATCTTATTCCTGGTCAGAAAAATGTCGCCTACAATTCTTTGGTTCCGAAGGAAAATATTTACTTACCACCTTTGCACATCAAACTTGGATTGATCAAGCAGTTTGTAAAAGCAGTGGACAAGACAGGTGGCGCATTTCAATTTTTGAAAACTAAATTTTTCGTCTAAAAGCTAAAATCAAAGAAGGCGTTTTTGTCTAAATCGAAAAGAAAAACGAGCTTGACTTGCATTTCAAAACGTTTGTAAGAATTTTCTGAGTAACCACAAAAGTGAAGATTATGTCGCTCACGTCGAGGAACTGCTTTTAGCGTACAAGGACATAGGATGTAACATGACTCTTAAAGTTCACTTCCTTCACTCGCATCTGGACTTTTTCCTTGAAAATTTAGGAGCAGTCTCGGATGAACACGGGGAACGGTTCCATCAAGACATCGCTAAGCTGGAGAAGAGATTTTCAGGGAAGTGGAATGCAAGCATGTTGGCGGAGTACTGCTGGTTTTTGAAACGAGAGAGCAAGCACCAAGTAACGATGAATATCTTTTTATTTATTACTGTTTATAGCTAAAATAGTTTTTTTTCCATTTAAATTAAATTCATGTCCATATATTTATTATTATAATAATTATTATAATTATTATCGTTTGATAAATAAATTATAATTAATTTATCAAAAAATGGTAAAATTTGAGATTTGGGGCTCCCTCGAAAATGGTGGGTGATGGAAGAAAACGGAAGACATATTTGGATTCAGGACGTCATTTTACATAAGAATCACCCGGAATAGTGTCAGGGCTCGATAAAAAATATTTTTTTGCAGACCACTTTTAGTTAATTAACACTTTTTTTTTCTTTCCCGTATAAACTTTTTTCGGGATTTGTCATGGTGCAAAGTCTTCACTTGACGTTTCGCCGAACATACTGTCGGCTTCTTTAGAAGATTGACTGTATTGAATAATAAGTTAAAAAAAATGAGGAAACTATGTGGAAACTTATTTGCCACAAATTAATGGCTTTCACTGTCAGTAATATCGAAAAATTTTTCACGTTCATACCAATTTGTAATGACAAATACAGTTTGCCCAAAGTTCATCGAAACAGTTTCCTAAAGCTTCTGCTCACATTGCCAACACATTTTGATCTTTATACCCATCTCTTCCTATGTGCTTATTATAGTCGTTTTTAGCATATGCCCATCTTAATTTTATTGCGTTAAATTCACATTTTGTTGTGATTAACATTTTTCTAAGACATTTAAAAAAGAATTTTGAAGTTTCTTATCGAATGAACCCGGAACATAAGACTGACGATGCCTCCAAACATTTTGAACGCGCGTCATATCCAAGAGTGTCTGATTTATAAAAATAATAGTTGAAATAAGAAAAACAAAAAGGTGTTTTTTTTTGCTCTTATAATATTTTTTCCAACCTTATGAAAATTTTTTTATAATATTTTGGCCGCCAACTTTTAAAATTTATGGTTTCTTTTCTTGAAACCTACATAACACTAAATTGTTTCTCAACACATTAAGCTATTATTAATTGAGTGTTATTATGAAGATAAAATATAAGGTCATAAGGTTCTTTAAACATCTCTTGATAGAACCAAAATTCTTATATGTAGCTGAAACTAATTGTCCTGTTAAGGGATAAAATCGTTGTTTTAATTTTTTTTGTTTCAATTAATGCTGCACTCATACCTATCATCCCATGGTTTTATTTTGTCCAAAATCGTCATTTAACTGTAGTGCAAACAAAAAACTAATTTTGAAGTTTGTGGTACAGATGTAAGTAATTAGACAGTTTTTCCAAAGTTTTAAATATTTAGTTTAAAAACTTGCAGTAACTAGATGTTAATTGGTTTGCAAACATTTAAATTGAACGTTGACATAATAAAGTAGGTTTATTAACGTATCTACATTTGGCTTACGTTCACCAGATGGAAGAGACTGGAAACATTTTTCTATTTATGCATAAAGAAGTGTGGCTAAGAATATCATTAAAAGCCTGCATCAAATTAGTCGTTATAAATGAGTATACTAAAAAGGTTTTGGCAAATAACATAATTTCATTGGTTTCATTTATTTGCAACAGTTTTATACTAATGCAGAATGAGGGTTTGCTTTTGCAGACGCAAAAATCGCAACTTTTGCGCAAAATAAACTACTTTTGCAAAATTCGCAAAAAGTTAAACAAATTTTTTTTTACGATAATTGCAAAATCTTGCGGTGAATTGCTATATTGTTTTTTTATGTAAAAATAAATAATACAACCACTTTATTCTAACCTAATTCATATAGTATGTAGATGGCAATATAGATGAAAACGTTGAAAGCTGATTTTATTCCGCAAAATTCAAATAAGTTTTGAATAAACCGCGAGTCAAAATCACAACGTACAAACATTGTAAGGTAACAATTTTAACGCAAATGTAAAAATGTCACTAGAGTAAATCACTGGACTTCCGTTTCGCCCTTTTGGGACTTTTCAGCAGTGGGAGAACACTGTATTGTACTTTTAGAAATGCGTTGACAGTTCTATAGCTTTATATTAACAAATAATGAGTGAAATACGATGACAGAGCCATCTCATAGTATAAATTTACTCTGTATGAATATTAGTATGCAAATGGCTATAGAGATAAAACCAGCTTACAACGTTTTCATCTCTATAGGCATTTACATACTAATATTTATACATAGTATTTCACTCATCACTAATGTATATACTTCATTGAAGTTTCTTGTATTCTTACAAATAATGAAAATAGATGCAGGTTATAAAGGACGTTATGATTATTATTTATATTATCTACATACTTATATTATATTTGCTAAATAATAATTAAAATAAAAACACAAGAGAAAAATACTGTAAAAGAAAAATGTGGCGATATTTTTAAACCGCAAAAAAACAGAAAGATTCTTACAATCTTGTTCAAGAACTGCGCTTCAATGATTATAACAAACATTTTAATTATTTATGTATGAGTCTTCAAGTTGTTGCTTAATTTAAAATTGCAAAATTTGCATCGTCATTTTGTTTTGCGTAAAAAGTGCAAATTTCGCGTTAACACAACAATGTGCATCCTTGAATATCTAGATGAAGTAAACATGAGAAAACTGAACTGACCAGCATATACCCCGTATTGAAACCTTATAGAACATGTTTGAGACATGCTGAGAAAATGTGTTAAAAATTGTACAGTTGTACTAACTACAATAAATGATCTTTGTATCGTTCTTTAAAACGGCAAGATGATATTTCTGAGCTTAATAGTAGTATATGCCGCCGTATTCAAACAATAGTTGGGGTTATAGAAAGCAATAGCAAGTAGCAGGTCGGAAGATTGCGCTGGCCAATTCAATCTGTTAATTCTATTTTATCTATTTTATCTCCATCCATAATAAGTTTTGCTCTATGCATTGTCATTTTGAAACTGAAAGTTTTTTTTGCCAAACAAATCTTTTTCACTTTGCAGCATTTTATTATGCAGTATTTTAATGTATTTTGTGGCATTCATTGTTCTAGAGATGATATACAGCTAACTAACTCCTCGTGAGAAGATGCAACTTTACACCATAACTGAGGTTGGATGCTTAACTATTGGAATGATAGATTTTGACAAAAATTTTTTTTCAGAAAACCTTCTGATACATATTTTCAGCATGATTATTGTTGATAAAAGCAGACTCATCACTAAATAATTCCTTTTACCATTAATATGTTGTCCACTTTAGATATTTTGCCCATTTCAAACGGTTTAGCTTTTGCTTCTCGGAAAGAAATTGTTTCTTGCGTGCTTCACACCCTATCAATCCAAAACTAATTAATTTTTTTTTTACAAATTTTTTTTAATTGGGTGAAATAGAGACTTTTATCTGCAAGGCTTGTACGTCTTAAAACAGCATAATGCAATGTGCAATCAGATAATTCCAGGTAGTTAACGAAAGAATGCGAAAAGTTTATTTTGGATTCCAAAAACCATTGAAGACGTTGGTGGTAAATAACTTTCTCACACCACTGTATATAATATTTATTTATTCAACGAGTAGCTGTGTAAGTTTGGTGTTTTTTTACAAGTAGACATTTTTAATAGCCTACAAGGAAAAAACGACCAATTTAGACAGGTACAAGTTGAATACATTTTATTGTTCGAACCGAAACTACGAAACCCCCCAAAGTCTTGAAACTACTCAAAAATAATTTGCCGTTTATGTTGACGAATTATCAAAGATGGTTTACAATAGCGAAAAAATAGAATTTATGACAGTTAACAACAATAAAGGTAACTTTTTTATTTCAAAATTATTTTGCAAACATTAGTAAATATACGGGGTGGTGCACGTAAGGGGTGAACTTAAGGATTTAACAAGTAAAATTAGTTTTATGCGGTTTCCTGCTCTCCTGTTCATTTTACGAACTGTAGAGGAACAAGTTGTTCAGAATTAAAGACTGCATACAACGATAATGATACATTTCTTATTAAGCTTTTAGTTTAGCGGCAACTTTAAAAATAAATTCCAAAATTTCTGTTAAATTGTAGCAATAGCCATGGCATACATAAATTATTTATAAACGTAATGATTGAAATTTATAAACGCCAATTTATCTTATAAATATAATGAAATCAAGCAAAACATTATATTATTAGTAGAACAAAATTTATTTTTCATGTTTAATAATTATTAATTAATAAATTAGTTTTCATAAAATATGAAAATAAACCAATACCAATTATAGCAACAATTTCTAAACTGGTTACAAAATTTAAAAGCACAGCTAACGTATTTGTGAACGCAAATAATGAAGGCAATATTAGAGAAGCATCTCTTAACAATTCTAAATTCCGAAGATCTTGCAGGCCAATTTATTTCACCACTTCGGCTAGTTCAACAATTCGGGAAAACAAAATCTAAAGATTTCGCACATTTATCCCATAATGTGCCGGGCACCCATAATATTAGAACCAAATATGCTAATCTGGATGAGCTGCATTTTCCAATGCAGGAGCAACATTATTCTGCAAAAGTTCCAAATAAATATAAGTATTCAAATTTCCCGACTAAAGTTTTAAGACAACTCGGGACAAATTGGACAAAAATACAAAAAAGTTATAAACCCACTTTAGGTACCATTTGTTCATTCTCTTCATGAAGTATTCTGACATTGCTTTCGTTACTTTCCTTCACAAATACATTAGTTGTGCTCTAATTTTTTTTTCAGTTTTGAAATTGTGCGATGTTTGGTATTGTTTTATTTTCTTAGTTTATGAAAAGTAAATCCCGTATTCTTTTGTAACTATTTCCAGCATAATAATATTTTATTATAAAAATTCATTCATTCATATTTAATAATTAACGTTTTGCAAAATAATATTATTTCAACATTTGACATACAAAAGAAACAAAAATTATGGGTATTGCTACAATTTAACAGAAATTTAAAAATTTATTTTTAAAGTTGCGGCTAAACCAAAAGCCTTATAACAAATGTAAAAACAGTTTTGTATCCAGCTTTTAATTCTGAATAACTTCCCCTCTACAATTTTTGCCATAAAGTAAACAGGAGAGTAGGAAATTGCATAAAATTAATTTTACATGTTAAATCACTTACCCCTTAAGTGCACCACCCGGTATATTTAGTTTAACACAAGTTAGTTTTTAATGTTTTACTTAACAACAGTAGAAACAAAAATGTGTAATAATATAATTATTATCGTGAAAGTATAATAACAATTCACATTGATTTTTTTTAAATTTTACTTAACTTAATTCTTAGTTAACTTAATTTAATTAATGTTTTATTAAGAGTCGTTCTTTTATTGCAATCGATGGAACAATTACTACACTTCTATTCGTTTTGATTAAACTTACTGGTGGCAAAATTAACTCATTTGTCATTCGTAGATGCTATATTTAGTCTTTTTGTTAGTGACACAACCTATTTATTGCTAGTTATTTTTTCATAAATATTATTTTAATATTATTAAATAAAATCTCAATGTACACATTTTAAACGCAGTAGTCAACAAGTACAATAATATTTAAAAAAATATTTATTATACTGTGTTTTTGCTAAATTTTTAATTTACAGGGTACAACCATTAAGTACAACTTAAAACGGTATACAATTTTGCTGTTTTTATAAATTATAATAAATGAATGAAATTTAGTTCATTACAATTTTATGTTTATTTTAAACAAAATATTTAACATCTAAAGTTTGCTAGATTTTAGAATATAAACTTTATTTTTGGATTACTATTCAAATGTTTAAATTCAAACGTAATTGCTTACATATTAAAACAAATAGTCTTTTAAAGATATCCTCACGTCTATAAAGTTTTATATAATTATTATATATTACAGTTCAGTTGTGCGACTCTCATTAGTCAAGAAATTTTTAACGCAAGTCACCAAACTGTTTTATTAAAATTCTTTAATAATCTCATACTACAAAATTTATCTCAAACTTATTTTATCAGTAAGAAATGTGACTTATTTTTATTTGAGTTAATCTAAATGCAAATTAAAATTTTATCGCAATTTTTGAATAATATTTTAGAATTCTAACAACATTTTAATTAAAATTTCACAAACTTCTGGTGTGTTTTAAAGTTTAACTGATTTTTTATATACGGATCAATGTCAACCAATTCCGTATTTTTACGGAACATCGAACTTTACTGTAAGATTACAATATATATCTCAAGTTATTTGCTTGATTTTAAATTGTTTTTTTTCTTAGAAATGTATTTCAAAAAAATTGGAAAGCCCCGAATATAGTGACATAGTAACAAACGTAGCCGTGAAATTTATGTTTATTGCTTCAACGTTTTCATAAATATATTACAAAAATATTTTTAAAGTTAGTTTTTAGAGTTAAAAATTTAAGCTTAGATAAGATTGTGTAAAACGATTTAAATATAAATATGAAAGGTAACATGTTTATAAAGTACGAACAATAAAATTTAAATCGAACTCCGGAAAAAACAAATTCTAAAAATTTCACATGTTACGTTAAAATATAAAACGAAATCTGTGAGTTAATTGTGCTTGAAACTGTAAAACATTTATTTAAAAATTGATTTGTTGACAAAGATCTTGTTGTGATAAGTACAGTTGTTTTCTTTTGCTTTTTAAATGTAGTGTTATAGTATTAATGTAAAAAAAATGTTATACTAATATCATTTTTTTATTAGATTATGCTGTGGTGTTCTATATATTTTTATTAAAATAATATAAATAGTTATTTTTATTCTAGTAAAATACCTCAAAATTTTAGTTTATTTCGAGATAATATAATAGCAAATATTTAAATTTTTTTAAACAATTCCTTTTATGTTTATATTATAAATTCTAAGAAAAGATTCCAGGAATTGTCAAACGTCGTTGATAGATTGCTTTCTTAGCTAAACCGTTGTTATCTACCTCCACTTGTTTGTAAAAGAGATTATTGAGCCTAAACGTCAACAAAAAAAATGAATATACAGCATATCTAGCACATACTTTAAATCTCAGGATATTAATTGTAAAATGAGATCTAAAATGAATGTTTATTAGATACAGTGAGCTGTCTGAGAACATGGTATAGATTGTAATGGTTTTGCTTTTATTTATTTTTTGCAATATATGTAACATTATTAACATTATAGCAATTTAACTTTTGTTTTGCTAACTTTATTTTTGTTGACGCTTTCAGAGATGTTACATTTAGTACAAATAAAAATACTAATTTGCTGGTAATATTAATAACTGCTTTTTAATTTCCAAAATCTATTGCTTAATTATAAATATTTTTAAAATAATTTACCTACCAAACAATAAACAGCAAATCAAAATAATCATTTTTTTCCTGATTCAATTTGCTCTCATTCAATAGAAATTATTACAAAGACATATAAAATAAATGTTATCTTTATCGTTAGACAGTATCATTCATTTTACTTACATTTTTGAACCATTCAATGTTAGCTATATCTTTATTTTAAATGTTTGATCAATGTTTTTAATATATTTACAATTATTGCTTTTTAAATCAGAAACTTAATCTTTTTTTTCGTTATGTTTTTGATAATTCTTCAGTGTTTTTATTATCATATGTATAACTAAATGCTCTTCAATTCTTGTAAGGTGCGAATATATTATTATTATCAAATCTTTGGTAGTATGTTAGAACGTAGTTTTCCTCACCACTTGACACAAATAAAAATAAATTTTAAAAACATCAGTACATACATATGTTTGTAAAGTCTCCATTTTTTAATCCAGCTCTAGATTAAGAATACTATTTTTTGCTGCGCGGCAGTTCTGTTTCAAAAACGAGCCCAAAGAACGAAGTTTTATTAGCAGAAGCGCTGTATATCTAAACAAGCAAAATGATTTGTTCTAAATTAGTCGACAATTAATTAAATAAATAATTTAACATAAGAAATATATAATTATGTGTATTCTGTCACATGCAAAAGCTGTTATAAAAATTTTGCCCGGATAAAGAAAAATTAATAAAGAAATTGTCGGTGCTTAGTGAAGACAGTTATGTCAAAAACCAAAGGGCGCCAGAGAACTTTATAGCTCATAAAGAGGCTTCTGGACCTTGCCAACCAAAAAACCCGCTCCTGATGAACACAGATTGAACAAACCTTACCTTTATCAGAGTGTATTACACCAAAATCTGTAATATTAAATTTATTTTATAAGCCCGAAAGCCGAAGGAATAAAAACTTTTTACAAAATTTACAACTTTTATTAAATTTAAATTAAATACAAATAAAATATATAACTGTAACAGTTCGTCTGTAAAATAATTCAAACGATCAATCAATCGTAAGTGTCGTTAACTAATAGTTCTAATTATTGTGCGAAAAACACAGTCACAAACTTTATTTTGTTTAAATTCAACGCCTTTAAGCACTTAACTTAACGAAATGTAAAATCAAAATTGATATTATTTTTGTTATAAATACCTAAAATTTCTGTTGCGGGGGCGGGTTTTGGGTTGGTTATAAAGCCCTCTAAGAAATTTTACCCAAAAATTCGAGAAGTTTTAGATTTGCGATGGTACGTCTAAAGCTTATTGAACCGCTGCAAGGCAAAATGAAATAATACCGCACATAGTTAGCACACAATCAATGAGACTTTAATTGGATTCGGGCAAAAACCGTAAAACATATGTATTAGGAAAAAAAAGGACTGAAACCCACCGTAACTATAACCCCAAAAAGTTAACTCTAAAGTTTTTCAACTTGAAAAAACGAAACCTCTGAAAAAAATTACTAATATAAATAAACTTGATTTACCATTACTTAAATTAAAAATTGTGATGTCAAATTTTTAAGAAAAACAAAGGAGACAACAAGACGTTGACAAAGATGCGAAATTAAAACAAGTATAGCACGTGTGCCTATACGACGCCAAATAACTGCAGAATTGGAACGATAGTAAAATGTAAATATAACTCTAAATAGAGTTAGCATAAAGAAACAAATATAATATCGAATTTCTGGTATCTCAAAAACTAAATAAGAGTTGTCGGAAACATAAATCATATAGCAAGCTGATTATATACTGACTGACAGCACTAATAAATTACAAAATGTACCCGAAATGTATGACAAAAAAATAGGCCTAAATGATTCAAGTGGGCTAAATATGTGCTTAATAAACTAAAATTATATAATTAGGAAAAATTTAAAAACGTGAAATAACAATTCGAAATTACTTAAAAGGTTTTGAAGAACACAAAATAAATAAAACAAACTCAAATAACTGGTCTTTCACAAAAGAAAAAAAAACGGTAGTATATTAGGATCCTGCTACTAATTTCTAATTCTTAATAAAATATTTTTTATTATGTTCTAATAATCATTTTTTTATTGAAGTAGTAGTAGATCAGAAAACGGTACTCTTTAGTTGTGGCTGTTCTGTTGAATCTTTTGGCTAGCAGATAAATATTTACAAATTTTTTGATGTTAGATTCAAAAAATACTTTTCATTGTTCTTAACTGTCATAAATTCTAATTTTTTGCTAATGTAAACCGTCTTTGACAGTTTTTGCGTACTTATTATATATATATACGTCAAACCATTTTTGAGAAATTTTAAGACTTAAGGAGCCTTTTAGTCTCTTTTTAAACAATAAAATATTGTATGCAATTTGCACCTGTCTAAATTGAGCGTTTTTTCTCTTGTGGGCTTTTAAAATCCTGGTTTCACTCAGGTTTAAAAATTTCTACTTGTGAAAAAAAAACGCCGAATTTACAAAGAAACACGTTAAATAAATAACTATTTAAAATAATCGCCAAAGCTTTCCCTAAGATTAAAACGTCTTTTGGGCCGTGTTGATGTTGTAACCAAAGTTGCTATAGAGCAGTGTTTCCCAACCTTTTTTAGGGCATGCCTCACCTTAACATTTCTAAAATTTTTAGGCCCCCCATACATAATTTTTAACTTTTAACCCAAAGCGAAAGGGTTAAAGTCGTGTCGAGTCTATTTTTAAATTCTCCCCCTTAACTATCAAATTGCCCCCCTGTGTGGCGTGGGCCCCACGTTGAGAAACACTACTATAGAGAAACTTTTTTGTAACAATGGCATCAAACTCATATTTAACTTGACACGTAAAGTCTCTTAAATTCTTCCTTCTCTCAAATTCCTTGTTCATGTGGATAAGTTCATATAGTTAAAAATGGTCGTTTTGTCTTCACACGTATTTAAGAACACATTCGTTATATAAAGAAAAAAAATTTTCGATGAGGTCTCAGTTATTGCAAAATCTCCATTCGTCTATAGTAGGAAATTCAGATAAAGCATAGAAATCATTGAACACTCCAATAATTTTAATCTCTTCTTTGTTAAATTATCGTTTACTTTTTTAGTTTCCGATTTTTTAAGCCCTGATGAGACCCCTTACAAAAATGGGCTAAACGTTAGTAACTTCGGTTACAACATCAAAACGGTCTAAGCTAAGGGGACGTTCTAATCTTGTAAATATTTTTTTTTTACTTCCGATAGATTAGAAAAATGTACAAAAATATTTAAAGCATGCGTTTTTTTTTAAAGAAGCTCTAACAAATTGCTTCATCAGACTCAATTTGATGTAAGAAGGAACATACAAAACTTTTTTAAATATACAAGACTGACTTTTTTAATATTCTTTGTACCGACTTCATTCTTAATGTAATGATGTATTTAGTCATACTCTATATTAAAAATTAGCATAATTTGAAAGGACGTCGTTACAGTAAACTAAATCATTTTCTTACAGATCAAATCCTTTTTTCTATTTCAATATCACCATAAAAACGTATCAAAAACCAAAAATATTATATAATATTATTATAATATATTAGTCAAACTTAAATATTAGTAAATAATTGTAATACTTATGGTTTTATTATTAATATTAGATAATTTGATTGTTTTGTTGGGATACTTTAAAAAAATTGCTTGAAATGTTACTGGGACTAAATAACTAAATTAGAAAAACGAGTCATTAAGAAGAGAAGGACGTATTAAAAAGTTTTCAAGATTTTTATTTTCTTACTACTTACTTATTAAAGACATTTAACAATGTTGTAAAAGTTTTACAAATGTTACGGTTTACACTGTCTTATATTATTTTGTGAAAGATGTTTGATATTGAATTTTGCTATTGTAATGAAGTATCAAAAAACTTTCAAATAAATAATCAAATTATGTAAAATCAATAGAAACTGTTTAAAATATGTTTTTCATTATGCTTTATTTTAAGTATTGTTAGAGGTCTCATTTATTAATATTTAAGAATGTTGCCTAAGTTAAGTTTTTATAGTATATTATGTTACAAGAACAAAAAAATGTTTTTTGTACTATGCACTACGTCCGGAAAAAACAACAAAAAACCAATCTTTATTGAAAAGTTTTCCTTTTCGCACAAACGTCTAATTTATAAAACATCGTTTTTTGAAAAAAATTTTCCAAATTAAATCATATATATCAATAGTTAATTTAGCACAAACTTCTTGGCACTGAAATCGGCGACGCTAAAACGGCGGCGCTGAATTATCATCAATAGCATCAACACATCAAGGCAAAGTACTAGCGTTTTGTTTTTGGATAAATATGCACGTTCAGAAAAACAAACTTCTTCACCGACTGATGTTATACACAATGAAATTTCTTCGTTGAAAAAAAACTGGCTGTTTTTTAAACAAAAAAATTTTGCTGGAAATTCTGCAAATGTTATTGGTAATTTTCTGTAAATAATAAGACACTTGAAGTTGGTCATAGAACATTTTAACACTATGATTTTAAGACTTGCCCAAATAAAATATTTTTGTACCTTTACAAATCTATTACAATGTTAGTGAACATAAATCTTAACGGATTGTCAGTTTTCAAAACACTAAAGATCAATTTTGTTGAAAATCACGGACATGCTACAAGCGCACCTATTGGTTATTGAAATATATTGCAGATAAATAGTATATTACACTACGAGGGCCAAAAGTTGAATTTTCGCCCCTGCGCGTCATGATGCCCCGAGACCTTCTTGGTGCCCTTTTGACTTTTGTTTATTTTCAATTTGACGTTTGTTTTTGTTTTCTTTCGAGTTTTCCAAACAGTCACAGAGTTTTAAGTATAATGCACACCCATCTTTACTAAACACCGGCAAATATTTCGTGTATGTTATTTTCATATAGGTGATTTTTGTAATAACAGTTTTTGCATGTAACATGTTTTAAAAACTGTTTATTTTCTAAGTTTAACTTTAGTGAGCATGTGGTCAAGTTTGTAATTTTTTATAACTTTTTGTATTTCTGGTGCCACAAATATTCTGTCTTTAATTTATGTCTCACTGATTCTCGAAAATTTAATTTTCAGATACAATAACCTTATACCGTTTCGATATAGTGCTTTAAGAAAATTTTTTATACAGTGGTAGTAAAAATACGTTTTTAAGATCCACTAGTAATTCGGTGCTAATATTTTTTAGATCGTAGTGGTCATTTCTTTCTGTATATAGTGACGCACGGCGGTCCCATTTACACTAAACACAACAATATTTTGTCAACTTTAGTTCCAATCCAAGCAAAAACGCTCTCCACAAATTAACAATTCTTATTTTTTATGTATTGTAGGAAATATCACATATTCTCGTACGATTCCTTTATAATAATAGCATGTGCTATGAGTACAGATAAGTATTCGTTGTTGTAAACCAAAATTGCTTAAACAAAACAATGTATAAATATTTTTTGGCGTTTTCAAAGGTCACTTATATGCACATCATCTTCAAAAAAAATGCATTTTTTTAATCTAGATGTAGGAGTTTAGACTGTAATTTTGCTAATTTTAATTATTAATCCAAAACATTTAATTCAACCTGTGAAATGAAATGAGGTTTTATTGAACATCCTATAGATTGAAAATTTAGATAATTGTTGATTTTCTGTACAAATAGTCATATCATCAGTTGAATCACATTCAGATTCTTCTTTTTCTAAATTTCACAATTCTGTATGTTTTGAGATAAAAAGTTCTTTACTACACAAGCGTAAGTATAAATCAATAAAGTATGTAGAACACAAACGACGTTTTGTTGTAACTTTCTATACCGTTAAATGCCTACTATTGTTTACAATTTTCCAATACTCAGAAACAAAAAAATGAATAAAAATAATTATGTTTTGAAAAAATCTGAGATGCTATGGAATTATAAAAAGAAACATAAGTATTTATCCACATGTAAGTAACTACGAAATTGTTAGTTAGATAGTAAATATTACAACCGCGGTTGTGAATTACCTCGTACATTTCTACGAGATGACGTTTAGCATCAGATTTATTAAAACTTTTAACGCCCGAATAGAATAAAACTATGGCAATTTGTTTTATATAGTTAATAAAAGCTGCATTGCTGAAGAATCCAAATAGGACGAAACTGCTGTCCACTGGTGTCTAATGATGGTTTCTGCAATTATATAAACAAATTTTGTGTGTTTTGACAATATCATTGTTCTTGTTTAATGGTGAATACTACAAACAGATATATGGTGTAGCAATATGATCACTAATTTTTCTATCTATTGCTAATTATTTTATGAAACATTTTGAAGAAGAAGCTTTAAAATCTGCATCTTAAAAACCAAAGTTATGGTTTAGATATGTAGATGATATTTTTTGCGA
Source organism: Aquatica leii (assembly GCA_035610365.1). Classification (NCBI taxonomy): domain Eukaryota; kingdom Metazoa; phylum Arthropoda; class Insecta; order Coleoptera; family Lampyridae; genus Aquatica; species Aquatica leii. The sequence goes on along the minus strand of CM069436.1, from coordinate 79,805,152 downwards.
TGTGGTCTCATGGTGAGAATGAACTACAAATTTTTCTGCAATACGTTAACAATCAACATCCAAACATAAAACTTAGTATTAAAAAAAAATTAATGGTACCTTGCATTTTCTTGATGTAAATATAGAGAGAAAGCCAGATGGTACTTTAAAACATTCAGTTTATCAAGAATCAACACATACAGATCAATACATAAACGCAAATTCTCGCCATAGCTCAGAAAGTGAGAACGATTTGCACATTATATAATCGTGCAACGATAATTTGTCAGAAAGATAAATTACATTAGATAAGTAGAATTTAAAAAGTTTTTCCGGCCAAAGACAAGACCTATTTGAACAGATGATTCAACTATTAACCAAAACTTTGTTATTCTACTATTTGTTTCCGACAAAATTGGAAAAATACTAAGTAAACATAAGATGAAAGTTGATTATAATACTACAACTAAAATCAAAAATTTGTTGAATCCTATAAAAGCATGCACCTGTGGCAAGTTATATATTGACGAAACTGGTAGAACTATAGATACAAGATTAAAACAACATAGAAGACATCTTCGTTTAATACAACCTACTAAGTCTGCCATTGCCAAACATGCACTTGACACTCTTCATAATATAAACTTTGAGAAAACTATAACAATTTCTAAAACAAAGAACTTAAAATCAAGAAAAATTAAAAAAGTTATTGAAATTATTAAATATCTTAACAATTTCAATAGAGACAGTGGTTACGAACTGTCTGACACCTGGTTACCTGTTATTTCCTAATCTTAATGTGTCTACCAATTACACTAAAGCTACGTCTACAGTTTTTATGACGGTTCTTTTTAGACCTTCAAGCAAATGCTGTAGCTAAACTAACTTGCGTTTAGTTTTCTTACAATTTATTGTTTTTAGTTACCTTAGTTTTACAATTGCCAAATTAATTTTGTTTATACTACTTGACATAGAACTTAGCTCAAGTTAGAAAGCTTGCATGTAAATTCTATTAAATAAATACACTAGTTACCCTAAAAAAATCATTTAAATGTATTATGATAAAACCTTTATGTCTAAAAATAAAAATTATTAAATGTTAGACGGCAATTTTACAACAGGTTGGGTTATTGTAAATGGTGGTTTACTATGATTTTCTATTATTTGCTGTAATATCTTGTTTAATTTTTTTTAATTAAATAAATATAATTCTGTTTTATTTTTAGTTGTTCTTTGTTTACTAGAAACAATTTGAATGAAAAAAAACTAAAAATTGACAAAATTAATTAAATAATTTATTTCCATAATTGTGTGATTTTATTTTTGTAAATCTGTTAGGAGAAAAACCGTGTAAATACTAATAAAGTTGTAAACAATAAATGTTTAATAAACAATTGAGTAAAACCATGAATTGATACAATCAAAATAATTTTTGGATACTTAAAAAATAATAAAATGTGATCACATTAAGCGACGTGCGCTGTTCTCGCTTTTGACATTTTACTTTAACACATTTTTACATGTTTAGTAAATTTTAATTATTGCTTTTTAGACAATTAACATTTTAAAATTGTATACTTTTAGTTTGGTTACTATGAAATTATAAATAAATACAAAGTAGTAAACCTTTCTTTTTGCTAACATGACGACAAATATTCAAACCGTAATAAATAAATAGACTAAATTATAAATTATGGGTTTATTCAAATAACGATTTAAGAAAGCTAGTTTGTAGGTGCTACTTTAAGACTTGTATAAAGGAACATAGATCATTGTCATAAACGTTCCAGTTGACGTGGTATATAGTTAACCATGTAAAAATTTTATCTGTAATTCGCTATTGAACAAAAAAGAATGTGTAACTGTAGTTTCAAACTACATTTAATTATTTAAAATCGTATAAGTTGGTTGACTGCTAAAATATAACACAGAAATTAGTGTTTAATTCAAAAAGTGCTGTGTTTAAATTGTGCTCGTGAGTAATCACTTCGACATTAATAGTAAGTGAGTAATTTTACTACATTTATAAGCTTAGCCAGGGACCCTAAAGAACACAAACAATAAACTCTAATTAGACTATTAGAAAACATTTACTATGCAAATTACAAAAGCTAAATTTATTGGTTTTAATTAGAGCATCGAAGTAAAAAAAAAGATTGCGTTTACATGCACTAAAATTTACAATATTCTATGTGTTAAGAACTTCTGCTTGACCTTCACACCGATAAAATAATATATATTTATCTGAAATTATATTAGATTATGCAAATGGGTATCAGTTGTAGCTATCATATACGTTAATAAACATTTGTCTTACCTAACAGAAACATTATTTGTAAACTCAATTACTGTTTAAACACGATCACCTTACAGTAATTTTTAAAATTAGATATGTGCCATCTTTTTATAAATATAACGCAGATTAAATGTGAATTGTTCAAATATTGGTGAATTTTAAGAAGAAAAATCAAACTGTTTGCAATAGACGGTTCTAACATCTAATTAACATTAATACCTAGCTGTCAAAGTTTCCTATTGTATGAAATGATGTTAAATCTAGTTAGAAACGTAATTGTTAACAATGTAAAACGTTACGCATATGTGGATAATTTCAATAACTTTGAAGTTTACTCCTTTCAGAAATGTTTTATTACCATAGGTGAATTGCTAAACTTTGCGTAAAAGTAATAAAAATACACTTAAACAAATTGCTAAAATATGTATTTATAATTTAATGGAACAATCAATTATTTTAAATTATAGTTTAGTATTTTTTTTCTAAAAGTATATTATATTTTTCTATGAAAAGATGTCTTTAAAAGTTTCATCAAAGTTTTTAATACAGTTTAAACTTTTATAATCAATTAATAAATACAATACACGTTTCAAAATAAATAATATATAAGCAAATTAACTTACAGCAATAGTAGCTAGTAAATTTTAATGTGACAATTAAGTTTTTGTGTATTAAAACATTAACAGAATAAAACAATAACTAAAGCAATATTTTGTATATGTATGTATATGATTATACAACAGAACTCGTACGTAAACCTAACAATTGATTTTAACGTACATTATAATTTGCAAACTATGTTAATCTTTAATTCCGTATAAACCAAACCGTACGAATATTTATTTTTCACTTTGTTATAATTTATTCATAATGTCTAGGCTACAAGATACGTAAACATATTTATAATAACCGGAGCGGTATGGATTAATAACGCCGTCTTTTTGCGCCCTCAACTCAAAAATTATATGTTTTTTTAAATTTTTGTTTAGATTTAGATAGTAACAAAATTTCTATTTTTTGTGCACATTAATTGTGTTTTTAAAATCAATTTCACCAGTAAATAATTAAACGTCAAACTATTTATTGTTTTAAAGTACTAAATGCACTGGTAATAGAACTTAAGTAAATGTCCCTTATCTTATCTTATATGCACTACTGCCAGAGGTTCTCAGGCTGAATCACGTTGAGTTCCGGGCGTAATCATCCCATAACGCTTTTGGTGCATAAATAGCCATTGAATAAATTTTGTGACATAACGTATTATATTATCCGTATTAACAAATTAGTGCATACTTGATTTTTTAATTTTTGAAAAGTTTCTACAGGATGACAAGCTTCTTAAGTTTCTTGTTACGAAAACCTTGTATGCGCAATAAATCTAGTGGACTGATGTTACATACTTATGAGCAACTTAGCAAATTTGAAATCACATGATGGGGAAATACAGTAGCGTACTTTCTATGTACACAAACAAGAACGGATTAAAAACTTTTAAAATAGGCAGGTACAGCATTAGAAAACATCAAACATAAGCTCTCAAATTTTTTTATAAGCACTTAAAAAGATGTTTAATAACTTTATTATAAAAATAAAAAAAGACACATTTTTTAAATAATTCTATGTTGCAACTAACTACTAAGTATTTTTTTTTAATTATCTGCACTTAATTATAACCGTCTATCATTGAGTAGATATTTTAGTTTCAAAAAACTGCTTTTGGTTTCAACAGCAGCATAATTTTTGACCAATTGATTGGTTAAGACCAATGATTTACTAGGTGTTATAGTAGTTTTTTTTTATTAATGGCGTAATAATTAGTAGCAAAAATCCATGTTTCCCATCGTGGTTATATAAGTTGAGGTAGTAATGGCAATTATGGTCCCATTTCTTTAAGCAATGCTTTCCTGTGTGGTAATTTCAAAAATATTTTTTTAATAGATGAAATTAACATATTAACTTTGTAGAATTGTGCGCAAACTTTCTCCACTACTCGATGTAACTCGTGAGCGACACATGTCATGTGCAATATGCCGAAAAATAAAACCTTTAAAGCTTTTGCTCCTTTAATCATTTATGAATAGGCGTCGGTGATAAATAGTAATATATTGCCATGCCAAACTTTTTTGGGCCACAGAAGTGACATAAAAGTCAAAAATATTTGAGCAATTGTAGTACTATTTCTTCTTTTCTTTTAAGCTCACTTGTATTTTTTTCATGACATCTTTATAAAGCAGGCGCAGGCAAATACTTTTAAGCGCGGGCCAAAATGAAATTTTCAAAATATTTCACAGGCCGGAGGACTATACCGCTTACGTACAAAATCGCATAAAAGAGATTAAAAAATTGCTTGCGGGATTTTTCAACGGGCCGGGTAAAGTAAGCAAAGGAGCCGGATGCGGCCCGCGGGCCGGCTTTTGCCCACCCCTGTTATAAAGTATATCATCGTAATTTTTTCTTAACATTGATTCATTTGGCATTTTCTCTTTAGTGTATTTTAAAAAAACGCTTGTACCTTAAGACATTTAAATTTTTATGACGGAATTTCGACACAAAAGAATGTTCAAAACAAATTAAATAAAAAATCTGGATTTTTTTAAGTTTTTCTGTACATATAAAGAATTAGAAAAATTTAGATGTCGCATTTTTAACTTGGAACGCCATTCTTGTGGATTTTTCCGCTCACATGCTGCGCAATAAAATATGTTTTTTAATTGTCGGATTTTTTGCAAACTTTGCATAACAAAATTGATCTCTCTGTTTGAAAAAACTTTAAATTCAACAATTTTTTTAATTCTTACAGTCTGAAGAGCGTACTTTTGGCATTATTAAAAACTTAAATGGCAGTGCATAAACAAAGGCAGTTAAATACATTAAAAAATTTTGTTTGTTTGTTGTTTAAATAATTATTCTATCAGTGCCGACAAAAAAACCAAAAACTTTAAAGTCAAAAAAGCAAAACCGGCGGCCGCCAGAAAAGTTTCGTCTCCAAGAAAAAGCAGCCGTGTTAATGCGCGAACAAAATTAAGATAAACGATCGATGGTGGTGGAAAAAAAACCATTACGAGACATTCTCGTTTGACACGTTGACAGTGAAACAAGCAAAAATGTTTTTTTTCCATATCTGTTACGATTGACATTTGTTTCATATTTTAAACTATTTTGAAAACTGACTTATATTATAGTTATTTGCTGCCAGTTCTAACTACTATTTGTCTGCTTTAAAATTTCTGTTTTTCGTTAAGTGCTTATTATTTTATGTCATTATTGTTGCACCAAAATTGACTCATCTTTTCAGTCAGCTTATGTTCGACACAAGTTACAATTGAATACTTTTGTCAATTAGTGCGAGAGGCATTTGTGTGACACGACTGATGGTGAAGTGGTTTTTTGTAATGTTTTTAACATGCATACAATTTTTTTTTAATAAAAACAGTTTGTAAAATTAATGAAACAAAATTATGAAGGTTGATAAAAACATTTAGATCTTCGGTTCATCTGTTTTGGCTACTTCCGTATCGGAGATGGTTGTGGCTTGCGATAATAGCCGGAGTAGAGTGGTGAGTCGGTGCCCTGCGCCACCTTTCTTTGCAAATAGAAATGTAAATTTGAGATAAGAGAAAAAACGAAGGGTATGTTGTGACAAAACTATTCCCACGATTTGTTGTGACCAGCAGCACACACACAAAGAATAGATAGAGATAAAGTAATACCCCGATGTCTAGTTCACTAAATGTTCATTAGTAATACATTGAAATTAGTCCGCATATTATTGGAGTTGATAAAACATGTGAAGATGGCGGCACAAATCTTAGGTTTACTACGTGTCATTGGAATCCGAGTCGGTAGCGAAGAGAAGAAGTAGGCGCCGCTTGAGTTGCTACGTGTCCATGTGTCACTTTTAGACAAATGCGTTGATAAAATTAAGTAAGCACTGATCAATAGACGCTGTTGCTGTTGTGTTGCAGTCGTGTTGTGTTTTTGGTGTTGTTATTGTTGTTCCGTTAACGTGCAAAATGCACAGATTCACTTAGGCTAAATTCGCTGATATGCACTTTGTTCTTGGAAAAAACCCATATTATAATTGTACTATGAAAAATACTCAAATAGACAACTTCTAAACGCTGTTGATCAACGCCTGCAGGATAAGAAGTCTTTCAAAGAACAAAACATGACCTCGGATAATAATTATGGGTTTGAAAACCTGCATTGGAGTAGACGGTTTTAAGGCGGTTTGAACAGAATCTATTAATTAGTACGCGCGTTGTAGCTATAAAATTGCATGTCTCCTGCCATACAGTATAGCAAATTATCCACAAAAATTTACAACATCCATTCAAATTACAAACATTTCAATCAGTCGCTACAGAGGACTTCCGATACTGTCAGTGGTTTTTAGGACAGATTGTAAGCACGCCCAACCACGTGTTGTTTACTTATTTACATATTCATTCACAAAAGAACTTCAAAGTCAAGTGAAACAATGACACTTGCCTGAAATAAAGTAACATAAACCGTATTATGCCAGTGCTCAGGAAAGACTGGATGGGTTATATATTAGATTTCGTGATTGCTTAAAAAACTCGAACGAAAACAAAATCAAAAAGTCAAATCAAAGAGCGCCAAGAAGTAGTAAAGCTCAATGAACTTCTCGCCCTTGCCAACCACAAGCCCGCTCTTGAAGGATACACTCTTAATGGACTTACCTTAATAGAGTGTATCTCACTAAAACCTGAAATGAACAGTTTACATAACGCGGAGACCGACGGAATTAAAAGCTTGTTTACAATTTAACTATTTACCATTTATTTGAACAAAAATTACTCAAAACAAGAAATTGAAACAAACAAAAAAACTATTTAAATAACGCATAATAAAAAAATTTAAGTAAACATGAAAGTTAAAAATTAAAGCAAATTGGATAATAGTATTTTAAAAAAACAAACAAAAATATAAAAAACTGAAACAAACAAAATAAAGAAAAATATAATAAAAAAAAAAACCAATTAAAAATTTTACTAACTAAAGCACGGCCGTGTGCGCATTATATAGATATTAATTCAATACAAAATGAAATAAATTAATTTATTTTAAAAACAGCATAAAAATTTTAATAGTTAATTTTCCGGTTAACGTCTAACAAATTTTTAACACAACGAAATTTTGTCACATAGTTTTAACAAATGCGAACAATAATCATTAATTACATTATCGATGGAATCGTTAATTCGCAATACCCATTTTTCTTAAAAACCAAAGCTTTTAAGGCACTTAAACGCGTAAATAAAATTTACAAACTTTAAATAATTGGTACAAAATAAATACCTTAAATCGTCGTCGTCGTAAATCCAGGAAAGAACTTGTGGTTGATTCTGGGTTGCCAGATGTAACCAGGAAAAAACGTTGAAGGGAGCCCCCCCAGAGGACTATGTACCCTCGGAAGGTTCTTAACAACCGCCACCAAGGCGAAGATATAACCGCGTCGTACCGCTCTACGCACACGGTTCTACATTACGTAATATAAAACTGAAAGCGCGTGATATTCTCTTAAAAGCCGTAGATTTTACGAATTAGGAGAAACAAAACTCTACTAACTGCACTAAAAATTCACGTCATTGGTAACATGAAGTTTACATAAATGTTTTTTTACAATTGGAACACGTAATGTATCACATTTACATAAATTGAAAAAATTTATATCGTGCATGTGTAGTGCTTTTTGATTTCATTTCACTCGTACTGGAGTATAACGGCGATTGCTTTTTTATTCCGTGATAACTGTTTTCTGGGTTCTATATATAGAGTTACTAGTAGTTTCCACAGTGCTTTTAAGCAAATTCTTCTTTATAAAATGCAAGTATTTATTTTTGCTGTATACAACTTGACAGTGTTCAACTTTAAAAATTTTTAAGGCTATTCTTACATGTGGCACCAAGCAACATCGTGTCGAGGCTGGGAGCTGGCTGTTAAAATTTATAATCGAAAAAGTTGAAAGTGGCATACAAGAGTTTGTCTTTTATTCAGATAATTGTGGTGGCCAAAATCATAATCGTTTTATTTATTGTCTATACATGTATTGTGCTTCTATGTATAACGTCAAAATTACTCACAACTTCTAGAAAAGAGCCATACACAGAATAGACTCGGTACACAGTACCATAGAACGTGCCTCTCGTTATGTAAATGTTTATCAAAAAACTACTTGCAGAAACAACTAGGAACTAGGACAAACTGTCTTGACAAAAAATTAAATCTATCTTCACAAACCTAGAACACCAATACATACTTAAGTTTAAATATAACTTCTTTAATATTTTTTTATATATCCCTCCTTGTACAAGTAATTTAAATTTAATTTTTTTATAAAATCCCAATAGGAGGACGTGTAAGGAGAAAATTAATTTCTTTGGATTATATTCTGTAGGCGACGTTTCACAGACTGCAGTGTCTGCTTCATCAAGCCTTCAATTATCCAATAAGGTAATGGAAAATTAAGTAGTGACTACATTAACACCACGAAAACTTAACTTTATAAAAAAATTATAAAAACTACCCACAAAATTAGTATAAATGAAGTAATTATAAAAAATAAACAATTGCCTTCCAAAAAGAGGTTAAAAGAGTGCAGAGTAATTTTTTTTATTCTTATGGTGTTAAAAAAGTTATTAAGATAGTAAACCTTCTATAGGCTCTCCTGTAAAGTTAAACATTTGTACTTAGGTTAGTTATGACCTCATGTGACGTTTTGATAGTAAATTAAATTTCTAAACATTAAGTGGTAACTTGCTTAAATACATTTTTACAAATAAATAATAATAATATAAATAAAATAAAACGTTATTTTTATGTTAAAAGCTTAATTCTGTAAATTAACGGTTTATTGGTTTAATACACTTAAAAGAACAATTACTACTAAATTCCGTTAATATTTTATCACTTTTTGTGTACTCGGAGGGTATATAATTGTCAATAGAGTTCTAAACAAACATTTTAAAAAGGTTTCACGTAGAGAAGTTTTATACAGCAAGTTTTTATCAATACATGTATTTACAATGTTAAATCTACCGATTGCTAAAATTAAAACGTTTTACATTTTTTCTAGATCAAAATATTTAAATTTTTAAATTGTTCGTTTCAAGTAAACAAAATTTAATTGTTGGATTTTTTAAATTTTTGCTATGTTTATTTTACTTGTGCTTGTATTTTTTTTATGCAGTTTTGTATTATTTCGTTTTTTTTTCTAAGCATAGCCAAGTTGCATAAGTTGTATAATGAGACAAATAACAACCAAAAGGTTACACCATCAATGTTTTCTAGAATTTTTCAAAAATACTTTAACATAGGCTTTGCATCACCAGTTTTAGATGTGTGCTTATTGTGTTAGAGCTTAAAACATCAAATCACAACAGATTCCAATAAAAGCATAAAAAATGCACAACTTTTATGGAAACCATAATTCGCTTTGATCTTTTCTTTTGACTTACAGCAGGTTCAGCACCTACCACATACGCCAATATCGGATACTTTTTACGCAAAACTCAGTTTTACGTACTTTGTTGTGTTAACATAAAATTAAAAAAATCTTGTTTCTTTAAATAGGGTATAGACTAAACAGGGAGAGGTTCTGTGAATATTGGTTCCGCTTTCTTATATCACACAGATTCACTTAATTTAGAAAGAGTCAAAGGCATTAGGTTGTTTTGTAATGGCTGCGGAAGGCAAAACAAAATTCCAATATTATACACACACTATATTATTGGCTAAAAGTTAAAACATCTGTTAGAGTCTCAGAGATTCGTATCACATTTTTTGTTTGTGGCCAGAGTTTTTTGCTTGCAAATAGAATGTTTGGGCGTGTATAGAAGTGCATCGCAAGATTCCAGTGATAAAACAAAAGCTCAATACAAAACCATATATCAGAAGCTTGGTAAAGTGAACCAGCTTGGCACCGACTGGGTTCTTTATGACATTAAGTTACTACAAATCAATTTAGAGAAATTAAGTGGAATTCTAGAATTAAAACCAATTTATATACAAAAGACGTCAAATGAGTGAATCAGAATATTAAGTTACCAGAATTACAAGTTCAAAAACCTTAGAGAAATAGGAAAAAAGTTAATTAGATCTAGTAAAATAAATAGACACCTGATGTTCGATCGTAAAAAACTGTACAACTCCACACATGAAAAAAAGAAATCACTGAATTATCTGTTAAAACAATACAGTAAAACGTAGATGGAAGATAAAACGCTAAAGTGGCACAAGTATTTATTATTCGATGAAAACTTAGCATGCGTCGAAGAAGCTGAAGACAGTCCTTGTGACTGTTTGGAAAACGATCATAATAAACATATTTACTAATACTCAAGGAATACTAAAGTACAATTTGTTTGTGTGTATGTCATTTATAAATGGTATATTATAATAAATTTCTTAGATTTTTATGCATGCAGCTTCTTTAACATTGTAGCATCAAACTTTTCTCAAGAAGAACAAAACGTTTTTAAAGAAAACCAAACAAAGCGCAATATATGCATCAAATTTTTACATATAAAATTGTATTTACAAGTTGCATGTCGTTGACACCCCAGTACTTTAGTTGCGATTTTCTCACTTCAGTTCAGTTCAACTTCAGTTTTCGAAAATATTGTGTCACAAGTCTCGGTGTGCTAATCCTACAATAAATTAAAAAAACGCCAAAAGAAGTAAATAACACCCAATACAGACCTTGTTTAAATCTGTCAATCACTAAAATAAACAATTTGCAAAAACACAGATTCTAATTCTAATAATATAATTATTTTCAGCAAGAGAGAATAGGAATTAAAAAAAGAGATAAAGGTAGACCAACAGCAGTTAAAACAATATCGGTGTAGGCTTTTTCGTTCAGGCAACACACTATACAACTAATTATATTCAATTGCTAACAAACGTTGTAAGAGAATGCTTTTAATTTAAACATAAAAATTAAAACAGAATAGATACAGAAAAAAAAGAAATTTAGACAGCGGTCAAAAACAACCCTCTAAAATCTCATAAAACGCAAAAAGTAAAAAAAAAGCATCAATATCAAACCGATCTTGAATGGTGAAAAGTGGTCAGCAGACGGTATGAGATTCTTCCATCAAAAAACCTAACAGACCGTAAAAATGTAAGACAACAAAACCAACTCAACCAAAAATATTCTGATCAAAAGTCCACTACCTAAAAGTAGAGAAAAAAATCAGCAAACCAAAACTCGCAAACACAAAGTTTCAAAAAGCTCAACACTCTTGAGTGTACTAATCAAAGCAAAACACAAACCACGTAACACAAAACAATGCCTAAAGAAAGAAAAAATAGTAAAAATAAATTAAAAAAAAATAAGAAGCTTCACTTGCTAATCAAGCAAGCTGAGCAACTGAGCAAGAAAAAAAAGTTACTAAAAAAATATGTTCAATCAACAAAAAATAAAAAACAAAAAAAGTAAGAAACACAATAAAGAAAGAAAAGAAACAAGCGGAAAATAGTAAGACAAGATGTAGATGTATGTTTCCTTCTTCTCTCTGTAGAAAAAACCAAAGGGAGTGACCAACTTTTTAATACCCAACTAATCCCACGTTAGGCGCCAAATATTGATACGATAATTTTCTAGTAACTTAAAAGCAAGCGACTAAGTGAATTTAATTTGGTAGTAAATAAAACCTAATACAGACCTTGTTTAAATCTGTCAATCATTGAAACAAACAATTTGCAAAAATATAGATTCTAACAACAACGTTATACACAATTTAAATTTAAATTTAAATATGCAGTTCCAAATAAGTCGACAATCGACAATGATAGTAACGCATCGCAAAAACGTAAAATATAAGCACTAAAACTTACCAAACCAACAATTCTTCGTCACAAGTAGTAACGTTCACTACTTCTTTTTATCTGATTTAAGAACAAAAATATGCGTGGTATATTCGTTTATGTACGACGGTTAGTGCTATTTTGCATTTGGTTATCACTATGTTCAAATGATCGAAGAAACTTGACGGATGTCACGTCAACGTACTCAACGACAATACATAAGATTTCAGATGATATCAAGTCTGTAAAAGTAAATTTGAGTCAGTATGATCTACGTTATAATTACATAAAATAAGTTATAGGCTGACGGTTAATGAATACAATTGAAATTACATAAAATCAAAAGTATACGATACTAAGAAGTAGAACATACAAGGCTGACCTAATTAAAGTTGTAAATATAAATGGGAGAAGATATACTAAGTAATATGCATAAAGTTGATTGATTAGTTAGAAACAGGCGTGAGTTCTTTCTTGTCCTTTCCGATTACATAAAACGAAGTGGACTCCGCAAGTTACATATTCCGCAAGCAGCCGGGTACAAAGACATCGTGGCAACCAACGAAACTTGCAAAAAAAATTAAAAAACAACGTGACGACGCCATTTTTGGACTTGTTTTCCTTCCTGGAACGTCGCGTAATCAACCCAACCGCCGAATCCGATCAATACCGGGAATACGTTTTTTCCCACCACATCCGTTAAAAGCGTAATAGAAATTACTAACGAGAAAGATTCAGCAGAAAGAAAAATTATTTAAATGTCGTGAAATAGCACTCAGATACACGAAAAAGTAAAGAGCAAGTAAAATGATAGTTATTTGCTGTATTGCGTTTATCCCCACTGGTAAGGTGATTTGACAATCAGTAGCGGCGTGTAAACCAGTGCAGCCGTTATAATTTAAAATAAATACTTTGACAATTTCAAAATAACGACATGTAAAACAGCGTTCTATTAGTTCAGCTACTATTGTTTTGCAAAAATCTAAATCAACTTTTTGGTTTATATTTTTTTGATATAAAACAAAATAAATATATTGTCGTGTAGATGTTTATTGTTAAAAGAATAGTAATTGGTTTTCTATTTTATCGTTTCAGTTCAAAGTTTTTCTTTTTGGTATACAATTATTTTGCCGCGTTTTAGTATTGTTTCAATTTTTTTGTGCATATCTTTTTTGTTTATGTATGAGAAAATTTGAAAGCTGATGAAAAGTATAAAAATCGTCGATTGTTGAACAATATCTTTGGTCTAACAATCGGTTGAGTAAAGGCAATACAATTTTGACATGGTTTTATATTTTTTGTTTACAAGCGTGATTTTTTTTTTGTATAAATAGGTATAATACTCATTTTAGAGTTCAACTCCAAAACGACCACTTTTTAGAGATAAATATTTAATTTAGTTTAATCTGTTTTTATATGGTATAAAACTTGCATTGAACATTATAATTAATATGTTTAAAAATTGACTAATGCTCATTGCACTGGTTACTTTTAGAAGTATGAATTAACTAAGCGCCGCTTAAATTAACTAACCCTTAAATTCATTTTCGGTTGCACCGTCTCACTGCAGTTTAAATAAAAACGCTAGAAAACAAAGGTTGGCAAAAATAAAGTTTTTCAAGAACCAATGCATACTGAAGGTAGTGGAAATTACAAAAAACATTAAGAATTAGTTCAAATACAAACAATAGTACAAAAAAAAACAATCTGTTTAAATTATTGCCTAAGCCTGTAGATACAAAAAAAAATACATATGAAAAATTATCCGAAGAGAAATGCACACACACACTACATTCACAAACACGGAAAACCATTACAGCTCCTCCAAGTTTTGTCAGTGGAGTAGAAAACAGCTATATTACAAAATTATTAAATACACTAGCTGCCAATGATTAAACTTTAACAATTCTCAAAAACAACTACACTAAAATACAAGTGTTGAAGTCCAAAAAGTATCCCATAATTATGGATGTATTGCTAAGGAAAAACTATGAAAACCGATCAACTGAAAGATAAAAGAAGTGATGCTAAAAGAGATACATCCAACTACAGATACAAATTTAGTTTAGAGTGAAAGTGAAAATAAGGGTCACATGGTGCTTAAAATCAATAATATTCTAAGGACACAACAAAACAATGACAATAATATTAATGTTTAAACGTCATCTTTCATGGTAGAATTAGAGCAACAAAACAATAACAAGGCTATCTATAAAGTTAAATTCGTACGGTACATGTGTGATCGTTTCGAGCAACCTTACAAAAAAACGCGACATTTTTTAATGCATAAAATGCGAAGCCCTTGGGCATACTAAAATTATTGTTATAGACAGCTAAAATGCGTTCAATGTGCAGGAAACCATCTTACCGCCGATTGTACGTAGACCGAAAAATGAAAATATGCAATATGTCATAACTGTAAACAAAATTATTCTGACAGTTATAAAAAATGCATTGTGCGGAAACAATTGCAACAGAAACTATCATCATTCTCAGAAAAAAAGCAAATACGGGTGCAAGAAAACCTATATTACAAAATCTCGGTATTTCCCCCAATCTTTCATCAACGCAAACAAGTTACATCTATCTACAAAGATTACAAAATAACCCACTAACAAAAAATTTGGTTCAACTTCCAGTAACTCTACACAACGATCGCATAAACAATTTAGAAGAAATAGTGCCCAAACTAACAGAAGGAATGGATACAACATTAAATATTATCACTGCTTTTATACACAAAACTGACAACGGCTAATTTATTGAAAATCAACAGCTGAAACCCTAACAGCTTGGCACAACAAAGTTAAGAATTAAAAACATTTTTATTATATCAAAATATAAATGTTATGTTTATTTGCAAAACACATATTACCAGCAAAAACTATTTAAATGTTCCTAGTTACTCAGTTTACGACACACCACCTCCATACAACAAAACTTATGTAGGTACTGTCCTCCTAATAAAAACACCTATAAACATCACAAAAACAAAAACGACACAAAAGACTATATTCAAGCTACCACCGTTACTGTACCTGATTATATTGGACCCATCACGTTATCTTCTGTGTATTCTCCACCAAAACACAAAATTACAAATCTTTTGATGCTCTTGAAAACAGATTTATCAGAGAAGGGAATTTCAAGGCCAAGCATCCATTGTAGAGTTGCAGATTAAACACAACAGCGCTCAGGAGAATACAACCCTACCTAGCAATGCTACATATTAATTTAACCACATGGACTACGGGCGAACTCAAGTGCAGCCCCGCAGATAGAAGACGTATTCCAGATCTGCTGGATTGTTTTATATCAAAATGAATACTAACTACACATCTATATACAAACATAATACATAAAGTCAGATTTTATACATTATGCAATAGTAAAGAAAATGGTGTCTGTTCACTCAGCAAAAACTGCTATAACTTTTCACTCAAAAATAAAGAAAAACTAGATGCAGCTTTAGCTATACAGACATGATCAGAAATTTGCAACAAAATATTTGTTTTCACACCGTCAAAGAAAAAATCATAAAAAAACTAAGTCTAGATCTCCTCAAGATACATCCAGCTACAACAAAACAACAAAAGCATTACAGCAAATGTTAATAAAAAAAAAGAACACAAGTTTTTGTTTGTAGAAGGCAACAAAAATGATCAAGCGTCCCCGCCAACACAATCTTCCAATAAAACTTAAAAATGGCAAATTGGCTAGAACAAAGACAGAGAAAGCGCAATTATTTGTAAAACATCTCAAAAAAACAGTTACAGAGGAGGAAAAAAAACAATTCGCACTTTTTTAGAATCACTTTCCAAAATAAATTCTCTACTACAAAAATTTAAAATACAATAAGATAAACAAGTAATAAACAAACCACATAACTGATCTATTAAATGCAGCCCTAAAACTAAATTACTTTCCAGCTTTTTGAAAAACAGCAGAAATCAATGTCATCTGTATACCAGGAAAAGATTCTCAAAATGCTGCATTTCATAGGCCAATCAGCCTGCGGCCAGTTATTTTGTAAGTATTTGAAAAACTTTTCTTTAAAAGATGATAGTCAATACTGGAACACAAACAAGTAATCCCTAAACATCAATTCCGATGCAGGAAGAATCATGGAACTATAGAGCAAATCCATCGAGTAGTACGCCAAGTAAACTCAAAGATCAAAAAAGGCAGATACTACTTATCCGTACCTGTTCCTCGATGTATTACAAACCTTTGACAAGGTTTATCATCTTGGTTTATTTTATGAAATTAAACAACAGATACCACATTACGTTGACCGTCTACTACACTCATACCTACAAGGCAGGCAGTTCTACGTCAGATACAAAGATGAACAACAAGTCTTAAAATCATCACGTCAGGCGTTTCACAAAGGAGTATTTTGGATCCAATCTTACATCTGATTTTAGACTTGCCAGTGCGGCTAGACACAAACGTAGCAAGTTTTGCTGATGATTTCATAGTAATTGCATCACAGAGATCCTAAAATTGCTTTTGTTATGATCCAAAAAAATATTTAAAAAATCGAAAAATGGTTTGAGTACTGGAGAATCAGAATTAATAAGGATAAACATACACATATAACTTTTACCACAGAACGTTTGATTTGCCCACTAATATACTTGAATGAAAAAGTTATACCTTAAAACAAGAAAATCAAATACCTAGGCATGAATTTCAATAGACGTCTAACTTAGAGACCGCACATTGAAGCAAAAAAGAAATAATTAATATTAAACTTTAACAGCTTTATTGGTTACTAGGAATAAAATCGCAACTAATATGGAAAACTAAAGTGCTTCTATATAAAGTAATAATAAAACCTATATGTAATTATAGATTCCAGTTGTTCAGCTGCTAACTCCAACGTCAAAATGCTAGAAAAGTTTTATTCAAAGATACTCCGCCAAATCACTAACGCCCTATGGTACGTAACCAATGGATTTCTTAGAAGAGACCTAAAACTACCTACCGTAAAAGAGGTACTTAGTTTAAGTGTTGTGGATCGTATTGTAGTAAATTAACAGTGTATTCTAATCAGTTAACGCCCAGACTTTCAAACAAGAAACATGATATACGCAGATTTAAACGCTACAAGCTTTTGAACACTGTTACTAGATTTTAAATACCATATAGTAGTCTAGGTCTAGAACAATCGCTAACCTTACGGTACACGCGTCATTACTTGTAACATGACTACACGCGTCGGACTGTCAGTCCGCAATTTTTGAAAATGTTTTTTTTGTAATCGAATGGGATTGAATGTCAATAAAAAAATTATTTTTATTTGTTTAGTAACAATTCAAGCACAGAATAGACTGATAATCGAGTTTTCGAGTCCGAAAGGTACTGGGATCGGCGACTCCGAGGACCGCGAAGATTTAAAACTACACAGAAATGTAAATTCTTGCGGACTGTCAATCCGCGCGCGTGTACCGGAAGGTTAACAGTGTCAATCAACTAAAATAAGTCTTTTTGAGATGCAGTTTAATTTAGCAGGAATCAATGAATGACCTGCTCACATATAATGTAAATAATTTAATATTTGTGAGTTCATTTATTCACTGTCTCTGGACAGATTATATATAAACTTGGAGTGAATTTTTAAAAAAATTATCAAAAATTGTTTATAGGTCAGAAGACATATTTAGGCATTCAAAAAAAGTTAACTTAGATACAAACAAATGTATTATACTTTAAGTAAATAACAGGATAACTAACAACATGATTATAACAAAACATTAATAAATGACAATAACATTAAAACGTCAATAAGCTTTTTACATTACATGACAAAATTTATAAAAAAGTAGAAACAATTGTGCACGATAATAATTATAAAAAAAAACACCCGAAGATTAAAAAGCTTACAACAAACGGTTTTTAATCTTATTAGAAATACCAATAATGCTATGGTTTTAAAGACATTTTATTCAATTAAAACATTGTTAACAGCAATAAAAAATAAATATTTTCAAAGTCTTCACGTTGAAGCATAGAAAATGTCCTCTCGTGTTAGTAAATGTACCTTACAGTTTGCATATTAGCGTCCCCGTTTGTTTTCGTTTAAAATTGCTTATTCTCATTTCTGTCGCTTGTTTATAAAATTTAATGTGTGTTCAATTTACTGTTTTACTTATAGACAAAATTCTATGCAATTAAAATTTTATGATTTTATGAAAACTTATTAATGTTGTATTAAGATATAATACAGATTTTTAGTGTTATTGGAGTTTTTAAAAAAATGATTGTATTATAAAAATTAAAAATATTATAAACAACAGAAATGATATTAAAATAAAACTATTAATACTGTGTAGTTTGGTGTGGTTGTTGTTTTGCCGGAAGCAACAAACATTGCAATACCCGTTCGAATCGAAATATATGCGTTGTTTTGGAAAATGAGTTCAATTCCCGTATAGATTGGTAACCGCATGCCATAACAAGCTTTTATCTCTTTCCGCTAAATCACAAAATGTAATAAACGTAATATTGGTAGTTCACTTAAATAGAAACGCTTTAAGTAACCTCTGAAAAAGGCATACAAATTTTATGAACTTGAAAGCTTTATAAAAATTTATGTTTATGTAAAAGAATCTTTTATAAAACTTGTTTTTGTTTCAGGATTTAATTGCAAGAAAGTAAATTATGGATTACGAAGATCACGTTTTCAAAGAAACTGAAAATACTACCGCTCCATTTTTAGAGTTCGAACAACCCGAACCAACACAGGATTTTCTCGATGTCGTTTTAACGGTTTTCGGAATAATAGGAATAGCCGTTAACGTTCTTATAATTTACGTAATATGCTATTTTCGAAAGTTACACACGTCGACAAATATTTATCTGATCAATTGGTCAATTGCTAACATTGGAGCTATTGTACTAACAATAACTTGTTTTCAATTGTATTCTGCTCTTTCGGGATTACCGTACGCCGCTTTATGTTTCTATTTAAGTCTAGTTTTTGCTTTATATTTTAATTCGATATTTTTTATGATTTTGTTAACGATGGATTGGTGGTTTTGCGCATTCTGGCCAGCACCTCTAACCAAATTTCGCGAATACACTAAAGCTATTATTGCCGTGGTTTGGATACTGTCGGTAGTATATTTTGTAACATCTGCAACACTTTTCTCGGTATCTGCTGACTATTTAGTGTTCCACTATAGTCTACCCGTAATGTTTACAATATTAATAAGTTTAGTTATGGGACTACATACAGTAAGACTTATAAAGAAATATAAAACGGCGTTTGAGTATCATCCCGTAAATTTATTATACATTCCAACAGGATTTGTTTGCTGTTGGTTCTTAAGTTGGGTCAACGTTTTTGTACCTTATTATTCTTTTGTGTTTTCAACATTTTCTGATGTTATTCTTTTCGTACATCCGATATGTAATTTTGTCATACTAGTTATGCACGACGAAGATTTTAAAACGTGTCTTTCTAAAGTTCTAGATTTTTTGCCTTGTAAATTCTTTCAGCGCAATGAAAATGTTGATAGTGTAGTAATCCATTCATCTGCAGTTAACGTTCGAATGGGAAACGAGCCCGGTACTTATTCCTAATGATATTAGACTTTATTTTTAATTTAATATAATCAATTCATTAAAATGTATTGTACTTTTCGTATTACATTGAGTCTATTCAAATTAATTGTTCTGTTGACCTTTAATAAAGTTCATTGTGTTTATAGGGTTTTTAACCTTTAATCTTTTATTTTTAATTATAAGAAAATATTTTACGGTGAACTATAGATACCTTTAAGCTGTCACTTAATTTTATTAGTGTATTACAAACAATTATTTTATATTGATCAAAGCTTCGAAAGAAACCAATAACTGCTCTAAATAGATTTAAAAATTCTAAAAACTAAAAATAATGATTAGTTTAGTTAAAATAAATTTTATTTTTTTTGTTGAAATAAAAAGTAGAAATACTAATACGTTGCTAGTAATGGTTTAATGCACTAATCATGCATTTTTTTTGATTAAAAAGTTTTTTTTTAGTTTTCAGTTAGGCACGTTTATATCTAAAATTAAATGCTGTTGTCAATTTTTTTTTGCTTATTCAATAAAATATGTGTGTATAATTTTTTTTCAATAATTATGTTTAATATTTAATTTTAATGTGACTATCAAATTTCTAAAAATATCGAAGTTACGCACTAGTCATTTGATTTTAGTTCCATCAAATCGCGTACAGATATCACTGGTGAGTCATTAGTCGAAGCGACAGAGAAACTGTAGTGTATATCCTTCTTTTGTCCGTCAGTGAAGAACACTTGCTCTTAGCAACAAAAATCAAGGGCGATTATTGCTTGTTCTCAATTGGTTTCCAGCTAATCTAAATTAAAACTTGATCTAAATGCCGATAAATATATCATCTAAAGGTAAGTTTACTATAGGTTAATTCTACTTTTGTGTACATATACATTGAGTTATAAAACGCAAGTTCCCTAAATTCTTTTGCAGAACTTAGTTTTTTCTTTAACAAAAGGTCGTAACTTTTGTACTACGTAGTACCATTTTTAAAATTTACTGTCCCAAAAGCACTAAAGAGTTTCTTTTCAAATCTCAAAAACTCAGCTGTAATTTTTTGCTACTTTATGATTTATCGACATTTTACTCTTATGATTTCAGCACGGTACCGGTCTTTCACGCGACCTTACTTTATTTTGACACCAAGTTAAAAATGTATGCAAAATGTATAAAAAATATATTAATTATACATAATTAATATATTATATTATTATTATTAATAAATAATCAACTATTATTTACTGCTAATAAATCATTAATGATTTAATTATTAATAACGCATAATTTTATTCATTTAACTTAATTTTATTTCTAAGAAAATTAACACTTAGAGTTACTATATTTTTTGTTGAATTTTTCAGTTACTTATTTCCGTAAAAAAATATTTGCATTCCTAAAGTATGTTTGAGTTTCGGAATTAAGCACCCAGACTTCAGGAATACAAGCGAAATTAGCTGAAAATATTGGAGGGTCATTTCAGCTAAGCGTTGTACATGAATTATTGTTACAAACGGCAATTTTAAAATAAAAATTAAATACTGATGAACTAGATAAAAATGTGACATTTGTGGTAAGTTCTTTGAATTATTATAAAATATTTTTACAATCGTTATGCTTTAAGCTTATACATTATTATTACATTAATAATTCAAACCAAAAAAGCAACGATAAAAAAAAACATAAAAGAAGCCGATGTCCTGCTGATTTTTACACTTTGAGCGATCAAACGAAAGAGCTGAAAATCTTTGCTCAATTCAAAGTACATCGGCGTTAGTTTACGCTATAAGTCTTCGTGCATTTGTATCTGCTCAAACTTCAATGTCATTGAATTAAATTACCGGAGCGGGGCGCTTAGTAAGCAGCTTTCAAAGAAGGAAAGAAACTAGCTTCAATGAGATAACGTTTTTAGAATACATAAGATCAGATTAAAGAGCTTTTTGCGTTCAACAATGTTACTACAAGTAAAAACTCGCCAATAAACGAGTTGGTCTTTACAATAATCTACAGGAAAATGAAAAAAACTATAATTAACAGATCATTCTCCATGCGTTGTTATATATGCAATGCGACGTCAAAAGATATTAATAACAGAGATTGTATGGTCTGTAAACCAGTTAATGGTAATAATTTTTTTTAGTATATTATTGTTGCATGCCTGGATATGGTTTATAGAGTCGTTTCTGTTCTTGTCGTATAAATGTGATAAAAAGAAAGAGACAAACTTGTATGTCAGAACAAAAACAATCCATTGCAGCAAAAAAAACCAAAGTTTAGTAGAAGTTCAAACAAGCCTACAGATTACAAATTGATATGATGTGAGACTTTTGCATTTTTAACTGCTAGCATTTTAGAAGTCGATTGATCAGCTGTTCAAAGATGCACAAGAAGTCCGAAATTTGACAAAACTGTGAAAATTCCTCTGAGAATGTAGTCGGACAAAAACCATAGGTGATATATTTTGTAAGCTGTGGTGGCAAAACGTTACCGTTTAAAATTTTGGATCTGCTCTACCTTTTTCTTGCACATGTTCCCATTATAAAAACAATGAAAATGAAGACTATGAAGCAAACGTGACGAATGAAGTTAAGCAAAGACGACTTAGATTTTTATTAACCCTTAAACACTAACGTGCGGTCTCACGGACTGCTGCGTAATTTTTTTTTGCGTATTTTCCATATCAACGCATGTGTGTCGCTGCGTCTTTCAGTACCTTCAAATCAGTACTCGCTCAATGCTACTAGTGTGCGGACGCACGATTAAAGCGCATCTTGTACGAAATATAATAGCATCGCGGTCCCACGGACCACATGTTAGCGTGTGCGTTAGTATTTTTAAATTATAGCTACACGAAGAGTACCGGATAAAGTCGCGTTAAATGATCCGAAGTTTGAAGAAAAAATAAGGTTAATGTTGGAGGCACTTGATTCCGATGTTGAGTTATCAGATGAGGAAGAAGATGGTGTTATTGAAAGTGAACATGACACAAACTGTAATTTCCAATGCAGAATCTGAAAAAACCGACCAAGAAGATGATAATCAACAAAATTTAATAGATATTGATTTAGAAGAGGAAGAAGAAGGTAAAGACAATAATAATACTATTAATACTATAATAATACTTTAATTGTTCAACAGATAAGCAGGAGGAAGAAGATAAAGACGATGAACAGAATGAAAGCAGAAGCAGGTACTGTTACGGTAAAAATCGTTTCAAATGGTCTTATAAAGAACCTAAAAAAATGTACGAACTCCTGCACATAATATTGTAAGACTTCCAAGAAATCGTATATTACGAAATATAAATCTATTGTAAAATGGACAAATCAAAAGTTAGATTCAACAAGAGAAAATTATCCAAATCCAAGTAACAGAAATCTAGGTCAAGTGACAGAAGTTGATCCCGAGTGCTTCTTTGGACTTTTTATTTACTCATGAGTCTTCAAATCTAATCATGAAGATTTGAAATCAATCTTTAGTACTGATGGCACAGGGAGAGAGATATTTTGTTTATCGATGTCTGCTAAACGTTTTCCATGTTATTAAATAGTCTTAGGTTTAATGATAGTAATACAAGGACTGAAAAAAAATAACTTGATCCGACCGCTGCCATTGCAGATCTCGTGTCACATTTTAATTCGAATTCGCAAAAAGCCTATACAATGGGATTGAATGTTACAGTGGATGAAATGTTGGTACCTTTTAGAGGTCGTTGTTCCTTCAAAATGTATATGCCTTCCAAACCGGCAAAATATGGCCTGAAGTTGCAAAGTGTTGTAGATGCAGGTACTCAGTATGTTTTTAATACTTATATATACTGTGAAAAGGGAAACAATGGTAGAGGATTATCGAATGAAGAAAAGAAATATCAAATTCCCACACAAACTGTAATCAAATTATGTAGACCATTGTTTAGTTCTAAGCGCAACGTTACAACTGATAATTGGTATACCTCTTTGCAGTTCGTTGATGTTTTGCTAAAAAATAAATTGACATTAAAGTTTATTTTTTCATTTATTATTTAATTGCTCAAAATGGGTTAATTATATTATATTATTTATTTTTATTTTTATATATATTCTCAAAACCTTCCCATTAATATATTTAATTTTTATTTTTATATTTTAATAAACGCTACATGTTTCGACAGAGTCATCTTCAGGAGTATACTATAAAATCAAAAAATATAAAATCGAATTTTGATTTTTCAATTCTAATGTAAGTTTATTTTTAATTAAGATTCGATTTTATATTCTTTGATTTTATAGTATACGCCTGAAGATGACTCTGTCGAAACATGTAGCGTTTATTAAAATATAAAAATTAAAATTAAATATATTAATGGGAAGGTTTTGAGAATATATATAAAAATAGAAATAAATAATATAATAAATTGACATTAGTCGCAACCATAAAAAAAACAAAAAGGAAATTCCTAAAGAGTTTTTGCCAATAAAAACCCGTACAATCAACACATCAATTTATGGTTTTACAAAAGATTTCACTCTTGTATCCTTTACACCAAAGATGAATAAATCAGTAATTCTACTTTTTTCTATGCACCACGCTAAAGACACAGACAGAAACGTAAATAAGCCGAAAATAATAACGAATTATAATAACGCCAAAGGTGGCGTTGATGCTGTGGATGCAAAATGCAGCATTTATTCTTCATAACGCCGAACACGCCGCTGGTCTATGTCTCTATTTTTTCGATACTTTGATTTAAGTGTTTTGAATGCTTTTATTATCTATCAGTCTTTGGAGATAGAGAGTAACGCTTCAAGAATGGTGTTTATGAAATCTTTAGCAAAACAAATAACACATAAATATATGCATGAAAGACTAGAAAACAACAAATTACCACGAGAAATGCGCATGTCTATTGGAAGAGTTTTGCAGGCACCGTTACAAAAATCAAAAATTCAGGAAAAATTAGACAGAAACCAAAGAAAAACTTGCTATTTGTGCCCTGCAAAAAAAAAGAAAAACTTCTTATTTGTGCTTCGTTTGCTCCGCGCCAATGTGCCTGGAATGTGCAAAGTTTGCATGAATTGTGCAGAAGAAAAATGATGGCCAAATTAACCCATTGTAGTTTTTTTTACGACAATCGCAGTTCATGTTTCTTACAAATTCTATAAACTATGTAGTCTGTAGTTTACTGGAAAATCTATTCAAGTTTATTATTTTTTTTTATAATGCAAATATAGCATCTCATTAACATATATGTAAAAATTGAATAAAAAAAACTTTTTCATGTTTTATGGTTACATTTCCTTATATAATCACACATTTTTTAAATTTATATTTCACGAGAACCATTATTCTAAATAAAGAGTAAGTACTATATTGCGTTTTTTATGAAATTTCATTTTAATGAACAAAAGTTTATAAAGGCACGTTATCCATAATGTAGCAAAAATAGCACGTTAGTGGTTAAGGGTTAAGTATCATTATATACTGTTAAAAATAAACTTGTCTTTTTTTTTATTTTAACAACAAACTCATAATCAACGACTCAAAAAATCTTTTGAACAGATTTTCACCGTTTTTGAAAGACATCTGATAATTATGGTCAAGTTTTTAAATATTTGATCTGTTATATTAAATTGACAATTTCAAATTATTTTGAACGTCAAATTCCTAATCATCGACTTCAAAAACGTATACTCAAGTATCTTGAAACAAAAGTTTTATTTACACTAGGATGAGTATGTAAATGCTATAGAATTTCTGCAAAATCATATTTCAAAATTTTCTTTCTTTTAAATTGTTGTTTTGTATAGCAAATTTATTTAGCTTATTTCTGCTGTAACAAATGTTTTTGCTTAGAATGCTACAAACTCATAAAAATGGTCAACATACAACGGCCACTAGAAAACTATAGCAAGCATTGCTTCAAAAAAAAGATGCAAGTGGTACAGCATTACGCTTAAGAGGATTTTGACCGTTACAAAATTACCAAGGTACTATTAAACCATTGACAATATTCATTATAACACTTAACAATAGAAAAACAAAACACACCAACATGTAAACGGAGAGAAATCTGCAATCACTAGTTATGAATAGTATGTTCATAAATTACACATTTAATAAAATTTATAAAATATGAATTATATTATGATGTTATGCGTAATACGCATACAACATTCCTAAGAGTGCAATTTGTATGCGTTACGTATATATATATATGTATTATGAATATGGTTTGTAAATGTAATAAAATTATGAATTGTCTTCATATTTTACTAGTTATCACTATAGTTATAATTTTATCTTAAGTTATGAACAAACCTTCTTATATTATGATACATCAGCAAAACCAGCAGAACGTTTCACACGCAGATAGTGTGTGCATTGCATCATCTAAAAAAGTGATTTTATCAACTGATAAAAAGATAAGCAAAATGTAATAAAATTGTCATATATTTCTGTTTTTTGAGTTCTAATGTTTGTATATTAATTATTTTCTACGAATATACATAAGATACAAATATTAGTACTTATAACACATTCACATACAAATTTATAATTCTTGCGTAAACTAGTAAGTAATGACAATATATTACATTATAAAGTATGTATTTGTATGAGGTGTACCAAATTAATTTGCCGTTTATCTCAATTTTACATTATATATTGTGCATATTTCCATTTCTTAAAATTAATATTACAAACGTTAATAAAAAATACTAAGAATCTAAAGTAGATATGTTCTGTTTTCTATTTAAAATGATAAGTTTCTCCGGTATCAGGTACTGTCAACAATGTTTAGATAAATTCGAATTTTACAACACGTTCTAGTCATTTATGCACATACGTCTAAGGTAATCAAATCCCTATCGCGAAACGATTCAAGGAATTATATTCCGGTCCCGTATTTATTACCACAAAAACATACAGTTGTCAAAGTAGTCATAGTATCCAAAGTAATCAAAGTAACCAAAGTAACGAATTAAACTAACGAATACAAAAAGTATAAGTAACGAATAGTAACGATTACTCAAAAGTAACGAAATTCACCATCGCTAGTCTGATGTTTTCATTGTCCAATGGAATAAATCTAGTAATTAGTTTAAATCGGTTGTACAATAAGCGAGTATGCATTTTTTAGTAATCTGCTCGTTATGGCGAACACCGACTGTAGTCAAAATACCAAATAACCGCTCAGTTCTTGCAAAATGAGATGCTTCCACACTTTTGACGTTTTTGTGAGGCTTTGGAATTCCACTTTGTATAAAATTAGCGTGCTTTTTTGTTTGTTTGATGAACAATCATATCACACATAACTTCTATGACTATATATTTAAAACAATCTCGGGCAGACATTTTTTTTAGATGATCATAATCGTCCAGTTTCCTGCCAAATAATGTTGTGCCTTAGATGTTGTTAAATGGCAAGTGGTGTACGTTTCCAAATAGTACCGCTTTTTTCACGAAGAACATGTTTGTCAGGAGTTATTGCTTTGTTATGATCACAATTATCATTATCGCTAAAATCATCGCCATCGGCTATTTCAATTAACGGATTTGTGTCTTCAACATCAGACGATTCTGTATCATTAGCTTCTCTTGATTACATTGGTAACCATTCTTCGTCTGATTCGTCAGTTGGAAATGCTTCTGGTTCGTTATTTAATTCATTTTCTGAATCACTATTCAGAATCTGACTAAGATACTTCATCTGTTGCTTATAATTCATTCTGTATATAAATTATTACGTAAATTACGCATTTCTAATAAATGCAGCATTATTTTACCTAAAAAATTCAAAGCTTGATAGTTTCTTGTTACTACCAACCATATCGACGATGTAATATGTTCCATATAATTTCAAAAAAACAAAAAAACAATTTTCACAAATAAATAAAGCGACTAAACTTCAACATTTGCTAGTCTAGACTGTGCAACTGTAGCAATACAATGTTTATGGGTGGATAAAACAAAGTAGAATACGCAACCTTAACCATAACTTTGGGATATACAAACGTTAAGAGCCAGAAAGTCTGTTGTTAACCGTGCGTGACTATAATACCTTATACTAAAAGCAGGAAAATGCATTGTAGTACATTTGTTCTCAATTAAAACGAGTGATTGCATATTATTTTTCCTTTATTACCAACATTTGCGTCTCAAACCCAAAATTAATAGTTGGTCTTTTTTCTTAAAGCCAACTCTTTAATATCGATTATTATTAAAAACGCATAGTTGTTTGCTAAAACAAGTTGTTTATAATTGTCTGCGATGCTACAGATTTTTCTATACACTATTTTATTAGCATTTAAAGCTTTTGTTGCATGTCGCGGCAAAGTTCTGCATATTTATTCCGATAATAAAAACAAATTTTTTTAGCGCTAATTCAGAGTTGCAGAAATTAGAAAAATGTTTTGCTGCTCAGCATTAAACATTTTGGTGGTCGGTGGGAAGCAGAAATGAAATTCTAAATAACACATTCAGCGGTTACTAAAGACCTATGTTTTAAATTTTGAAGAATTGTGTACGTTGCTTTCCAATTTTATTTTTTATTTAGAGAACCACTTATTGCATTGTCTGATTTCAATGTTAATCACAAGCAAAAATTGAGATTTTGTAACTTTCAACAAGTGCAGCTAAAAAACGGTACAAAGAAAAGCTAGATCTTGGTGCTAACAGTGTTGCTCGTGTAGTCGAGACAGGAATATTTAAAAGGAATATAATAATTTTATGCAATCACATTATACAATTTTTTTTTTTCTGCATTGTTTATATATTTTTTAACTCTTTTATGCGCGGTAGAAATTGTTTTCCTCCATCTAAATTCAGTTTTACAAGCAAAGGTATTGTATATTCCCACCTTTCGCCGGTGTCTACATCTAGTGACAACCTTACAAGACTCAAAGAAGCAGTTTGTATGTCAACTACTAATACGTATTTAGTGGCGTGTTTATAGTGCAAATGTAGCGTTTTAACATTTTAAGAAGATCTGGTTTTTAGTATTTTTGACAAAACCCATGTATCATTTTTACAAGAGGTAAGTGCTAAGATTTTTTTTATGTGTTGGGGCAATAGGCATCTTGTCACTTATTGAGTTCAAAATATAACTTAAAATATTTGAGCTGGTAAAGAATTACAAGCATTAAACCAAGTTGGAAGCAATAGCGAAAGCTTCCACGGCCGGAATCTATACTAACATTAAAATGTCTCCTGGGTTTAAACCGTGTCATTGTTGTTGCAACCGAAGCTGCCAACGTTTCGCCCATTTTCGTAAGGGGCTTCATCAGGGCGTGAGATAAATCTATTTGCCAACTTGAGAATCTAGAGTAGAAACTCCGTCATGTTACTAGAACCTTAGTGAACAATGGTTATGTAAAGCGAGATATTCATAGAGTTATTAATCGTCGTCTACATCCACGTACTCGATTACCTAAAGACATTTCTACTCCCGAATCCAACCCGAAATTGACTTTTTTACCCTACATTCATAAGGTTACAGATCAAATAGGGAAACTCCTTCGTGAGAATGGTATTAAACCCATATTTAACTCGACAGGCAAAATCTCTCAAATTCTTCCTTCTTCCAAAGACAAATTTCCTACACTTTCATCTCAAGGTGTATACCAAACTCCTTGTTCTTGTGGTTTAGTCTACAATGGTGAAACTGGTCGTTCCGTCATTACTCGCATTTCAGAACATGATTGTTGTATAAGGAAAAGGTATATTTCTAAGTCTGCGGTCGCTGAACATCATTTTACTACAGGTCACAAGATAAATTTTGATAATGTTTTGTTGATTGCCAAATCTCCATTCTTTTTCAACAGAAAATTCCGAGAAAGCATAGAAATCATCAAACACCCCAATAACTTTAATTGCAATCATGGTTTCAAACTATCCCCTTTTTGGTTCCCGGTTATTAGTCATCTATCAAAAACACGCCCCCTAGCAACCGTAACCCAATCAGGGTTGAGCTTAACCATCCCTGACGACCCTTTTCCTTTAAATACGGAGACTATTTCTTCTTAAGTTACTTCTACGGACTTTAGAATCTGGTTTGGTTCACAAGTTGATTACCTAACTCGGTAGTGGTTCTTTGTTAGATTTTCGTTTGCTTTTTCAAGTTATCGTTTTATTTCTTTTTTATCTTTTCAGAGTTTAGATTATGGCTTGTTTCACAAGTGGATAAAATAACTTTTGAGAAGTTCTTAGTTAGATTTCGATTGCTTGTTTGAGTTTTTCGATTTATCTCACGCCTTGATGAAGCCCCTTACGAAATTGGGCGACACGTTGACAGCTTCGGTTGCAACAACAATGACACGGTCCAAACTCGGAAGACATTCTAATGTTAGTACAAGTTGGAAGCAGATCATTTAAATGTTCATTAGCTCTACCACTAACACTAAATTAGTGATACAGGTATTGTTTCAGTTGTGAGTGCTATCGATACCAATTTTAAAGTAGATGTAGTGTCGGATATAGATATTGATGAAGACAGTGTCAAATATGATTGGAGAGAAAATAGTAACTATTTTGACAATTTTGAATTTAATTGAACCAGACAACCAAAGTGACCTTAACCTGCTTTATGAGAAAAAAAAACTACACTATTTTAGCAACATATTAGATAATAAAATTTTTCAAAAATTGGTATTCAAACAAATTTGTACGCCAGACTAGAGATAAAACAAAGGGATGGAAACATAACGCGAAGTAAAAATTGGAAAAACACTAGTGGCCCAATGTTGTATGTACATTCTGTAACAAAAACAATGATACAAAAAATAGTAGAGAATCGTCATCTAAATAACAACGAAAATGCTGTACGTAAGGGTGAACTAAGCTATAATAAAATTTTTAAACTCAGACTTTTTGTTGGCCATCTCAATACCAAATGAAGAGCTGATTATCTGTATTTAAACTTATTTTTGTTATCAAATACATTATCCATAGAAAAAGTAATTGGTGAGCATCTCTTGGTTTGTACCCATGAAAAGGTTAAGCACATTTGTGCTGTTCATTGTGTAATTTTTACTGTTAGCAATTCAACTTGGACGTTTAGATTGTTTCCAAAATTAAAGCTGTTTTCTTAAAGTTTAGAACTTCTACATGTTTAGTGTCGTTCATACAATTACATAAATAAATTTTAATATTAACTCAAGATCAGCATCCATTAGTCGACACTAATGAGTTGTTGGTTATTAAAAAGTTTGTAGACTATAATTCAGTAAATATTTAAATTATTTTAAGCCTGGATAACATTTTTGTAAAAATAAAAATTAATTAAATAAACCAATAAAAAAACTGATATAAATTATTTAATTTTACTGCAAAATGAAAACATTATTAAAATTGTTTTAATTTTTTAAATATTAACCTTTTAATACAAATGTGTGTAGTAAACAAAGTTAATTTGAACGACTATCTAAAACATTTAACAAAAAAAAGATACGTTTGAATATAAATTCGCAAAATTTACTGATAGTGAAATAATTAACTTTAATTTTTCAACAAAAAATAAACAGTAAGCAATTTTTAGCAGACGTACGTACGCTAGTACATACTGCAATATACTTTTATAACATTTGATAAGGTAAAAGCTTTTTTAACAGCAGAACATTATTTCAAGTAGTGAGCATTAAAGCTATAAAATAAAAAATGTTTAATAGAAAAACCTTTTATGACAAAATAAAATTCTTTCGTTATAGTTACAAAAACGTATGCATTGGCAATCTAAAAAACAACCAACTCGTTTAGTTTTTTAAATAAATTTTAAAGTTTAATTAAAAATTTTAATTTAGTTTAAAAGTTTACAATTAAGTTAAAAATATATATCAAAAAAACTAAATTTTAACAATACCTATCGTATCCATAACCGAAATCTGTCACATTTTTGAATAAGCACAAATTTCATTTCCATCTTTCCTTTACATATTGATTCTGTCAAAGACAGAAACTCTATAATAAGTAAATCACTTTAAAATATTTCATTTTGTTTGCCCTACTTTTGGTTAAGCAGAACACAGAAAATTCAGTTTTTGGGTTATTGCGAATTATATTTTACACTTCAAGAATTTAGTTTGGAATATTTTCAAATTTAAATAAAAAGATAAATTTTATAAATAACAAACTATTAGAATAAATTATATTCTGACTAGTAATTTTTATATTTGTTTATAACGTTATTTACGTTACCTAGCTATAACCCAGTAAACACAAAACTGATAATGTTTAGTAACAGTTTCAAAACAAAAAATTTATGATTCACTCTTGTTTCAAACATGAAAGAAACCTAACTGCAATAAAATAGCTATAAGTCCATCGCTGTTTCACTTATTTGAATCAGTATAGTTTTGGTATTTTAAATTCAAACCTGTTGCAAAACAAATGTTGCATTCAGTTTACGTTTTAAAAGCTTCGTTCTTGAACTGATACTAAATGATCAATAAATATATGATTTTCTTGTTTCAATAATGAACTAAAACAATTCCTTCAATAATACAATAATACATTTTCGAATGCACGTTTCAAATTTTATTGCACAATAAATATTTTTAAATACATCACAATGAGTTTTTTACATATTGCAACTTTCTTTTTGTGATCTTTTCACGGAAGCCTCGAAAACTGCATCAGTTACTGTTGGGTAGCAACTTTTAACCGCATCTGTAACATAGAAATAAATATTTCGTTTATATACATACATAATCATAGTTACACAAAATTAATTACATTTTTTTAATCAAAAACAACACAAACTTAATATAAATATCATCAGAAAAGATATAAAAACACTGTGAATACCTTTAGCTGTACATAATCGTATAGAAAACTTGAAGAATTGAATTGTAATTATAAATCCTAAAGTATCATCAGATTTATGCAATAATCTACGTTAACGCAACTATGTGTGTTAATTTATATTTTTTTTATACAAATTAAAACATGATACATAAAGAACAGAAATGATAATAATATTGATTACATTTATGGATTATAATAAAATGCTTCGACTTACCGTTTATTGTTCCATTTCGTAATTGTACACACGGTATCACTTATCAAACTGCAACCGAACAAGTGAAAAGATATCAATTTGCAGCGCAAGCGTTGACGACAGTAATCAAAAGTATACCAACGACTAGTGCTGACTAATTACAAAGTATTCGTTTTTCCTAGAACGATTCTACTGTTTTGAAAATAATTCAATCTTATTTAATCGATCTTCAAGCAATTCTAGTTATTCAAAAAATATTCGGATTTAACAAATCAGTTTTTAACCGGTTGCTGATTATGGGAAAAAAATTGCAAGTACTGAAACGGTTTAAAACTGATTGTGAAAAATCGGAACTCTTTCAATTTATTCACTGTCAGTTACATGTAAATGATATAAAAATGGAACTAACACGAAACAACGTAATGAAACAATTGTTTTAATCTTGTGACTGTAACAGTTTCAATCCGTGTTTACTGGGAAGTATCGTTAATAAAACAACAAGTAAGACATTTACACTGCAACTGAATTTTACAATACTTTGCATTAGTAGAATATTTTTTAATAATTTTTTAAATAAGTACATTAAGGTTTAATTTTGTACTAATCTTAAAACGATTTATAGCATAACTATGAAAACTGTAATTACAAATAGTAGTTAGATAAAAATATGTAAGTTAATGTAATGCCATACTCAGTGTTTTATTACGCAAAAACGAAAAAATCTGTAACAGGAAAACTTTTCATTTCAATAGTTTAGCTATGCCAAACCCAAAAAAATGTTAACAAAACGATTTGTATTAGAATTTAGTTTTAAACGATTTACACGGTAAAACAATAATGTTTTGTAGTTTTTTGTAGTTATTTGTAATACCAACCAAATAAAATGTATTAAGAAAAAATGTAAGCAACTTATAAAATAACAAACAAACGTTATTTACCTTGACTTAATATTAATTTTTTATTAAAATATCACTAAACTTTGAAATACAAACAATTAAGCTTAAAATAATCCAGCGACTAAAAGTCAACTTTAGAATAAAATGTACTCAATGTTTTTATAGGTCTAAACCGTGATTGAATATAAATATTACAGTTAAAACTTTCTCTTGGGTAACAAAACCGTAAAATTGTTTTTTTAGTATAAAAGTTTGTTAACAAAAAAATATGAATACATTTTTATAATTACAAACATTACTTAAAAGAAATGTTAAACACGAAAATTTTAATTTCTAATTAAAATGTTTAAAGCATGTAAAGTACATCAAAGACTTTTTACAGCGGTATATGTTTGTTAACTTTTTGTTTTCGGATACTCAAAAAAAACTTGTTTACACAAACAATAAACACATAATTTAAAATAATATTTTTTTAAATTTTGTACGATACATTACATGTTTGTTTAAGCTTTTATAATAGCAAGTACAAACACAAAATTTTAAATTGTTATAGTTAAAATGCAGATATTTGAATAAACACAAAATGTTGTACTATAGAAACCAATAAAATACAAAGAATGCATTGCAGCAATTAGGTTTAATTATTTATTTAAAACGTTAAAATAATGTTTCATAAATTTTATTCAAAGTTTGATTACTGTAGATTTAGACTATTATTAAAACTTATCACAATGACGAATATAACATAAAAAAATAGTTTAAAAAAAATGGAATATCAATTTTTTTTATAATTGCCTCTTATTAAAAACTTGGTTTGTTTTTGAATTTTCTGCATTTTTAGCTAGCGTCGCTATGGACATCTTATAAACGATTTTTATATACACAAAAATTCACAATTTTCATTTTTAACGTCAATATAAAATGTCTTAATAAAATCAAACCAATCAATTTTCTTATCATAGACAAGCGAATCCAGTTCTGCGTTCAGTAAATTGTTTTTTATAGTTTTTAATAAAGGAGAAGGATCGTACGCTAAATATATTTTTATTACCATTGATGATAATTTTGGGTTTATGTTTAGTTGCTCCTAAATGCTCTACCACTGCTGTATTGTTTAATCCCCGATCGCATACTAAAATTTAAGGCTTTATGAAAAATGTAGTCGTCTTAAACAATCTTTAAAGTCAGCCGTGGCGAAACACGTACTAAAAACAAGTCATCAAATTATGTTTGAAAACACTAAAATTTTGGCGAATATCAGCAAAAAATTAAGAAATTTATTGAAATAATAAAAAATCCTTTTAATATTAACCGAGATACTAGTTTTCTTTTGCCCGAAATTTGGAAACCAGTTTAATCAATCGGAGGCCGTTCTATAAAAGTGAAACTTTACGACGCAATCAATCAGTTTGTTCTGGGCTCTGAAGATGTCTACTGCGACGTGTGAGGAAAGCTCAGCTTGTCTGAAAACAACAACACGAGTATCATCTAGAATATCTTATGAATACTACTCGTGTAAACTTGAACTCTACTATAACGAGCCAAAATGTTTTCAAATTTGTATATTAAAAAATATAATATTAGAAGTACGTGACTATATCAACAAGCACAGTCAAACCTACACAAAACACTGGAACAATAATCACAAACTTATAGTTAAAAACAGTTCAATTAAACATAGTTAGAAAACAAACTTCTTTTTTAACCATTTTTATTGCAATCATGTTTTGCAATCGCTCTTAGCAGATATTCATTCATCTAAGATTTTCAAAGCCAAATAATCGTGTTGGATAGGGTAAAGTGCTATTTTTACTCTTGTACAGTAGTCGCTTCGGATAACTTTTGACATTAACTTATCAAACAAAAAATTGTTCAAGAACTTTAGCTAAAGTTTTTTTGCAATAAATGACAAAGAAAAAATTTAATCATTTTTAATTTTGCTGATGAAGTGACAATACCTTTATGTTCTCAAAAAAAAACAGTAATTTTTTTGTATTCAATTACATTTTGAAAAATATCTGAGGAAACAGCAAGTTACAAAGTTCTTGTGTAACTTGGGCGTTTTTTTTTCACAACTGAGCGTTTTGTACTTCTAAACTAGGGTTAAGGTTTTAAAAATTTAGAAAGAAGAAAACTCTTAATGTAGACAAGAACGAGTTAAATACAACAATTTTTGCTCAAACAAAAACTATAAAACCTCCAAACATTCAAAATTTTTCAAAAGTAATTTGAAATTTATTTTGACGCGTGCGTAAAAAAACTGATTACAAAAACAAAAAATTTAAATTTATGACAATTAAGAACAATAAAATAGTTCTGCACTACAATGCGAATATTTCTGTGGACGCTCGTCTAAAAAGTGATCTCTTAAAATAGTTGTAAAAACACAGAGAGAAATGCTGTATCACAATTTTGCACAAGATTGTGCATAACTGTATTGTTGATGATATTACTACAATTGTTTATATTTATACCATAGGCTTGCACGCTTTTATTTAATACGTTTGGATAAATAGGTTATAAAGTTTTATTTGACAAATTGTTTGAAAAATATTATAAACTGTAGTATGTTTTGTATTCGACAACAATGTGCTAGTATTTTGCACAATTTTGTTTTAGTTTCTCGTACAGCTTTAATAATATATATTACAATAAGATTATGCAATTCTTTTAAACTCGGAATAAAGACAAAAAATTGAACGAACTGTAGAATAGCAGTAATTTTTTATGGTGAACGTTCCCTCTCCCGGAAGATATGTGAACTAACTTTAAAAATGTGAAGCGATAAATGTTTCAACCAATCACAATTATCAAGTACCGTCCGTTTAAAAAAATGTCTACCTACAATCAAAATTCCTTGATTGCGTTGAGTTTGTTTACATCTTTACCTCCTGTTTTCTGAAAAATTCGTAATTATTCATTTAGTTTTTGTCAAGACTTTTTGAAACGCTGTTATTTAAACAAGGTAAGTGTATTTATAACATTTTTTAAGTGTAACCTTTGTTTGTAACCTCAATTATTACTTTAAATTCTGTATTTAATTCCAGCGTTAATTCTACGAACAACAGCTAATTTCTGATGGAAATTTTTACATTACTCACTATTGTTTCAGCTGTTATTTATCAACATGAAATCGAAATCAAAGAAAACCATTCATTTCGAAGCAAGAAACATTATTAAAAATGTTTTTCGATAAATTCTCCCTTTAGAGAAGGCAACCAAACTAGCTGCTGTAGCAACGGGCAAATCAACCACATTTATAAAAAAATTTGGAGTGAATCGATAACAAGATGTAATGGAATTTTAAGATATCCCTCGAAAAAAAAATAAGTATACTATTTAAATATAAATAAATAATGCTCTTAAGATTTGTAACGTTTTATTGACAATTTACCCAATATATGTTATTTTTAAGTAAATAACATTTAACCAAGATGCATAAAGTTGTACAATAAAAAGCTAAACGAAATAATAATAATTTGCACAATATTGTGCAAAATTAACCAAAGAGAATATGGATCTAGATAACGTAACGCTATTAGACATTTAACATACCATTGGGTAAAAATACTTCAAGCATAGTTTTAAAAAAGTATCACAACATAGTGCAAAACTTTACTATCCGTTTTAGATCAGTTTTTAAACAAATTGTGATACGGTGCAATCAATTTGAAATATAAAAATTGTTTATATATAATGAAAAAAAAACTGTACAATTTAATCTACACAAATGAATGCAATAAAACTGCACAAATTGGTCTTGTCACTTTTTCAGACCCAATTTGTGTACTTTTGATTAACAATTGTAGAAAAAATATGCAAAGATTTCTCTCTGTGAATGATTGACTAAAACTGGGTTTTTTAAATTTTTTATGAAATATTTTGCGATTTTTCTTATTTTTATAATTTTTTAATGCACTCATTTTATATTTATTTATTTTTTTTATTTATGATTAAAAACTACATTTTACTAAAAAAACAATAATAAAAACCATTATTTGCTTATTAAAGAAATTTGTAGGATGCTTTTATAACTCCACACAGTTGATTGCATTATAAATACCATAGAAACAGAATGGTTAAAATAAAATTTTGTCCAACAGAAAAAGAAAAAAAAATCAATTTTTAAGTTTACGCAAAAAAACTGTAAAGATAGTAATTACCAAGCCAGAAAAATATAAATTTATTATAGTAAAGCAGAGTGAATACGTTAAACCAAATAATTTCCATACATATATAAGAAAATTAAACAAATTTGTAGTCATAGTCAAAAGTATTGAGACAACATTGTCAAAAAAAACGTAAATTGACGTAAACGCAACAAATAACTGGTAAATTAATTTAAGAAACAAAAACTCTAACATAAGCATTTGTTACATGTCGTTATTTCGTAATTCTTAAATATATTATTTTAAGTTAAAATTAACGACTGCACTGATTTACACGCCACTACTGATTGTCAAATCACCTTATGGGTGGAGATAACGCGATACCGCAAATAACGGCCAATTTACTAGCTTTTTACTTTTTCGAAACCGCTGCAAACGTTTGTGTATCTGAGTGCTGTTTTACGACAAGTAAGTAATTATTTTTTCTGCTCAACCTTCCTAGTTAGTGATTTTTATTAAGTTTTTAGCGTATGGGTTAAATACGCGACGTTCCAGGTAGGAAGGCAATTTCGAAATTAGGTTCGTCACGTTTAATTTTAACTTTTTTTAGCAAGTTTCGTAGTGATGCTGCGCTGTCTTTGTACCCGGCTGTTTCCGGGATATGTAACTTGTAGAATCCATCTTGTTTTATATAATTGGAAAGGACAAAAAAAGACTCACACTTGTTTCTGAAATATCCGTTAATTGACTTCTGTAACTAATCAATCAACTGTACGCATATTACTTAGTATAGGGTATACCTTCTAGCATTTGTATTTATTACTTTAATTATGCCAGTCTTGTAGATACTTTTTTTTAGTATCGTATAATTTTACATTTATGTTATCGTTTTCAATGGTATTCGTTAACCGTTCCATTCGTCACAGGTAAGCGTTGTTGGCTGCCTGCAAGTTTAAAAATTCTAATTCTAAAAAAGGAAAGTTTTAGATACGGTTTATCACGAGTTAATACAGAAAACTTTTTGTGGGTGTGACGTTTCTTAGAGACAGACCCTGCATTGTATTTTTTAGCTGTGGAAAAGTTTTGGGTTGAAGCTAAAAGGAACTACGTTTATTTCAACAATTTTTGGTTTGTCTCTGCTTTTGCAGGAGTTCATGTAATATTCACCTTTTTTAATTGCCAGTAGTTTTGGTGCTTGTGTGCGTAATTTTGGTGCTGTGACCACTTACATTCGGTTACCGAGGATCAAACGACTCACCAAATTTATTCTACGGTCACTGCTATCAGACTTACTAAAACTAAGTTGCTAAATGATTTACCAACGTAACTGGAGTGCAAATCGTACCTTCCATCTGCGACGAAAAATATTATCCAGGCATCGTATCTCCACCACCATCGGCGAGATCACCACTAAACCGAAGAAATGTTGTAAGAAAATTTTCGCTTGTCTCTTATTTAAAGCGATCTTGGAATTAAGTTTTTAATACTTTACTTTAAAAAAAGGGAGAGAGGTTAATTCTGTACTGTAAAAAACGGTAATTTACTTACTTGTTGGGTTTATTATATTATAAATTTGTCTATTTTTTGTTGTTGTGGTATTTTGCACTAAGTTAGTATTTTTGTTAAATTTTTTAAAACACTTAATGTTGCGAAAAGAGTTACGAGTTTTTTTATGGTAGCGCAAATTTGACGTGCGTGGCCATTTTGCGCATAATCGCAAGCTTGTACTGGAATCAGACTGCTGCATTTCGTGTAGATAGTGATAGTGATATGTCAAAAATCTTAAAAGGCGTCAGACAGAGCTGCGTGCTATCACCGCTCCTCTTCAATTTTTATTCAGAGAGTATCTTCTGTGAAATCAAGGAAAACATTGACGTCAAAATTAATAGTTTCCGAATCAAGAATTTAAGATACGCAGACGATACTGTTTTGATATCTACTGGACAAGGAGATTAAAAATTTTACTTGACTATTAAAAGTAAAACCAGACTAAAACACAACGTTGCTTGTAGTGGCACTTTTGTGAAAACAGAGGTCACATCAGAACTGACCAATGCATATTTTGCTTCCAATTTCATTCAAACGCTTGGTACCACAATCTCCGACCCAGTATTTTTTGGTTAGTACCACATTTGTTATTTTAGGACAATTTTTAAATTTAATTTGAGTTTATATATGTATCTTCTTCCACAACGCAAAGTGTTATTTAATAATATATACTAATTTTATTGTATAATTAGCTCAGTTACAATACAAAAGTTTTTTTTGGGTTCTACTCAGGTTTTTTTTGTTCCTTTTGTCATGCGTTTTAGTCTAAGGGAGGGGGGGGGGTACTGCTCACTTACAGCGCAAACTGTGTAGGGATAAGCAATGGTTTTAGCAGGTTTGCTAGCGCCTAGTTTTTTAAGGATATCAACTTATCGCACGCCGTCTCTATTTGTGGTAGCTGGGGGTATTCCTCTTTCCCACTCTGGAAAAAATTTTTTGATTAATTATTTAAGAGTTTTTTCTTTATTATAAAATTAATAAAATTTTACTGCATTTTCATTTTAAATACGTATATTGAAAGTTTATAATAATATCTTTTACCATTTTCTCCTATAGTTTAAAAGAACCCAGTCAGCTGTCTTTAGGTATACAAAATACAACTTAACAGCGATATCAACTTCTTTTTTTGACTAAAATCTGGTCCTTTTCAAATATTTATGAAATTTAAAAAATAATTAGAAGTCACGCGTTTCCAAATCTGGTGAGTAAGAAAGATGTATAGTTATGATTTTGTATTTAACTAAATATTCAAAAGTTTTCATTGCTGTATGGGACAATGCGTTATCGTAGTGTAACATGATTCTCTTTGTAGCACTGTTTTTGGGTTTTGCCGCGTCACAAAACTTTTACTTCACGTTTTGCTAATCATGCTGTCAGCTTCAGAAAATTTCTAAAGACTGATGTTATCGTTTTGCGTTCCTGGTTTTATTCCGTCTTTCCGCTCTACTTTACTAATCCGTGTCCGTTCTGGTCTGTTAAGTTGCGTTCATAGACGTCTAGTAACTTCTTGCATGTTAATCACGCAGCGTAGATTTCCACGTGTTGCTTAATCTGTATCTATCCTCACGGTTGAAATTGTTAGGATTTTTCTTTATTTCCAGTAATTCGAGTATTATTTGCTGGTGATAGTGTCTGTTTCTTGTTAATACTTTTACATTCCCGCAATCTTATGTAGATGTTCCGCTACTGCAAATCACCATCTGCAACAGCAGAGATCCCTCATCAACACACTTCTAAAACGAGCAGAGAAAATTAGCGATGATAACACAAGCCGGAGGAAATCAAGCACATCAAGTACACTTTTATAAAAAACGGCTACAATATAAAATTAATAAGACCACAGAAGAAAAAGGAGAAAAAAACTGAGGTTGATACAAATTAGAGTGTATGTGCGGCAAGAGTTACATCGCCCATACAGGAAGAAGCATTCAGTGCAGGGTTAAAGAACATCAATAAGACGCTCAATTTAGACCCGCGGACAAATCTACACCAGCGAATAATATTCGAATCACTGGAAATAATGAAAAATCCTAACAACTTCAACCGTGAGGATGAATACAGATTAAGCAACACATGAAGATCTACGCTGCGTGAAGAACATGCAAAAAGTCACCAGACGTCTATGAACGCAACTCAACAGACTAGAACAGGCACAGATCAGCAAAGCGGAGCTAAAATACGGTATAAAACGAGGAATGCAAGACGATAACATAAGTCTTTAGAAATCGTCTGAAAAAGCTGACAGTATGATCAGCAAAAAGTTAAGTAGAAGTTTTGTGACGCGGCAACACCCGAAAAACAGTGCCACATTAAACAACGGGTGTGAAAACTGGCATTCTACTATAGGACGCTTTTCGGGGGAGGAAACATATTTGAGAACCAGAAAACTGGATAAACTAAAAAACAAGAAGAACCAACTACTTGCCTCGTTGGCATTCCTGCATCGTTGCCGAGATTAACATGTAACGCCTACTTTTGTAAAGATACATCAACTAAGAACCATCGTTGCCAAACGAATAATTCATCTTGCAGAAAACGCGCTAGTCAGTGAAAGAGTACGTAATACCTACCGTAGATTAAATCAAATATCCAACGAACTATACATCTGGAGTTGAGTAATACACTTAGTGAAGGCATGTGGACAACCATTAATCGGATCAGCTACGAACATTCTGAACATCATCTGGCTGCAACGACAAAGAACCAAATGAAAAAGTTGGATAAACTAGACTACAAAAATTAGAAAAGATACCAGAGCTGAATATAGGAAAAACAGTCATCAATCTTTCGGAGCAGCAACTAACCGAAGCACAAACAATTTTACTAATTTACTAATAATTTAATGATCTCCAGCATTCAACATATCTAAAGCTTGTTACCAAAATCTAACACGTTCTGCTTTTTGTAAATGTGTCAGATGATGGAGTAGAAACTGACAACTTTTTTGATATGTAAAAGTCCGTGCAATATAGATCTCACTTGCGAGAAACCAATCATCAATTTGGACTCTACCATGACTTAGGTAATTTGGTTGCTCTCTTCCACTACATTCTTTGCTGCTGCAATATTTTTAGAGTAAAGAGCAGTTACAAGAGAGCTAGCTTCTTTTCTGTATACAACCAAATTACAGCCTTGTTCAAATTCTTTAAATCACTTATCAACCGTAGCTAATGATCTTCAAACGCCGATGTCAAAATCATATGCGTTCAAACCAATCTTAAAACTATAGCAAATTATTAACCGAAAGTTCTCTCGTGACAATTCTATTTTTTGATAAAAAAAAAGTTAATTCGATGGGTTGTTTCTTAAGTACTATTCAATCGAATTTCACAAAATAAACTGACATTGACAAATCAAAAAATGCACTACTTACTAAACAACAATTTATTTTAGATAAATACGCAAATTCAAATAAAAATAAACGATTGGTTAAATATCGAAGTAGTAAAAAAATTTACCTTTTTTATAAATAAAGTAAAAAAACTTTGACGTTATTTTGTAATACAATTAATAATTAATTGTAAATTATAAAATTCTTTTCGAAAAAATTATTGACGTACTTTTTGAAGTCTTGGAATCATCACAGACTTTGAAACGTTCTCAATCTGTGTTCGAATTTAAGAACGTGAATTATTGATAGTACATTAGATAACCTCTGCGATAAAATGTTGTTTAATAAATAAATAATTTTGATCTTTGTATTTACCAAATAAGAATTATTACGTATGAGTATCATGTAGATAGCGTAGCAGCCTGTACCAGTCGTCGCAACATTAATGTGTATAAACGTAAATTAGGTAAGCCTTTTGTGACAGCAATTTCTAATTTAAATTATTCTAATTTTAGCTTTTACTATGGATTACGATTTGCAAACAAATGTGACTTTAGATTCTAGTGGCGATTTATCGTATCACGCATCACAGAGTCGTATCGCAAAGGAAGTTATTCTAACTATATTTTTTGT
Source organism: Aquatica leii (assembly GCA_035610365.1). Lineage (NCBI taxonomy): Eukaryota > Metazoa > Arthropoda > Insecta > Coleoptera > Lampyridae > Aquatica > Aquatica leii. The sequence goes on along the minus strand of CM069436.1, from coordinate 79,761,996 downwards.
TTTTGGAATGTCTGCAGATGTTGCAATATTTTACACAATCTTCTGTTTCAAGAGAATCCGTACAGTACCAAACATATTTTTAGCTAATTGGGCAATTGCCGATCTTTTGTGTTTAATGGTAGCTCCCAGCGGATATAGAATACTTTCTGTTATGGCAAAAACATCGCTAAGTCATGAGTTTATGTGTTTTCTAGAAGAATTTGGCGCTACTTTTCACGTTACTGTATTGCTTTTTATAATAGTAACGTTGATAGATTGGTTTATAGCAGCGCATTTTGGAGGTGCTTCTGAAAAGTATCGAAATAATTACGTAATTATTATTGGTGCGATATGGGTATTTGCTATTATATTTGCTAGTATATTTTCGGGAATTTGTTTTCATTATTATTCTGTATTTGTGCACCAAATACTGGCGTTACTTATTAGTTACTCTTTAGTTTTATTATTAGTTGTAGTATTACAACTATCAAGAGTTGTTCAAAAGTTTAGACAATCGCCTATTAATTCGCCAACGATGAATCTAACATTAGCTACTGCGTTTATTGGATGTTCATTATTGAGCATTATAAATATTATGAGTGCATTCTTTTTCTGGTACCACCCCGCTTTTGAAATTATAACTGTTGTAGTACTTTTTTGCAGCAGCATCATAAATTTAATTTTACTTCTAACTTTAAATAGAGAGTTTCGCGAGTGTTTTGTTTTAGCTGTAAAATGTAAAAGTTATAACTACGAGGATGTGTTGCCAGAATTTAACAATCCGATAAGAAATTTGAATAACCGAAAATCTGATATCGATGTATCGTTTAGAACAAGTCAAGAACTATTAACTAACACCGACTAACTTATAAAAATAAAAAGTTTGTTTATAAAAATCTAAAAATCGTTATTGTTTTAGACCTATTCTTTAATTTTAAATTAAAAATTGAGCACAAAAACATTTTCCAAATAAAACTTTAGCTTTCTATAAACATTTTTTTAAGTTGAGTTTTTCATATAATTATAACTTTAGAAATTCACGAACCTTAATTAACGCATATTTTGTAAAGACCTTTTTTTAGAATATTGTATACAAAAATCAATTTTGAAATTATTTATAAAACAAAAACTATTTATAATTCAAAATATGTAGAGTAACATCGTATAGCTTAGCAGAGTTGCTTTTAACCAGTTCACGTTTTAACAATTTGTTATATCCCGGCAGATTACGAATAAAAAGAAATATAAATGTTACGTATCAACGCTGGTTTCATTGTTAAGTAGCTTTAGCATAGAGATTTGTCTACTGTATTGTAAAAAGGGGTTACATTTTTCTTTGTCACATTTGTATTCTTTTGTTTGTTTCTGAAAGTTAATAACGAACCATAACGCATTTATTCAGACGCGCCACAACAAGATTATGGAATAAATGATTTCTAAAATATTATTAAATATAAATTCAATTCAATTTAAAGATTTTTTTTGCATTTTTGATTAAATGTTTTAAGTCTACAAAAGAGATTGTAAAAGTACATTTACAGTCATTACACAAAAACGCTACGTTGTTAATTATCTGCACTTAAATTTTACAGACGCTTTCAAGTAGGTTAAATAAAGTTAGCCTGAGATGTAGGTATTTTTAGAAATTATTAATTGAAATCGTATACATTTACTATATATTTAAAAGTACTGTTTATATAATTTTAATTAAATAGCAATGCCAACAAATGCATTAAATCTATATGTCATTAAGACCTTTTTTGAGTTAAAAACAGAGTCAAACATTCTATGAATATAGAATTGTTATTAAATTTTTCTATGTGCAAGCGTCAGCATCTAATACTTGTAACACTTAAGTAAACATAATAAAATTTCATGGTAAACAATACTTTTATTTAATTTTTTTTGTTATATTCGTTACATTAAGCCTTGTACTTAAATCTCTTTAATTACGCTTAAAATTTTCGAGCATCAGAGCTATTTTGCGTTTCTACTCTATATCTGTGACTGTTATTTGAAAGAATATTTATAGTTAAAATTATATTGTTTAAACCAATTTCTGTATAATAAAAATGTTCTTTGGTTAGTTGTGTATATTTATTATTAATACCACCAAATTTTTTTTAAGAAATTAGGTAAACGAAATTAGGAGATTCAAGAAGAAAATGCTTTAACTAATTTTGCAAGATTCAATATTAATTTCCACGTTGAAATGTGTACGTACTAATACATTTACATTATTCATTAAAGTAAAACTTCTTTATGCGCGACTTGGGAGTATCTCAATTTTTTTTCTGGCCGAAGTAACGCTCACGTCAAAGCCCACGTGGTTTTTGCTATTTAGAAACAGTACCTATTATGCTACCAAGCTTAAAGTACATTGATTTTCTTGAAATTTTGGTTACTATTTACGTTGTTATTTTGATTTTTGATATTATTTTTTGCTTTTGTATTTAAATTTTGTCTTGTTTGTGTACAATTCAGTTTTTTTTCTTTTTAAATCTATTTGAATTTACTTTACAAATTTGGTAAGTATTTTTATGTTAAAATTGTTTCGATTTAATTTACAACACAAAATAATTTATTTATTGTATTTATAGTACAAAACCAGCAATAATTATTAATTAAAATAATCCCTAGAAGTAGAACTAGATTGGATCAAGATAGGCTATCAATTATGGTGCAACATTAAAATGTAACACTTTTATATATAGTGTATATGTATATTGGCAACAATCTGTAGTCTACATTACCCACCAATAATTGTCCTAGCTTGGTGACCGATGTGTTTTATACGTTGGTGACCTATCTAGATTACATATTGAAAACCAACATCTACATTAGTTTTATAAATTTCTTAACTAGTTTTAATATTAATACTATACAAACAGATCACTTGGGACTACTTTTAGAACTATTAAAGATGAAATCAAAACAGTAACTTATAAACAAGCCATAAATCGCTCTCTAACAATGAAACATTGAGTTATTATAAAAGGAGATAACATAAAGCATCTATTTCATGTGCAAAGTAGAACCACTGGGCGTGGCTTAGTCTACTATCAAAATAGAAACTTTGCCAGGCCCGGAATACTTAAAAACTAAAGCTTTAACATCAATTGTATCAATTTTTCAAATCAACAGTTTGTATGTTAATAAACAAAATTAAAATAAGTTATCAAATTACTTAAATTTATGCTTAGAAAAAAAAAGTAACATATAATTTCAGACGCATAATCATAATTCTAAAGTTCAAATACAGTAATTTCTTAAGAAAATTATTGAACTAGAGATTTGTGGATCTACGCAATTAGGAAAACTTTATTAGTCTAAAGTAAGATTATAGCTAATTTAGTAAAAAAAATTATGAAATTCGTTAATAATATGCAACATTTTAAATGAAATATATTAAAAAACAGTAATCTAACATTTAAATTTTATTAAAATTGATTTTTAATAACCAAACTAAGAAATAATTAATTGGGGTGTCAATGTATAAATTTCTTTAATACTGTTCTGCTTATATTTTGTACATACCTGTGAAATGTATTTTCCAATAATACCTTCTTATTTACACCTTTTCTACTATTACAACTACGTAAAATACACAAAACCATTACAAACTAAAAAACATATTAGGAAACATAAAAAATCACTATAAAACTGAGAAAAAAGGCAACTACTAACATTTGACATTAGAATGACACTAACGTATCATAATAATGGCGGTAGTGTTGCCGTTTTAGAATACAAAACGCGGCCTCCTTATATTATAACTCAATGCAATGAAATGACAATTTTTGTTTCATCACCAACTATTAGAATTAAACTGGACTTTCCTACATGATAAAAAAATGGATACTAAAACAAAATTTTCTATTTTCTTCGATGCCATCAACAATCCGTGTTTATCTAGTTTTGCTGCCATCAAGCGAAACACCAGAACGCAAGATGTAAATATATGCTGGTTCATTTGTAAGCTAAAGATCATTTGTAATACATTTCAAATGCTCAATGAACTATATCACAAATATCAAACACCGAATCTACAACGTCTTTGTAAATGTCTGAAAAGTGCCTATAAGAAAAAACTAAGAGCCGCAAGAATCCAAGCTATTGATAATTTCATAAAAAATTTTCCATATTTTAGTAAAATTATGTGGTTTGTGATTAATTCTCGTAAACAAACTAATGCAAAAATTCATGATACAATGCTCGATACTAACGAACTAAATCAATATTTTACAAAAATTTCTAAAGTGATTATCGAAAACAAACCATGTCAGTTTATGTAAATTAAATCAAACTCGACAAAACAATACCACCAAAGATGCATATGGCATGAGCACCAAATTAATTAAAAATAACATCAGTGTGTTGCTGGTACCTCTTGATATCCTGACTAACCTCCAAAGTGGAGATTTTCCGGTTGAACTAAAACTGGCATTAGTAATACCTCTTTACAAGAAAGGAGATGTAAATGATGCAAGCAACTACAGGTCTATTTCTTTATTACCCATTTTTTCAAAAATAGTTGAAAAAATTATGTCTAAACAAATGTCAGAGTATTTTGAAGAATATGGATTTTGTAAAGGCAGAAGTACTTCTGATGCTATTAAAGTTTTTGTTAATGGTTTTCTAAATTGTTTTGAGAAGGGTCCGTTTGCAGTCAGTGTTTTTTTGATCTGTCCAAAACCTTTGACTGCGTATCACATCAGATATTTCTAGAAAAATTGAGATTTACTATTTTGACGTTTCAAATATCAAACTAATCTTTTTCTGTTTGAAGAATAGATATCATTTTGTTATATTTAATAAGAAAACATCTGACAGACTTCTAATTACACTTGGAGTTCCGCAGGGATCCATTCTTGGAACAATATTATTTCTAGTATACATTAACAATCTGCCTTTAAATTTGAATTTGAACATAAATCTAAATTGTTTACTATACGCCGATGACACAACTGTAACTATCTACAATACAAATCTAGATACAGCGATAAGGCATTCTCGAATTGCAAGTGACTCCATTACTGAATGGTGTTTAACAAATCAGTTAATGTTAAACAATTTTAAAACTGAAACATTCATTATGACGTTACTAGCCTATGATAATACCTCATCTCAGACAAGTGTCAAATTTGTTGGATGCCACATAGACTCAAAACTCAGTTTTAGCATTCAATGTCAAGAAACTCTACTAAGATTAATAAATCAGTTTATCTTCTTAGAAAATTATCAAACTTGACATCAAGCAAAGTTTTATGTGCGTAATACTATACGACAATTCATAGTCTCCTGACTTACGGAGTTCGGTCATGGAGCCATTGCTCATCATGGCAATATATTTTCAAATTACAACGTAGAGAAATACGAATTATTCAAAGACTTGGATACCGTAAGGACTGCAAGGCTGCGTTCATAGATTTGAAAATATTAACCTTACCATCTGTAGTTATATTGGAGTTACTCTGCTACGTTAAAAAAACTTAGCTGATTATTCGCTGCAGACAAATATTTATAATTTATATTTATAAGCATAGAAATAAAGAAAATATTAGACCTAACTTCTGCAGATTAAGTAAATCACTTAAGGGATCACAACATCGCTCGGCGTTATATTATAACAGTCTGCCAAAAAATTATAGGTGGTTGCCTTACAAACAATTTAAAATTAAAATAAAAAAGTTTCTTTTGGATAAAGTTTTTTATAATTATGACGAGTTTTTAAACTATCCCCTTAACGGCAACTTATAATATTAGTTCTATTTTAATATTTGTATTTTACATACTGTGTATTTTGTTTGACGAGTGTAAATACATAATTATGTATAAAAACACAATAAACTTATTATCATTATAGTTCTGCATTAGTAACCGACATCTATTCGAGATTGGTGACTTGTATTAGTTTTACATTAAAAACCAACTTCTATTCTTTATTGGCAATCTGTGTATTTGTCTTACATTGATCACCAACAATTGTTTTAGATTCAAAACCAATCTTTATTTTATATTAAATAGATTAGTTTTTAGTAATAAATATTGTCATAATTTAGTAACGTATATATTATTTATTATCTACAAAAAATATTGACATTTTATTACATGTATTAAAATTATATTTGCTGCATTTACACGTACCGAATGCACTTAATCATTTTTCTAAAAACACTATTTAACGGGCTTACTATTTACTTAAATTTGATTAGTGAAAAGATTAAAAATTTTTCGTAAACGTAAAATACAAAAGTAAAACGCAAAAAATCCAATGTTTTAAGTATTTAATCAACAAAATTTAACTATGTAAGCATTTACTTTTATTTGATTGCATTACAAATTATAATTATACAACGTTTTAAACTTTTTTTGTAAAATTTTGTTGATTATGTCAGATTTGGTCATATGTACATACTTTGAATTTAAGACAGGTCCTTTTACATCTACCGAAATAATAAATTCTAACAAAAAATTAAATTGAGCAGAATGTCTACAGATTACTATTTAATATTCTACAATATCTTGAATTGTCTTGTATTCCATTTTTCTACACGTTGCCTTTATGTAGTTATTTAATCTTTATTTACTTATAGACAAATCTTTAGCCTTACCGTTATAAGCAGGTAAACTTTCGTAAATCTTTGTAAAAATTAATTTATTTAGAAATGTACTATTGACAAGTTCTAAGTATGAACAAAGTTTTATGTTTTTACAGTAACAAAAAATTATGACTTCAAAAGTATTTAAAATGCTTTAACAAGTAATAAATCGCTTAACTATTGTGATGATAAACCACTTTTAAACAGTATTTATCAAAAAAATATTTTTTATTAATTTATGCAACATAATCAAAATGTACGTAAGTATAATTTATGCGACCCTTTTAAGCATCAAATAATTAAAATAAGCTACATTCAACACATTACGAATAATGACTAAACATTCGATCTAATAATACTCATTAATAACTATATATAGTATAGTATTAAAGTTTTTTTAACAATATAAGACAATAATAGTTTGCAAATATTTTATTAAGATCGCTTTTACACACACAATCCATATGACTCTACCTAAATAAATTTAATGTAGGTTCTATGTTGCTTTACAATATTAAAAAACCATAGGTTGTCAATATTATATCTAATTTAATTTTACGTGGTCATTCAATATTGGTTATCCTATATAAATTCAACGTCTATTTTAGGCTGCCAATATTGTAACAAGATGGGTTTTAAATGGCCAATATTAGCCAATATTCAAATATCGGAAACAGATCGGAACCATATGGTTCCAACTTTGTGTGCTACTAGGGAAATTATGGTATTACAGTTTTAATCCATAGAAAGCAGAACCCAAAAAATTGTTCATTCGGAAACACAAAATTGATTTACTCGATAAATAACAAGTAGCTTGGTAATGAATCAAATTGTAAACCATTTTGAATTTCCTACTAATGCAACAAAGAAATTGTGTTTTTTTAAAAATTTTTATTAAAAGTGCTGTAATACACGTAAATTTATTCCAATTGAATCTATATGGAATCTCGTAAAAACAAAAATCGCATTGAATTATGTTGCTCAACGAGGTATTGATTTAACAAATACAGATTAGAAAAAGCAGTGCAATCATGTGTTACACCTTTGTGAAGAAATGTATAAAGTTTAATTAATAAAACTGTAAAAAATTTACCGTTTACAATGAATAATGGTGATTCAGATGAGGATCAGCGAAAAACTGAAGAATCATTAAAAAATTATTGACCTTGGCCATTTGGTGTGTCATTTATTAAATAAGAGATAGATACAATTTGTTGTATTTTTTTACAAAAATGAGTATGTTAAAAGATTTTTTAAAAAACCGTACTAGTTGTGGTTATTATAATTAAACTAAAACCAGATATTTCTACAGTGATCAAAATTGTTCATACATTATACAAAAAACAATTTTTCAACTACAACTTATGCAACTAATTATACATTTGCGCATTTGTGATTTGGGTTGCCTTCCATTTTCTAATTTAAAACGGCCGAGTTTTAAAAGCATTTTATAAAAAATCAACAACCTAAAATGATATTTATTTTAATTTAAGTTTAATCTTTTCAGTAATACTTCTCACAAACAACAAAAAAGTTTTACTTCAAACGCGCAATTAAATTTTTTATTATGTATTTTTTATTTTATTAATTGTAAAAGCTGTTTTCTGTAAAAGAAAGATCAAAGATAATAAAATGACAAAGTTAAGTTTTTATACAACTTTATAAGTATGTTTGCGCAAAACAAGTTACAGGTAAATATATAAATATAATAAAAAATCAAACACATGTTGTTATTAAATTTTAGTAAACAAACCTTACCTATAAAGCTTAACAAAAGCAATTTAACAAATTAGTAGTAGGAAGAGGAATCAAATCCAATTTTTTTTGTATAGCATTAATTTTTCTGAAACCAACTTTATGATTATTAAATTTTTTTTACTAACTACTAGTAAACACCAAAACTTACTACAAAATTGTAAGTAAGTTTTGTAAATAATTCTAGCTTTTCTACACCTTCTTTAATCATTTTATCCAAAATTTCCTTTTTTCAAAAATTTATAAAAAATCCAAAACTAAGTGCAACTCCAGTACGAACGAATAAAGTCTGATAGCCTTTTTTTTCTTATATAAGATGCTTGGTACAATAGTAATTTTTTATCTCAATTTAAAATAGGTTTCAATGATTTTAAAAATTGTTTCTTGAAAGATGAATTAGAAGATCCCAGTGAATATTAGAAATTAGTAGTTTTTATTCGAATAGACCTTAATTAATAAAAAGTTGCCGTGACAATGTTGTCAGGTCAGTCAGTTATGTCACGTTATATAGTTAAACCATTTGATATGGTACGAACTTATAAAAAAGGTCTATTTGTACGTAGTAGTAAAAGAAATAAGAATAGAATAAGAATAGAATAAGAAATAGTGCTTCGAAATTTTTTTAAAAAATATATTAAAATTTCAAATGCCAAAAATGTTGTTAGTTTGTTAATAAAAGATTTAGCAAGTGACTATAATACAGAGTTAAGAAACACATCATATTTTTATTTACAAGAAAACGTAAAAACTTAATTGAAACATCAAACCGTTATCTTAGAAATAATTATCAACATAGAAATAAAACTTTGGGTGAGATTCAATTTGCCCTAAACTCGTCAGTTTAGGAGTCGACAAAGTATTCTTCTGAGTTTATACATTTTGGTAGAAAAAGTAAAACAGTAAATGAAACACTTTTTTTTAAACCAAATTTTGTTGATATGAACAAATTCGTCTACGGTAGCCGTCGTTTGAATTTGTGCGATTTTGTTTGTGAAAACCCGATATTTGATTTTTTTTTATTTATTTTGTTTTCTTTAAGATCATTTAGGTAATTTCGCATCGTTATTAAATTTATTTCACAATTTCGAATTAATTTCAATTTTCATAATATTATATACATGTTTAGTGCGTATGCACTTAAATCATTTAGGTTGATTTTATAATATTTCATTTTGAGCCTACCCTATAATTTATTACTTTCGATAGTCATTTTTATATTGAGTTTTAAAGTTTAATCTTAATGATAGGAATGGAATATTTTGTTGAATATTTTTGTTTTGTTAACGTTGCATTTCTTGCCGTGAGAACGGTTGTCAACGAACTGTGCTTTTGAGTGTCAATTGAATTTTTTTCTTCTTTCCACGTTTTTGTTCTACTGTTTTCTTTTACCAAGAGTTACGTCACAGTTTTTAAAGGAAATAGTGGTGGATCAAGTTTATAAGTATGAGTAATTTTGGTTCTTCTACGGAGTTTTCTAATAAGGTAATAATTTATTAGTTGTTTTTGTTAAGTTTAGTTTATTGCCTACAAACATTTTGAAACCTAATTCTGTTGCACGTGCTTTTGATTGCGTCATGCTTTCTAGCTGTATTTTTGTTTAATTTGTTGTTATCTTTAACAAAGTTTTGTCGAAAGTCGGTGCAACCGAAATGTATACTACTATTGATTAGTTGACGAGTTGTAATCATGCTGTAACAAAAAGAGTGTTAGCCAGAGATGTTCTCTGTTTCGCGATACGTTTGCGATCTAATTTTATTTCAAGTACATACAGTTGACAATAATTCGTCTAATTGGGTTACGTGCCGCGAAGTTTTTGGATTTGCAATTCAATCTTTACCACCAAGGTAGATTTTCGTTTTTTGTACCCAAAAGAAAGAACCGTTATTGCCAACCCGAGTCTTGTACAACTACAAGCACGTTGTTAGACGTTTATAATTATTAAGTATTTATAATTTTTTTTCAAGCATGTGTAAAATTGCTTTTATTTGAGGAAAGTGTAAACATTTTAAAAATTTTGGTTTTTTCAATTGAAGTTTTGTGCTATTTATTGTTTGACAATTTATTCTTTTACAATTTATACCCAACTTGTGATATAGTTATTAACGACTTTATTAATTAAAATGATTAGCATTTAAATAGTTGTTTTATTTTATTTGTTTACTGTTTTAACAAATCTTAGTTTATATGCGCTCTAAAGCCTTTTTAATTTGATTTCTTTTGCGTTAAATGCGTTAATGGTTTTTTTGTTTTTGTTTTATTAGTTAAATTAACTTAAAAACTACGTAGTTTGCGTTTGATTTAAGTTTTATAAGTTAGTACTGTTTCGTCTTACCTAATTAATTAATATTTTTCATATCAAATGTTGTTTCAATTTTATTTAGAATTTTGTTTGGTTTTTAAATCTTACAAGATGTTCTTATTGCTATAATAAATGTCAAAATGTTAAATTATAACTAAGTTTTTAATCAAGCTGTGTTTTAAATTTAGCATTACAGATGGAGCTACGTATGTACTTTAAGGTGAGTTCTAAAAGTACATACAACCGACAACGTGTTTTCTGGTTGACAAAGGTTAAAAAGTAAATAAAAAATTAACGTATTCTTTTTGTTTTTTTGTCTGTCCATTACCAATTTTGACTTTTATTTTCGTTTTTTTGAATGGTTCCAAAGTTCTATATGTAAAAGAGCCCACTCCTCGCCACTGAGTTTTTATTCGACCATAACATATTTGTGTTACGAGGTCAAAGCAATTACTCTATCAACATCTTCTGCACGTAAAAATTACTTGTTATTAAATAATTGTTTGAGTATACTAAAAAACTATCACATAAATGTAGACGTTTTATGGCTTTGCTTACTAGCTAGTTCTTAAAATCGTTACTACCAGTCTAGAAACGAAAATTTAATAATGGCTTCCAAATAAATGTTTTCGTATTTTCAACTTGGTTTGTGATACTACCGTAAAATTGTCTAATTATGTTATAATAAATGTTTCTTGGCATAATTCTAACGATTAATCTTATGGCAAAGTGAGCTCAACAATCAATCATTTTTTTTTGCAAAAATTACATTTGGGAGTTAAAAAAGTGTGATATTGCAGCTGTTATAATTAAACAAAAAAAAAGTTTCAGTTACCCAGATTGTTTCTTATTTGGTAAAACGTCAAACACTTGCTTCCAGATCTTGAATCATCCTAAATTGATACATAGTATAATTTAAAAAAAAACCGTTTTAGAAGGACAGCTGACAAATCACTCGTTTACTAACTTCTATGTTACGTCGGTTACTTTTTTCGATAAGGAAGCACCTTTTTCCGCTTTAATAGTTATAATTTTACTAAAGATGGTAATTGATTACGAGTTTAGATTACCACCGTAAGTATTTTGTTTATATTATTATTATTGCTTAAACAAAGTGAAAATTGTATATTCTTTTTTTAATAAGATAAACAAAGTGAGTGTCATTATATGATACCATTTTTATGTAAATTACTTTCTAGATGGTGTTATATGTAAGTATTGTTTTAGAAGACAGTGAGCACATAAACGTTTCTCTTTTTTAATGGAAAATTATTTCTGTGGAAGTTACAATTATGCCGCCAACAAATTTGAACAAGACTGACAAAGATTCAGGTGACGAAGAGAATGTTTTGGTTAATAATTTAGCTGGTTTCAACTTCTCAACAGCGGAAATTTTTAATCAAAGTAATGACAAAATAAGAAATGAGGAATGTGACAGCAAAGATTTAATCCTTTTGTCGCAACCCAAAGACTTTTTAGATGAAACTAACCACTACTTTGAAATAAAAAGTAAAACATACGGGTGACTTACGACAATTTTAGACAATGTGGGTTTCAGAGAATGACAACATTTTAATTGACTCTAAAACAATCTATTCTCTGTAGAAATTTTTGAACAAATTATTGACTCGGATGTAATAAATATGTTTGCAAGCTGCACTAATAAATAAACAGATGTGAGCCCATCAGAAATAAAAGTTTTTATTGTATATTAGTTTTAAGTAGTTATGTTTCATATCCGAGGAGGTGAACGACTTGGAAAAATTCGAAAAATTTTCACAATAATATAGTTTCAGAATGTCTTGAAACAGAATCGAACACATCTTATCAAATTTACAATGTTGCGACGATGATAAATTAACAAGACTTTAGGTTTGCTAAAGTTTGATCTTTTTTACTAAAATTAATAAGCGTTTCTTGTAATTTGCTCCTTGTGAAAAATTTCATTGCATTGATAAAGCCATGGTTTCTTACTTTGACCGTCATGGGTATAAAAACTTTATTAGAAGAAAACCGTTTCGATGTGGTTATAAGTTGTCGGTTAGTGTAACCTATACTGATTATGTAGATTGAGATGAACAATATCAAGAAGTTTAATCTGAAATCAAAAGTGGATATAAATTTTTAAGACTTAGACCTTCTATTGCACTACAGTATACTAATGTTTTATTTTCTCAGCATAAGTTACCATTCAATATTTATTTTGATAATTTTTTTTTACCTTACTATTAATCGAACTACGTATAGGTACTAAAAAAAAAATCGGTTTAAAAATTATAATTTGTTTTCGAATAAAGAGCTAAAAAAACGTAGAGGAGGATGTAATTTTAAAATTTCTACAGTCATGATTGTAAAATTGTTTGATAATAGTATGGTTCACATGATTTCAAATTTCTACGATGTATTGCGATTCCATTCTGTCTCTTGTTGTACACGCGAGGACAAGAAATAGATAACTGTTCAGCAACCGCGATGCATAAAATTTTGCAATATGAATGTGGGAAGAGTTGATCGTAGTGATCAGAACATAAATTTATATAAAATCAGCATTAGAAGAAAAATATGGTATTTACCTTTTATTACCTATTTAATTGATGCAGCTGAGCAAAATTCTTAGCAGTTATATCGAAAGAAAGGAAATTGAATCATCTTGCTTTTAGAAGGATTGTGGCAATAACTCTTATTGAAAGCAATGCAAGGAGAAGAAAACAAAGTTCATCGAAACATTTGATAGAGGAACAACCAAAAGAAACCAGATGCCGACTTTGCCATATGCTAGTTTCTGCAAGATGTAGAGTGTATAGTAACATTTCATACAAAATAATTATATATTTTTTTTTTACATGTATATTTTAAAACATTATTAATATCACAATTAATTATCTTGCATTTATTAGTATTTTAAATTTGATTGGGTATATGCTGACTCTTCTTTTAGAAGGACGTTTGTTTCCCTAGAACCTGTTTGTACGATATTTTTTTCACTATTTTTTTGTGATTTCTAAACGTTATCGCAAATCGAAAATAAGTTACTAAAAATTAGTTAAAAAAGTTTCTTGAGCATATCTGGATTCATTTTTTTATATCTACTATAAAAGCGTTATTTATGTTGCTTTGCGATAACAATAACAAATAATTATGTTTTATACCAAATCTTTCGGAAAAAAGTCAATGACGTACTTAAAATCTGACAAACTTTAAGAAACATTAAAATTATATTTAAATTTAAAAACGTCAATGTAGATAGCACAGCGGATAACCTTTCTGATAAAATGTTACTTAGTAAATAATTAATTTTGGTATTTGTGTTTAGTAAATAACTATTGTTACAAGCACTGTATATAACTTAGTAATCAGTAGCGGTAATCGGAATAATACTGTGTATAAACCAAAGCTAGGTAAGTCACTATTAAACATAATTTTTAGTTTTAATAATTAGTATTTTAGTATATTGCTATATATTACTATTTGCAAATTTTAGATCTAAAGACACAACTTAAAAAAATTATAACTATTTTTTGATATTGGATTGTTTGCAAATGTCCTAATATTATACGCAATATTTTCTTAGCTAATTATACAATAACTAATTTGCTGTGTTCCATGGTTACTTTTAGAGGGCATATTTTTTGCTTATATATTGATCTTACACTACAAGTGTATTATGTAATTATGTTAAATATAACATAAATTCTATATAATGGCAATCAGTTTGATGAGGGTACCGAATCACAAACTTTTAATGGTTGCTATTTTTTTGTTTTGGTACATTCGTTGTCCGTTTGTTAAAGTGCACGATGTGACGTGTAAAATTATCATGTTTTAATTATACGTTTTATTAAAAAAATAACTTTTTGACTCAGTGAAGCGAGCCTGATGAAGTGTTGTTGCTTCTTTTCCTACCTTCTATAAGAAGGGATCGTTAATTTGATCATTACAAAGCAAAAAGTCATTACCAAGAGGCGAACCGTTATATATTTGAAATTACATATAAGTCAAGCCATAAAAATTGTACTTGAGTTTAAGTTTAAGATTTAAGACATCATTTTCTATTAACAAAAATTTTTTCTAGAAAAAAGTTAAGGTTACGGACTCCTATTGTCGTAATTACCAAAAGTAACTTTGAACTCAATTTGATTAATGTCTGCGCAGATTAGTTTTTATAGCATTTATCAAACATGTAGAACAAATAATGTAAAAAACTTATTCAAAAATAAAAATTTAATTGTTTTTGCGGAAAATGTGTTTGAAGTTAAGATCCCAACTTGCTGCAACCATTCTATTATAGAATATATCTGGATCTTCTTCGTTTAGAAATGAAATAACAGTTGCCATAAACAAATAAGCGAGGTGACTATTTTGGTGTTAAATTTAAATATTTCTGGTTATTTAAAAAATTGATTTTTACTCTGTATTAGTTTTCACAAGTTATAATAAATGTTTTCAATTATTTTTTTATTTGAACTTGCAAACATCTTATTATTATTACAAATTACTCGTAGACTGCAAGTATTAAACATTCTCGCTCAAACTGTCTGATGAATATGAAAACATAAATAGAAATTTATTAATAACAATATTAAATTTTTTTTAAATGTTTTTAACGACAGACTTAAAACATATATATTATTTAATAAATCACGTTTATACATATTGTAATATTACAAAAACAGTCGATGTTTATATACAGTGCTACAAAACTCAAACAATGTCCTTTGTTATACATAAAATTACAAATTATAGATTTCATTAATAATCTTATACGACTTCTGCCTTGCATCATAATAAAAAAACATAAATGTAATTACAAAACCAATCAATTCTTTTACTGTAATTATCCCGATATAAAACTGTGACAGTTTCCTTCATCATACTTACGAAAATTACTTATCTAAGATTTTAACAATAATCATAAGTGTGATATCCTTATGATAATTAAACATGGCATAACTAACTAAACTTTATTATTTTATATGTACATTGTTATTGTTGTTGTTTTATATTAAAAGTTATCTAGCAACGCTAGATGCGCGCGCGTCTTTCACTTCTATGTGAATATGTTACTATAAGAGAATTATGAAATAGTGTGGAAAAATCGATAGAAAAATGGAGTAAACAAAAAGTTCACCAACTGATGTGCAATAAATAGGATTTTTATAATAACTAAAGATGTGTTATTAACGTATACTTTCAGGTCTATTATGTATCACAACCTTTAAAAATAAGGGTCAACCTTTATGTTAAAATAAAGTTTTAAAATAACTGATTTCCTAGCGTCTATTACTGAAATGGTATTACGTAGCAACCTTTAAAACAACGCTCGAAAGTAAACGTTATTTTTAATGCTTAACAGGATAGTAAGTTTTGAGCAGTTTTAAAGCAAGAAAAATGTTATGCAACTCATGTTTGTCGGAAAAAGATAGCAATATTTCAAAACAAAAACATGATTTATGTTGTTTATACTTTCCGTGATTTTAGTTTTACTTCAACGAAACGTCAAAAAATGTCAAAAAAGCAAAAAAATACTAAGCGTGCAGCTCGTTTAAAAATGCGAACGACGCAAATATCAAAAGCAGTGCACTTTCAAACATTTGGCAATTTAGATGATTTTTAGTTTTTTTGTTTTTTGTAATTAGTAATTTTATAAATTAATCATATCAATAAATATAAATTATCTATTAGGATATTTTTATTAAGAAAAAAATAACTTGATAATTTCAAAATAAATATTTACAAAGATCTACTAGCTAACTTACAATAAAATTAACAAAAACTTTGAATTACAATTTGCGAATTCTCCTTCCTTCAGCTAACTAGTTCTCATCTGTAAATAAAAACAAATAATTGATCATTGTAACACACTGCAACAGTTACCTCCTATAACATCTCTGTTCTGATGTTCTACAATCCGATCTCTTTGCGGTGTTGCTTTTTCTTCAAATTCTTGCAGTATTTCTTGTGGTATCTTACTTTGTACTGCCGATGTTGTGCAAAATCACACAAGAATAAACAATTTTTGCAGCTTTTACAGGGTTGTAATTCAGTGTTCTATATTTTAAAATGCATCTAAATCTACTTTTTATTACACCAAAGCACATTTCAATGCAGTTTCTTGCTTTAATGTGTAATGGATGGCCACTATCGCCTGTACAAGTTTATTTCAATAAAAATAAAAGTAATTGTATAAACATTTTTATAATAAATTATACATAAACAAATACTTACAATCCGCATTTTCTAATTGATTTAGCATAAAAACATTAATTAATCTGTTGTAAGCCATTTTTTCTTCTAACCACTATTTTAACGTCACCTATCAAAGCTCTTGTTATATTTTAAACTTTAATGGTTATGAAAACCATTATTTTAAAGTTCATGTTAAAATAACGATTTGTGAAAACGATACGTAATACCGGTTTGCCGAAAACCCTTATGTTATCTCATAACGGCTACCTTTAAAATAAAGTTTGTGATACATAATAGGCCTGAATGTCTCTTGTTTACTTCTATAGAAAGAAACCAAAGCATAACAAAATGTAACGGTTTAAAAAAAATATTAACCCTAAGATGCATAACGTGGGTCTTTTTGGCCCAGGTGCTAATTTAAAACTTCATATTTTAGAAATTTTTAATTTTATTAATTTGACAGTTTATGTATGCTTTGTCTGCTTATTTTTAAATAGCTTTTAAGCGTTTTCAGTTTTCAATAATATATTTCTTCTGAGATATAAACAAAATAAGAAATATTGCGCCTTTTACATAGGGTGGGTCTTTTTGACCAACATTGAAATATACTCAAATATCATTAAGAATTTGCATAATGAGTATTAAATTACCATGTTCTGGCGTATTGTATAGTGAAATTAAGTAATTAGAACTTATGTGATAATAAATAGAAATTCTAGCATACTAATTAGGGCGAATTCCATAAATTTTACCTACCTGCGCGCACGTCAATATATCCCCACATGGTATATATTATCAGTATTACTATAAATATATCTGTACTTCTGAAATTTACCAGTATACATTTGAATTGTTGTTAGTTACAAGTTATCCTTGTATGCATTAAAATGGCGTCAACAAGTTATAAACTAACTGTACAAGCGACCGATTCCGATTTTAAGGAGACACTGCTACAGTGGTACAGCAAAGCTGAATCAGAAGATGGAAAATCCAGCAGCGATGATTCGCAGCATGAAGGCAATGATTCGCTTCATCAAGGCGATCATAGACAAAAGACATAAACTAATGTTGAATTTAGTAGCAGCGAAAGTGATAGCGATCAAAGCACCGACGAAAATATTCAATTGGATCGGCAACAAGATGAATACATCACAGCAAAAAGTGGAATGAAATGGATGAAAATGCCTGATAAAACACCGAGAAAGGTTCTTCTTCAAAATGTTATTCGTTTTACGCCGGGTCCTTCGAAGAAAGGCGAAATTTTCACAGAAAAAGATGCTTGGAGAAAATTTATAACTAATGACATGATCGACGAAATCATTGTTTGTACTAATAGAGAAGCTGCTCGCACATACCTGCATCGAAAGAAAGTTTGGTACCCAATCAATAAAGAAGAAATGGAGGCATTTATTGGGATTCTACTCATGGCCGGAGTGGAAAAAAGTTGGGACGTACCCGTACGAGAACTTTTTCTTGATAAACTATCTAATCCAATCTACAAAGCAGCCATGTCCGTGAATCGTTTTGAAAATATAAAACGATTTTTGAGATTCGACGATAAGAAAACTCGGGCTTATCGGCAAGAAACCGACAAATTAGCTCCTGTAAGTCATATTTGGCATCTATTTCTAGAGCAATGTAGGATTGTAATGGTACCAAAAGAATTTGTCACAATCGATGAACAATTAGTAGGATTTAGGGGAAGATGCGGTTTCATCCAATACATACCAAGCAAACCGACGAAATATGGGATAAAAATATTTTGGTTGCGTAAAGCAGAGACGGGATATGCCATCGATGGAGATTGGAAAGCAACTTGGGGCCGAAGTACAACGCAATTTGGGAATGCACGTTGTATAGTCTCTTGTGCGTTCAATTCAAAATTCATTAAGGAATTTAACAGTTCATAATTTTTTTACCAGCGAAAAATTTTTATTTATTGGAATAATCGCTGTGGGCACTATAAGAAGCAACAAAAGGGATATACCAGTAGAATGTTGCCCAATAGAAACATAGAGGTATTATCATCTATTTTTGGTTTTGGCTCTAGTGAGTTATGTCCCAAAGAGGAATAAATCTGTAATTCTGCTGAGTACAATGCACCACGATAATGAAGTGGATAATAGGATAAAGAAAAAACCAGAAATAATAAAATTTTATAATGAAACAAGAGGTGGTGTGATGTGATGAATCAAAAAATATCAAATTACACATGTAAGCAACAGACAAAGAGATATGGCCTTATGTCATATGAAGCAACATAATAGACGTTGGAGCTCATAATGTCTACATTTTGTTCATTAGCGAAAATAAAGACTACAGAAGCGCAAGGTCGGACCGAAGAAGATTATATCTAAAGGAGTTGGCGACACAACTTATTCTACCATATTTGGAAAAACGATCAAAGAACCCCAATTTGCAGAAACTTATGATAGATGCAATTAGAATTAGAATATTTATTCAAGTTGAAGAAAAATTAGAAACAGCACCAAAGAAACTAGCAACAAGAAAACGATGTTCTTTATGTCCCACAAAAAAGGATAGAAAATGCAATCGCGTATGTACTAAATGCAATAATGTTATTTGTATATGTGTACATACATGTACAAAATGTGTAAATAATTAGTACTATTTGTAAATAAAAAACCTATTAAAACAACTTAAAGACGTAATTATTTAGTTAAAGCACATACGTTTCAATAGACATCTAGTGGGTCTTTTTGACTCATGTTATGTAAATGTGTAGATTCCGACAATCATGCATCCTAGAGTTAAACATAAAAATGATTGATATCAACCTCAAAAATTTTATATATTTACAAACAATAGAACTTTAAAATTTTTTATAGAAACTTATGAAGAAATATATTTACTAAAGTTACGATTTTTGGTATAGCTGGAGCATACCAAACTGACAAATATTAGTGCAAATACTCACAAAAAGAATCTGCAAAAAAGATTTGTAGTACAAGAGAATACGTATGTTGTATGCAAAAAAAAAACTCAAAATAAAATTTATTGTTATGAGAGCGGCAGATGTGTTGAATTAGATTTAAAAAATATTAAAAGTGAACGTCTGGCAAAAGAATACTATAAAATTTAAATAACGAATAAAATAATACACCAATAATCAATGCACATTCATCTAATTAAAAAATAATTAAGGAATAGGTACTATTATCTATTCCATTTAAGAAGATAGTTTAGGAAACATTCAAATTTACGGTTTAACCGATTAGGAAAATTTTTTGTTGTGTTCATAATTGCCAAGACAAAATTTGTATAAAAAAAAATTTTTGGAAAACGTATCAAAAGAAAAACAGAAATTTGAATAGTACTCAGTATTTTTGTATAAATATCTTAATGAATTATATTTGTCGTCACTATTTCATACAACTATGGATGTGTTTCAAGATCAGGAAATTTTTTTGAACCACCCACAAAATAATATGCGCATGTCCTTTATTCCGCCACTCCATAGAGTATATCAAACATCGCATCTCTCCGAAGAAATAGTATTTTACAATGAAGTCCAGGACCACCTTAAGTTTTTGCTTCATTGCAAAACAGAAAATAAACAGCTGCTGATGAACTAAACGCTTGCTTGAACTTATTAAGTTCGTGGAAATACGCAAAAACTCTTAAGTTAACAGCGAATATGTGAGTCGGTTTACAAAATAACAAATCGGTAGAAGTGTTTTTTAAGCAGCTATTAGACATTGGCAATGTAAAAATTTTGGTTGACGTTTCCGTTGGATTTATTTCGTTTTCACCTAACTTGTTTCACAACAAGGAAAAAAAATGATCACGAAGGTGTTCTCAAACATCAGTGCAAATCACAAAAACTGAGCAAATGATTTATTTTGGCAGCAAAAATAAGGACGTAAAAGTTTGAAATGAAACTGCTGACAAATTCAGATAATTTAAGTCGATCCAAATCGATATTCATGTTACGCTATCTGAACCAACCAAAACTATTCAATGGAACAAGATTTGTTACAAAATTGATAAACAACGTGATTGAGGCAACAATAATCATAAAAAAGTTCAAAGACGAGAATGTTCTGATTTCAAAAATACCACTGATTCCAACCGACTTGCAGTTACAATTTAAGCGTGTCCAGTTTTCGGTTTGTTTTGCATTTGTAGTAACGATTAATAAATCCCAAGAGCAATTCCTCAAATGTTTCCGGACTGAAAACCAAAAAATACCGTTGCGAAAAATGCATTAAAATCACAAACAAATAATTATCAAAACAATAAATTGTAACTTATTTTATTTCAATAAATTCACGATCGTACTGAAATTGTTTCGTTTCAATTTTCACAAAAAAAAATTTAGGTCGAATGAATCCCTTCTAGACAAACTGATTGACTGACTGACCAACAACGCACAACTTACCTTAATTGAGCAAGAAACCTTTTGTAAAATAAACACAATTTCTTTAGAACTCGTTGTTGAGGAGGGGCATCAAAACACTATAAGTGTCGATAGAAGACGAATAAGTGCGCACTTTCTTAGGCCTCTGTTTTATTAAAAGTTGTAGTTATTTTATGGCAGGTAAAAAGATAAACAATTGTTAAAGTTAATTAATACCACAATAAATGTCTACTTACGGTTAGAGCAACAAAAGAGTAAATTAATTAAACATAGGAACCATTACAACACAACAGTAATAAACGTGAACTTAACATACTATGAATTTTTTCAAGTCAAGGTTGAGTTGATAAAATATTACGGACATAGCTAGGGAAATCTTACATTACTTCAGTATTATTGTTAAAACTAACAATTGCTATACTTTGCTATGAAAATCTTTTCCGCTATTAATTTTGTTTTATAATTTGGCTTAACATCTAAAATTAAAGGGATATTAAAATCAAAATTGTGTTTTGTTTCATGGTGTAGCACTAACGCTGTTTCGGTTTTTTGCAATTGTATTAGTGTTTTTTAACCGGTTAACTGTTTTTTGTTTTATTTGTCCTACATAACATTTATTACAGTTTAAACAGTTTAAACAGTCAATCAACATAGTGTGGTTTATAAGATTAATAATTAGTTTTTAACAAAAAACAAACTATTTAAGGTTATTATTTATATTAACAATAACAATAAAAATTATTATTTAACAGTAACAATTTTATAAAAATTTAACATAAAAAAATTAATTATGTAGCGTTCGAAGTTATGCTCATTTTCTTCTAAGCATAAGTTGATTTATCAAAAAACATTTTACAGAGCTTTTTTAAAATTGCTACTCTTACGTTTTTAAATGCTTGTCTTTAACCGTAAACAGTTTGTTTTTTGTTAAAAAGTAACTGAATAGGTAAATTAATACGTTATTACTAAAATTTAAATTATTTAAAGGACGACTAATATACAAATATGATGTTTAATCTAAAAAAATTGAAATGAAAGCTTGTAAGATTTAAAGGATATCAATTTTTTGCTACAGTTCTAAAATTGTCGTATTTTTTTAAAAATACAAACATTTTCAGAAACGTTTCAATAAATGAAAAAAAAATTGTATACGTTTGTTAAAAATTGTACAAAGAGTAAAAAAGTAAAATACAATATATACCTTAGGCTTAATAAAAATGTGTCGGTCATTATTACATAAAAACGGAGCAGAATGTACATCAAAAAATATTTTTAATACATGGAAAACATTTAATACAACTTTTATATAAAAAATGTTACCGTATTAAATAAATAAACCTGCCAGTTTACTTTTCCAGAACGTTGAATTACACGGTACCTATATAAAAATTAAAAAATGAATTGTCCAGGAAAGTTCCAACGTGTAACGTCTAAATGGTTGAAGTTTTTAATTTTTTAAAATTATACAGTGCACGCCGCTTATTAGAATCACAATAGAACTTTGGGTTTTTGATAACAGTAACCGACTAACAACAAAATCTAGTATTTGAAAAAAAACATGTTTGTTGATTAGAATGAAGTAAACACATACAAGGTGTATCTGAATAATTCAGACGGTGAATTTATAGCATCAATGTAAAAATACAAACTGTAATAAAACATTTACACAACCAAAATTTTGATCCAAATAAATTAAAAACTACGAATTATTTGCATTTAATAGTCTCCTAAGTTTATTGACACCGCAAATAAAAACAAATCAAAAATAATGTTATGATGTTTAACTCTTTAGTGAATAGTGAGTCATATATGATACATATAAAAAACATTATGTTTTGTGAGATTTTAGACTGGAAGAAACCGAACTTGCATAATGTATCATATTTAGGACCGAGTTTATAGGGTTGATTTTTAATTAGTAAATTGCATTTTTGTTTGTTAAAAAGACATCAATTTATAGTGTATATTTTCTTTTTTCAACAGAAAGTAAGTTTCTAGAATTACTTTTATTTCACTAAACGCTGTATCCTATATCTTCTTTGAGTTATATATGAAACAATATGCATTTAAATTTGTGGTAGTATTTTATGTACACATGTGAATAAAGATTATTATTATTATTATGTGTTTCCGGAACAACGCACAAAAAATATTGTTTATTTCAGATGATAATTAAAATATAATAATACCTGAAACTAATATAAAATCTGATGACGACGACAACAATATTCCTCTAAGTGCTCTTTCGGAGAAGTTGAAGCTGGGCGTTTAAGAACTGGAAACTTCATGATAGATCCGAATTAAACAAAATTTTAAAGAAATCAAAATATTTCACAAGAAGTGATTGATTTAAACAACCTATTTAAATAACTGCTCAAACAAATCAAAAAAATAGAACAATTTACGAATAGAAAACTGCTGTCAAAAACAGTTTTTTTTCTTGGTATAATTTTAAAGTTGTAACCAACAGGATCCAAGCAATGATTTTTTAGAAATAAAAAACGTCACAAAAAAATTGAATGTGTTTAAAGTATACTAAAATACAATTTGTATATGAGAGGCGTGAGATTATTAGATTTTATACTAAAATTCTAACGTATCAAAATACGGTCTACGAGATTCTACTTGAGAATTTTTTTATACGCTGGATGTTATTTGTTAATTTAAAAAAAAATTATTACTAATGTTTTATGTAAATCTAGAAAGTGCGGGCTTGTACAAAACGTAGAAAATCTAGTACTGACTTTGAACTAACTTATGGACTAAAAAACGTGAAGCTGATGAGATTCAACTAAAAGAATAGAAAGACAAATTGAACTTTCTGCCCAAATGGAGATAAAAAGATTGAAGTTGCTGCAAGTTTCCTAACTGCCATTCTCAATCTTTTGTATACTGTACAGAATCTCTAGTAGTATTTTGTTTCAATAAACACAGGAACTGTTTTACTTGGTTCCGTACAAAGTGATTATAGATTTTATTGCCGTTAATGCATCGTGTATCATATTAGATATCGAACAAATTTTGAATAAAATTCTTTTAACTATTTTTTAAATTGTGAAATTTTTTATACTTAGTTCTAAAAATTACACATATTTTCAGTAATTTGCTTACATCAAAAATAAATATTTACGTAAAACAACGTTATCACATAAAACGTAGTTAAATTAAGTTGTTATTCTAAGATATGCACGTTCTTTTAAAGTACACTTTAAATATACAGTAACTCAAAAATAATGTATTTACAGATTTTTTAAAGGTAATGTTGTCTAAGTCAGTCAAAATACGCCGCTAAAATAAAGCTAAATATGGAAAACTGTTTTTAATTATTCTAATTATTGGTACATATACAATTAATTTCCTAATTGCGTAAAAACATTTTGCTTATTAATTTTTAGCAACTTATCACATTGTTGTAAATTGTTTTTTTTTGGATAAGACGTCTCTTTATTGCTTCAGCCATTGCAATAATAAAACAAACCTAGTTCAATCAACTAAGATAAATTACTGAGTGGGTTGCCGCTCGGCGCATGCTAATTTTAAACGCCACATAGTTGCCATACAAACTATTTATTAGACTTCAAACCATATTACTTTACAGAAAAAAAAATATACAATATCACTTGGGCTTGCAAATAAACACAAATGCTTTTCTTTTTAATTGAATTCGCATACACCGAAAAAACTGATTTAAAAATTCATGCAAAATAAATTATTGTTCATGTATAGAAACAAACCTGAGACAAAAATTGATAGCAAAAACTGAAATTATGATAAATAAACAGTGTTTTTTCTGTGATAACATACGTCCGGTCCGTTCTTTAATAAAGTAATAACGTTACCCGACTAATAGCATTATTTGTGATTCCAATAAGCGGCGGGCATTGTAATAAGTTTAGTTAGGTTTATTAACATATTTAAAACTTAGAAGCGATTTAACTACTATAACACGTAATATTACCTCACAGATTAAGTGTTTCATAACGAATACTAATAAAAAAATTTAATTTAGTTATTGCAATTATAATAAATAATAAATGAGTAGTATTTAAATCTTTAATGTGTTGCTATTATTGCAGCATTTCTTATAGCCGGTTGCACAAAACAAATAAAAAATGTAGCAAGTGATTATTTCTAAAATTGATTGTTACATCACCAATAAACGCGGTTTCATTGGCTTTGTAGCAATCGTTTTGAGTTTTGAGTTTTGTTACATTTTTTATGTGCAACCCGCCTTGTATTTAAACTATTTAATTATATTTAAGTTGTTACATACAAAAGCTGTTGAAACAAACAATTCTTAAATAAAAGTAACATAAATGATGTAATTGCCAGCGCTCAGTAAAATGGTTGTTAGATAAACTTAAAAATTAAAAAAGGCGCCAGAAAAGTTTATAACTCAAAGAGGTTTCTGGATTTTGGCAATCAAAGAACACGTCCGGCAATGTACACACTAATAGAAGAAATGCAACTTATTGTTTTAATTTAGTCGAAAGTACGTTTATTTTTCACTTTAATATTTTCTTTAAACTTGGCTGAATCTCTTTGATTATAAAATGCAAAATGTGTATTCGCACAAAGCACCAAGGTGAAACGTCGGCATGTACGTAAAATAGCTTTAGGCGTTAACTCACATAGTTATGATTTTATTAAAAGCTTTTTTGTATTTAATAGCAAAATGAACGGTATAAATATTACTTTAAAAACCTTTTAATTTGGGAAGACTTGTTTACTGGTTAAAGGTAGTCTCTAAGTGATCTCAGAATTGCTGTGGTGATTGAAGGTGATCCGCTTTGAACTTCTAACTACTATTTAACAAACACATTTTAAACCAACTTTGAAAGAAAAGTTTTGTACAACTGCTTTACTAATTAAAAAAAAAATTATAATTAATACATATACGGTATGCAGAATTTTCAAAAATAGTCTCATGTTATAAAAATGCGACAAAGAGAGATACCACGTGAACGAGATTTATTTACATCGTACTGCAATCGTAAGCAAAGATAACAAGGCATAAGTAAAACTCTTAATGATGTTAAATTAAACAAACTGCTAAAATATCGAATTACTTGTATCTCAGAAGATAAACATAAATTATCATGCAATCTATATTTTATTAACACAAAAAAAATTCTAAATTGGCGTAAACACAACAAACGGATGTTTTAACAAGATAAACTATAAATTAATTGAAACAAAATTTACTTGCAAACTAAAAAACTGATTAAAAATACCTCAATCAAATAGAAAATACCTCGGGATTGAATCAAAAATTGTTAACTGACAAGGTAAATGTAAAATTAACGTAGATACGAAGGTCGACCAAAAAGTACACAATGAAATCCAACGCAAGTACAAAGTGCATTTTAGTATTATAAAAAGTATAAATAACATGCTTATTTCAAAATAAAAAGCCGTAATAAAACGTTAATAATTTTAATCATTTTGACTACATTTAATCATAAAGTGTAATTATACTAATAATAATTTATCGAAATTAATAGACACGGGTGATTGAAATACCTGTATATTTGATAGGAGTGCGCCTTATAGCGTTCGTAATGTATGTAAACTTTGATGTTTAAATGTATGGCAAACCGACAGCGTAATCGATAAATCTGCTTAATATATGTATTAGCAGTCACATCGATAGGTACATTTAACAATTTGTACCAAAATAACCTTACAATTATATACCTATATTGCCGATTCAAATTAGTGCGTATGTATTAAATAGAATTTGATACAACTCTTGCAATTACTAAAGCCCAATTTAACTATATGTAGTACGTAATTACAATTTAGTTTAAACACTTAAAAAAAATTAAATTAAAATTAAGACATACAAATATTATTTTAATTGCATAATTTATGTTTTGATACGTTTATTTTTAATTAAAACTCATTCTGTCCTTTTTGGTTGTTTTATTGTTTAATGTGTTCTAAGATGTGTCAAACGTGCTCTGTTTTATTAAATGGTTATAAAAAACTTAATAGTACCCACTTTTATAAACAAAGAGTGCACATAAAGAAATAATAGCTTTTTTATTTAAATTTGTGATTGCTTTATTTTTTCTCACAATTTCGAATTATTCACTTCATCTTCTTGTTTTAAACTATTGTAAAATAAACAATTTTAATAAGTACATAATCAAAAGTAGAATAATATTACAAAAAATGTAAAATAAATTAATAATTGTAAGTTATTAATAAAGCAGTGAAATATTTAGATAGAATATTTTAAAATAAACATGATAAAATAATATTTTTAATTTTATATTATATTAAATTAGTAATCAAGTAAAAACGTTTTAAAACGTTAAAAAATTCAAGATTGATCTGATGATGACACAGTTAGCTGACAAAACTTTGCCAACAATAGCTATACATTTTTATTTTTGTTGATTGGTGCCTGCTCTCCACGTGACAGAACCTGTCGAAAGAAAAAATTAAAAATATAATTAATTTTTGAATTTGGTAAATTTAAATATAATTTGGTTTATAGTATTTACTTTAAGTAACAATTATGATTATAGATAATTAAACAAAACGTTTTAATAAAATTTTTATATTTATTTTAATGTAATAATAACGTTATTGAAAATTTTATACAAACAAAATTAGAAAAAAATTGGGAACGTAACAAATCTGACGCACTGTTTATTTAAATTTTATTTTCAATTTAAGATTCAATTCGTGAAATATGATCAAATACATTTTATTTTTTTTAAATTTTAATTAGTAAACAAATGTTAAAAGTAATCGTTCTTCTTAGACTTTTGTAAGTTTAATTTTGTTGTGTTAATTCAGTGTTAAAAAAATTTCTTAATTTTGTTTTCGCAAATTTTAACAAATTACGGTTTTTAAATGTATGTTTCTAGTTGTTTTAAATTGACGTAATTAAGACCAGCATTTAAAAATTTATAAAAAATACAATTATATCAATGACAACACAATTCGCTCTTGTTTAAATCATTAAACGTTTTCAGCACATGATGTACAAAATAATTACACATTTTCTAAAAAATTTTTAATAAAAGAAATACATAAAATTTGTGTTCGTTAACCTGAAGTTTGTGTAAAAATAAAATAAAATTTGCAATAAGTAAAAAAACAAAAGTAACAAAAGAAAACGATAAAAGTAACAAGACATTTGCTACATACAAAGTTTTAAATGTTTTTAAACCGTAAGTTAGTTTTCAAGTATACAATCGACTTGACTTTATAACTGTAAACTTTACACTGCAGTATTTATTTTAAAAAAAATTAAAAAAACGCTATTTGTTTAGCACCTAACACGTAAACATAATTTATATGTTGAAAAATACATCTAATTTCAATTAAAATTAACTCACCAACTAAACTACAATACAATATTTAAAAATTGAAGTGAAGGTCGATGGATCCTTTCAGAAACTTTCAAAAATTTACAATATAATATTTTGTAGCGTTTTTTAAAATTTACAAATAACAATAAATTGTACGCTTTTAAATTTAAAATTACTTGTCACGGGTTCCTCGCTAGCAAAGGACTTTATCCTGGCTTTAAATTGGCAAAAAAGTGAGTGAAATTAACGTTGGAAAAAACAAGAAAAAGTTGTAGACGCCAACGCGATACTTGTCGTAAAAAATTGTCTTGTTTAGGTTGCACAGGAAACCTTAGAAGACCGTGTACAAAAGGTTCTTAATTACTCTATTCACATACAGAAAATCTAAAATTGTAACAAATAAATAAGTTTTAATAGATTTTCTCGATTACTAAAAGAAATTTAAATTTTAAATATAGACAACAAATAGTTTTAATGAGTGTTACCTGATTTTGGCAGTCAATGTTACTTAGAATTCACGTGGATTTACAAGCATTTAAAATTTTGCTTACCAACTGAAATTACAAAACCTGGTCGAGTACGGCGTTTTTCACACCATGCTTAAAAAAAATAATTCTCAGTAGTACGATACCATTAGAATACTCATAAATTTGCTCTTTTTTAATAACACAATAAAGCAAGTACTAAAATTAACACATTTCCTTTGAAGCACCAAAAACTTTCTCATCTATGTAAAATTTTCTAATAATTAGCCTTCGAGTATTTTATTAACAAATTTCTATCATAAACAAAGATCTTAAGAGAGTGTGTAATAGTAATCAACATTTTACTAATGAAAGTTTCCAGCAAATAAATTTTCTGCTACACCAGACTCACAGATGTTAATGTGTTCAACATTTCCCAATTCCTGTAGGTTATTATATTACACGTGCTTAAATGCTATCTAAAAAAGTTGATGTTGAATTATTAAACCGATACTTATGTTAATACAACATTACTAAAAAATTACCACAAGAAGGAAAATAATACAGAGATCTTACCCTCGTTAAGGATTACTCTCATAAAATATTTGTCTGTAATTGTCGCGTCGTTTGATTTTTATACTATAGACTTTTGTTCTAACACTTGTATTTACGTTCGTTTTAATTTGGCGTTTGCATTTGTCATTTATTGAATTCTTATAAGAAATGTGCTAGTCGATTGACGTATTTTAAATCATCTTTGTTATTTCAAATTTTAAATAATTTTTGTTCTTAAGTGAAACTGAAATTAGTCAATAATGCAAAAGTATACAATATTTTCAAAATACAATTTGTATAAAATTTTATTAACAGCTTTATGAACGAGACTTTTAACGGAGATTATATTTTTGTTAATGGAGTCTTGAAAAAATTGCAGCGGCGATTTCTTTACTACATAACGTGTGTAGATCGCCAAAATCGATAGAACGTCATTGTTTTTTAAAGAATTATAAAATATTACGTAATTGTTTTTTTTATAGCAACCTTAAACGGCGTAAAATTTTTACGTTTCTTAGATCAACAATATTTAACTTTTCTGGTTGACGCGTCTCTAGATATTAGAAAAAAAATTTGACTACAGCTAGATGCTGTTCCTCTATATTTTAGTCTCTGTATAAGAAATTATTTCAATAAAAAATTTTACAATCAATGGATCAAACAAAATCCATGTGAGTGGCTACTTGCTTCATAAAGACTCACATGCACTTTTGCATATACACCCCTTTCAAATTGTGTTTATTTTGAGCTTTTTGCATTCAGTTTAGACCTGCAGTTAGTTTTAGGTCATCTACCCTTCTTATAGCTCTGAGTCCTTTGTATTTATAAGGGTTCTATAAAAAAAATGTTTTGTGCCATTTTTCAAAATCTCGTCTAGCTACATGGCCTGAAAAGCACCATTGCAGCTTTGCAGTACTTTCCACCACATCAGTCACACTAGGCTTAGCCGTTGTTACGTTAATTTTCATTACGTACGCCTTTGCTGTTACGGTCGAAATCGTCATTAGGTACGCCTATGGGTTTCGACGAAAAATTAATTTACGTTTTGGACGCCCCCTAACGATCGTTTTCGCGGAACTGTCATTTCCGACGAGCTCTTTAACTTGGAAACTACTTGAAATGGTCGGTGGATTGATAAGTAAACATTTTCTAAAATTATACACCATCATGGTGACTAATCCATAAGTGAAATACCATTAAAATTCGTTTGCGTCATCACCGGGTAAGATTGTAATTCTCATTTATTAAAACTTTGTGGTAATTTCCTGTATTTTGACAGCCATTCCGCCACGTGCGCATACTTAGTCCTAATTATTACTTATTAATGAGGAGTCCGTTTCGTATAACTATTTCTTCAAACAAATATTCGAAGGCCGTAAATTAACCTTGGTGACGATCACCTTATTCGGGAGATCCTAATTAACGAATACGAGGGAATTCGAGTCGAAGGCCGTAACTTAACACCGATGACTATCACCTTATTCAGAAGATCCTAATTATTGGATTTGAGGGAATTCTATTCGGAGGAAATTGCTTAATACCATCATATTCGTAACCGTAATGTAACAGCATACGATAAGTGTCGGTTCGTTTACTGTCCTTTAAATGTGTCTTTATTTGTAGTTTGTGAGTCGCCAGGTAGACACGTCTATATTTTTCAGGAAGTTTAATTGCAGGAGGCCGTAGGAAAAACGTTTTTCTGACAGCACTCTGGAACTTGGTAAGTCAATTTTTTACGTATTTATACGTGATCGCTACGGTGTAACTCACGACTTATTATATTTGCTAATTGTACGTGCTAATTGATTTGTTACTTGTGTTTGTTACTAAATTAATTTAGATAAATTACTTATCGCTTGCTGCTTGTATCCACAATTACTTATCTTTGTTAATGTTACTTACTAAAAAAAAATTTATACATGTTATATTACTTACACGCTTGTTTGACGTGTAGTGTAAGTTGCCGATCCTACTGTTATGCTCTTTTCTATATTCTATACAGTCCCGGCGTATATTTGATTATTTAGTTGTTAGTAGATTTAGCGTTTTAGAGGAATTAAAGTACCATTGTTGTTAATGATCGAGTTTCTTTTCCATTTTAGTCGTTTCTTTCAGCAGTTACGAACTTACCACCTAGTTACAAGTTTCTTACAATTTCTGTTGTGAGCAGGCAGAAAGGACTTTGGACAGGCTCTGGCGCCCTTAATTCTTTTCATTATTGTTTAGGAACCCTACCCTCTCTCCGAATATTGAGAGTTGGCCGTGCAGGTTCGTAACCAGCTAAAACTTGTAACAAATTTGGCGAGCCCAACTGTTTGGGGCCTCGATTATCTCATATCGAATTTCTAATTTCACTACATTGCTTTTAGCTATTTTCTTTAATTGTGATTAGCGTAGGAATAACTTATACTGTTGAATTTCTCTCGACTTAGTGTGTAGCAAATTGGCTACCTGACTTTTCGATTCTTTTCTTTTGAATTTCTCATTCGTTATAATTCTTTCTACTGTTTAGATTTTTTTCTCTAATTAGTATAGGATTACTAGCAGGAATAGGTAGTTTATATTATTGACTTTCCCCTGATTTCGTGTGTGCGATCATCATTCTTCTAGCTTTATTGATTCTTTTCTTAGTCTTGCGTGGGTTCGATTTTACTCTGCTTTCTTTACTTGGTTATTGCTACTAGACTGGACGTCTGAGTTACTTCATTAACTTTTACTTTTATTTTCTCTGGTGCTACAGTTTGACTGTAGATTAGCACTTTGCTTACGTTTCTTTTAATCGGACCTTCGTTTTGATTTTTGGATTGACTCGACTACGTCGATTAAGTTGATTTTTTTCCCTTATTGGATTACTTACTGGGTAGTAATACGGCTGGTACTTACGGTTATTTTGAATTTTTGTCAGGCACGTGGTGGCAGATTTCTGTCGTAATTGACTGCTTTGGTTAGTTTCTTGTCTACTTGTTATTGTTTTAGATATGTATTCTTCAGATGAAGAACCGCCATTTCTTACTTCTTCGGACTCTGATTCCGAAACGAATTTAGGTAATTGGAATGTTACTTTTTCGGGTGGAGATCCTTCTTTACTTATAGAATTCCTTATTCGTATTGACGAGTTGTGTTTGTCTCGTGGTGTTTCACAACATCAACTTTTTCTTTCAGCTTCTGAAGTTTTATCTGGCAAAGCCCTTCTTGTTTTTAGGACGAATCGAAGTTCGTTACGTTCATGGAATGATGTTGTTGCTTTGTTGAAGTCTGAGTTTTTACCTTTGGATTATGATGAGCGCTTGATGGATACTATTCGCAGTCGTACAATGGGAGCTAACGAAACCATCGGTACTTACGTTACCAATATGCGCTACCTTTTTCTTCAGCTAGCAGAACCGGTCTCAGAGCAAATGCAGCTCAAGGTTATTCGTCGAAATCTAACGCCGTTCTATCAACTTCCGTTAGCGTTGATGGAAATCAAATCTATCGCTGAATTAATATCTTTAGGCAAGCGTTTGGAGTCTAACATCAATTCTCGCGATTCTTTCCACTTCTCTACAACGGCGATTGGTGACAAAGTTCAAGAGCCATCTATAGTCTTTGCTGATAAGATTTCTACTTCCGTCTCTTCTGCTACTTGCTCTCTTACTACTTCTCCTCCCAAGACTTGTGTTCGTTGTCGTTCTCAAGGTGATAAGCCTTTACGTACTGTTCGTTCTCTTCTTTCTCTTCCTCCTAATTTCTTTTCAGTTTCTAGGATTATTAGGCCTACTACTGATCCTTGGTATTTAGGTATGATATCTAAAGTTACTGCTTCTCCTCGTCGTTTCTCTCGTTGGTGTGTTGTGAAAAATCTTTTATGTAAACGTGTACGCATTTCCTCTTCTGATCCTTGCGTTTGGAAGTTAGTTGTACCATCGGACCAGCGCAAACAACTGATTCAGGATCACCACATTACATCTAATTGGGATCACCTCAGTGTTAGGAGCACTTTGGAAGCTCTTCGATGTCATTTTTACTGGCCTCATATGAGACCTAAGGTTGCCGAGTTTATACGTCATTGTTCTTGTTCGAATTCGCGACGAAGCAAGCCTATTAGGTCACGTCACATTTTGCCAAGTAGAACGAAGCTTTCCAACACTGATGTCGCTACAAGGTCTACGCGTATACATAAAGATCGTACTGTTTCTCCGGGTGTAAAGGCCGCTGTTATTGCTTTTGCATCTCCTTCTTCAGTCGCTTCTAATTATTCTTTGTTGTCTCCTTCTAATCGTTCTCTTCGCTTTCATCGGCGTCGCAAGCGTCGTAAGTGCTAGTTCGCTTTTTGGGCTTTCGACTTTCGACCTTTGCTATTCTTTTGGTTCTTTTCCTTCGGTTTTGGTGGTTTGAGTCTTTGAATATGTCGTCGGTATCTTGTTGGTTGTAGCTTGGATGCTACCCAATTGTTCTTCTCATATTGCTGTCACCGATTTTCTTTTCTTTGCTTAAGTTTCTAGTGCTTTTGGTTTTGGTTTCTTTCTTCTCCATCTTACTTCAGGACAGACTACCTTTCCGTCTGTATATATTTATATCCGCTTAGTCGGTCTTTTTGGAATCGGTACGTCACATATAGAATTCTCTCTTCTGCTTTTGGATTTGGTTTTTCTTTTCTTGAGTTTTCTATTCCGCTCGTCGGCATTAAAGTCTTGGAGTATACTTTCCAATTTGGGACAGCAATTGGTACGCTCTTGGTCTATGACTAACTGTGATATCTTTTCTCTACTTTTTCTTTTTTTTGTCTATTTTTAGGCGGTTGGTTGGGCACTGAAGGGTTAGTCACCCCTTTCGTTTTTTCTATGGAGAGAAGAACGAATCAGACTCTTACATCTTGTCTTAGCTTTCTCCGTCTGTTTCTTTTCTGCCTTTCTTGTTTTTCTTACTTCTTATTTTTTTCTCTTCTTCTTGATTTGTTGATCACCTACATGCCGCATCTCTTTCTTTCTTTTTCT
This sequence comes from Aquatica leii, assembly GCA_035610365.1. Classification (NCBI taxonomy): domain Eukaryota; kingdom Metazoa; phylum Arthropoda; class Insecta; order Coleoptera; family Lampyridae; genus Aquatica; species Aquatica leii. The sequence continues at coordinate 79,727,471 of CM069436.1, read as the reverse complement.
TCCTCCTAAAGGTTTACCCCTTAGGGCGGTTGGTTGGGCACTGTAGGGTGGTCTCTCTTTTCATTCTTTTACGGAGTGAAGAATGAATCGGGCATTAAGATCAAGCCTTAGCTATCTCCGTCTTTCTCTATCTCTTATCTTTTTTACTTTTTATTTTTTCTTCTTGGGCTTAGGGACTTTCTATGTGACATCAATTCTTTTTTCTTTTTGATCTTCTTATGGTTCACCTCTTGGGTGGTTAGTTGAACATAGAAATACCTAGTCTTATCTTTCTTGTCTTTTTTTTTTATCTTGGCTTGTTGCTTGAACACTTTCTTTTTTTCTTTTTAGTTACTTCTTCCTTTAGTTTTCACTCCAACTGTGTTTCTTTTTTTCTTTTCTTTCTCAGTTACTATTCTTGCTTTATCGGGTTTAGTGGGTTTTTCTTTAGTTGTGTTTGGTTTGAAACTTGGGATAGAATGCAACGTCGTTTCTTGTACTTTGTACTTCCGCTTAGTCGGCATTGTTAAAGTTCTTAGTCACTGTTATGGTATTTTTCTTCTTTGGGTTTCTTTTTCTCTTGGAATATTCTAATCCGTTCTTTGGCGTTTACGTTCCAGGTGACCTTCTAACACAACAGGCACTGACTCACGACGTTCAATTGGCAAGTGAAGCTTTCTTCTTTATTGGTTCTTACTTTTTCTTTCTTTCTTTGGGTGTTGTTTTGGGTTCCGCGGTTTGGATTGCTTTTGGATTGGCACTCATCTAGTGTTTAGCTTTTTGGTAACTTTGTTGGTGTGACTCTTGGATTACTGATTCTTTTTCTCTGCCTTTTTGGTAGTACGACTTATGTCGACTTTTAATCAGAATCTTTTTTTTTGCTTGAGATTTCTTCGTTGCTTTTCTTTGCTTGGATCTTTAGGATCTGTTTGGTTTTTTTGGTTTTTGGTGGAAGAATCTCTTATCGTCTGTTGACGACTTTTTGGAGCACAACTACCTTAGTTTTCTTTTTGACTTTTCTTCTAAATCCGCGTATCCCATTTCGACATCTCGATACTTTTTTTCCTTTTTACTTCTTTAGCTTAGTTAGCTTTGGGGACTTATATTTGGGGTTGGATTCGTATTCTTTCTTTCCTATCATTCTTCTTTTTCTCTGGGGTTGCTTTAGTGTTGTCGATCAGTAAGGTCTATGGGACTGCGTTGCTTTCTGGCTTTTTAGCGTAACGACTGTTGTCGACTTCCAACGAGTACCTGTGCTGATACTTCTATTCTGTTAGTTGAGTTTCTGGTTCTTTGAAGTATCATTCCGCTTCATGCGACTTTTGGGACACGTCTGGTTGGTGATGCTTAGTAAACCGAGAAAACCTCTTTCATCTACGTTTCTTCTGGGGTTGGGCGTTATTGTGTTTTGGGGTTGGTTTTGGATTTTAGGGTTCTATCCTTGGCGTATGCCTAAATTTCTGTCTTCATTTTAGCTTTTGTTCTCGTTATTCTCGCTCCACGCTTTTATCTTGCTGGGGGGGAATCTGTTACGTTAATTTTCATTACGTACGCCTTTGCTGTTACGGTCGAAATCGTCATTAGGTACGCCTATGGATTTCGACGAAAAATTAATTTACGTTTTGGACGCCCCTTAACGATCGTTTTCGCGGAACTGTCATTTCCGACGAGCTCTTTAACTTGGAAACTACTTGAAATGGTCGGTGGATTGATAAGTAAACATTTTCTAAAATTATACACCATCATGGTGACCAATCCATAAGTGAAATGCCATTAAAATTCGTTTGCGTCATCACCGGGTAAGATTGTAATTCTCATTTATTAAAACTTTGTGGTACTTTCCTGTATTTTGACAGCCATTCCGCCACGTGCGCATACTTAGTCCTAATTATTACTTATTAATGAGGAGTCCGTTTCGTATAACTATTTCTTCAAACAAATATTCGAAGGCCGTAAATTAACCTTGGTGACGATCACCTTATTCGGGAGATCCTAATTATCGAATACGAGGGAATTCGAGTCGAAGGCCGTAACTTAACACCGATGACTATCACCTTATTCAGAAGATCCTAATTATTGGATTTGAGGGAATTCTATTCGGAGGAAATTGCTTAATACCATCATATTCGTAACCGTAATGTAACAGCATACGATAAGTGTCGGTTCGTTTACTGTCCTTTAAATGTGTCTTTATTTGTAGTTTGTGAGTCGCCAGGTAGACACGTCTATATTTTTCAGGAAGTTTAATTGCAGGAGGCCGTAGGAAAAACGTTTTTCTGACAGCACTCTGGAACTTGGTAAGTCAATTTTTTACGTATTTAAACGTGGTCGCTACGGTGTAACTCACGACTTATTATATTTTGCTAATTGTACGTGCTAATTGATTTGTTACTTGTGTTTGTTACTAAATTAATTTAGATAAATTACTTATCGCTTGCTGCTTGTATCCACAATTACTTATCTTTGTTAATGTTACTTACTAAAAAAAATTTTATACATGTTATATTACTTACACGCTTGTTTGACGTGTAGTGTAAGTTGCCGATCCTACTGTTATGCTCTTTTCTATATTCTATACAGTCCCGGCGTATATTTGATTATTTAGTTGTTAGTAGATTTAGCGTTTTAGAGGAATTAAAGTACCATTGTTGTTAATGATCGAGTTTCTTTTCCATTTTAGTCGTTTCTTTCAGCAGTTACGAACTTACCACCTAGTTACAAGTTTCTTACCATTTCTGTTGTGAGCAGGCAGAAAGGACTTTGGACAGGCTCTGGCGCCCTTAATTCTTTTCATTATTGTTTAGGAACCCTACCCTCTCTCCGAATATTGAGAGTTGGCCGTGCAGGTTCGTAACCAGCTAAAACTTGTAACACCGTATCCACTCGTTTGTTCTTTTGTTCTTTAGTAAGATTCCCAGCATTAACGTCTCCATAGTCGTTCTTAAGATGTTCATATTATTTTTGCTCATTACCCAATTTTGTACTCTACATGTCATAACCGGCAGTACTCAGGAATCAAACACATTAGTTTTTAAATGGGTAGAAATGTATTTATTATTAAATATAAAACTTAATTTACCATACGCACCCCATGGTAGTTGCGTTTGTTCAATTTCCTCTGTTTGGTTCTCTTTCCTAACATAAACTTTTATCCCAGATATATGTAATCTTAAATATTTTTAACTTCTTTATTATTCATTGTCACTGTGCCATTTCGAATGGACATTACTTTTGTTTAAACATATTTTTTATCCGGTTTAGTTTGCTGCTGTGTTTAATTTGTCTAGCATCTTAGTCAGTTAGATGCTGTTATAAACACATTGTTTGCATTTTGCAAATTTTTTTTCTGTTCCTTCAAGAGGTATGCTGCGTTTACTTCAGTTATAGTGTCGGCAATTATTTGAATGTGTCTGCTATCAATTTTGCAATTCCGCATAGCTTGTATTATGTTCGTATGCTCTATCGACTCAAACATCATCTTGTAGTCAACGTAAGCAATCAAGAGTGGTACCTGGTATTTGGTGCATTATTCAATTAATATTTTCATGGTTAAAAAGAAATCGGATGTACAGTAGCTTTATCAAAATCTTGCTTACTCATAAGCTTGACATCCATCGAGATTTAGTGTTAAACGTGTAACAAGAATTTTTATAAGGGGTTTGTAGAGATGAGATTAAGGATTAATAGGCCAATAGTCGATAGTTCTTTATCTCCTATTTTAAATAGGATGATGTTTTATGATATCTTTAAGTTACTTGGTATTCTCTCTTTGCGGAGGTACTGAATAAACAGTTTTACTAGAATATGAATTGATATTTTTGGACCATCTACGATCATATGATATATTTTTCATAATTTCTTCATATGTAATTTTTGTAAATTTTCAGATCCTACATTTAATAATTTTTCAGTTGACAACTTCTCCATATTTTAAAAATGGTTTGATAGGTTTTTGTAGAATATTTTTATTATTTTGAGTATATCTCTTCTATTTCTAATTTTTTTCTTTTTGTTATTGATCAAATGTATTGTTTGTTTTTTTCCGAGACTTGGTCTTAGACATTTCATATTTTATATCTTCTATATAGTATCATTAATGAGAGTTCCTTTCTGTTCTTTTTTTTAAGTTCTTTCTAATTTGTTTATTAAAATCTTTATATTCTCTTGTTCTTCTTTTTATTTTGCGCATTCTTTGCTCTTCTATTAGATTTTGTGTCTGTGTATCTATTTATTCTTTTTTGGTTGGTATTGTTTTGCCTTTTGTACACTTTTTATTAGAATTTTGGCGACATCTTTAGCAACTGTGTTGTTGCATAATGTTGTTAATTTTAGTTTCATATTTAATGATGTACGAAAAATTTCTGGCACTTCTTGTAATTTCTTGTAATTTATTCTAATTGACGGGTGTTTCTGTTTCTTTTTAAGTTTCTTATTAATGCGGATTTCTGTTGTTATTGTTCTATGATAGCTACCAATTTTATATCTATTTAGTACCCAAACGTCTTGAACTGTATGTCCATCATTAGTCAGAACATGGTCAATTTTATTTTTAACAGTACCATCAAGAGTTTCTGTTTTTTCTTCCTTCATTCCCAATTTTACGTTAAAGTCTCTTATTAGTTTTCTGTATGTTTATGGAGACTCTTGTACTTTGTCGCAGATAATTCGAATTCTTTATCAATATGGTCGCAGATCAGGGCGTAAACTTGAATTATTTGAAGGGTTGTGTGTTTGTTAATGTTTATGACAATATACGCCGCTCTGTCATAGTATATAGTTTTGCATGTTTTTAGATAGGGTGACATTCTTAGGTGTATTAAGAACGTTAAACACCGGTGTATTTATTTTCTTTATTAATAAAATTGCAAACCAACTCGTTTCTTTTATACTTAAAACTCTTTCATTGGTTGTTCGGTTGCTACCATAATAACCAACGCTTTCAGGAAGGTTTCGGACTAAAGGTCTTTTTTATTTGTTCTTTGCATTGGAGTTTAAAAATTTGAAATGTTTGGTTCTCTTCTCACTCTAGTCTAGTGCGAGTGGAGAAGTTGGTAAAAGGATAAAACTGAGGAATATATGTGTGTATATATGTATGATTTGTGATTAGGATTACGGTTGGGACACTATTTCCTCCAAGTTTTGGGTTTTTGATTAAACTATCATACATTCATCTGTTAGACTATAAGAACAAAACTTTATAGGGTCCACACCAAGAGATAAACCTTCTCCATTTTCTTCCATGTGTCTCTGTCTTGGGCTTCTATTATTAAATTTTTTTCCGTTATTTTTTTTAGATCATCGTACCATCCTGCTTGTGGCCGTTCCACATTTTTTTTTGTTCTCCGTGATCGCCTTTGTAATAGTTTTTCGTTCACTTTTGATTGTCTCTAGTAATATGACTCACCTAACGCTATTTAAGTCTCGCAATATTTTCTACAATATATATATAACTAATATATAACTAATTTTTCTTAAAGCTGTCCATGAAAGACTAATTCTTTTCTTTTCTTTTTTTGATGTTATGTCCTAAATAGTTATATTTTTAGACATTTCTAATTCATGCATCTTGAATACGTCTTTAAGAGCCAGAGTGAACAGTTTAGGGGAAATCGTGTCCCCTTGTCGCAACTTCTCTCTAATAAGATTTTATCGAAATTGTCAAATCTTCATCAATTCTTCTTTTTGACGTTGCTTTTTTATATACGTTGTGTCCCACGCTAGGGGTACTCCATAAGATTTAACAAGGAAAAATTGAAATAATTTTTTTCCTGCTTCCTAAATTAAAAAATCGCAAAAATTAATTCGAAATTTTGAAGGTTTTTGGCGCTTGCGATTTAGATTGGCTATCTTCGGTTTTTAAAGTAACATGGATGTTAAAATTAAATTGTACCCTATCAAATCAGCATTATGCAACTTTATTTTTGAGGAAATGGAAATTTGAAGACTAAAAAAATTACATTTGAAAATTTTCTGTAGGTTAAAAAAACCAAATTGAGTCCGCATTTGCGTGCTAATAAACCAGCTTATGATTCCAAAATGAAATAAACTTGAATTATGTTCAAGTAAAGGTAGAACAAATCAAGTTAGCATTGATTTGTTATAAAACATTTGAAATGTTGACAGTTTTGATAGAATTGTTTTACAAGCTTCGAAAATGAACGTAGAAGAAAAAATTCTTGTGGTAAAACAATATTTTCGAGGTGTTTCAAAGGTCCAAATTCGAGAAGATTTTGCTGGTTTTTTCGGAGATAGACCAATACCTTCTTTAAAGAGTATCAAAAAACGATACAATTATTTAAAACCACTGGCTCCGTAAATCCACCATGTAAATGCCAGCGTACGCCAGCCTTACACGATCATGAAGACAACCCTCTAAAGTTGGCAGTTCTTGCAGTTGTAGACCAAGATCTTGATATTAGTTTGCAAGAAATTGAAATTAATGTAGGTGTTCCTCGGTCGTTAGCATTCAGGTACCTCAAACAGGAGGGCTTTAAAAATTACCGTTGGCTATGTCATCAAGAATTATTACCACACGATTATTATGCTCGTATGAGATTTTGTGAAATAAACACCGAAATGAACAATACCAATCGCGATTTTGTAAAAAACATTTCTTTTTCGGATGAATGTTCGTTTAGACTTGATGAAAAAATAATTCGACTAAATAATCGTACATAGTCTCTCGAAAATCCACACAAATTAGTAAATAGACCAAGCCAATGGCGACAAACTGTCAATGTTTGGATGGGCTTGCTGGGAATTCATGTTATTGGTCCTTTTTTCATTGAAGGTACATTTACTTTCATAATATATGACTACCTTCTACTAGAAGAAGTGTTTCTACAACTAAATGATGTTGCGGGTAAAAATCACCAAGTTTCGTTAATGCAGGATGGTGCTTCAGCCCATACTGCTAGACTAAACACTGGACTTCTGAATGAAGCATTTCCAAATCAATGGATAGGCGAGAATGGTCCCATCACATTCAAGTGATATGCAGAGCTATTACCATTCGTAAATTAGCCAAAACTTATTATATAGTTCAAGCAGGAGGCATTTTTGAACACCTCATACCCAAATAGGTGATTCGCCGTGGTCGTTCCGTCAAGCAACGGATCGACAATGTTAAAAATGCCCTATACAGGGCCACAAATTCTCAATTGAAATGAATTTTTCTGCACGACGATTATTCGAGCAATCTTCCCGTGCTCGACCTAATGGTACCACGATGAGTGTTCGTAGATACCTATGTAAATGTAAATTTATGTTTGACTAATTATTTTTTTTCTAGTCTGCTACAGAAAATTTACAAATGTAATTTTTTTAGTCTTTGTTCTTTAAATTTCCATTTCCTCAAAAATAAAGTTGCATAATGTTGATTTGGGGGGCTACAATTAGTTTTAGCCTCCATATTACTTTAAAAACCAAAGATAGCCGATTTGAATCGCATGCGCAAAAAACCTTTAAAATTTCGAATTTCAAATGCCTGTAATTAATTTATTAATTATCAAATTATAATAAAAAAATGTTTTTAGAAACGCTTTAAGTGCTACTTTAAATCTGCGTCAACATTTTTGCGATTTTTTAATTTGGGAAGCAGGAAAAAAATAATTTCAATTTTTCCATGTTAAATCCCATGGAATACCCCTAGCGTGGGACACACGGTATATCCTTAATGGGTCTAATATAATGTGAATAGATCTGCGCTTTGACCATTCTTTCTAATCTGGCTAGGTTTCATCAGAATCTAAAACTTTATGGTAGTCAATAAATTTGATATACAGTGAGACGTTGTATTTAGTACATCTTTTGATAAATGTTTGAACTACTTCTATGTGGTTGACTGCGCGGTAGCTTTTTCTAAAGCATGCTTGTTCAATTTGTTGATAGAAGTTTAGCTAAGAGTCGATTGGTCGTACCTTGGTGAGTAGTTTATAGTATACCGACAGCAACCTGATAGGTAGGTAATTCTATAAATCTGTGCTATCACCTATTTTGTAAATCATAACTATTTCCGCGTTTTGCATTCGGGTATGCTTTCTCTGATAACGCATCGATTCATTAGTTTTAACATTGTCTTTTCCAGAGTTCTTTCTCCCGCTTTAAACATTTTGATAGTATTATTGTTTTTTCCTAGGGCTTTGCATGTCATTATTTGTTTTAGTGCTATTCTTAGTCTGACAGTGACATTTACCACTCTGAAGATGCAAGCTGCAATGTCTTACAAAACGTCAGTTTGTTTACGTTCACAAACGACAATACGGCAAAGGCCAAGTTCAACTTCTTGTTTTGGCTCTCAAGGAGAGACTAGTATCTAGCTTAAGTCTGGGTATTTAACTACGACGCGGTCTAAGCCGAAAGTCGCTTATAATCATATACATATAATATATACATAGATAATTTTTGAAGGGCAAATTAAACGCAATAATTCCAATCTCTACATTTTATTGATTCTAAATTATTGTAAAATAGACCATCAACATTTATTTTTATTAAAACAACGTAAAAAAATACATAAATAAATTTGTTTTACAAATTTACAAGTTACAACTCTTATTTTTATAACTTAAAATTAAAGTTTATTGCAACTTTAGTGAATCGGAGTCTGAAAGGTTTGCAGCAAAAAAGGGAACGATAAAGCGCTACAAGTAATCAGCGTTGTTTCTAAAGCATGTTTGAAATTACCTACCTGAAATTCCAAAAAGACGAAAAATACGCGCTTTTACAAATTCAAAAGCGTTTTTTAGTATTGTCCTAAAAAACTAATAAAAAGACTGACATTGCTACTTTAAACTTGTATGTAACTGTATAAACTAAATTTAAAAGAAAAGAAAAATGAAATTGTTTTTTTATAGACACGTAAGTTAAAAGTTTTTCTTGAGAACAAATATATTTAAATTCAAACGTTTTCTTTAAAAACTTTAAATTTAATTTTGCAGTTACACTTTTATAAGTTGTTTTCGATGTTTTTTTCGTCACTTTATTTTTGATTTTTTTTTAAACAATTTTTTATTTGCAAGTTAAAATTAAAATGCAGCTTTTAATAGCAACGTTATTGACAGTCGTTAATTTTAGTTCTACTTAAAATTTGCCATAAAACAGATATTACTCCAGCAAGATATTAATAACGCTTACATTGCATTTTCATAACAATAAATTATACAAAAAACGTCGTTACAAGTTGTATTATTTAAATAAAATTATAGTTAAATCAATTAAAAAAGTTGTCTACTGAAAATTAAATAAACAAAGTATTAACCGGCACTAAACGTACTTATAGCATACAAAGTTTTTATCTAATGCTACATTTTACATAATCTCTTAGGTTACAACTATTAAGATAACCGTGTTTTCTTAAAAGTTTCCATTCAAGTATGAAAACTTTCTTAGAGTCGTTGTTTCTTGAGAACATAAGTAGGTTTACTAAGTCTTAAGCTTGTACATTTAAATTCATTTCATTTAGTTTTTTGAATTTATATATCATTGTTGAACCAGTTTTTCATTTTAGATTTTAGACAGTTATTTGTTTAAACAAAAATCAAACAGTTAAAATGTTAATAAACTCTAAAATCATAAAAAATAATATTTATGCATTTTAATTTGCATGCAGACATAGAAAAACTAATAATTTTAAGCGTACAATTTTTTTTAAAAAGTAACGTTAGAAAACATTTTAAACACTAAACAGCTTTAACAACAACTTGCGACTTTTAAATGAAGTGAGTAGTTTGTTATATATTTTTTTAAATCAATTAAAACTGTTTTCTTTACTTTGTATTAAATATAATTGCTTATATCGATTGCATTACAGTAGAATAAAATTTAAACTTAGTGATCTACTAACAACATGAAAATATTGTAAATTTAAATTTGTGAAGAAACCCGTGCATATTATAGCACCATGTGTGTTGTTATCCACAATTTATACAATATCTGAAACACCAAAGAAAAACGTAAAAAATGTAAATTTATATCTATACTATTTTTATTAAATTTAAATTTTAAGTAGAAACAGAAAAAACGTTTTTATTAAATTACGTAAACACAATCTTCTCTAAATGTAAATTAAAATATTTAAGTTAATTAGCAGTTTACATATAATATAGCAATAATTGTCCAATAATTAACATTATTATTATTTTCAAAATTACCAACATCGATATAAACTATTACAAAAAATTTTGAATGCTGCCAACCTTTCAAAAAAAAATCAACATTTAAAAGCAAACTAATTATTTAAATTAAAATTAATTTTAACAAATTTCGACATATGCCAAAAACAAAATTCCGAAATCCTGAATCTGAAAACCTAATCTAATCAGCTGTATTTACATAAAATATACGTAAGCACTTGTTAGTCGTAAATAAAACAAAAAACAAGTTAAACAACAAATAATTAAAAAAAAAACATTAAAAACATAATGTCTTAAAATTACTTAACAATAAGCAAAAAATACTAAACTTTAATACTGAAACTATTATACATATCTCCAAAACAAAGAATTACATTGAAAAGTAATATTTATTTAAAAAGTACAAAGTTAAATTCAAAAAACCTGACTAAATCAATTGCACGAATCAATATGAAATTCAAAGGCTAATTTACGCGATGAATTAACCAAATAGAATTAAAATAAAAACAAATTTTAATAAAAAAATATAAAAAAAGTAATTATTTTAATAAATGCACTAAAACAAAACAACTAATCAAATTCAAAAAGACAAAATTGATAACAAACATCAAAAAAAGTAAACAAAAACTATAGTAATAGCGAAGGCTTCCACGGCCGGAATCTATACTAACATTAGAATGTCTTCCGGGTTTGGACCGTGTCATAGTTGCAACCGGAGCTGCCAACGTTTCGCCCACTTTCGTAAGGGGCTTCATCAGGGCGTGAGATAAATCGCAAAACTCAAACAAGCAATCGAAATCTAACTAAGAACTTCTCAAAAGTTAGGTTATCCACTTGTAAAACAAGCCATAACCTAAACTATGAAAAGGTAAGAAAGAAAACGATAACCTGAAAAAGCAAACGAAAATCTAACAAAGAATCACTACCGAGTTAGGTAATCAACTTGTGAACCAAGCCAGATTCTAAACTCCGTAGAAGTGACTTAAGAAGAAATGGTCTCCGTATTTAAAGGAAAAGGATCGTCACGGATGATTAAGCTCGACCCTGATTGGGTTACGGTTGCTAGGGGCCGTGTTTTTGATAAATGACTAATAACCGGTAACCAAAGAGGGGATAGGTCAAAACCATGATCGCGATTGAAGTTATTGGGGTGTTTGATGATTTCTATGCTTTCTCGGAATTTCCTGTTGAAAAAGAATGGAGATTTGGCAATCAACGAAACATTATCAAAATCTATCTTGTGACCTGTAGTAAAATGATGTTCAGCGACCGCAGACTTGGAAGTATACCTTTTCCTTATACAACGATCATGTTCTGAAATGCGAGTAATGACGGAACGACCGGTTTCACCAATGTAGACTGAACCACAAGAACAGGGAATTTGGTATACACCTTGAGATGAAAGTGTAGGAAATTTGTCTTTGGGAGAAGGAAGAATCTGAGAGATTTTGCCTGTCGAGTTGAATATGGGTTTAATACCATTCTTACGAAGGAGTTTCCCTATTTGATCTGTAACCTTGTGAATGTAGGGTAAAAGGCCAATTTCAGGTTGGATTCAGGGAGTAGAAATGTCCTTAGGTAATCGAGTACGTGGATGTAAACGACGATTAATAACTCTATGAATATCTCGCTTTACATAACCATTGTTCACTAAGGTTCTAGTAAGATGACGGAGTTCTGAGTCTAGATTCTCAGGTTGACAAATAGAAAAGGCACGATGGACCAAAGATTCAATAACAGAACGTTTCTGTGCAGGATGATGATGAGACGAAGCATGAAGGTATCTGTCCGTATGGGTGGGTTTGCGATAAACAGAATGGCCTAAAAGTCCGTTGGGCTTACGAGTCACAAGAACGTCAAGAAATGGAAGAGAACCGTTACTTTCGATCTCCATAGTAAATTTGATATCTGAGTGTTGATTGTTAAGATGATCAAGAAACTTAGACAATTCAAGATGACCATGAGACCAAACAATAAACGTGTCGTCAACAAATCTAAACCACACTTTAGGTTTTAATATTGATGATTCTAAAGCAACCGTTTCAAAGGATTCCATAAAAATGTTAGCTACAACAGGTGATAGAGGAGAACCCATAGCAGCACCAGAAACTTGTTCGTAAAACTTATTATCAAATTGGAAGTAAGTAGAGGATAGACACTTTTCAATAAGAGGAACCAAACTCAAGTCCTTGCCATGTTGAGACAGAATCTGTTTGATGATAATAAGCGAATCCTTAATAGGAACTTTAGTAAAAAAGTGAAGTAACATCAAAGCTCACGAGAAGATCTTGGGGTTCAAGTTTTATAGTTTCTAGACGTTGAATAAAATGCTGAGAGTTGAGGATGTGAGAAGAGGTTTTACCTGTAAACTCGCAAAGAATGTTGGACAAGAACTTGGCTAGCTTGTAAGTAGGAGATTGGATGGTACTAACGATAGGTCGAAAAGGAATACCTTGTTTGTGAATTTTGGGAAGTCCGTATAGACGAGGTGGTTTAGAATCTGATGGGGTAAGTCGACGTTTAGTTTCAGGAGGTAGATTGGAAGATTTGATGATTTGGCTAACCTCGCGTTCAATCCTCGAAGTGGGGTTATGGGTTAGAAAGAGCGTAAGTTTCCTCCAGACAAAATAGAATTGATTTTCGTAACATAATCAATTTGATTCAAAACTACAGTGGCGTTGCCTTTGTCGGCTGGAAGAACAATAATATCAGGGTTCTTACGAAGACTTTTTAGAGCTGACTCTTCCGACTTAGAAATGTTGGATTTAGGAATTTTAGATGATTCAAGGATTTTGCCAGTGTTAATACGAATGGGATCTGAGATGTGGCGAGGAAGATGTCTTATAGAAGACTCAACAGCACATAGAATATCATCTTTAGGAATGCGTTTGGGAGCAACCGCAAAATTCAAACCCGATTCCTGTTCTGAAGTGAGAACCAAACTAGATAAATTGACAACCGTCTTTACTGAGTTAGTAGTAGAAGAAACTTTACGATTCTTGGATTCCAATAATTGAAACTTTTTGAGATGACCTTCAGTGGTTAGTCGTAGAGTGGTATCAGACTGCTGGTAAGTAATGTTGTCAAAGAATTTCCAATCATCCGGGAATAGAGTGTTAGCCAACTCAAGATGAAGATAAAAGAGTTGTTTCGAAATGGTGTCTAACTCTCGCCTAGTTTGCTTAATCCGTTCGCGTATCAACGCTAGACTAGCACGGTGTAGGATGTTTTTAGAAGAACGTGTCTGAATGTGGAACTTAATTTTGAGGAATGCAGGAATGATGTTGTGGTCACGACAGCGACTAAGAAAGGTTAAGTTGCACAAAAGTTTGACGAGTTTGTGGCGAAGTTTGGAAAATACGGAGGTTTTAGAAGAAATATTCTCCCCGTAGAGATTGTTAATGTAATAGCGAAGGCTTCCACGGCCGGAATCTATACTAACATTAGAATGTCTTCCGGGTTTGGACCGTGTCATAGTTGCAACCGGAGCTGCCAACGTTTCGCCCACTTTCGTAAGGGGCTTCATCAGGGCGTGAGATAAATCGCAAAACTCAAACAAGCAATCGAAATCTAACTAAGAACTTCTCAAAGTTAGGTTATCCACTTGTAAAACAAGCCATAACCTAAACTATGAAAAGGTAAGAAAGAAAACGATAACCTGAAAGCAAACGAAAATCTAACAAAGAATCACTACCGAGTTAGGTAATCAACTTGTGAACCAAGCCAGATTCTAAACTCCGTAGAAGTGACTTAAGAAGAAATGGTCTCCGTATTTAAAGGAAAAGGATCGTCACGGATGATTAAGCTCGACCCTGATTGGGTTACGGTTGCTAGGGGGGGGGTTTTTGATAAATGACTAATAACCGGGAACCAAAGAGGGGATAGTTCCCGGTTATTAGTCATTTATCAAAAACACGCCCCCTAGCAACCGTAACCCAATCAGGGTCGAGCTTAATCATCCGTGACGATCCTTTTCCTTTAAATACGGAGACCATTTCTTCTTAAGTCACTTCTACGGAGTTTAGAATCTGGCTTGGTTCACAAGTTGATTACCTAACTCGGTAGTGATTCTTTGTTAGATTTTCGTTTGCTTTTTCAGGTTATCGTTTTCTTTCTTACCTTTTCATAGTTTAGGTTATGGCTTGTTTTACAAGTGGATAACCTAACTTTTGAGAAGTTCTTAGTTAGATTTCGATTGCTTGTTTGAGTTTTGCGATTTATCTCACGCCCTGATGAAGCCCTTACGAAAGTGGGCGAAACGTTGGCAGCTCCGGTTGCAACTATGACACGGTCCAAACCCGGAAGACATTCTAATGTTAGTATAGATTCCGGCCGTGGAAGCCTTCGCTATTACATTAACAATCTCTACGGGGAGAATATTTCTTCTAAAACCTCCGTATTTTCCAAACTTCGCCACAAACTCGTCAAACTTTTGTGCAACTTAACCTTTCTTAGTCGCTGTCGTGACCACAACATCATTCCTGCATTCCTCAAAATTAAGTTCCACATTCAGACACGTTCTTCTAAAAACATCCTACACCGTGCTAGTCTAGCGTTGATACGCGAACGGATTAAGCAAACTAGGCGAGAGTTAGACACCATTTCGAAACAACTCTTTATCTTCATCTTGAGTTGGCCAACACTCTATCCCCGGATGATTGGAAATTCTTTGACAACATTACTTACCAGCAGTCTGATACCACTCTACGACTAACCACTGAAGGTCATCTCAAAAAGTTTCAATTATTGGAATCCAAGAATCGTAAAGTTTCTTCTACTACTAACTCAGTAAAGACGGTTGTCAATTTATCTAGTTTGGTTCTCACTTCAGAACAGGAATCGGTGCTCTCTAAGGGTTTGAATTTTGCGGTTGCTCCCAAACGTATTCCTAAAGAAGATATTCTATGTGCTGTTGAGTCTTCTATAAGACATCTTCCTCGCCACATCTCAGATCCCATTCGTATTAACACTGGCAAAATCCTTGAATCATCTAAAATTCCTAAATCCAACATTTCTAAGTCGGAAGAGTCAGCTCTAAAAAGTCTTCGTAAGAACCCTGATATTATTGTTCTTCCAGCCGACAAAGGCAACGCCACTGTAGTTTTGAATCAAATTGATTATGTTACGAAAATCAATTCTATTTTGTCTGGAGGAAACTTCCGCTCTTCTAACCCATAACCCCACTTCGAGGATTGAACGCGAGGTTAGCCAAATCATCAAATCTTCCAATCTACCTCCTGAAACTAAACGTCGACTTACCCCATCAGATTCTAAACCACCTCGTCTATACGGACTTCCCAAAATTCACAAACAAGGTATTCCTTTCGACCTATCGTTAGTACCATCCAATCTCCTACTTACAAGCTAGCCAAGTTCTTGTCCAACATTCTTTGCGAGTTTACAGGTAAAACCTCTTCTCACATCCTCAACTCTCAGCATTTTATTCAACGTCTAGAAACTATAAAACTTGAACCCCAAGATCTTCTCGTGAGCTTTGATGTTACTTCACTTTTTACTAAAGTTCCTATTAAGGATTCGCTTATTATCATCAAACAGATTCTGTCTCAACATGGCAAGGACTTGAGTTTGGTTCCTCTTATTGAAAAGTGTCTATCCTCTACTTACTTCCAATTTGATAATAAGTTTTACGAACAAGTTTCTGGTGCTGCTATGGGTTCTCCTCTATCACCTGTTGTAGCTAACATTTTTATGGAATCCTTTGAAACGGTTGCTTTGGAATCATCAATATTAAAACCTAAAGTGTGGTTTAGATTTGTTGACGACACGTTTATTGTTTGGTCTCATGGTCATCTTGAATTGTCTAAGTTTCTTGATCATCTTAACAATCAACACTCAGATATCAAATTTACTATGGAGATCGAAAGTAACGGTTCTCTTCCATTTCTTGACGTTCTTGTGACTCGTAAGCCCAACGGACTTTTAGGCCATTCTGTTTATCGCAAACCCACCCATACGGACAGATACCTTCATGCTTCGTCTCATCATCATCCTGCACAGAAACGTTCTGTTATTGAATCTTTGGTCCATCGTGCCTTTTCTATTTGTCAACCTGAGAATCTAGACTCAGAACTCCGTCATCTTACTAGAACCTTAGTGAACAATGGTTATGTAAAGCGAGATATTCATAGAGTTATTAATCGTCGTTTACATCCACGTACTCGATTACCTAAGGACATTTCTACTCCCGAATCCAACCCGAAATTGGCCTTTACCCTACATTCACAAGGTTACAGATCAAATAGGGAAACTCCTTCGTAAGTATGGTATTAAACCCATATTCAACTCGACAGGCAAAATCTCTCAGATTCTTCCTTCTCCCAAAGACAAATTTCCTACACTTTCATCTCAAGGTGTATACCAAATTCCTGTTCTTGTGGTTCAGTCTACATTGGTGAAACCGGTCGTTCCGTCATTACTCGCATTTCAGAACATGATCGTTGTATAAGGAAAAGGTATACTTCCAAGTCTGCGGTCGCTGAACATCATTTTACTACAGGTCACAAGATAGATTTTGATAATGTTTCGTTGATTGCCAAATCTCCATTCTTTTTCAACAGGAAATTCCGAGAAAGCATAGAAATCATCAAACACCCCAATAACTTCAATCGCGATCATGGTTTTGAACTATCCCCTCTTTGGTTCCCGGTTATTAGTCATTTATCAAAAACACGCCCCCTAGCAACCGTAACCCAATCAGGGTCGAGCTTAATCATCCGTGACGATCCTTTCCTTTAAATACGGAGACCATTTCTTCTTAAGTCACTTCTACGGAGTTTAGAATCTGGCTTGGTTCACAAGTTGATTACCTAACTCGGTAGTGATTCTTTGTTAGATTTTCGTTTGCTTTTTCAGGTTATCGTTTTCTTTCTTACCTTTTCATAGTTTAGGTTATGGCTTGTTTTACAAGTGGATAACCTAACTTTTGAGAAGTTCTTAGTTAGATTTCGATTGCTTGTTTGAGTTTTGCGATTTATCTCACGCCCTGATGAAGCCCCTTACGAAAGTGGGCGAAACGTTGGCAGCTCCGGTTGCAACTATGACACGGTCCAAACCCGGAAGACATTCTAATGTTAGTATAAAAACTATAGTAGTAGAAAACTAAAACTAAAAGAAATAACTTTAAAAAGGTCTTGACTTTACAATGCCTAACCATTTTTTATAAAGCAATTAATACAAGATAAACTAAAGATAGAATATTTTTAACCAAAACAGCGGACGTTGCTGAACTAATAGTTACTTATTAATTGCAGTTTTTGATACTAAAGTCGCCTGCTTTAATTGTTTTTTAATTTTGCACGTTTTGTTTTTTGAAAAACAAAGTTTTTTACAAATTGGCTTTAAACTACAAGAAAAACTGTGATAATTTTAATTTTTGTTTTCTTTGTATATATATATAGACATATAAACCGGTTGCTGTTGAGCCCGTAGAATATATAAACGCTACGCTCTTTAGCCCGAAGAAACGCTATTAAGCCCGGTTTCGGGCTCATCTACGTATCCATGTGTATATAATCAAAATACGATTATATAAGCATCAAAACGTGTAAATCCAAAAATTTGGCCGGGCTTCATATTGTACCGTTTATATCTGCATTATATATAAAATAGTTCAGAGTTAGTCGCTGCAGAGGTCGCTTTTATATACAAACTGTCTACAGACACGCACGGTACGTTGTGTAGCCCAACATGCGACAACGTTGGATGGGCTTAATAACAAGCAGTAAACGTATACTCTAAGTGTATTTTACTTTAGTATGAATTTTATGCACTTTTTGAGTATCATCACGTTTTAATAATATTTCGCAAAAACAATACAAACGGTTTTAGTCAAAAATCGGAAGTTGATTTTTAAAAACGTTTGCAATTTCTACGTGATGCTTGTACGTACATATGTAGAATGTGGTACTTTTATAACTATTAAATTAAATTAAAATTAAAATATTGAAAAAATTATTTGAAAACCTCTAAAGAGATTTGGATCAAAATTACAATATAGGTAGCTAAGAAACTTTAAAGTTATAAGAATGATTTGTTGGTTCATTCATGATGTGATACCTATAAAATAATTTGAAACATAAATACATACATTTAATAAAAACGTTATAACGAAAAAGATATGTCTTAGGATATGATATTAGCATTTCTCATATATTTTTTTCTTTTACTAAAAATCTTTAAAAACAATGTAGGGATCTCGTTTTGTAGTGTAAAAATTCTTAGAAGCATGGAAATTTTTTAGTAGTCTGAAAGAGTTTTGTAGAATCAATTGGAAAATACTACTTCTCGTGAAATAATTATGGAAAGTTATGATAATTTTGCAGATAACACTGTACAATTTAAAAAAAATCAAATTTGGTTTTACCAACACAAAGCCTTTACAAACAAAATTGAAAAAAAAAAGAATTGTCGCAACAGAAAGAGAAACAAAACTTACAGTCATAAATTTTAAAATCGACACAGAGTTTTTAAGTAATTATGATGACAATTTACTTAAAAGTTAGAAAAATAATAATTAAGACAAACAGTTCCACTTCTTACAAGAAATAAGATATTTTTTTAAAGTTTGAGTCATTTCATATGAAATCGTCTAAAAGTAAAAACTGACTTATTTTAGAGTCCTAAAAAAGAAATCTACGCACATTTAGTTTAGATGAACGCCCGTTTTCACCTGACCAAATTGAAAAACATAATTTTTATGCTTTTTTTGAGTGCACAACGAAAACTTATTCAATACCGATCAACAATGACGCGCTGCTAAAAATACGTTTATTAACTTATTTTCAGTGATTTTTAACTGACTCTAGTGTCTTGGTCGTTTAATGTAAGCACCTAATGTTATTCAGAAATTAAGTTTACATATCCTAAAAAGAATAAACCCAACAACTGATCAAAAAACCCACTTTTTGTACAAAAAAAATGCTTGAAATTCGATTAAATCGCGTTTTTCAGGCTACATTGGTCGTCTTGTTGTTCTTATAGTATAGCAAGTAGGTTGAATGTTTTTTAAACGTGATATTATGTTTTCATTTTCATTAAAATTGTGTGTATTGTAAGTGAAATTTATTACGTAAATATAACATATGATGGAATATTGAATTTTTTGAAATAAAACATATTTTCTTAGAAGGCTTAGCTTATTGGCTTAACGATATTGACAGCATCACAATTATAGAAAACTGAATACCTTTACAGTATCAACTAGCTGTGACCGTGAGAAACCTAAACTATATTAAATTATTGTACCTTTTTATGTTACTATCTTATTAATACATATGTTACAGCAGCTTGAACATTCACACTCGATACAAAAAACTAATTTTTATGCCAAGAATTTCATTAGAGCAGAAATCGAACATTGCTTCTGCAGTTACTATATGATGATCTGTAGTTCGTTCTAAGCTTTTTAATAGTTTGTGACGGTCCGATTAATGATAAATCTGTTACTTTAATCGGCATTTAACTTCCACATTAAGGAACAAATAAATTGAGTGAAAATGTTTTACTCTACTTATTAGAATTCCTCAATTTCGTTATTTAAAACAGAGTATTCCATTTACTATCACATACATATTTTAATTTCAACTAAAATTTCATGATAATGTTGTATGACATACTGTATGCCCAAAACTAACCTTTCAATTTATTTCTGATTTATTAAAAACTTTGTGTGCGTAGATAAGAATATGTAGGTACAAACATGTAAACAGGTTGTTGTTGAGCCCGTAGAACATATAAACGCTACGTTCTCTAGCCCGAAGAACCGTTATATATCCCAGTTTTAGGCGCATCTCTATATATATGCGTATGTCATCAAAATACGATTGTAGAATCATTATTTTTTTCATTATGCGATATATTGTAAGTTTGATTTAAAAATTAATTTGTGTCAAATGATGACAAATAACACACTCTACGTTAGTCGTGCAACTTGCGGCAACGGTTAAGTTTAACATTTCTTTAAAAAAGTTGCCAAAAACAGAGTTACATGCGGAATTTTAAAGAAAATTATTTAATTTGCTGCCGTTTTGAGTATGTTTTCTTTTCAGATAAGAATTTGCTAATACACACAAGTTATAGCTTACAATTTTGAATTATATTTACAAATAAAACAAACTTTGCACCAATCATAAAAAGAGTTTAATGCTTGAATACAGTTTTTATTTTAAATCTAAGGAAAGTTTATTTGTTACGTCAATATTAATCAAGTTAAATTAAAAAAAAAAATTATTAGATCAGAAGATGTTTAAGAGAGTTATCTGCAAAGACTAAACGCAAATGTTAAAATTTCAAATCATTGTCGAATTTCGCTTAATAACCACGTTTAGAGCGTGTATAATATTGGCAACGCAGTCGGGGTTAACAGCGTGCTAATAACGTCGTGTAGAAAGGCGTTACCGCCTGGGCTCATCGGGCACCTGTTTACATATCGGGCTCAATTGCGTGCAGTTTATAACTATATATATATATATACGTATTTACTAAAATTTGTTTACTTCGTAAAAGTTATTCGATTTTGTCAAAATTAGTAAAAAATGTCAGATATTTTACCAACAGAAGAAACGTTAAAACAGTTTTTTGTGTTGAATCAAAACACCAACAGCTTCACGTGTATTGTCAGATGGCCAAAAATACCATAAAAAATAGGATGATACTCAAAAGAACTTAATTGTCAACCTTTTACATTTCTTGCTTCCATGATTTTGTCAACGTAATATTTTTTATATATGGTAATACATTCATTATACTTATACTTTTTATAAACATAGCAATACATTACGATCACTCTCCCCTTATAAATTGAAACGTTTTACTAGACTTCTACAACGTAATTTCATTTTTTTTGTAGTTTCATTAACCGGTGGTTTTTCTTCAACCTCTTCATTTCGTACTTTTTTACTTAACTTAACTTAACTTGCTTCTTAGAAAATGCACTGCATGGTAACATGAAATGCGTATATGTAGTTACATTGTTTGGAAACTCTAGATGGATATTTTCTGTCAACATTCCATTGTTATTGCATTTTATTATCTGATCGAAGTGTCGTTTCCACACAATGTCCTCACTCACAAGTTATGTAGACTACATGGCTTACTACTTTATTAATTGTTCCTTTTGTCCAAGTTTTTTTATTGAGGTTTCAAAAGTCTTGACAGTATATCACTTCTGCTTCTACAAATTTAAGTACATAAAGTGTTTTCCCACTGCTGAATAGCCCCAAAAAGGCAAAAGGGCCGTTCAATGGTTCACTTTAATAGCATTTTTACAATTGTGTTGACATTGTTGCTTTACAATGTTTATACGTTGTGATTTTGGCCAGCGGTTTATTCAAAACTTATTTGAATTACTCGGTATAAAATCAGCTTTCAAGGTTTTCATCTTTATAACCATTTACATACTAATATTCATACATAGTAAATTTATACCATAACATGGCTCTGACATCGTATTTCACTCATGCTGATTATAAGTAGCGTTTTATAAATTTCTATTATTGAACTGAAAACAATTCATTAACAGTACTATTGGCCTTAGTCCCTAAACATTTTAATAACGTATTTCTGCTTGCTCGTTGTTACATGGATGACATACCAGGGACGTCGTAAATGTTACACCGTTTTTAAACAGAAAATTTGTGCATTCTGTTGACATAAATTGAGTAACATTATCAGTTACAACTAATTCTGGTAAACCAACTTGAGCAAAACACTTTTTCAGTTTTTCATCCGTTAGCCGAAACTTTATTGAGGATATATGCCTTTGGCCATTTAAAATTAGCATCTATAATAACTAACACCAAAAAAGGACTCTAAAACGTGACAGGAAACTCGCTTGACTACATTTTGTCTAATTGTTTTAGAATTTACAGTTAACAGTTTTTAGAAGTTTTTGTCTGTGCTCTACACAAACTTTTAAATCTATTTTTCTAGATTTGCATCTAATGACAGCTACCAAAAGTATGATCTATATATATCTATAAAAAAATTACAATTATGGAAGAAAACGAGTTCTTTGCATTTTGTCTGGTGAGAAAGTATTATGTCTTTGCGTCCGTTGAGTTCAGAAATTTTTTTTTAACCTATCACAAAAAACGTTACACAGTTGGGAATAATACATTTGGAAAAATGCCAACCCAAATTGTTAGTATTTTGGGTTTGCCAGATCCAGAAGTTTTTACTAGACATTGTCTGCAGAGGACTTGTGCGACTGCCTTTGGTCAATGCAGTTGCAAATATGACAACATTAAAGAGACATGGTGAATGGCAATGTTCAACTGTAGTAAAATAATGAATTACTTTAGAAATACTCATTAGAATCATCTCAATAAATAATTAACAAATACAACAAACATGCTTTGTATCGAACAGAAACCGATTTCCTTAAAACATTTTCTGCTAGGTAGTTGATTCTATTTTTATGTCCATGGGTGAAGTATTAGTTGTATTCATGTTGTGGAACATAAGATTAAGGTTTTTCCTGATACCATCAAGCAGCGTTGTTATCTTGTAACACCGTCAGTGCAAAAACATATCGATAACAAACTGGATAAAATGTTAATGGAGAGTATTGTTAAACCATTTAACTTTCCTTGGGCTCAGTCCTAAACTTCATCTGTATGTAATTGCGTATCTTGATGATGTTATCATTGTTACTAATACATTTGAACAATATATTAAAATTTTGAAAGTAGTTTTAAATAAAAGGGATTGTCGTTGAGTAGAAAAAAGTGTAAATTTGTTAAGTCTGAGTTAAAGCATTTAGAGTATTTTGTTGGTAGCAATGGTCTTTAAATTGATACAGAAAAAGTAAAAGCTATATTAGGGATTCCCATTATTTCTTCAGTATCCTCAGTTTATAGCATTATAAGTATAGCCTCATGGTATAAACGGTTTGAAATTTCTCATCTAATGTAGTTCTGTTAACCAAACTATTTAGGAAAGATAGTAAATTTATTTGGTCAGAATATTGTAAGGTAACCTTAAATACTATTAAAGAATTTTTCATATCAGCTGCAGTTTTAACGTGTCCAAATTTTTCTAAACCGTTTGTGATTCAAACAGATGCTTCTGGATTTTGGTTAGGTGCTGTTTTAAGTCAATAGTATGCCGACTGTGATAAAATCATTAGTTAGATTAGTAATTTGTTATTTTAAAATATGAGCATAACTACAAAATTACCAACTTAAAATGCTTAGTAGTTTTTTGGACAGTAGAAAAATTTTGTTCTTACATAGAAAAATTGCCTTTTAAAGTCATTATCGATCATTATTCTTTAGCGTGGTTAAACGATTTAAAAAACCTGAGTAGAAAATTAATGTTGATCAGCCAAATAAAAATGATAGATGTTTTACTAACTTGATTAATTTAGTTCAAAGAAACCAGACGATTATCTGGCTTAAAGAGTTGATAATTCACGTTTGTTTAAGTATATATATAAAATCCGTATCGTAAGTTAAATAAAGTAGAAGATTTTTGGAAGTTAGTCATATTGTTAGGTTTAAGAAAAGAAATCATTTGTCAAAATCATGATGTTTCAACATCAGGTCATTTAGGTGCAATTTGTTGTGTTAAATTCTGTAAGGTTTGTTTAAGTCATAAAGTATAACAAAAAAACCTGGTGGTTTAATGGTTGGATATCCACACATTTCGAAACCATGGAAAATGATTTCTGCGAATTTGATTGTTTCCTTTTTTCGTTCGAAACGAGGATATACGTATATTCTTGTTGTCGTTTATTAATTTTTTCGATACGTTCGGCATTTACCATTAATATTATTAGGAATCTAAAGAAAAATTTATTTTTGTTGTTTATTTCTAGTTCCGAGAATCATCATAATAGATAATGGTGTTTAACTTCGGAGTCGACAACTTAAAAATCTTGCAAATAATTTTAGAGTAAAGATTTCGTATACAACTTACTACCATAAACTAGCTAATCCCACCAAAAGGATAAATAGAGTATTAAAAACCGATCTTTCGTCGTACACATCAGATAATCAAAGAGATTGATATGTGTATTTGCAAGGTCGCATGTGCTTTATGCTTCCCTAAACTTGAGTCTACAGGTCTATCACCTTATTTTATTAATTTCAGCCCATAAATAAGATTAGATAATCAGGACTT
Organism: Aquatica leii; assembly: GCA_035610365.1. NCBI lineage: Eukaryota > Metazoa > Arthropoda > Insecta > Coleoptera > Lampyridae > Aquatica > Aquatica leii. The sequence continues at coordinate 79,703,217 of CM069436.1, read as the reverse complement.
GAAGATAACGAATACCGGCGTTGATAAAGAACATACCGATAGAAAGTTTGTTTGTGATGAACCTAAGTTAATGATTAGATTAAATCATTTTAAAGAATTGTATAAAAGTGTACATATAACGTTAGTTAAGTAGTATGAGAATGTTAAAAAGTCTTATAATTTGCATAGTCGTAATGTTGAAATTTTTTTGGAAAATGGTTTGGAGAAAAAACCTAAATTTATTGGTCCTTTTAAAATTAACAAAAAACTGTCTTCTTGAATTTTTGAATTAATTGATTCTGAGGAAAGTTCTTGGAGTAATTGGGACGTTCAAGATCTTACGGTTTCTGAAGACGAATAGTAACTGGGTTTACAATGTTTAGGGTTATAGTGTATAGATTGTAGTGTAAAAGTTTGTTTTGGGTTTATGTTATCGTAGCATAAAAAAAAATTTGAGGAAAATTTTATAGGGGGAATGTAATGTTTTAGAAAATGTTGTAGTACAGCTGTCGTTTCATATAAAATAAAATGCATTATACTAAAACGTTCGAGAAGTTATTTGCAAAGGCAAGAGCCTTCTAGAAGCTGTTATCCATCTTTTAGAAGATATACCGAAAAGTAGGGAACACTCCAGAAGAATTTCCTTATGTGTATATATACCGACGGAACAATTCGTAGGTCAGTTATTGCTGGAATTCGAATACAGCAGTGTTAAGAAGATTATCAAGTGGAAATAAATCGTTAGCACGCGTGTGTCTACATAAATATACCGAAAATAATCGTGTACGTGATTTTTAGTGTAAACAAGTGTGAAGCTATCCACGGACGTTATCTTATCTTCTTGTAAGTGATATAAATTAGTGTAAGTGTTTTTATTAAATATTATTAAATTTAATCAGTTCGGTTAATTTAAAAGTGTACATATTTCTAGAATAAGTAAACGTATTTTTAGTCGTTTAAATAAATTAGTTTTTAATAATAAATACGCAACAATACGTTTGCGCAAGACGTTCTCAGGTAGAGGAAAATGGCACGTATTTCCGCTTTGGGAATGCATTGATGGTTTCCGCGTGCGAATAAAAAAATCGTGAAAATTTAGATTAATTTCAGTTGGATTTATAAATATTAATGGAAATTTTAGGTTAATCTAACGTCATCTAGATGAATATTCGGCATCTACTTTCCGTTTTTAGGTTTTAATAATTGGAATTAGAAAACATAATATTTCCGTATTAAATTTATGGTTAACGTACACAGCCATTAATCGAGTTTTGTCGTGATATGTAATGTTGCTACTTGGTTTTCCTTGTGACTATTTCCCGATTCGGCGTAAAGAAGAATTTCCGTAAGAAAGCTTATTGCATTGGTCGTAATAGAAAAATTCCGCAATAGTAGTTAGAAGTTATTCCATTCTGGTTGTAAATAGATGGCTAAAACCTTATTCATGATATGATTCTAGGGCTCCTGATAATTTTATGGAGTCCTATAATTTTAAAAGTCCGGATAATTTGTCGTTGCACTATAAAATTAGAATACCGAATAGTTAGTGTCTACGGTGACCTTGAGAGCCAGCAAAGTTTAAGAATCTTGATAAATCTTGACATATCGATATGCGTGATACGCCTGCTTGGATTGTCCATTATGATAACAGATCAAACTTAGTGTAATAAACCAATAATAACACTAATCAGAAAGGTAAGTCCACTACCTTTTTCTATTTTCGACGTAATCGTAACGGCGGAAAAGATTCGAATTGCGTGTTGTCATACAATACAAAAAATTTGTTTACTTTTGATTTTTGTTTTCTTCGGTGGTATTGATACTTCATATTAGAATGCAGTTATTTTAAAAACTATGCAGAATACTAAACAAACATGCACTATAAACATCTAAGCTAAAAACGCAATGTTGCAAAAAAAAAGTTAAAAAATCAAGATACTGATCTGAAAAAAATAAAAACTTTTTACTAAAGTGATTTAAAAACCTAGCCGTACAATTATCAATTGCAATATATTAACTATTAAACATCAATGTTAATTGTTAAACAAACATTTTGTTCTTTTTAACAAATTATTCTTTGTCTAAAAATAAGAATTAATTTAAAAAGTAAAAAGAACAGTTTAATTAGAAGGCGCACTGAATAATTTTAAAAACTGTTGTTAATTTAAAATAAAAGATCTTTAGTTTAGTTAATTAAAATGTATGTACATTTTTATGTTGGCATTTCGTTAGCTAGTGTAACTACCGCAACTAAATCAATTTAAAGTTGTTTCGTATTACAAAAAAATGTGTAAATAACTTTTTAAGCATTTATGACAACTAAAAATTTGGTTTGAAACAGAATAGACAGCTAAATATTAATTTTGGTTACTGGGTGTAAAAAAATAATATTAAATTAGACAGAGCAGGTTGTAAATTAGTTTATTTTACTAGCGCAAATAATTTTTTTTGTTTTATGTAGTCTACGAAACGCGTAATGGTTTTGTAATCTTGTTATTGGTATGTCTAAATCTATTATATTTACAAAAATAAAAATGAAACTGATATTATATACTGATATATTACCAAATATTTTTAGACTTTAACATATAAGGTAATACTAATTTTTTTGCAAAGCAACTGGAAACAAATCACAGTCTATTACTAATTTTCTGAATAAAATTGTTATCTTATTTTTGGTTAATCAATTATAATAAAATAAGAACTGTGCAATAAATAGATAAACGTTGAAAAGAAGTACAAAATTTGGATTATATGTCAACCAACTAAAACTAAAATACTGCACAAACTACTAGTATTTATTAAATAATAAAGTTTAAAAAAATTTTTATTACAAAGTATAAAAAAAATATAAATTAAGGCATATTTACGTTTACAACAATAAAAAAAATGTTTGAAATTAATAACAAAGTATCTCAAAAATATCATTAAAAAATGTTATTTTATTATAAGTTTAACAGACACTTATACAAATCACATCAATTGCTATTTGAATATATTTTCAAAAATTATAAAATATAGTGTTCGTGTTCATTTATATAGAACATTTGTTTTTACTATGTTTATTCAATAGTTTAATGTAATTCAAAAATTATATAATTTTAATTAGTTACAAATAATTTAAAAATTAGTAATTTTTTAAACAAATTATAACTAAATTTATCTAGTTCACAATCATTTAATTTAGAAAGCATAAAAAGAAAAAAAATTACTTTAGATATTTTTATTGGGATATTATAGTAGACAATATGACATTTATGTTGACGGCCAGGTTACCATTTATTTGACGTTTTGTGCAGTATGGTTTGCGCTGATACTTGACTGTAAAAAAATATTGTCTAATATAAAATTAAATTTCAGAAAAAAACAATGTTATATGTATGTATATATACTACTACTGCTATACTAGTTTCAGATCAATTAGTTAATTAGAATCAAAATATCTATTTAAAATATCTTTTTAATTTTTATGTAAATCTATTTGACTATAATAAATCAAAGTAATGTTAATTATTAAACACATTTTTAAATATTGCTTTATCTTAAAGCAAATAAATATTTTGTTTTTATTTTATTAAATAAATACTTGTATACGTCAAAATTTATTTGTTTATAATTTTGTTTAAAGCTAAAGTTTATTGTAATGTTTTTAATGTATAAATTAAATTTTTTTTTAATAAAATAAATTATGTTTAAGTCAAGTTTTAATTATAATTATTGTTTTTTAAAATACATTTTATTATTTTTGTTGAGCTCGTTTATTTGCTTTTAATAAAAAATATTTTATTTGCATTATTTCCATATCTGTTACATGTTACATAATATGTTGAGCATTTTTTATAGCCTGCATTATTAGAATCTATTTCAAAGATTTAGTGTATTTTTATTACACTGTTGTATAATAAAACATACTCAAAATGCAAATATATTATTTTTAATATTGCTTTGCTTAATGTAAAAACATGTTTCTTTGCATTTGCAATAACAGTTTTTTATACGTCTACATAACTACATTCTAACGTATAAGTTACAACACAATAACGTTTACCATATACAAACTTTTAGGTTATTCACATTTATTAAAATGCACTATTTAAATTTGTCATTTGGCAATTTATATAATAAATAATGTAATAAAAAAAATAGTTTATGCGTACATATTATACGTAAATGCTTCTTAAATAAAACGATTACCCTTAATGAAACAGTAGGAAAAAAAATTTATTATTTTTTTTAATTTTAAAAGAATGCTACAATGTTAGATTTGACATTTGTAAAATCAAAAATTAAACTCAGATTTTTCTAAATTTAATGAAAATTAAAGAAAATAGGTATTAAAAAACAGCAATAAACATAGCCGACGTTGAAGCAACTCAGATTGTGTAGCATTCCCATTACTTAAAAATTACACTACCGTTTATACAAAAATAAAATGTAATAAATGGTAAGTAGAAAAAATTAATAATACAATCACAAAGAAAATTTAAGAACTAACTCGTTTTTTAATTGACAATTAATAATCTTAACAGTATTAATGTTTTCGCTTGCTTTGCTTGCTTAAACATTAAAATTTTTTTATTATTATTTGGTTTCATTAACAACCTTGTTGGTTAAATAACTATTATTAGGGCACACATAATCGCTAAACTTGTTACATACTTGCTTATTTCTAATAATTTTATAAATATTTACCGAATTTTTGATACTCGTTCTTTACTTCATTTGGCTTAAAATATATTTTTTTTTAATATTACTTTTTATTTTCTTTTTTATGGTTTAGCTATGGAATCTAATGTTTGACCTATTGCTTGATTTGGTTTTTAAGCAAAATTTTTTAAATGTTAATAACAATTGTTGTTCTTAATTATCTGGTTTACTTATAGAATATAATATTTTACCTTTTTCTGTTAAAATTTTTATAAGTAATATTAAAAATAAAGTTTTTTCTAATTCTTCTTTTTTTAATATGGTTACTTTTTGGTTTTTATATGTTGATTGTTGCATTGTTCTCTTTAATAGCTTTTTAAATGATTTTAATAATTTTATTGAGCACATTTACTTATGAAAGTAACTATAACAATTTTCTTCGATATTTAGATTTTTTCTTCGACGAATTATGAAAAATTTAATTTTGAAATCTATCGTAAACGAACTTTTACTAATTACTTAATTCTCTTTTAATCTAATCGTCCATATAACTATAACGTGCGTAGGGTTATTAATAGTAGTTACGCTAGATTATAAACAAGTTTATTTACAAACGCCTAATGATTGCTAAGAAATTGTCAGATCGGATCTGTAAGTGCTCGTGATACGCGTTGAGTTTCGTTACTGTACCGGACTATCCTTTTTTCTTTTTTCCGACGCGTTAATGTTCTTATAGAGTAAAAATACTTCTTGTGTAAGGTGGCATCAAATTTAATTGTTTGACCGCTACATCAACCTCTCCGTAGTAATAGCGATTAAAGTTTGAAACCAACGGGTATTTTGTGGCGATTCCGCCGAGGTAGGAACGCCGGGTTTAATCTGTCTACAGACAGACGGACGACAATCTCGTGTAGTTCAGTGTATAATGGCTGTAGAGGTCGTCGTACTGTGTCGTCTCTCACAAAGACATGCCTGTATGGTTCTAATTCGGGATGAACAAAAGTTTTCTGTTTTCCGTGATATGCTGTTAGTACCGGGCGAATCTTTTGCAGGTGACTGCGTAATTGTACGACAAAGGTTGCTGGATCGGTGTCGTCAAAGTCGTTGGTTTTAACAAATAATTTATCTGATAGGCAAACCGTTCTCCGTAAAGCATATTGGCGGGCTAGCACTTTAAATCTTCTTTATAAATTATGCAAAATTGTAGCAGTACTCATGGCAGTATTTCGGCTTATTTATCTGTTTCGTGACACATTATTGCTGTTTTCTTAAGTTCTATGTTTGCGTTTTAATATCCCGTTGCTTTTAAAAGTGTAAGCCGTAGTTCGTATTTTATTTTGTGCCTAAACGATTTGTCAACAAACTTGATCCGTAGTAATTGTTTTTGGAGCGCCGAAACGCAATACCTACAAACTATAAAAAACCGCGAAAATTGACTCGCTGGTGAAATCCGTTACCGGTATAGCTTTGTGCCACCTGAAGAAACGGTTTACCATGGTTAACATTAGCGGAAACTTTGAGATAGTGGTAGTAATCTGACAACGTTTAAGTGTACTTCTTCAAAGCGACTGTTAGTTATAGGAAAACGACCAATAAGTGATTTCGTGTGGCGCTGCACTTTTAAGCAGCAGCACAAAATACATTTACTTACTCAGTTCGTAATGTGGCATCGACGGCCAAACACACGTGCTTGCTACGTGTTGTAAAATAGCGCGTTTACTTGGACGTGTTCAGTGCCGTAGCTGCTATGAAGCACTTGGAGCGAACTGCTCCGAGCACACGAATTTTGAGAACGCACAAATCAGGAAGATGCAAATTTCGAAAAAAAATATAATATCAAGAAGGAGTGCAAATTTTGTGACCGAACTTGGCGGGAAGGTTTAGCTACTCAGAGCTAATAAATGATTAAAGTTTTATTCAAATAGATCAAGTGGTAATCGTATATCTTACGGTTTTTCTTTTGTTTCTACAACTTCATTATTGTGTGCATTTCGTGCGAGTCTCGGTTAATTTTAATATTGTTTTGAAGTTCTTTTACTTAACGTGTTCTCAGAGTGTCGTTATGCTTAAAGTGCGACAACGTGAAAATAACCGCTTACGTGAAAGTGGTTTTACGTACAGGGAAATTGCAAATCGTCTTAACCGGAAAAAATCTACCATCATAAGCTGTTATTAAGCATAAACTAGGGAAAGTCAGGTGCAAAAACGTCATTTTCGAGTTAAAACAATAAGAGCCAGATTTTCCAGTATTAAATCAATTGAGATCAATGGTTAAGTAATGAAGGTCATCCGAAGCAATATGAACGTCACATAGCAAGACATTATATAGGCCGATTCAAAAAAGCCAATATTAGTTTTTTACCATGATCACAAATATCAACTGTGCTTTCGTCTATTGAACACGTGTGGGACATGGGTGACAACTGAGGAACTTAGCGCATCCTCCACAGATACAGAAAGACCTTCGGCATGAATTACAAGTTGTTTGGAATACTTAAGAAGAAATCAACCACCTGCTAGAATCGATGTCGCGAATAGTGAGGAAGTATAAAGCCATTATAGGGGGACCAACGCATTAAATAAATATTTTGTTCATTTTTTTTAAATTTTAATCATTTACTACCTCTGAGTAGTTGTCAAATGTGATCACAAAATTTTTATGCCTTCTTGGTGTTGTAATTTCCATGTCACAGAGTATAATTTTATAATTTTTTTAATGTAGGTAGTTTATTAGATATCATGTTGATTCATTTAGTGTTATTGATTGAATATGTCTTATATTTTAAAGGCATTGTCATTAAGTAATGTTTAAGATTATACCAAAAAGATAAATCTAATAATCTTTTGTTGGTACCCTTGTGAGAAAAAAAGGGGACGCACAGATTTTACTTGTTTCAGGGCGCTAAATACGTAGCTTCGCCACTGGGCGTACTACTAAATATGCTGTGTGAAGTATTCGTTGGAATAACATATTTAGTACGTACGACCGAATGTTGTTTGTAGATATGTCGAAATACATTGTTAAATCCTCTTTTTCTAATACGTATTTTCGTATCAGAAGTGATGTCGTGTCACCGAGAAGATGTTGCATCTAAGTGTCATATGCTTGCTCGCGCGCTATCTGATTTGAATCTACTGTAGTCAGTAAGTTAATAACTTCTTGACAATAACATGACGACCTTTGACCATAAATCAAAAGTGTTTGACGGCAGTGCAAACAGCGTACAACTCGCAATCGTAGGCACTGTACTTTTGTTGCACCAAATTTAGTTTTTGGAAGAAAAACAAATCTTGCTGCCATTCATTATTTTGCAATTATTTTAAAACATTGCCGACGGCGTAATAAAAGGTCTCGACCGTAAATGGTAGAAGTCCTTCTTTTGTGGAGTGGGCAGCATTGTAAAGTCCAAAAGTAATAAAAAAATTTGAATACTCTAAACGGTTTGTTGAATGTCTTGCACGTACTAAGTCCAGCTTTGAAAATATGTTTCTGTCGTTTAATTTGTACGAAAAGTTCCTAACGTGCATAGTGGAATAAAGATCTGGTACGTTAATTGCGTTAAGCCGTCGGTAATCTCGAACTAGCACATGGCAAATTGCTTGTTCTAACCTAAATGCGATTACTGCTTTATCGGTTTTTCCTTTTTCTGAACAAAGATGAGGTGTTCCTTAATATGATTCATTACCGCGTGCTTGGTAATAGGCGTGAGTACCGTTGTTTGCGTTATAGACGGAAATTATGCCAACAGTCTATGATGTCTAAGGAAGTCGACGCTTATAATTGATTTAGCGACGTCGGCTTCCAAAAAAATTTATCGAAATGCGCGGCGTAACTCGAGGTTTAAACTTTCTCCAAACGTATTTATAAGAGACCCGTTTGCAGCAAATAATTTAAATGATGTAGAATTTTTGGCATTGCGTGTTAATTTTTGCAATAAAGCAATGCAACCAGTAGAAATAGCTTTGTTGCGGATTTGTTGTTGCTCTTCATGCTGATTAATTATTGCGGCGATGTTGTAACTGCAATTTTATCGGGCATCTTTGCTAGTTCTTTCAATTTTTTATTTTGACTGATTGATAAAACAATTTGTATTTGTGACGGCATTATTTGAAGCCATAGTGTACGTAGTATTGTCTGATCTAACTTGGATGCGGCCAACAATTTCATTTCGCGAAGTAATGCCGAAGGTGGTTTGTCTTCTAATTCTAGGTCTGTCAGTAGCGTTTTCAGCTGTTTGTCTTGCGATTCCGTAAACCGCGCAAACAAGTTGCTTTCTTATGGCTTCGTATTTGTCTATTGGTAGACAATTATATATGCAACTTGTTGAAGACCGTCAGAATCTAAGGTGGCAACGACTGTATGGTAGCAAGTGTTATCTGCTCGTATACTAAATTAGTAAAATGGTGCGTCGATTTATACAATTTTTATTAAAAACGCTTAATGATTGCTCAGAAATTGTTAGATCGAATCGGTAAGTACTCGCGTCACACGTTGATTCTCTTCGCTGTTACCAGAATATCTTTTTTTTAGATGCGCTAGTGATTTTTAGAGTAGTAGTACTTCCTGTGTAAGGACTAAATTTAATTATGTAACCGCTACAACTAAAAAATTGCTTTTTTTGTTTTTCAATAAATTGGCTCTTTTCTATTCATTTTCCAAATCCAGTTAATGGAATAATGGTACTATCTATTGGTCTATGCTTCATGCTAACTTATGTTCTCTCTTTATTGAATTTTTTTAAATTTTATATTTCTAGTTTTTTTGTTCTAAGCATAATTTGAAATATTTTATTGTTACTAATAAAGTTTCTATTTTCTTTGTAGATAAATTTTTGTATAAAGCTTATTGTCTATTAGTAGTTGGAACAAACTGATAAAAACTTTGAAACTAAATTAAGAAAACATATTTATTTTTTAAGTTTTTAAATTTCACTGTATCCGACATTGGTTTTTCTTTTGCTAATAATACCTTGTCTTCTGATCATTTTTTTCTTGTGAGCTTAATGTAATTTTTTTTTAATTTTATAATGATTTTTTCTCTTTTTTTTAAAATACAAATTTTAATTTTTTTTACTTTCTATTTCTTATTATTTATGGCTCTACGTTTAATATCAATTTTAATTTTACTTTTTAGTTTTTAACGTTTATTAATATTTTTTGTAGTTTTGTACTACCTGTTTTTTTCTAAAAATTAATGTAAGTTTATAACTTATTAGTCACTTCCAATACAACTTACAGAGATATAAATATGCTTAAAAACACGAAAAATTCCTATAAAATGCAAACTACCCCCAAAAATTAACGAATATTAGAATTAAAATTAGGATATTAGAATACTACTGTAAACTTAAATGTTACAAAATTAATTTTTTGTGGTTCCGTCTGTTTTGATGTATTTTACAAGCATCATAATCAACCGGAATCTTTAATCTTCTGGCCTAGACCGTTAAAGTGTAGTAGAATTTTGTAACTAGAAGTTGGCACTAATAATAATTATAAATTAAGTAAACGTCATCTTTCATTCTGTCAAACTTATTAACATACATCATTATCTGTGTTATTGTTTAGAATAACATTAAAAAAAATTTTATACAAATATAATAAATTTGCTTATATCTCATAATTGATAAAAACAATAATAATTTTATTTCCATATAAGTTAAATTATAAAAAAGTTATGCATTTGTTAATGTATTTCAAAAACGACTGAATTTTGTCATTACAGGTTTTTCTTCTATTAACATATGTTATTAAATTTTATTAAAAAAATAGTGTTTTTAGCAAATTTATATTATAAAAATTAGCACAAAAAATTTTGTGTATCGCACGTGTTAAAAATATTTTGCCTTGCAAAATAGCACATTCTGGACTAATAATACAAATAACTATCTGTTGATAATACATTATTTTTAATAATTAGCCAAATTTTTTGTTTGTACGACTTATTATATTTTTTTCTATAGCGAAGATCCTAATTAAATATCTACCTGAGTTCTAAAATTATATGTTTATAAGTTGATATAAGAATAAATCAAATAAAAAAAAATGTATGTACTAATCTAAAAAACTTAAGACTGCAATTGTACAAATTATTTAAATAAACAAAAATTGGTATTTTACTACAAGGAGGCAATCGATTTGCGGCAATGAAAGGCTACGAAACGAAAGAAAAAAGAGAAACAAGATCATAGACGCCAGGCATCGTAACTCAACTAATTTTAATTTATTTCTAAATTAATTTTTAATTGTTTTTTTATTCTATTAGATAACTTGAGCTTTTAGAAAAAAAAATTAATTTATGTTAGAGTTTGAGATGTTTTATTTGTCTAAAATTATTAAAACAGTAGTAATAAGTGAACTATTTGAAATAAACCAAATTTAAATAAAGCAATTAGTTATCTATTTACTTACCTCGGTATTAAAATATGCAAATGAAGTAAGAGTAATAAACGGAAATGAAACCAGATGCGACAAAAGCTATCAGTGTTTTGCTTATGCATGAGAACATATTTGTACTAAAACAAATTGAGTCATAACAATTTAAATTACAAAAAATAAAAACGTTAACAAAAACCTTTTTACGATTAACTAAATTTGAAATTTAACGCAAAAAAGGTACTAGAAAAATTAATTAATTTTTTGTTAAATTTGTTATTAATATAAGGTACTGAATAGGTTCTAACTCAAATAGTTTTAACTAACCTCCTACTTTTAATTTAGTTATGCAATTACCAATTAAACCTGACAGTTATTAAAACCACAATGTGCAGGATGTGTCACGTCAATTCAGTTTAACAGTGTTTTAAATGCTGCATAAAAACAAGATTGTTTTGGTATTGATTCTATTCTATATTCTACATTATTTGTACATTTTTTGATTTAATAATAAATGCATTGATAACATTTTTTTGTGATTAATATTGGACTAATGCCGTTTACGCATGTATACGCTATAGAAAGTTAAATATTAAACAACATTATTCATAACACAAATACTAATATTGAAAAAAATTACATTATCAAATTAATTTACGGACAGTTTAAGTGTTAATCTAAGTTGACGTCGTCGTAAACTTTCAGATAACTTTTTGACGTTGATGAATTAATTACATACAATGCAGCCAAACTTCAGTTATGTTAATAATCTTAAAACGGCATCTTGTAAAAAGACAAAATATAACAATACTGAGCTTTGAATATTTTTAGGTTTAAACGCAAATATAAAGTTTACAATTGTCGTGGTTTTAGTTAACTTAGCTAACGGCTAGATATACATGTTTCTGAAGTGATGTTATCGCTAGCTTGTTCAAAACTATTTTAATTGTAAAGTTAACTAGCAGTTATTAGTAAAATTTAAATTAATATATTTAGATAAAAAAAATCTAATTTGAAAATGTTTTTAAGCAATTATGTTTTATTATTCGCCATTGGGACTGATTTCCCTTTTCAACCGCGGTAGAAATATAATCTAATCGTCGATACAAATGTTTAAGCTTAGTTTCTAACCGTTGATATTCTGAAGTTACAGGTTTTTCTTCAAACCGCCTAACATGATCAGTAAGCTCTAACAACCGATTACTACAAAATTCTAATTCCGATTTAACATTCAAATCAACGTGAGCATACAGAGAAAGTTTAGTAGGATCGCATTTTTCAATATTTAGTTGCATGCGCAGCAACTTCCGTTTTTCCTCAACCTTAAAATTTGCCGCATTTATATTGCGCGTTAAAAGCTCCCAATCTAATTCGTCCGACACTAAACAATTAACTTTAACCATTTTATCGATGACAATAATTGTAGACTACAACAAATGAAATTTGCTTGATTTCAAATTTTAATAACACACTAGATACTGATTAATAACTACTCAGATTCATCGAGCCCCACGTTGGGCGCCATTCGTGTACCACCTGCGGAGATGCAATTGTGCGAGACGGTGCACAGCCCAGATTAACTCAAAACCTCGGCGATTATGGTCGTGGGTAAGGTTGATACTGAGTTAAATAAAACCTAAATTAAAAGCAATACTAATTTAATAAAACTTATTCGCAATTAAATGCAAAAAAAACAATGGGCGCCAGCTGTCCGGAGAACAGCACTCTAAACGTTTTTCCTTGTACACCGGCGGTATCTTAATTATAATATTTATTGTACACAAAATGTGTGGAAGCTGGAAGCTTCCGTGACTCTCACACGTTGATAAATAATTTTTATATTGTACTTAAACTTAGATAATAAGAATTAAATTAAATTAAAGCCGCACAACATACAACGATTATAATCAAAAATAAACATAATATGAAAATTACAAAATAATTATTACTGCTTTTCTTTTAGGTGTTAAATTAAAAATTAAAGTACGAACGGGCATATTTTGCCAAATGAAAGAATGTCTTATGATAGCCAGAACTAGCTTTGACCTAATTGAACGGACTCACCGATATCGCCGCTGATAACTTTCCTTACTAAATACGTCATCAAACGAGTTAATTACTTAAATCGGAATAATAGTATTACATACTGGCAATTCAGTAGTCCACTGCAACGGAAGCCGTTTCCCAAAAATCGCCTATTAAAATATTCAGAATTAATGTAGATATTACCGAAGAAAATAATCTTACCGTCCCTAAGAACGACGATGCACAATCAAATATAAATTACAATTTAATTAATATTCATAAATGTGGAGTTTACTTATTCGTTAAATTACCGTCAAAGAACGCAAATTTTACAATTAAATTGTATGTTCACTTGACAAAATAATGATAGCAAGTGCCCGATTTTCCAAGTTTATTCAAAAAGAACCTCAAAATGCCGATAATAATAAATAGAAAATGAAAATGTTGTATGCAACCAACATCACAAAACAATAAATTTTACAATAAAGTTTAACGAAAACAAATTAATGTAACAGACTCTGGATTGTTACAACGTATTTATTTAAAATTAATTGTAAAAGTAAATCAAAATACATAAAGATGCAGTTTATACTGTTATCTTAACAATGTCAAAACTACTTTAAAAGTTGTTTTTAGGAACAGTTAAACTTTAAAACAGCAACTAAAATAATGTATTGTAAAAATGGCAGTTTTTAAAAATTACAAACGAATTAAAATAATTATTTATTTTTGACTTTTTTTTATTAAACTAATTCTAAATATTTAATATTGGTAAAGTAGTTCATTACTCAAAGTGGAGTATTGTTTAAAACAATATTTTAATATTCTTAAAATCTCCTTCACAATTTTATGTGTTTTTTAATGTATTATTTTAAGAAATTAAGACATGTTTTACTAAAAAGAATTAGCATCATCAGTACAACTAAAAACTAAAATTAAAACATTGGAATATAAATAAAGAATACTAACCAAATAAAATTGTTAACAAATTATAAATTAATATCTAAATTAAACGTATTTGACAATTTATACAGTCTACTATATTTTCTACTATATTTTAAACAAAGAAAATAGAAAAATAAAAAGTATCAAAAGAATAGAAAAATGAAAAGAATTAAAAAAACTATATTTTTGAACTGAGAAGTATTGAGGGATTTAAATTCAACATTTTATTTAGACAATTTATAAAAACATCGTTAGAAATTTCATTAATTTCAAGAGTCTCTAATGAGTTAAGAAGAGATCCTGTATTACAATCATGAAATGTTGATATTGTTTTTATAAATTTTTTTTGCAAAAATTAAAAACAGTGACCAAAGTATGAAAGAGATCTAAAAATCATTTCATTATTAGTAGAAAAATTGATCAAATTTTTGAACAAACGTTTTATACGAATTCTGTGAAAAATACTATTAATTAATTGAATAAGATAACTCTTATTTAAACCAATTTGATTTATAATTTTGTGTTCCTTAGCAAATACTTTGGTCACTGTTTTCAATTTTTTCAAAAACTTTTTAAAAAACAATATCAACATGTCATTATCGACACATAACACACTTAAATTATTTTTAGTTAATAATAAAGATCAAATACCTATTTTACATAAATCTGGAGTGTATATTACTTGTTCTTTTTGCAATTTTTCATATATTGGTCAAACAGGTAGAAAATTCAAAACTAGACTAAATGAAAATTTATATTTAATAAATAGATATTTAAATACAAATATTCATAACACTAACTCTGCTTTTGCCAACCATATTTTATATTCAGGACATTCATATTCTTCAGATTTGAATATCAAAATTTTACATGTTTGTAACAAAAGATCTCTTCTTAACTCTTTAGAGAAATTAATAGAATTTTTAACGATGTTTTTATAAATTCTCTAAATTTAAATCCCTCAATTCTTCTAAGTTCAAAATTATAGTTTTATTCTTTATATCCTTTTCATTTTTTAATTCTTTCGATATTTTTTATTTTTCCATTTTCTTTATTTACAATAATTTTTTAATTATAGTTGACTGTATAAAAATGCCAAATACGTTTAATTGACATATTAATTTATAATTTGTTAACAATTTTATTTGGTTAGTACTCTTTATTTATGTTCCAATGTTTTAATTTTAGTTGTACTGATGATGCTAATTCTTATTAGCGAAACATATCCTAATTTCTTAATATAAAATAATAGAAAATACATAAAATTGTGGAGAAGACTAAGAATATTAAAATATTATTTTAATTCTAAATTTGCACAATATGTAAAAAATTGTAGTTAGTTACAAGACCAAAAAAACAGAAATAGAATGTACTAAGTAATAAAATTATTAGTGTAAAAAAATTTTTTTTTGACAAAATTTATGATTTTTAACACCAAAGATTATCTAGCAACAAAGCAACATTATTTTTAAATCGCGCACTTAATTGTAGTAAGATATAGAATACACAATTTTATTTAAATGTAATTTAAAAGTACAATTAACCGTTTAATTAATATTTGCTTTTTTTAGAAACAATTAATTTAAAATAGCTGGCGTGGTCAACTTTGGATAATGTTTACCTACTCAGTTTAAGCATGCATATTCAATCAGTTTAATGTTACAAAAAACAATTTTACCTTTGCTGTGTTTTAATGTGCGGCACTATTCTTTAAAACTTTATATAAAGTTGAATTACTATGGTGTCGGTTACAGATATTTGCATTAGACATCTAATCAGTTTTATTTTGTATATCATTTAAATTACGACATTTTTCTATTGTTGTTTAAGCAAATATTTAACATGGTTTTAACATTTCTAGCAATTTTTTTAACTCACATAAATTTTACGATTGCTAAATACAATTTAAAAAAAATATTTTTATATTGTCAACTTATCAAAATAAATAGTATTTTTATTACATATTTTTTTTATTCAATTAAAAACTAAATTCTGGTTTTTAATTCTGGTAAGAATTGTTTTATAATTTTTTTTAAATTGTGCTTTGCAAGAAGGTCGTTATTAAATTTATTTGTTCTGCCTACATTTATCAGTTAAAACTAATATTTTACACAATTATTTTAATCTGGTATTTTGAACTACCGTTTTAAATATATTTTTAGTAAAAAAATTAACAAATTCATAATATGTGAGTTACACAAAATCATCATATCACTCGTTGTTATTATTTATTTTTTACACAATTAAAAAATACAACTTTTGTGTAAAATAAAAATTAAGTTTTAAATTTAACGCATCTTAATAAAAAACAACAAATTATAATTATTGTTGTTGGTTTTGCATTATGGTTATAAACATTTCAATTATGATTTCATTAGGGAAACAATCTAATTAAAACGAGTATTAGATTAACGATAATAGTAAAATAATTCACACACAAAATTTAATAAAAGTTGGTTATCTAAAAGTTAATTGCGTCCTAAAGTACTTTAATTATAAAAAACGGCGGTATAACAAATTAAGTTAAAAACCAAAAATTTTTTTAAACAATTTACTAAAACAATAAATTAATATCTTTATTTATGTCTTAAGGCATGATTTTAAAAAAGTTATGTAAAACTATAAAATAATTTAAGAAAATATAATAACAATTGCATGTAAAATGCATAAATTGTGAATTATATAACGTATTTATTATATATTTTTGTTTTTTTTTAATTTAAAATTAATTATTTACATTAAAAAAAGTATTGTATCTCCAGTTTTGGTATAGTATATAATACCGAGTAAGGAATAGTACTCATTGTCAACGAGTATGAAAGTTTGCAGCCGTGCTGAAAGAGAGCTGCATTTCATACGAGTTGGCAATACACATTTCTTACGAATTATACACTATATTTTTTCTACGATTATATATTTAATTGTTTATAAAAATGAAATAAAAATTTAATTAATTAATAAAACTAAATTTAGAAATTTGTGTGGGCAATACCTAAAATTAAAAACTCTATGTCAAAACTTTATATTTATTTTATACCAATTTCTCTGCAATTTTATTAGAAGTTATAAGTACCTACAATTGGTAATATTTATATAAATTTAGTTGAAATAAAACTTAATATAAATTAAATAAATCAATTATTTACAACATTTTGCTTTTTGCAGTTAATAAATAAAATTCTTACCGAAGCCTGAATCGTTAACAATGTCGTCAAATTCATCCGATAAATACGATGTTGACGTTTTACTTGTAAGAGATTAACATGTGGATGTGACTTATAAAACAAAAAAATACATATTTGTAAATGTTTAAAGATAATTTGTAATTCATGGTTGTTATTCTTAGAAATAGAACTTTAAAACTAAGAAGGTAAAATAAAAACCGCAGTGGTTTCAATGCCATTCTTTTGAATTAAAAACTGCTTTAATGCTTTTATAATAAATTTTTTTATAAAAAAAAACAAGATAAAGTTAATTACCTTAATGGATCTAATATGCTACAACAGTATATACTATATAATAATGTAGAAAAAACAAAAAATCAGTTACAGTAATTGAGATAGCGGTCATTAGCTGTGTGTGAGATAACTCATAACCATTGATCTTTCTTGAACGCCAATTTTTGCTTTTAGCAATCGTTGGTTGAAGTATATCCTTCAAAGACATTAATTGTAGAAATAATAAGCTAGTAGTTAATTTAAGCTTTTATGCATTATCTGATACTGCTCGTTTTGTTTTATCTAAAGGTTTAGATATTGCTGTTGCTCTTTCGAGAATTTCTGTTAAAGAAATTATATCCAGCATTGAAGCTAGCATCAGTCATCCTCCAGATCATAACGCAGCCGAGATCCGTTTCAAAACAACAAGAATACAACGAAAAACAAAACTTCCAGAAGAGATTCTACTTATGCTGAACATCAAGCACTAAAAAATCTAAGAAGCAATACTAGTCTTATAATTCTACCAGCAGATAAAGGAAGAGCTACTGTAACCATAGATAAAACAAAGTACATTAAAAAGCTAACCATTTACTCGATGATCACACATCTTACATAAAACTACAAAAAAAAACTAATAACAAATTCAAACTATTAACAACAAAACTATTAAAAGAAAGTAATTTATCAACGGATACTGTCAAAAAACTAACGCTAAAAGATCTTCTTATTCCAAGGTTCTATGAATAACCTAAGGTACACAAGCTAAATGCACCTCTTCGACCAATTGTTAGCTGTATTGAATAGACAACTTATAATTTATATTAGGTAAGTATTTAAATTCAATATTGCAACCTTATATTGGATTAAGTAATTCATTTATATGGAATGCAAAGCATTTCATTGGAATAATTAGTAAATAGAAATTATCTTCAAATGACTGAATAATTAGTTTTGACGTTGCCTCATTGTTCACTAAAGTACCAATGGTATTAACCTCTTTTTACACCTTTTAAAACGACGGTTTGATAACAATACAATCAAGTTATATGAACATTGTTCAACAACTTCATTCTTTTTGTTTCATTGTGAATATTATAAACAAATAGAGGGTGTAGTAATGGGATCACCAATTTCTCCATCTATTGCAAATTAATTTATGGAGCATTTTAAAGAAGAAGCTTTAAAATTTCTAAAAACCAAACTTATGGCTTAGATATGTTGATGATGTTTTTGCAATCTGGTCCCATAGTGAAGATAAACTACAATTTTTTCTTCAATACCTAAATTTTCAACACACAAACATAAAATTTAGTATTGAAAAAAAAATTCATGGTACCTTACATTTTCTTGATGTAAAGATAGAAAGAAAATTAAATGGTACTTTAATACATTCAGTTTATCGAAAACCAACACATACGGATCAATGCATAAACGCAAATTCTCATCATCATCTATCTCAGAAATTTGGAACAATTCGCATATATACAACCGTGCGATGACAATTTGCCATCAAGATAAATTACCAGAAAGATTAGATTACCTTGAGAAAGCATTTATAAGAAATGGTTTTAACAAAGAATTTTTGACCAAAAACTAGACTTACTGAACCAAATGATTTAACTATAAGCAACAATTTTGCTGTTCTACCTTTTATTGCCAATATAAGTGACAAAATTGGAAAAATACTGAAGAAACATGACATTAAAGTTGTTTATAATACTACTACAAAAATTAAAAAATTGTTGAATTTGGGAAAAGATAAAATTCCACATAACACCAGTGGAGTGTACCAAGTCCCATGCGCTTATGGCAAGGTATATATTGGAGAAACTGGTAGAACTATTAAAACTAGACTAATAGAACACAAAAGACATCTTCGTTTAATTCAACCTTCTAAATTTGCCATTGCCGAACATGCGCTAAACACTTTACATTACATAAACTTCGAAAAAACTATAACGATTGCTAAAACTAAAAACTGGCGTTCAAGAAAGATCTGAGAAGTGATTGAAATTATTAAAGTACCCAACAGCTTCAACAAAAACAATGGCTGACACCTAGTTACCTGTTATTTCCTGATCTTTACTTTATTCATTAAACACACTATAAGCTACGTCTAGAGTTTTTAATGGTGGTTTTTCTTTAGACCTTCGAGCAAATGCTGTAACTAAAAAAACTTGTTTATTCTAGTTACCTTAGTTTTATAATTGTCATTTTATTAATTGTCACCTGAAGAAGAACGTAGACCACGTTCCAAAACTTGTAAGTTTTTTAATGAATATATTACACCATTTGCCTAAAAACTATTTTATTATGTTTCATGGTAAAATTTTTGCATCTAAAATTAGTTATTTAGTTATGTCTATGTTAAACTTACATTGTTGAGTAACATTTTGCTATACACCTTGGATGACCTATTTGGCGTGTAAGTTTCCACATTTTATTTGTTTTTTTTAGTTAATTATTTTCTGATTTCCACGTTTCTAGTCATCACCTTTTATCTTCTAATTAAGGTTTGTGTGTGCCTCCTCTCTATTACTTGTTTGTCCACTATTGCGTTCTTAATCAATTAAATATAACTTGTCACCTACAAATTCCTTTTTGTGATCCATAATCAATTTTAAAAATCAATAAGAAAATTAATTATAATTTGGTTATGCTTTTACTTACGTCAATTTTTATAATTTATCTGCATACTAATCATAGAAAAAAAAACCCTTACAAACAAAGCTTGTATGATCAATATTTAAAAATTATTTAAAAATTTAGGGATCAAACACTTGGCGCTAGTGTTTTTGGTTCGATAGTTTTCGATATCATTCGAAATTTACGAGGCCTTTTTGAAAAAACGCGGTAAATTTTTTAACGTCATATATAAGTGTCAAAACTACCTAGATTTTATTAATTTTTCGCGCTATTGCTATTGCTGTTGTTTTAATGTTTTAAGACACTGAAATTTATTTTGTTGTTGTGTATAGTGTATATAGTATAGTATAGTGTATAGAACGACTTGCACGGCCAACTCACACAGTCGGAGATAGGGGAGGTTTAAATAAATAATAGATAAATGGCGCCAGATCTTTTATAAGTAAAACTTCTATCTCGATCATTTATTCTAAATAATCTGAACTTAATTTTTCTAAAATGTTTTAACATATAATTATAAAAACGTTACAACTAAATACCTACATTTGCAAACATAACCTAAAATATTTAATTTACAAACTAAATTATTTTTACTTGGTACGTACCGTTGAAACTAATGCAATAGCATCCACACGGCTATAAATAATTTCGTTTTTAAATTTTATAATTGTGGTTCACGGAATACTTGTACAAGCCTGCTAAATTATGCATTCTTTATTTAATACCCTGTACCGTAATCTCTTTGATCTGTACAAAAATAAAATTAGTCAAACAAAATGCACTGATTTTATGATTTATTGTTCTAGGAATAAATTATTGTGCTATTTATAAATTAAAAACTTATTCAGCTACCGCTTTGGTATGCACAGTACAACAATACTGAAAATTAATAACTATTTTTATTTTCAGTTTGACACAAAATATCTAAATGGTATAGTTTTTAAAATCTAATCCAAAACTTAGCAAACTTTTTTTTGTACATGACCGTAACCAAATTGTGTACTTTATTTAGTTTTTACAGTATGCAATAAAAAAATTTTATTATTTGCAATACGTAACAATTAATCTAAATGTGATTAAAAAAGCCTTCGTTACTAATGTAAGAATTAGAAATATTTAATTATGAATTTGTTGAAAAAATGTAATGTGTTATTCGGCATTGTTAGCAATATAAAAGACGTGCAAATTAAAACTTATTATTCAATTTGAAAGAAACTGTTGTAGTTAAATACGTACATTTTTTAATTAAATTAAATTGTACTTGTATTTTTTGTTAATACGTAAAAATATGTACGTTTAGAAAACCTTCATTAATGTTGACTATTTTAGTTTAAAATTATTGCTTGCTACTGAAAGAAATCATCCAGTGTTTGACATGCTGATTCGATTAAAAAAGCAAGCGGAACGTTTTTAAAATAAACAAAACTTTACTTTGGTAAAATCGTAAAAACTAACAACTCCGACAACATACACTGTTAATTTTAGATTGGTTTTCAGTAATCGCATATTCCCAAATTGGGAATTTAAACAAGTTGTATTCTACAGTTTACGTTTGCCTAATTACGCAAGCTTTGACTATGTTGCCTGAAAGCTCAAATACTCATTACGTGATTAACAGAAATTATCAAACATTATTATTATAACTTAGTTTTTGTTGCATTTATTATAAAAAAGTAGAAGTACAGGCACTACAAAAAATGATTTATTTCAGTACAGACAGTACTTTCTACTTAAATATTTAGTGGCAATTAAGTTACCAATTATATAGCATTATACATTTAACAAAGCGTTGTCCTTGTAAAAACATGTTACCAAAATAGGTTTCTTTTATGATTGTTACTAGCAAATAATAAGAAAAAGTACATTAAGTTTAAAAATAAAATATTTATAAGAACTAGGATAATTTTAATTAATTGGTGAACCTATTTTATTAACTATTTTGGTTTTACTAACAAACTTATCATTGATGTAACCAAATCGTATCTAGTGACAACTAGTTTTTATTTATTCTTTAGATCACTTGGTGTTGGAGTAAATTTTTACTTTTTGTAATATTTTTGTATTATTGCCATGCTCGTTTTATTAGTACATCTTTTAATATAATGCCAAAATACACAAAAAGATTATTCTTTTTAGGTCCATTGTTATTTATGCTAATTTACCCATGTATTCTACAACCCAGTTTTTATCTCACTTTTTTACTAAACACAATTAATTTCACAACTACTTAGGCTGTAAAAAATACTAAAAAGGTTTTAAACAATTTAAAAACAATTAAACTTCCGTCAAATACTAATATTCATATTTGCTCGTTTGATATCGTGAACTTAGCTGTTACTAAAAAAATCAAGAAAGCAAAAGAGAATTGGATATCAAAAAAATGTAGTGAGGTAGAGAAATATAAAAACAAATACTATAGTTTTGATATAAAAAAATCAAAAAATTAATGGGTTTCAAAAGAACTAAAACAACCTATATATTAAAAGATGAGAAGGGTGAAATAATTGACGACAGAAAGAGTAAGCTCAAAAGATGGACAGAATATATAGAAGAATTTATTTATATTTAAAGATTAAAGACCAGCCAATGAACGGAACAAACAGGACCAGAAATTTTAAAAAGTGAAGTGGAATATGCCATTAAAAGTGCGAAAGATGAAAAACCTAAAAACTCTGATAATATACCCGTAGAACTGTTAAAACTCATATATGACGACGGAATAGATATACTGGTGGAGCTCTTTAACACTATCTATATGACAGGCATCATCCCAAAAAAATGGCTTCTGTCAACTTTCACAACAATTCCAAAACAGAACAAAGCAAAAGAATGCTCTGAACACAGAACATTAGCTCTGATGTGTCACATTTTGAAAGTATTCCTCAAAGTATTACATAATAGAATATTTAAAAAACTTGAAGTAAATATAAGCGACACACAAATGGAATTTAGAAACGGACTGGGAACCAGCAAAACTCTGTTTGCTGTCAATGTGCTGATGCAGGGGTGTTTGGATATGAACCAAGATCTCTATGTATGCTTTATAGATTTTGAGAATGCTTTCGACAAGATCAAGCATAAAAAGCTACGCAAAATACTCAAAAACAAGAATATTCATAACCGTGACATCAACATAATAAGTAATCTTTATTGGAATCAAACTGCAAAGGTGAAAGTTTAAAACGAGTTGAAACTAAAATCTGCCTGGCATTCGGCAAGGGTGTGCACTTTCTCTGCTACTGTTCAATATATACAGTGAAGCCGAATGCCAGGAAGCAGTACTAGAAGAAAGCAGTGAAATCTCAATCAATGGAGAGATAATAAATAACATACGTTTTGCTCAAGATATGCTCATAATAGCTGACGATGCGCAGATTTGCAAAATCTCCTTAAAAGAATTAGTACCTACAGCAACAATTATGATCTAAAGCTTAATCTGAGAAAGACTAAATTTATAGTAGTCACAAAAAAAACAAGACATACACACAAAAATAACAATATGCAACAAACAAATTGAAAGAGTCACATCGGGGAAAACAACGAACAAACGAAAAAATAAAGTCAAGAATAGAGATAGCAAGACATACGTTTGTAAAACTGAAAATGTTTCTTTGCTGTCGAGACGTAGATATAGACCTCAGAATGTGAATGTTGCAATGTTTTTTTTTTCAATAAGAAAAACATCAATAATATCGAAACTTTTGAAATGTAATGATATAGAAGAATGTGGAAGATAGCATGGACAGAAACAGTAACCAATATGGAAGTACTGCGGAGAATGGACAAGAAATGTGAACTTATCTGGGCCATATAATGAGAAAAGAAAGATACAAACTACTGAGGCTTATAATACAAGAAAAAATCAAAAGACAGAGAAGTATAGGACAAAGAAGAATTTCTTAGTTGGACAATCTACGGGAATGGTACAACTGCAGCTCTGTGGAATTGTTTAGAGCTGCGATTAGAAAAGTGAGGGTTGCTATGATGATTACCAATCTCTGATAGGAGACGGTACTGGAAGAAGAAAAAGAACAAAACTGGATTAATTTCACCATGCTTTCTTAATAATTTTTTGCCCCCGTCTCATTTTTATTTAGAAAATATGTTTATCTTTAAAATTACAAAAAAATTGAACATAATACAACGCAGAATACAGTTTGCAAAAGATAAGGGAATGGATAAACATTTAAAGTAAGTTAAACAGAACACCAGTAAAAACGCGTAAGTATATTAAAAACAAAATGTAACACGAAGAGTTACAATATTGCACATTGAGAAAAGCTTTTGCAGAAACTAAAACAAGCGCGACTAACGCCGGGTTATTGATAATTGGAAATTTGACAATAGTACTAATTATCCGTTTTAAACACTTAAAATAATTATTGTATTGCAGTACATTTATCACAGTTTACTTATATTTTTATTGTTTGTGTTTACATTTGCATTCGTTTTTGTGTTGTACGAAGTCGATATATTAAATGCTTTCAGTATTAAATATAAACGTTATTACAAAATTTTTCTTGCAGCACATTTACAGCAATTGCTAACAACTGTTTCTGTATTTGAATTAAATCAAATTTTAACTTTATTTGGAAAACGCATAATTGACATCTGACCTTTTCAATTGCTCTTTTTAAACCGGAAAGATAAATCCTAAAAGCGTAAATCAATATGTACGAACGTTGTTTTGCACTTTTCAATTCTTTTTAAATATCGCAACTGAAGCAAAAATATTAAGTGATAAAAGCTTTTACTCTTGTATTATTGAAAAAAATCTTAAAATGTGAATAAACTAGCAGTGATGACATGCTTTTGAAACTTGCTTTAGAAGCCTTATATTACCGATCATTTTATTTACGTTTCGCATTTATATTTATTTCTACTTATGTATTAAATAATTTTAGAAGTTAATAAAAATAAGTTAATATTATAATTTAAATTATTTAAACTACACTTATTACCCAAAGATTAATAAAAATAATCTGGAATAAATGTGATTTTTTACATCTTATATAAATTTATATAAAAATCGAAGAATGTACTGTACACGAGACATCAGAGTACATGTGATTTGAAAAACGAAACTTAGTTTATTGTTAAAAATAAAGTAATATTGAAAACGGCGTCTAAAGATATGTGAATGCACAACTCTTGCTACAGGCACAAAACTTAGTTTTTGTCAAAAAAAAAACATAAAAGCGACGGGAATGGATTCTTAAGAAAGTGAGTCTTATAATAGTTTGAGTACGTTCAGAGAATAAATAAAGAATTCGGTCAAGTGAAGCAGTACGTAGAAACGCGATGAACACGAAAAAAGTTTATGCGAGTATAAAAGCCTAAAGAGAATCTAATATAATAGTTATGTTGACTGTCTGGTTTGCACGATTTTTTTAACTTATTAATTGGTGTAACCTTTACAAGTTAGACAAACTAAAAGATTATTTCATTAATTTTAATTTGCGATTTGGTGTTTCTTATGTGTAAAATAATTCAAAAAAGTGTCTAATTTGTGTAAAAAATTAAATAATTCATTTTCCAAGAATCGCAGAAATAATGACGTCTTTAAATTAAACGTAAAGACCATTTAGAAGTCCGAGACAAACTAAACGACGTCATATTTAATAATGTAACCACGCGTCAGGATGTATTATATAAATTGAATGTAATAGCTTCTTTCTTAAACACTGTACACAATACAAAGTAAACTTGTGCTATTGATTTTGCTTGTGCTTTTGGCGTTTTACCTTAACGTCTTGTGCATATATTATTAACCGTAAGTGTTGCATGTACAAATAAACGTATCGTACGTCAATCAAAGTATTTATCTATACGATTAAAAACAACAGGGTGTCAGTAAAGTTGTATATGTATACTTTTTGTACAGTATTTGTTAAAAAAGTTTTTATTTTAGGGCCATGGAATCTGAAGAAAATGGAAATTACAGCACCATTTCCTTTGATAACGAATCAACTCAGCATATTGTTCAAGATGTGATATTTACTCTAATCTGCATTGTTGCAATGACTGCAAACGTACTTTTAATTTGCACAACATTTAAATTTAAAAGAATGCGAACTGTACCACATATTATCTTAGCAAACTGGGCCATCGCCGACCTTACTTGTTTGCTGACAACGCCAAGTACTTATCGTCTAATTGTGATGGCGGACAGAATATCATTATCTAGTTTATTTATGTGCACGTTATACGAAGTTGGCAGTGCCGCGCAAGTAACTGTAATTATTTACGCATTTCTTCTTTCTTTGGATTGGTACATAGCTGCGTACTTTGAAAACGCATCTAAAAAATTTCGAAAATATATAAATTTTTATATAGTTATTATTTGGATATCAATGTTTTCAGTTCTGTGCATAAGCATCGTTTTTTGCATTAATCGTTATTTTGCTCATTGGATTTATGTAATTATGGCATCTTTTGGATATATCTGTTTGTTTTTGTTCATAATCGTATTACAAATTTGTAGAATTGTCAGAAAATGTAGGCGTCGCGAGTTAAGCTATCCCACATTAATGCTAACAATAGCAACTGCGCTTGTTTTAAGTTGGTTTATGTCATTTGCCCATATGTGCGTAATGGGAATTCAAGGCGTATTCTTTCGAATCATTGGAATTATATCTATGACTTTACTTTTTTGTACGGGTATACTAGTTTTTATTATTTTATACAAAAAAAGTAATGACTTTCACGCTTGTTTAAATAGGTTATTAAAGCGCGACAGAAACAATTACGAAGAAGCCGATTTCAACTTTCACAGTTCTGGTAGAAAACCCATTGTTAAAAATATTGCGCATTGCTCATTTAACAATAAAGAGCAAAATGTTTTTGTATGTTAGCAAAATCTAATATTATATTCTATAAGTGGCTGTGATTTTGTATCTAAATTATATATAAAAAAATAATAAATCATACGGATAGATAGGTGCAATATTATAGATAAGACAGTAACAGTAGATCTTATAAAACACAAAATTAGAGAATTGATATGTATAAAACGTCAAAACTAACATTCATTTTAATTACCAATTTTGCATATGATTAAGTTTTAAAAAAATATGATTGTTTTACCCATACTCTATAATGTATTATATTAATAATGTTGATAAATGTAGTTTATAGAAACTGGCTTTCTATCTAATTTATGTAAGTGTAAATAAAGTAACTTTTTCAAAAATATTTGTTTATTAAAGCTATAATTTTTTACTGCAACCCAGAAACAATGATAAAATAAGAGAATTAGAAAAATAATTGAACCAAATCAAATGGAACATTGTCAGGTTATGGTAAAGAGCTTATTGGTATTAGATATATATCATAAATGATGTGATTATGGAAACTGACAAAATCAAATAAAACGTTTTTATAGGGAACTTTAATGCTAAATCAGGCAAGAAAAAACCTGACTGTTTAGTGTAAGCAAGAATTGCATCTCTTCTATTTTAGGTGTTAAGTATACCGAAAAGTTATTTATATATGAGTATGTGTTGAAACTCGCAGCAGTACGAATGTAGATCAAATAAAGTTAAGTTTAAAACGCATTAAAATTTTATTGTTATCACCGTATGTGACACGTACAGATTTGAGGTGATAATTGTGATTATCGGCCTCATTAACACTGACAAAGAATATATAGAAGAATTTGGATTAACTAAAAAAGATGTTTGAGGAGAGATCTTATTCGACTACATGAACAAACATAATCGATTTGAAATAATTACATTTAAAAAAAAGATTGAATTAAAATAGACTTGGATATATCGAAACTGAAAAGTATAAAACGAAATGAACTAAATACTCACATAAAAAAAACTTTAGGTTGTAAAATTTGTTTAATATAATAATAAAATGATAAATGAAAACTTAAACATGATTGAACAATATTCCAGGTAGCACAGAATGTGGGTCAAATTATGATTTTATATTGGCACAATATTTATTCATTGTTCATTGTATTTAAATATTTATCCAATATTAGTGCAAAGTTCTTTTCTCTACATTGAAAAATCATTATTTATCTAATATTGAAGTGCAGGTTTTCGACCAATATTGTTTGTAATATTGGCTAAATTTTTGTGATTACAATATTTAAGTTGCAACATTTAAACAAACTATATTAATGTTGATATTTGTATGTTTATCAATATTCTAATTTTTATTTCACTGAAGAAAAAACACACGCAATGTCCGTTAAATTTATTTAACTGAAATTTTTAATGTGTACCAAGTATTTGCGGTTTCTGTGTATAAAAATTTGTATTTTAGAATGCATGCAATGCGTGATAGACATTCTCAAAGGTTGTCGTGTTTTTGCAAATTAAAAATTTTGCGTTTTTAGAAAATAGTTGACTACTTGCTTTATAAGTAAACTGCTCTTACGCTTTTGCTTTGTAAAATAATAAATATTATTTATAGCCGTGTACAATTATTGCTTAATTAAAGCTACGTTTATCTTGCGGTTTTCTACATTACATTAAAGTTAGTGAAATTAAAGAAACGTAGCAATGTAGCAATACGTTGGAACATTACCTATAATATAACCTCACTTTATTTGCGGCGTTGTGTTTGTTTTTTGTGAGCAAAAATAGACTTCATTTTGGCAAATTTGTGGTAAGTTTAGTTGATATTGTTCTTGTTTACGCTGATATTGTTTTTTAAAGAAATTTTTACAATTAACTGAAATAAAATATTCAATCTGCGCAAAGCAAACTTAAGTCGATTTAACCTATAGTGTATAACTTGTTATACTGCTTTAGGTAGCTGTATTTTTAATTACACACAAAAAGAGAAGATAAATTACTTGAGTTTTGAAGTGTTTGAAATTTTTTACCGATTTCTTGTAGAATTGGACAATTAGATTGGTTTACATCCAGTTTAAAATAATTTAAACTCAAATTGATTTTCAGCTGTTGTTGTTTATGAAAATGAAAACATTATTGGGCAGCGACATTTGTCTGGAGTATTCATCTATAGAAAAAAAGCATAAATTGTACTTCTAAAGTAGATTATTGTACAAAGTAGTTATAGGTACCAGTAATTGAACAGATACATAGTTTTTGAACTCATATTTAACATTAGATGCAACGCGATTCCATTTCAATTCTGCCACAGAAGTTGAAGTACGACAGTGGTTTGGCAACAGCTGGTGGTTGGTACAGAGGTAGAAAAAATAAAAGTACTAGGTATGTATTCTACAGTGACTATCCTTACATTAAAAATTATTGATTGTAAAACATCAAAACTAACAGAACACATCTATATGAATAAATGTTATAGTAATGCATGATATAATTAGTAAAACTAAATTTATTACAATTTGTAGTATTCTTTAAACTTCACGATATATATTATATATCGGCGTTGATATCGGCTCGTACTTGCAGGTTTATATTAGTTCGATATATATTTTTAAATATAATACAATTTGAAAATCAATATAAGATCAATATTTAAGTTTGATACAAAAACAATATTTGAAAGCAATACAAGACCAATACTGCCAAAATTCCATATTTTTTATTGAGCCAATGTGGACTATCTATACTAGGCCAATAAATCTACTATATTGAATACATATTGGTAATCATGCTACTTGGGATAATTACTACATAATTTTAGAAACGAATAAGAAAACAACAATACTAATATGTAACAGAAGAAATACAAAAAAAAAATTGTACCAAATCATAAAAAAAATATAAAGAACAAAATAAGTTCATTAAGAAAAAAACAAAAATATTAAAAAATGAAACTAACAGCAAAACGTAAACAACGTAATAAAAAAAACTGGTGTGATCACCACACGACTTTCATATAAGGAATGATAAAGGAATATTTACATGTTTTTTTGTGCGCCTCGATATTACTTACCCCTTTAGTAAATCAGTAAAAAAAACATCGTCGCAGACAGGATTCGAAACTATATTATATTTGTGAATTCATTTTAAATTACAAATTAAATACCTGATAAACTTTTAATGTTAGAAATTTGTTTATTTGAATAAATTATTAGGAAAAATTATCTCTATAAGAAACTGTAAAAATAATTTGAACAATTTACATACGTATAAAATTATATTAGAAAAACTGTTAAAAATGGCGGATACACTCACTTCCATATTTTAACAAAGCAGAGAGAATATAAAAAGTCAGCTCAACATCAAACTTCAAGTTACTAGGACTTATGGTTTGAGAATTATCGTGGGTACATCCATAGATAATTTAAATAAGATGCAGCATTTCGTATATAAACAAGTCAAAAGAATTTAAAAAAAAATTGTTATTTTTTATCGTATCTTGCTTTCCTTTCAAGATATGGAACTTTTTCTATCGTCGTAGACAGAATTCAAACCTAGGATCATATATGGAATCACACTCTAATAAACTGTTAATGTTATAAAAAAAAATATTTGAATAAATTGTTGAGAACAATTAACTCTATATGAAACTGTAAAAATAATTCGAATAATTTACATACGTACAAAATTATATAAGAAAAATTTTTAATAATATCGGATACGCCCAATTCTGTTTTTTTTGTCAGACCCATCTTTTTATAAATCTAATAAAAAAAATTTTAAAAAAATTGCGATCACTATACTTTCCTTATAGGAAAGTAAAAATTAAATGATTTATAAGAAAAAAATCTAAAAAAACAAATTAATAAAGTAATAGATAAAAATAAAAAAATGAAGAACCTAAAACCAAAACGAGTAAACGGTAAAACAATTGCACACTACTATACTTGTTTTCCGAAGAAATAAGAAAAATTAATAATTTTTAATCATGAGCAATCAATAATGTATATTCACAAATTTAAAACAAATTGATTAAACCTGTAGTTCCTTAAAGTGGTAGCTACTGTTTGCTACTTTAGTGAATTACTTTTGATAATTTAGGAGGAGTGCAAGCTGGCAATCTGTTACAAGCTTTAGGTATTTTACGAACCTGCACGGCCAACTCACAAGCGTCGGTGAGAGAGGGGGTTCATAGATACATTAAATATAATTAAGGGCGCCAGAGCTTATCTCAAAAGTGACTTCTGTCCGCTCACAACAGAATGGTAGCACTTGTAACAAGATGTTAGGTTCGTAAACGAAACGAAAAAAAAGACACTACGTCGTTAACAACAATTGTACTTTAATTACTCTATCAAGATAAATCTATTAACAGTTAAATAGCCAAATATAAGCCGGTACTGGAGAGAATATAGACAAGAGAATAGCAGCAGGATCGGCAACTTACACTACACGTCAAACAAGAGTGTAATTACCATAACATGTATAAAACTTTATCAGTAAGTAACATTAATAATGATAATTGATTATGGATATAAGCAGCAAGCGACAAGTCATTTACTTAAATTAATTGGGTAACAATCACAAGTAACAAATCAATTCGAACGTACGATTAGCAAATATAATAAATCGTGAGTATACACCGTAGCGACAACGCATAAATAGTAAAAATTGACTTACTAATTCCAGGGCGACCTTCAGAAAAACGTTTTTCCTACTGGCTTCCTGCAATTAAACTTCCTGAAAATAATCGTGTCTACCTGGCGACTCACAAACTACAAGCAAAAGACACATGTAAAGGAAAGTAATCGAACCGACACTTATCGTATGCTGTTACATTAAATTTCGTCGATGGTGGTATTAAATTATTGCCTCCAAAAAGAATTCAATCTTATCGTATTAGGGTCTTCCGAACAGGTGACATCCAATAATGAAATAATTGCCTCCGAAGAGAATTCAATCTTATCGTATTAGGGTCTTCCGAACAGGTGACATTCAATAACGTAATTAATTGCCTCCGAATCGAAACTGGTATCGCAGAGTTCTTAGTTCTACAGCTTCCGATTATAATTTCCCCTTGAAGATTTTAGCTGACGATAAGAACACCCATAGTTAAGAGGTAGCACATGGCGCTAACAAAGACATAAAAATTACCTTTAATTAAAGAAAGAACAAAACCACTCACTCTGCGTGGATGAAATCAATTTAATTCAGAAGACTTCTATTTTCCATCGTGTCCCAACACGTGGATGATTTTTGGAAAAACGATATTCAATTCACGCAGACATAGGCACTAACAGGTACGATGTTAAAGTTAAAATGCCGGTCTGTCACCGGATGTCGTCTGCTCAATACAAAGTGACCAACGAACCCGATAGATGGCGTCAAGAAATATAAAAGTAATTTTAATTAAACTGATATACAGGGTAATGCATTATTTAAATTTATGCACGTAACAGAATTCCCCCCCCCCAGCAAGATAAAAGCGTGGAGCGGAGATAACGAAACAAAAGCTAAAATGAAGACAGAAATTTAGGCATACGCCAAGGATAGAACCCTTAAATTTAAAACCAACCCAATTCCAAGAAACCCAACCCCGTGTAATCTCATCAGATTACCACAAATACAGAAGAGACAGAGATTTTCCAGAATCTTAAGAATACCGACAACCAAAACTGTAACAGAAGCGCACGAAGCGAAAGGTATCTCCAAGAAACCAAGAGTAATTTGATCTAAAAGCAAAGAAGAATACCAACACGGTTTACTAATTTCCGAAACGCATAAAGCGATACCAAAAAGTAAGGTACAAACAATCAGTAACTAAATACAGTAAGGACGTAAGTATCAAAAGAATTCCAGAGAAAAGAAAAGAACATAGGAAAGGTAGAAGTTTAGACAAGCGTCCAGGACTAAGTAGCCCTAAAGTCCCCTTAAGCCCCAACTCTTAAGTACAAATATCAAAATAAGTAACCCAAAATCCCAGGTACTAATAATCCCCAGAACTAGAATGCGAAGAAAAGGAAAGAAAGAAGAGTAAAAGAAGAGAACGTAAGAAACTATCAATTGCTAAACTAACACTTGTCAATTATCGATCACTGTGCTGGACTGTAACAATGAAACTTATAAGCCGATAAACGGAATAGAATATCCCAAGAAAAAACAAAGAGAAAAGTAGCAAAAGAGATATCCCAAGAATGACTAACAACATCCAGAAAAGCCGAGCAAGCGGAAGTACATAAAGTACAGAAAACGGAGTTGTAGTCTGTTTCAAGTTTCAGACCTACACAGCCAAACGAATAATTCACTAAGCCCAATGTAGCAAAAGAGAGAATTATCAAAGAAGAGAATACAGAAAATTAATATGACGGCAGTGAATCCAAGGAAAAAACAAAGCTTAAGCAGAGAGAAAAGCTTTCAAAGCAACCTCAAACAAAACCAGAAGAAAAAAAAAAGAAAAGGTATGGGTCAATTAGAAAACAGAAAACTTCACTTGCTAATTAAGCATCGTGAGCCAATGCTCGTTGCGTTGGGATGTCGCATTAGAACGTAAATGCCGAAGAACGGATTAGAATATTCCAAGAGCAAAAGAAACCCAAAGAAAAGAAATATCCTAACGGTGACTGACAACATCAAAAATGCCGACTAAGCGGAAGTACAAAGTACAAGAAGCGACGTTGCAGTCTATTCCAAACTCCAAACCAAAAGCAACAAAACAAAAACCCACTAACCCTAATAAAGCGGGAGAAGTAACTGAGAAAGAAAAGCAAAAGAAAGAACCATAGTTGCGTGAATACTCAAGAAAGAAGTTACTAAAAGAAAATACCAAGAAAGTATTCAAGCAACAAATCCAGATAAAAGAAAAAAGCAAAAGAGATAATTGCCCTAAAGACAAATCCCAAAAAACAAAAGAAAAAATCAAAAGTAAAGAAGACAAGAAAGGATAAGAAAAGACAGAAGGAGAAAGATAAGACTAGATGTAAGTGTCTGATTCGTTCTTCTCTCCGTAGAAGAGACGAAAAGGAGTGACCAGCTCTTCAATACCCAATTAACCGCCCAAAATATGAAAAAAAGAAAGTGAAAAGAAATGATATCAGTTAGTCATAGAACGAAAGTGTACCAATTGCTGTCCTAAATTGGAAAGTATACATCAATACTTTAATGCGGACGAGCGGAATAGAAAACTCAAGAAAAGGAAAGACCAAATCCAAAATCAGAAGAGAGAATTCTATATATGACGTACCAATCCAAAAAGGCCGACTAAGCAGATATAAATATATACAATCCGTCCTAAAGTAAGATGGAGAAGAAAGAAACCGAAACAAAAGTACTAGAAACTTAAGCAAAGAAAAGAAAATCAGTGACAGCAATATGAGAAGAACAATTGGGTAGCATCCAAGCTACAACCAACAAGATACCGACGACGTATTCAAAGACTCGAACCACCAAAACCGAAAGAAAAGAACCAAAAGAATAGCAAAGGTCGAAAGTCAAAAGCCCAAAAAGTGAACTAGCACTTACGACGCTTGCGACGCCGATGAAAGCGAAGAGAACGATTAGCAGAGGGAGACAACAAAGAATAATTGGAAACAACTGAAGAAGGAGATGCAAAAGCAATAGCAGCGGCTTTTACATCCGGAGAGATAGTACGATCCTTATGTAGACGCGTAGACCTTGTAGCAACACTAGTGTTGGAAAGCTTCATCGTTGCTGGCAAACCGGGACATGACCTAATAGGATTGCCTCGCTGTGCGTTCGAACAAGAACAGTGACGTATAAAATCAGCAACCTTGGGTCTCATATGAGGCCAGTAGAAGTGATAGCGAAGAGCTTCCAACGTACTCCTAACACTGCGGTGTTCACGCTCAGATGGAAGATGGTGATCGTGGATTAATTGTTTGCGTTGGTCCGAAGGAACAACTAATTTCCACACGCAAGAGTCAGACAAAGATACGCGTACACGTTTACATAGAAGACCTTTCACAAGACACCAACGAGAGAAACGACGAGGAAAAGCAGAAACTTTAGAAACCAAACCTAAGTACCAAGGATCGGTAGTAGGTCTAATAATCCTAGAAACTGAAGAAAAATTTGGAGGAAGAGAAGCTAAAGAACGAACAGGACGTACAAGTTTCTCAGTTTTAGAACGACAGTGTATACAAGTATTAGACTCAGTAGTTATAGAAGAAGAAAGTGAAGGAGTAGTAAGAGAATCAGCAACCGTATTAACAGAAACTGCGGTAGTAGCAGTAGTAATCACAGAGGATCCTAGAAGTAAGTCATTCCTTTCGGATGTTATAAGACTACGAGAATTGCTACGATTAAAGTTCAACTCCAAACGTTTGCCTAAAGAAATCAATTGAGAAAAGGATGTAATATCCACCAGTGCAAAATAAGATTGATACAAAGGAGCCAAGTTGCGGCGTACGATTTTTAACTGCGTCTTCTCCGAGACTGGTTCTAACAATTGCATAAAAAGATATTGCATAGTAGCAACGTACATCACAATAGGTTCCTTAGGTTCCATCACTCGATTACGAATAGTATCCATTAACCTTTCATCATAATCTACAGGCAGAAATTCAGCTTTCAGCATCGCAGTAACCTCATTCCAAGAACGTAAAGTATGACGTCTACTTCTAAACACAAGAAGAGCTTTACCCGATAACACATCAGAAGCTGAAAGAAAAAGTTGGTGCTGAGAAACTTCACGAGACAAACACAACTCATCAATACGAATAAGAAACTCCATTAGTACAAACGGATCTTCACCAGAGAAAGTAATATTCCAATCAGCCAAGTTCATTTCCGAATCAGAGTCTGATGAAGTAAGAAGTGGTGGTTCTTTATCTGAAGAATACATAGCTAAAACAATAACAAGTAAACAAGAACTAACCAAAGCAGTCAATTACGACGGAAAACTGCCACCACGTGTCTGGCCAAAATTCAAAATAACAGTAAGTACCAGCCGTATTACTACCAACTAAGTAATCCAATAAGAAAACAAATTCATCGACGTAGTCGAGTCAATCCACAAATCAAAGCGAAGGTCCGATTAAAAGAAACGTAAGCAAAGTGCTAATATACAGTCAAACTGCAGCACTAAAGAAAATAACAAAAGTAAAAGTTAGTAAAGTAACTCAGACGTCAAGTCTAGTAGCAATACCTAAGTAAAGAAAGCAAAGTAAAATCGAACCCACGTAATACTAAGAAAAGATACAAGGAATCAATAAAGCTAGAAGAACTTATGATTGCACACACTAAATCGAGAGAAATTCAACAGTATAAGTTACCTATGAGTGACAGTAATCCTACGCTAATCACAATTAAAGCAAATTGTTAAAAGAAATATAGTGAATAAGAAATTCGATATGAGAAAATCGAGGCCCCTAGGTTGGGTCGCCAATTTGTTACAAGCTTTAGGTATTTTACGAACCTGCCCGGCCAACTCACAAGCGTCGGTGAGAGAGGGGGTTCATAGATACATTAAATATAATTAAGGGCGCCAGAGCTTATCCCAAAAGTGACTTCTGTCCGCTTACAACAGAATGGTAGCACTTGTAACAAGATGTTAGGTTCGTAATGCTGTAAGAAACGAAAAAAAAGACACTACGTCGTTAACAACAATTGTACTTTAATTACTCTATCAAGATAAATCTATTAACAGTTAAATAGCCAAATATAAGCCGGTACTGGAGAGAATATAGAAAAGAGAATAGCAGCAGGATCGGCAACTTACACTACACGTCAAACAAGAGTGTAATTACCATAACATGTATAAAACTTTATCAGTAAGTAACATTAATAATAATAATTGATTGTGGATATAAGCAGCAAGCGACAAGTCATTTACTTAAATTAATTGGGTAACAATCACAAGTAACAAATCAATTCGAACGTACGATTAGCAAATATAATAAGTCGTGAGTATACACCGTAGCGACAACGCATAAATAGTAAAAATTTACTTACCAATTCCAGGGCGACCTTCAGAAAAACGTTTTTCCTACTGGCTTCCTGCAATTAAACTTCCTGAAAATAATCGTGTCTACCTGGCGACTCACAAACTACAAGCAAAAGACACATGTAAAGGAAAGTAATCGAACCGACACTTATCGTATGCTGTTACATTAAATTTCGTCGATGGTGGTATTAAATTATTGCCTCCAAAAAGAATTCAATCTTATCGTATTAGGGTCTTCCGAACAGGTGACATCCAATAATGAAATAATTGCCTCCGAAGAGAATTCAATCTTATCGTATTAGGGTCTTCCGAACAGGTGACATTCAATAACGTAATTAATTGCCTCCGAATCGAAACTGGTATCGCAGAGTTCTTAGTTCTACAGCTTCCGATTATAATTTCCCCTTGAAGATTTTAGCTGACGATAAGAACACCCATAGTTAAGAGGTAGCACATGGCGCTAACAAAAGACATAAAAATTACCTTTAATTAAAGAAAGAACAAAACCACTCACTCTGCGTGGATGAAATCAATTTAATTCAGAAGACTTCTATTTTCCATCGTGTCCCAACACGTGGATGATTTTTGGAAAAACGATATTCAATTCACGCAGACATAGGTACTAACAGGTACGATGTTAAAGTTAAAATGCCGGTCTGTCACCGGATGTCGTCTGCTCAATACAAAGTGACCAACGAACCCGATAGATGGCGTCAAGAAATATAAAAGTAATTTTAATTAAACTGATATACAGGGTAATGCATTATTTAAATTTATGCACGTAACAAATCGTTGACTAAAAATTTGTCAAATTGACCATGAATTGAAATCATTATTTAAAGTTACTTATTTGGATGATGTCATTGTAAAGAGTACTACATCAATAGCAAAATCAACTGAATGATGTATAATACAGTCAACTAAAAGTAAAATACTAGATAAAACTTTTAAATACAATCCAAATAACTCAAATCTTATTATAAGTAATAACGCTGAAGCCTTAACATGATTAACTACAACTAAAAACTTGATTTATTAAAATGTAAATACGTATGTAATTATATAATTAGTTTTAATTAATTACGTTAAAGGCATATAAGAAGTAACAACATATCAAAGAAAACGTCTATTAGTTAGCGACAGCTAGTCGAGGTCAAGATACCTTTTTTTACGGTGATTACTGAGGTCAATCTAACAAACTATTTATACTGTTTTCACTTTTTATAACCAGAACTGTAGAAAACGACTCTGATCCTATCTTGGTGTAAAAACAATAAATTCCAGCAAAACGAACTTTGGCGTCAAAGAACAAGACTTATGGAAATATATTAATAAAGTTAAAAGGAAATATACAGAAATGCTACAAGAAATAAGTGCAGAAGACTGGAAAGCGTATTTTATAGAATTACTGGAGAGGAGTGATACAAGAAAAACCATAGAGAATGACGACTAGATAGAAGTGGATGATAACCAATGAAGAAATTGACGAGCAAATTTATCTAATATTTAAGGCGGGAGAAAAGTACGCTTTCTTTGTAGACTTAAAGGCAGCATTCGATAGTATAAATATGATAAAACTGTTTTAGTGCATGCATAAATAAAAAATAAGTGAGACCTTAATAGCCAGGATTTAGGATATTTACGCCAAAACGATTAATGTAATTAGAAACGGTGGAGAGAAGCTGATTTTTTGGGCAGTAAAAGGATTGAAGCAAGAATGTCTTTTAAGTCCTTTCTTTTTCCACCTATACATAGCGAATATGGAAAAGCACTTGGACAGAGAACAAGTAGGGGGAGTAATAGTAGGCAATACAAAAATACTCGCACTAGTTTAAGCAGACAATATAGTACTACCAAGGACACACGCTGAACTTTGACCAAACTAAAGTGCTGGCTAGAAATCCTTTCTACTTTCCCAGACTAATCGCTACTGGTATACATATCGTCACTTGTGGATCTCAAAGAGAGACTAAGATCAAGCCTAACTCTGGGTGTCTAACTACGACGCGGTCTAAGCTGAAAGTTGCTTATAATCATAAACTTGATGTTTGTCTATATAATGTAGATGTACAGGTTAAAACAACGTATATTCTATATTAATATGTTAAACAAAATCTTGTTATGGTTTCTCTCTTAGTTTAGATTTTGTTCAGTTTAAACTCCGTTAGCAATACTGAATTACTCCTTCTTATTTCCGTTGGCGTTTGGACATTTTGCGTTTGACCGTCAAAGTGAAAACTTTCTATGTGTTACTAAAATGCTAGAGACTTTTAATTAAAATACCTTTGAACATTCGAATATTTGATGGTGTTAATCAATTAAAAATTGCAGTTAAGTTGGATTTTCTTGGTTTTTATAGCATTTCACTACCGGCACGTCTTAACCGCAAAAAATGTTTTTATTTTTGTTAATCACTACGTGTATGGATTACTTTGTTTAATGATCGATAACTTCTAAAAGCAAGTAATCAATAAATGGAGAGGTCAAGTTTATAGTATCTTGTGCCAAAGAAATATCTTGAAGATTATCAACATACTTTAGATTTAACGCGTCAACGGCGATTAACATTTGCCGCAAAATTTACTAAAGGACCAGAACTTTTTTTGTATTTAGGCGGACGGCAGTGTTGGTTGAGCACGTGGGTTCCTGTCGACGATTCTACGCTTTTCTGTCACTGCATGTTGTAGTTAAATGCGTTCGACAGTCACTGTACGTGTAACGCGAAATCTGTTGTACGGAAAATATCTAGTGGTAGAACAAGACGACTTGTTTTACTGGCAAAATTAACCAAATACTTTGAAATTGGTTAGTAGATTTGACACAGTTTTAGCAAAATCCGGTAGAAAACCATTTGCATTTTCAAGCAGAGACGAAAGTAATAAGTCTTCATTATTTAGCATTATTATTGCAGTCCTTTTTAGTATATAACTGTTTTCCTTGATGAAGATATTCTTCTTTACGCTTCTCAAATAATTTGTTCTAGAGATAATAAACCGGCATCGTAAAGACTACATCTGTGGGTTTCTATTTCACGCAAAAAAATTATCAAATTTTTAGGGTTTATAGAAATAGTTTGCAAAGAAACTGCTTAGGGCGAGTGCGTCATGAAATAGCGCGACAGACAGGATGTGTTAGTGCTTTCCACTAAGCATACGGATGCAATTACTGCAGTTCGTTCAAGAAGGAAAAGTAAGTATAAACCAACAGCTATCTCAAATTGTAACAAAGGAAAAAACTCAATCACTCTCTCAGATCAGATTACCAGTTACAATTCTGCACTTAGAAACACAATAAAATCGTACAGAAAAGTGGCAATAGAGGTTCTTTTTGGCACGTAGATTGTGAATTCACATTTCTTATCAAATTATTAAGGAAATAGTGGAGAATCAACTACACCTTGCACAAATAAAAAGAAAAGTAAACACCGTTTTGATAAGCTAGAAGGAACGTGTTCATATAGTAAGTATTGGAGGAGATTCTACCAAAAGAAGCAAAAAGAATAAGTACAGAAGAATCCGCTGAAGAAAATCAGTACGTATTGCAAAGATTGTACCGACCAACCGCATTTCTTGTATAATAGCGAACACAAGTAGAGTGCATACAAACAACGATATTTTGCAAAGATGACGTTCAGTTTTGTTTTTTTTTGCAGCTGTTGTATACTTATTCAAAGTTTTGTTTTGTACCAAAATGTAAGGTTTATTTAATAAAAACGGTAGCTGCATTATTACATTTTTGTTGATGTTTGCCCAAATTGAAGGTTTTATGATAATGAAAAAAAAAAATAAACAAAAACAGATTTAAAAAAACTCTTATCTAGACACTTTTGCCAAAAGCCATGCGGTCTTGTTTATAATGCAGAATGCCTTATTTAATCGATCCCAGAACATATGAGAGTGACAATGTATTTTTTGAGGTGGCGGCTCTTAGGGACCGCCGCGACCTAGAAAGCAAGCTTACGTGGAGGTCCCTACAAACCGCTATGGTTGTTAAGGTGTTTATTTAATTAGCATATGAAATTAAAAATTTAACGCTTATTGTATTGTAATATTTAAATGCAACTTGCGCAGCCTAGTTGTAACACTACGGTACTATATTTATTACTTACTTTTTCAAATTAAAGGGGATATTTTGGAATGTATTGACGCTAACATGTTCAATAAAATGTAAATTCCCCTTTTTTGTATGAAAAAATTTTAGTGTCGATCGTATGTGCGACGACCAGATATACGCATAGTATCACAATTAATGAACGCTATTAGCTTCTATTTTCTTTCAAATTATTCACGCTTGAAGCTTGACTAACTGTGCGCCTTGTAGTTCCATTTGCACAATTTTTATATTTGTCAACATTAATTTGTTTAACTTAGTTTAATTAATTTAATGTAACTGTTGTATACCTCAATAAATTAATGCATTTGAAATTGAATAGTGATATTATTTATGAACAATTGCTAAATTTAAATTTCTTCTTTTTATGTGTCGTTGTTATAAATGTACTCATTGCTTGATTAACGGTGTTTTAGTTGTTCACCTTAAGTGCTGTCAGGTGAAAACGGAATCTGGGGTCTGCTTCTTTACGTTTTGGCGCTTTTTTAATTGATTTTGGAATCGACACATCAAAGACCGGCTGTATCCAAATAACGAAATTTTGAGTGAAGCAAAAAAATACACCATCAGCAATGAAAAACGTGTGTAAGTAAATAAATTGGACTAAAAATAATAAATATCAGTAGAAAACGATTAACTAACTAACTTAAGATACGCTTGCAATACTGTCCCACATAGAATCGAAAAAGGTAAGATTCAAAACAAACTAAAACAAAATCAAAATAATGCATCCGAAACAAGAAACAAACGAATAGAAAAAACTTAAATTCAAAGTAAATTTTGAAACAGCAATTAAATTTAAAAAAATAAAAAAAAGTACAAAATAAAAACAGTTAACTCAAATATGTAATGGTAAGTTTTCTTACGGTTACGTAATATAAATTTTAAATTATTTACTAAAGTTGTTGACGTTATTTGTAACAAAAACGAAAACTAAATAAAATAAATAAATGAGCAATGAGTAATTAACAGAGTACAACGATTTTTAAATTCTGCGACATATTTAATAATAAAAAAAATTATACACATTATAAACTAAATAAGCTACTAGGATATGAAGCATTAGAGCAGGTGTTCATTACTCAAAGCCTTATTTTTCTTAACGTATAATTTCCCAAAAGATTTAAGGTGTACCTTTAACAAACGCATAATATTATGTACAGTTTAAAAAATTTTAATTGCAAAAATTTTATCTCATAATCCCAATTGGAATAAATTTTAAACTAAAATTAGAATTAAAAAAATAAAACCTCCGCATAGAATAACAAAAAAATTTTT
This sequence comes from Aquatica leii, assembly GCA_035610365.1. Classification (NCBI taxonomy): domain Eukaryota; kingdom Metazoa; phylum Arthropoda; class Insecta; order Coleoptera; family Lampyridae; genus Aquatica; species Aquatica leii. Next base: position 79,660,999 of record CM069436.1, on the reverse strand, counting down.
TACGTAAATATTTGTGTGTGCAGTGTATAACTCATTTAAATTCTATTTTACCACTCAAATTATGTTAATTTAATTATGCGTACCACGAGAAACACGAAACTTGCATTTGCTGTAATTACACCTCCGGCTAAACTGTTAAGTTACAAACTTTAGAAAACCAACCTAAAACTAATGAAAAACTAAATAAGTGATAAATTTTCTGTTGTTACAAATATAAATATCATTTCTATTTGCGTTTAGAAAATGTTCACAACTTTATTTGAAAAAAAAACAATATAGTACATAAAACTTCTTTATGGGATATTATTATTGTAATAACTGTAATGTTCAAGTTCAAAACATAGCACCCAAAATCCGCTAATAATTATTTATTAAATGGTATAAAGTGCTTTGCATATTTTTTACGTTCTATTATAATACATTTAAATTGAGCAATATATTTCTTTAGCTAAGGTTTAAAGTTTTCTATAAACAATATAACAAATACAATTTTAAATTCTATAAAAATATGTAGATACGTTCAAATAATCTATGATGTTTTTAAATGTTTTTTAAGTAGAATTTCTTTACGAGCGACCTGGAAGTAATTCAAATTTTTTTCTGACGGGAGTAACCCTCACGTCACAGCTTACGTGGATTCCGCTGTTTAAAAACAGTAACTACTGTTCTACCAAGCTTACAGAACCGAACTTATTTGTGTTGACTAATCAACACAACATATTTTATTTATTGTATTTATAGTACAAAATCAGTAATAATAATTAACTATATAACATTTTGTATTACAGTTTTAATCCATAAAAAGCAGAACCCGAAAAATTGTTTATTCCGAAGCACAAAACATTATTTGTAATGGTATTGGTTTCTACGATAAATAACCAGTAGTTAGTCAATGGATATATCTAATTATAATAACAATTCTGAAATTCCTGCTGCTGCAACAAGAACATTCTTAAAATTTTTAAAACTTGGTTTTCATTACAAGGAATACTGTGATACACGTAAATTTAATCCAATTGAATCCGATGGAGTTTTGTAAAAAAAAGCAAGAAATAATATCGCATATATCGATATTGTTAAACAATTAGTTCAAATTTTGTGAAGAAATGTGAAAAAAGGGTAGTTTAGTAGATGACGTTGTGAAGAATTTGACTATTACAGTAAACAATGCTAATTTAATTCAATTTTAGGTAAGAATGATTAATCAATTATTGATCTCGGTCATGTTGTATTTCATTTATTAAATAAGAGATAAATACAATTATATTGTATTGTGAATCAAAGTGAGTATGTTTCCACTTTGCTGATTTGTAAATTTTTCAATACAAGATTTTTTAAGTAGCCGTAATAGTTTTAATAATTGTGATTAATGATTAAATTAAAAAATAATATTTGTACAGTGATCAAGATTGTTCAAACGTTATGCAAAAAAATTTCCTTAACTACAGTTTATGCAACTAATTATACATTTGCGTATTAGTCATTTTGGTTGTCTTTTATTTAAAATAGTCACAAACATTTTACTCTTTTGACAATAAATAAAAATTTTAAAAAAACTAAACAACGTGAAATAATTTTTTTTAATATAATCTTAATCCTTTTGGTAATATTTGTCAAAAACCACAAAGAAGTTTTACTTTGATCGCGAGTAAAGATTACACGTACTTAAATTTTTTTCTTACTTCATGTGTAATAAAAAATAGTAATTATTATGTATAATTTATTGATTTTATTTGAAAAACATCATCTACTTCTTTTTAAGTTTTGTATTTGTTAAACATTTTTCTAACTTATAAGAAACTTATTTCCACGCGACTACGTTTGCAAAGTTATCTAATTGATAATTAAAATGTACCAAAATAACTATTAAATTGTAACAAATTGCCCTCTAGCAAGAAGTGAGATCCACGGTCGAAACAAACTAACGATGATTTAGAGCAGAATATGCAAAAGAAAAACAACAAAAATTGAAAACCTGAATCCAACCTTAGAAACCAGAAAACTAAAAAAAACCCAACCCGATAGTCAAAGAGAAAGAGGATATAAGATCAAACAAATTTGATTTGAACTAAAGACGCATACAACAAAATAATACTGCCTAAGAAACTAAACTCAATAGAATCTAGAAAACCAATACCACGAACTGAACGCACTCATCAAAGCCACCAAATGTAATTTCGGGTATGATTCATCAACGAGACGTTCTACCAAGTGAGAAAGAAAGACCAAAAAAAACCTAAGAGAAAAGGAGGAAAAAAAATTTAGACAAACGTCAAAAACCCAAAAACTCAAAAATCCGAATAAAAATCCTAACTCTATAAACAAACTCTAAATGAAAAATTCCAAATAAAGTAACCGCTAAAAGAGAAAAACACCAGTACTAGCAATCCCAAAAAAAAAGAAAAAAAGAGAAAAAAAAGTTCTATCAAAGAACAGAAAGAAGAAACTTAGACACTAGGACACTAAGAAGAAAAAGTTGTCCAAAAGGTAAAAAAATGTACAAACAACAAAAAATAGAAAGTGAAAAGACAAGAAAACTGAAGATAGATAAAGGCTTGATGTAACTGTCTAATTCGTACTTTACCCCATGAAAGAACAAAAGAAATGACCACATTACGGTGCCCAAACAAGCGTCTAAAAACAAAAATATAAAGAAAAAAAAGAGGATAAAAGATATCGTAATTAGCTATAACACGAATGTGTACCAAATGCTGTTCCCAAAGTAAAAAGTTATTCCAAGACTTTAATGTCGACGAGCGGAATAAGACATCCCAAACAAGAAAAATTAAATTTAAGAACAAAATAGAAAATAGAAAATCTTATAAGTGACGTACCAATCCTAAAAATGCCGACTGAGAAGGTATAACTATATACAAACGGACGGGTAGTCTGTCCTAAAACAAAATGGCGAAAAAAACAAAAAAATGTATAAGTCAATTTTATCAAAAGAACAGCAACGTAGTAACAGCAAATTGGGAGAAAGTAAATAGATGGCATCTAAGTTACCAAAATATCAACAACGTAGTTAACACAATGATAACACAATCTCAAAACACAAGAACTAAGACGATAGCTAAAAGTTCAAAAACCCAAAATGAACAAGCGCAGTTAGAACTTACGACGCTTGCGACGTCGATAAAAGAAAGCGATTGATTGTTTACGTTGATCCGATAAGGCAACTAATTTTCACAAACAAAAGTAAAGAAAGAAATACTTACACGTTTACATAAAAAACCGTTTACAAAACACCAACGAGAGAAACAGAAATTTTGAAAATCAAACCCGAATACCAAGAATTGGTAGTAGGCTAAGTAATCATAGCAGCTGAGGAAACGTTTTGAAAAATTAAAGCTGATAAGCAAACAGACCGTAAAAATTTCTCATCTGTAGAACGACAGTACACACAAGTTCAGGAGTAGTAATAGAGGAATGCAGTGAAGAAATGTAAACAGAAGCAGCAAGAGCATTAGCCGAAGATGCTGAAGTAACAGTTTCATCTGTATAAGCCAAGGATGGTTCTAGAAGTCGATTACTCATCCTAGATGTTGGAAAGTTAAAAGAGTCACTACTAGAGTTAATGTTCGACAATTGCAAAAAAGATGTAACATATATCAGTATGAATTGAGATTGATAAAACGAAGTCAAATTGCGGCAGATGATTTTTAGCTCTGTTCCAGTTCTAACAATTGCATAAAAAGATATCGCATAGTAGCAACGTACATCCCAATCGATTTGTTAGGTTTTATCATACGGTTACTTATAGTATCTAGTAGACGTTCATCATAATCTAACGATAAGAATTCCGTTTTCAATAAAGTAACAACATCCTTCCAAGAACCCAAAAAATGGCGTCGAGTTCTAAATACAAAAAAAAACTTTACAGAACTTCAAAACCTGAAAAAAAAAGTTGGTGATGCAAAACTCCACAAGACATGCACAATTCGTCTATTCTAATTAAAAATTCCATAAGTTAAGAAGGATCTTTATCTGATATGGTGATATTCCATTTGGCTAAGTTTGTTTCCGAATTAGAATTTGAAGAGGTAAGAAGCGGAGGTTCTTTTTCTGAAGAATACATATTTAACATAAGACAACACACGATAATTTTTTCGTATTTAGTTTTCTTTAAATAAAACTTATCAGTAAAACACAAACTCCCTAAACTACAATTTATTACAGAGCTCATCATAAACGCAAACTCACGTACTAATATTCAAAACTCCCAACAAAAATAAATTTCTACTTTCTAGAGAGAAAAGAAGAAACCAGTAAGCAAATAATGAGTAAAACTTTGTAAAAGTACAGCTTGCGTTTCTCTACCAGTAAGCTCAGAAATAGCACTCGTTTCTTAAACATTACTTAAAAAAAGAGAGGGCAAGAAACAGCAACTGTTCAGAAGTGAGCCGGTGCCCTGCTTGTCCTTTCGTTGCGTGTAGAAAAATAATCCTAGAAGAAAACGAAAGCCTGGACCAGAGAAAGAAAATACCCCAAAACCCACAAAAGTTTTGTTTTATTGTTGATTAGTATTTTTCAACACCTGGTAACAAAGAAGAGAGAGAGACAAACAGATATTAACTGCAACGTTTTGACTAAAAACTTAGTCGTCGGTACATTCCTAAAGTATTATCACATACAAAAATATGAGCTTGTCGCTACGCCACTGCTAATAAATAGTAGTCGTTACATAACAATTTCATTATAATTATTAGTTACACAATTTTGATAGCCAATTATCGTGTAAATTGCGCATAAACCTAAATAGTCCTATCGTATCAATCTAAAATTATTGTAGATCTGGAAGCACTGATCTCTATAGTGACCACATAGAGTAAAGAAATCGCAAAAAAGTAGTAGCAAAAGCAAAACGCGTTTGCATTACAGTATTGTTACAATTGAAATGTCTCTTCCGAACCGCCTGACGTCAAGTGTACGAACGAGATTAAATCATTTGTGGTTTTAATTACAATGTTGACACAACACAAGCGTCGCGTTACTTCCAATTCGCTTACATAAATAAATTATAGTAGTACAATAGTAACCGACTTAGTTAGTTGGTTAATTTTTTTAAAAGTAAACGACATTAATTAGCAATTCAAAATGACATGATATTAACGATACTCAAAAGTTTAATTTAGATCTTTTATAAACTCGCCATAATATTAATTAATATGAATGTAATAAATACCATAGGATATTACGCAGAAAAGTATTCCTTGGCGTTAGCATCCCCTAGTGATCAACGAACACATCGTTTTTGCGGGTAGTTATGGTTCATATGATTACCTACAATAATGGCAAAACCTCCGTAACTAGATAGACATTTAGGTAACAAACAAGAGCTAAAAAAACAATTTGCAAATCGGTATCACGTGTGAATAAACTAAGCACTAACCTAAAATGCGACCTCCGAACAATTAGTTTGAAAAAATATGCTTTCGTCGCTCTTTCAAATGTCCAAATTTTCTAAACAAAAGGTATCCATAAGGTAGATGTTGATGAATAACAAAATGTATCTCTTACCGATTTGCGTTGCAGAGGTTTTATACGCACCACTCCTGAACAAGAATTAACGTTTACAGGGCGCCGGAAATCAAGCATAACTTGCGCCCTCTTACGACTAAAAACTTTACTAACTCACGAGAAACTTATTGCCAGGCGACTACGTTTGGAAAGTTGCCTAAGCGACAGTTGAAAAGTACCAACATGATTTTTAAATCGTTGTAATATCTCTGGTGACAATATTCAATTTCGACTGAGTAACGAAGTGATCTTGCCGGTGACTTGAATCAAAAACGGTCTTCATCATCTGTAGCGGTATCACTTTATGGTCTACATTTCCACAGAAATTACTAAAAATTTGTTATAAAGAAATGGTCTTAGAACTAAAAAAGTATTTAGTTACTTAATTGTGTCTTTATATTGTTACGTCTTAATTTTGTTGTATTGTTAATGAGCTCCTGTTTTGAATATATTCGTTTACATTTTCTTATTGGTTCTTAGTGAGATTGGTTGGTTATCTATTATTTTCTATTACAAGCGCATTTTAGTAGCACTATTTATTTAGCACTATTTTTCGGGTGTTGCCGCGTCACAAATTTTTACTTTACGTTTTGCTGATCATGTTGTCAGCTTCTTTAGACGATTTCTGAAAACTGATGTTATCGTCTTCCGTTCCTCATTATATACCGTCTTTCGGCTTCGCTTTGCCGATCCGTGTCCGTTCTGGTCTGTTGAGTTTCGTTCGTAGACGTCTAGTGACTTCTTGCATGTTATTCACGCAGCGTAGATCTCCATGTGTTGCTTAATCTGTATCCATCCTCGAGGTTGTTAGAACAAGTTGTTACAATTTTTCATTATTTCTAGTGATTCGAGTATTATTTGCTGGTGATAGTTTCTGCTTCGTGCTAATACCTTTACGTTCCCGTAATCAATCCGGTGATCTCTATTCTCATGATGTTCCGCTAGTGCAGATTTGTCTGTGCGTTTGAGTTGAGCGTTTTGTTCTTTAACTCTGCATTGAATGCTTCTTCCTGTTTAGCCGATGTAACTTTTGCCGCACATGCACTCTAATTTGTATATACCCTTGATGTGTAGTTGTCATGTCTACTTTAACAACTTTATTAATCTGCCTAGCGTGGCTTACATTTGATCTTTACAAAGTCGTGTATGCAACACAACATGCACATCTGTACAGTAGTCTCGGAAGTTGATTTTTATTAGGTGGTATGAGCTGATCTATTTCTTTTTAGTCTGTCAGTGACTTTTATAAGAGCGTTCTTAATGTGTTTGATTTCCTCCGGCTTGTGTTTTTCGTCACTAATTTTCTCTGCTATTCTTAGAAGTGTGTTGATGAGGGATCTTTTATGTTGTGGATGGTGATGAAAACATGCGTGTAGATACCAGGCTGTATGTGTTTCCTTGCGGTATACGCTATGACTGGAGTCTGGTGTTGCCCGTGCGTGCTACCAGAACGTCCAGAAAGGTCCGCCCTTTCTGCGGCAAAAGTTACATCTGCCAAACAGGAAGGAGCATTTAATGCTGGGTTAAAGAACATCAACGAGACGCTCAACTCAAACGCACAGACAAATCTGCAGTAGCGGAACATCTACATGAGAATGAAAATCGCCGGATTGATTACGGGAACGTAAAGGTATTGGCACGAAGCAGAAACTATCACTAGCGAATAATAATCTAATCACTAGCAATAATGAAAAATCCTGACAACTTCAACCGTGCGGATGAATACAGATTAAGCAACACATGGAGATATTCGCTGCGTGAAGAACATGCAAGAAGTCACCAGACGTCTATGAACGCAACTTAACAGACCAGGACGGACACAGATCAGCGAAGCGGAGCCGAAAGACGGTATATAACGAGGAACATAAGACGATAACATCAGTCTTTAGAAATCTTATGAAGAAGCTGACAACATGATCAGCGAAAAGTTAAGTGAAAGTTTTGTGACGCGGCGACACTCGAAAAATAGTGCTACATTAAAGAACGGCCGTGAAAGCTTGCATTCTACTATAGGTCTTCTTTATTTTATTTCCGAAATTCTTCTAAATATTTTGTAGGGATATATTTTAAGAAAATATTAATTTTGCTTAAGCTGACAGTTCGGTACTAGCATTGATTGAATTTGCCATTTTGATTATTGAAAATATTGTATACTTGTAATTCGTGCTTTTGGGGATTTCAAATTACACTTGTCGTACAACTAATGCCGTTTATCTTGACTTGGCGTTCCTTCAATGAGGTAAATTAATGTCTATTTCATCTATTCATTTAAATGTTTCGGTACAACTTGGTAATTGGCTTCTTTTTTTTGACAAGCAATACTATAGTTTGTGTCTCCCTTCCGGTAAAAATATTAGCATACAAAAGTAACAATTTTTGAATTTATAGAAAGTTTTAATCAGCGAAACAACTTAAAAACACATAATTTTGTGTCTAACACCGATTTAACGAGTTTAAACTTATAAAATCATCTAAGTTTCTGTGCAAGCTTGTGCGCGCGAGGTATCGAGAGCGTCAGGGTCATCCAGCAAACCTTCAAAATTTTGTTACAAGAATATTAAAACCGTGCTTTTAGTCAAAAGTGTTAAATATTTTTTTATTTACGGGTAGTTGCGGAAGGTCGAGAGTTTGTTACAAGCTTTAGGTCTTACGAACCTTGCACGGCCAACTCACACTGTCGGAGATAGGGGAGGTTTAAGGAAATTATACTTAAGGGCGCCAGATCAATCCTAATTAACACTTCTGCCTCGATCACGACAGACGGTCCAAACTTGTAACAAATTTTTAGGTTCGCAATCCTTGTCACTCTGGTGTACGGGTAACCACAATTAACAGAGAAAGGTATGTTACCATAAAAGAAAGATGAACAGGTATAAAAAGTTTAATGTAGTAACGTAGAAGATTAACAAGAGTATATTTGATTTCTCAATTCATAAATGCTAGAAAGAATAACTAGTATAATTAACAGGTATAAAAACTTTAATTTAGCAACGTAAAAGATTAACAGGAGTATGTTTAATTTCTCAATTCATAAATGCCAGAAATATTGGCAACACACAATGCATAGGTTAACTTGCATCGAAATAGCGAAGAAAATTTCGTAATAAATATTGTCTGTCCACAGCATGCGATACACTCTAAATGATAATTGAAATTACCTTAATGGTATTGTAACAGTAAACGTAATTACGGACATTAACATTAACTAAAGTTCCGTGAGTGACTTTTATGACAGCGAAAAAAATAATCAAACAGACTTACCCAAAATCCAGTGCACACTTGCGCGAAGAAAACGTTTTCCCCGGTAGCAGCCTAGAATAGATATTGAATAGCAAATCGTGTCACACTCACGAAGATAGGAAGCTACAAAATCGTTAATAACAATAAGTTAAACGCGATATAAAAACCCGTTGTATCGAATGCTGTTAGTTGTAATTACGAACAGGTGGGTGGTAACGCAATCGACTGGTGTACAAGAATTAACATCTCCCAAGTAATGCTTGTCGAAACTTCGTTTTTGTATGGGTAATATGCCCTTCCAAAATCTTCAACGTTCGGTAACGGTATTTATCAATAGTAATTATGCGTCATTGTTCTTTGTTGAATCGAACAAGCGATTGAAGCGTGGCGAAACCGGCCTGTGCCGAACAGATTGCAATAAATTCGTAATTGACTTATAAATTCGTACTCATCGCCATGGATGCACTTGAAATTTTAGGAATCAGGTCAAATGTTTCGACACCGACCGTCTCCCGTAGTTGATAGCTTCAAACTGGCTCCGCAACCTCTCAGTAACCAAAAAGATCGGCAGAGGGCGTCAAAACCAGAATCTAATTTTAAGTTGATATACAGGGTACTACGTTATTAAAATTTCGCACGTAACAACTTTTGTGTATTGTTTAGAACTAATGTTGTTTCTAAGTGTTAATATCTACTTCCTTTCAAAAAAATGAGTGTCAATTTAATTTAAAAAATTTTGTTAATTAATTTTCTTAAGAAAAAATTTATTCAGTTATTGCATTTTCTACTTTTCATTCTTTAAAGTCTACTTTTGATGTTAAATTTTTAACAATGTTTTATTTAACAGGTAATTTTTTTTTATTATTTAAATCGCCATACTGAAAACAGGGTTTTTTTGTTGTTTTTTTTTTACAATTTTGTACATTACTTATTTTAAGTAAAAGCTTTACATCAATTTTTTAATAAATAAATGTTTTTTTTCTTAATTTTGCCGTTTTTTATTTTAATTTTAAACGATTTAGAAATTTTAACGATTATTTTATGGTTATTATATGATTTCCTTAAATTGATTAAAAAAATTATTTTGAATTTTTACAGAATAACACAAATTAAACCACAAAATAAAACATCTTTTATTCTTAAACAATAACGTTTTGTAAATATGAGATTACTAAACATAGTTTAATAATTTATAATAACAAGGAGTTATTCTCTGCGTGTGTAAAGTAATTAAATATGTATTTTCTTATGTGCTTTTAAATATACAACAATGCTATTTATCAAAGACAAATAATGAAATTTTGTTCAATAAAAGTTTTGTTTAAACATTGTTTCAAGGAAAAGTTTTCAAATATGTTTAATCACTGTCTTTCAGAAACAATAATCTATTTAATATTTAAATGTTTTACATGTTTTCATAATTTCTACAGTATTACCACAAATTTTTATTAAAAATTCTTTTAATTTAAACACTTAATAAATTTTTACTAACAATCAAGTTTTAGCATTTGGTACAGTTTAAGACATTAATCAAAATTGACGTAAAAGCGATAGCTTAGAAGTTCACTGAACAAAAACATTTATGATAGTTGTGTCAAAATTGACACTTACTGCGCAATAAATTTTTGTTTTAAAACCGATAAAACATTCTATAGATACATTAACGTTATTTAAAAAAAATTGGAGATAGTTATATATATTTTTTTAATATTTAGCAAATTATTATGTTATTCTTACCTTTTATGTTAGTTTTTACTGCACCACGTTGTTAAAAACCTAGAATTAAATAAAACTGTGTTAATTAACCATAATATTAAATTCTATACAAATTACACTAAATTAATTTATATGAATTAATTAATTAACTAATGTTGCTTATACATTTTTGAAACAGATTAGTGACTATTTATAATTCCTGTACAATTACCAACATGTTATGTATATGCTGTATTACAGCCATATTTTAATTTCCTTTTTTAAAAGTTTTGACATTTTACTATTTTTACAAGTTTATTTTGTCTTCGTCACATCTAAAAACATTTTTTATTCTATAAGTTTTTTAATTTTAAGTTTACGCACTTTTATACAACATTTAACAACATATCACGTAATTTGTAACTGCTTTTCAAACACGACACTTACAAGTTTGTTCTACCTCTAATAACTTAACACTGTAATCTCATATTCTAAACCATTGTTTTTCTAAGCTTAAATTGTTTTAGATTTAAATGAAGGACGTTTAAAAAATAAGTACATACGTACGAATAATTTAATTAATTATTAATGTAACTCAAACAGTAAAAACAAAACTACTTGGATTTTTAATTAATCAACTGTCTTGTTTAAAAGTAGCAAAACTGTTTCTAACGTTATGCAAAGTAACTGTTTTTGTTATAAAAATTCAAAATTAAAACGTTATTTAGATTTCGAAACAGGTGCATTGTGTAAATATAACTATGGCAGTTAAAATTTTTAAGATATTGAAACGTTTTGGGACAGAACAGTCTTAAAAAGGGGAGAGTAAAACGTTTAGTTTTAAGAGCATTCTCAAAGCTGCTAGAGTAAACTAGACTACGTCTAAAACGTTTGCGAAAGAATACAAAAGGTTTTCGACAGATGGCCAAATTATATAAAAGCGACACAAATGAATCATAGGGAGTTATTTCAGTACTTCGAAGTCGGCAGTGTTAAAAAGGTTATTCAAGTTTAAATAAATAAGTAATTATAGCGTGTGGAAATAAATATACGGAGTATAACCTTGTACGTGACTTTAATGTAAACAGTTGTAAGTGTTTAGATAAATAAAAGTTATCCACGGACCTTATCTTTCGGTGAGTGTACTATATAAAATTAACGTGAGTGTACGTATTTTTAGTATAAATAAATTAGTTAGTTTTTAATAATAATCGTTACAGGGGTATCAACTGGAATCGTATAAATAAATAAGCTGTTCACGACTTTTATTGTAAATACCATTATGTAATTTAATATCGCTTCCGCAATAAAAACATTGATTGCGTAAATAAATAAAACTTTAGTTCGCGATTCACGTGTTCCATTTTGTTAAAGTAGTGTTATTAAATTTTTTTATTATTATTCATGGTTAAATTTATGCCGGTGACGCGTCCGCAAGCAGTTAAAATGGATTCAAAAATATTTGAAATTTTTGAATCAATAAATAAAAAAATGAGAAAAAATTTGCAAAAAATGGAAGAAAAGTTTTACGAAAATTCTCAGAAAATCAAAGAAAATTCTAAAAAAATTAAAGAAAAGTTTTGCGAAAATTCTCAGAAAACTTAAGATATACGAACGAGCATTGAAAATCAAATAAATACTATTGAGGGAAAAATACAAGTTAGTTAGTATAGAAACAGATGTGCTAAATTTAAAAGAAGAAATTTGCGAATCTGTAAATGACAAAATAGAGGCAGTATAAGACAGAATGAAACTGCTTGAAGAAAAAATAAACCAAATGAATTGTTACGGTGAAGGAAGCGTCACGAGTGAAGATTTAATAATTTACCATCGGCAAGAAACCACTAACAAGTTCAAAGTTGTACTTCCAAATTTTGATAGTAAAGTTCCATGGTCAACCTACTACAAGCAGTTTGAAGCCGCAGCTACATCTAATGGTTAGAGCAACAAGCAAAAAGCAACGTCTTTAATAGTATCCTTACGTGAAAAGCTCTTGGAATCTTGCACTGTTCCTGACCACTTACAAGAAAATTACAAACTTTTAATTTCACGTTTAGAAATGAGATATGGAAATGTTTATCTCCATCAAGTGTATCAAGTTCAAATTGAAAGTCGGGTTCAAAAAGCTGCCTTAAGTCTTCAAGAGTTCGAAGCTGACATCACCAGATTAACACGGCTTGCGTATTCTACAGCACCAGATACCTTCTTGGAGCAGTTGGCTATTCTGACCTTTGTAATTGAAAAGGGACTACTCGTACTTTAGTACGAGTAAAAAACACAATGCTAGTAAGGATCTTAGATATCAACTCAGATCCTGTAAAGTTGAAAAAGAAGACCGTGGTAAGCCAATGCATGCCAGTATCTCAAATTGTAAGATGCGTGAAATCTAACAAAGATACGTCACAACAGCTATTGGATATTCTTACCTCTAAACGCCAAAACCTCATTCAGACCAGCTAGCTAAACTTAAAGTGTTGATCCAAGTGTATCAAGATGTGTTTTCGCTGGAGAGTAGTTCCAAAGGAAGAACTAACGTGGTGAAACATAAAATTAATACCGGAAACGCAAACTTCTTTTTGCAAAAAGAGAAATCGAACAAATAATTACGGATATGGAAAGAGAAGGCGTGATTGGACTTTCAAATAGCCCGTGGGCGCCCCCAATGGTACTCGTAAAGAAGAAAAACAGATTAACGAGTTTTTGCGTAGACTACAGACAGCTAAACGACGTGACCAAAAAGGACAGCTACATTTTACCCAGAATAGACAATACGTTAGACACCCTGTCAGGATCCCAGTGGTTTTCTACGTTAGGTTTAAAGTGTGGTTACTGGCAGGTAAAATTGAAACCTAAGGATTGTGAAAAATCAGCTTTTAAGATTGGAACTGGTTTGTGGCAGCTTACTGTGATGCCCTTCGGCCTGTGTAACGCTCCTGAAACGTTTGAGCATTTGATGGAGACCATCTTGCGCGGACTGTCTTGGAAGACGTGCTTGGTTTACCTAGACAACGTAATTGTAGTCGGAAAGTCGTTTGAAAAACACTTAAACAATTTGAAAGAAGTGTTCTAGCGACTACGTGGGGCAAACCTCAAACTGAGCTTAAAAAAGTGTCACGTGTTTAAGAAAGAAATGCATTACCTTGGCCACGTCGTATATAGAGATGGAGTATTGATAAAGTTGAAGCTATTCTAAAGGTACCACCTCCAAAAAGTATTACTGAGGACCGTCGATTTTTAGGGATGTGTAGTTGGTATAGAAGATTTATTGCAAATTTTTCTAGTCTTATTGCTCATATCTCAAAGTTAGTCAGGAAAAATGTATCTTTTAGTTGGTCTTCTGATTGTGAATCTGCTTTACATTAAATAAAGCAACTACTAATTTCCGCACCCATTCTTACTTGTCCAGATTTTAATAGACCGTTTATATTACAGACGGATGCATCTGCTGATGGAATAGGTGCTGTTCTTAGCCAAAACTATAAAAATTACGAGAAAGTTATTTGCTTTTTTTCTCGTTCTTTAACAAAACAGGAAAAAAAAATTTTCAACAACGGAGAGAGAGTGTTTAAGCGTTATATGGGCAATCGAAAAGTTACGTCATTATCTAGAAGGAACAACGTTTACCGTTATTACTGATCACGCGTCTCTTATTTGGTTGAATAATCTTAAAGACCCGTGTGGGCGATTAGCCAGGTGGGCAGTTCGTTTACAAACATATAACTTTACTGTAATACATCGCAAAGGTAAAGAAAATGTTGTGTCTTTTTTTTTATTTCTAGAGCTGTACCCGTTGCTGTTGGCGCACTTGAAACAAGTACTCCAAATAATGACTTTTTAGACACCGCTGATCTTTGGTATCTCAATCTAAAGTAGAACATTATAAAACACCTTCATAAATTTTCTTAGTGGCGGTTTGACAACAATCTTATTTACAAATACGTTCGATGTAAAATTCCTAAACATTCATCGGACGCAGATTACTGAAAAATCGTGGTACCAAAAGATAAAAGAAAGATTCTTTTGCGCAAATTTCATGACGACGTAAAATCTTGACATATTGGTGTGTATAAGGTCTGTAAGAAATTACAACAACGATATACATGGCTAAAGATGAAAGCCGACGGTACTAAGTACATACGTCAGTGTCAAGTTTGCGCTGCTCATAAACCTGAACAAAACCCACCAGCTGGTCTAATGGGATCACGACTTTCTGTAACTAAACCATGGCAATTAATCAGTTTAGATTTTATAGGCCCTTTACCTCGTTCGGTTCGTGGAAATACTCAGATACTTGTTGTTAGTGATTATTTTAGCAAATTTGTCTTATTGTTTCCATTACGATCTGCTACTGCTAAATCGGTGATCTTGTGATTTAGAAACTAAAAGAACAGGAGAAGACCATGCACTTTTTGAAAGTTCAATAACATCCATATCTAACGTATTATTTAATTCCGTGTCTATGATTTTTTGTTTAAAAGGCGAAACTGGGTAATACCGCTGCTTTATTGTAGTCGTATTGGGTTCAACTAATATCTCATGTTCCACTTCAATAGTGTATCCCAGTCCGTTTCCTATCAATTTAAACTTGTCTTTTATTAAATTTTTCAATTGAAATTTCTGTTCTTTGGTTAAAGATTCTTCTTCTTGAATCCCCATGAATTTTGTTTCAGATAATTCACCAAAATGCCAGACATTTCTTTTCAGATCCGGTACAGCGTCTAGTTTAGTTATCATGCTAACTCTATTGAGTTAGAGCGGACCCAAATCGTTAAAGACTTAGGAGTGTACTTCGATAGCGAACTTAGTTTTCGTTATCATATTAAAATGTTAACACGTTCAGTAAATTCTATATTGAGTTTTATAATCCGCAACTGTAATTTTGACTCAAATATAAATGCGCTTAAACCATTATTCTTTTGTTTAATACGAACTAAACTAGAATATTGTGTTTTCGTTTGGAATCCCATTTATGAGAATTAAAGAGATTCACTCGAATCTATACAACGTAAATTTTTGAAGTATTTAGCATTCAAATTAGATCATACTTATCCGATCAGAGGGTTTAATCACGACTTGTTGCTGCAACGGTTTGGCTTACGTTCATTAGACAGAAGGCGTAAAACAGCTTCACTCACTTTTCTTTATAAACTGTTACACAATTTAATAGATTGCCCATACTTACTAGCGTTACTCTCATTTCAAGTTCTTTTTTTTTCACTCGTAACACCATTACTTTTTACTATCCCACGCCTAGGACTAATTTACTATTAAAATCTCCTATCATTTACTCCATTCAAATGTTTCATTCATTACGCCAAGAAATTGACATCCATTGTTGCACACTTATAGATTTACTTGCCGCACTCTATTTATAATCATAATTATATTTATGTCATTCTTTCATTTTTTTACGATCTATATTGTTACACTAATTTTAATTTTAGTTGTTTTGCAAGTCTTTATATTATTGATTTTGTTATCTATGGTTTCCCTTTATTTTTATTTTGTTTAATTTTTATCTTACTTATATTATTGTTTATTTGTTAACACCGAATGTATCTTTTTTCTACCATTGTACAATAATTGGACTGTTAAGTCTGTAGGACAATAAATAAATTATTATTATTCCATCATTGTCGGACAAACAATTGCCTATGTGCTTTTTATGCAACAAAGTTTTGGGCAATGACGCTATGAATCTAACTAAGCTGCAGGATCATCTAAGAAGATGTCACCCTGGTAAAACCGATAAAGATTTGAAATACTTTCAAACGCTCAAAGATAAACTTCAGAAGAGACTCAAGCTGGATAGAATGTTCGCTTCGGTGTCACATAGAAACGATGCGGGCGTTTTACAATATCTCGCTACTTATAGCAAAATCCGGAAAAACGCATACTATCGGAGAGAAGTTAATTTTGCCAGCCGTTGAAGAAGTTTTAAAAACTGTTTTACACAAACAACACAAGCAACACTACTGTTGAAAGACGTATTGATGAAATGAGTTCTGATATTGAAAGCTTTATGTGTAATTATTTGCACATGACACATGTTACGTGCATAAATTTAAATAATGCATTACCCTGTATATCAGTCTAATTAAAAGTTGCTTTTATATTTCTTGACGCCATCTATCGGATTCGTTGGTCACTTTGTGTTGAGCAGGCGGCATCCGGTGAGGTTTCCGGCATTTTGATTGTAACATCGTACCTGGTAATATCTAGGGTTGCGTGAGTGAAAGTTCGTTCTCTAAAATCATCCACGTGTTAGGGACACGATGGAAATTATGTAGTTTCCTTAAATAACTAATTTGCTCCCGCAACGTAAGTGATTTTGTTTCTTTCTTTAATTAAAGGTAATTTTTATGTCTTTTTGGTTAGCCGCCATGTGCCACCTCATAACTAAGGGCATTCTGGTTATAATTTAAAGCCCACCAGGGAAAGTTTGTGATTTCGTTGCGATCGTGGGGTGTTCGTATCGTCACCGGCTATTCTTACCACCATCCGGCCCATGAATTCTAGTCGATACCGAAAGACGAGAGATAACCCTCGACGAATATTGTGTTGGAACGATTCTAAATATTTATAAGGCCTACTGTTGGAATTAATTAAATCATAGAAAAAGGGTATAACAGCATCCGACGTTCGGTTTGTGTGATGTGTGTACTTTAAAATTTAAGTAATGATGTTGTAGATCTTGATTTCGTGAGGCATTGGTTTGACACGATTTGCAATTCAAATTATTTACAGGACTACGTGTTGGGGGAAAGTACTTTCTCTACGCACCTGTGAAACTCCTGTGTTTGGTAAGTGATTTTATATGTATCTTATTTTGTTGTCAACAAGGTCGCTCACGAAACTGTGTGAATATTAATTCCGTAGTACTTTTCTTGCTTATTGCTTATTGTGTATGACGTATGCTGTGTACTCCCAATATTTATTATGATATTGTAATATTAAGGCCGTACTTATTATCATTATTTCATGTATCTCGCATGCTATGTGCAACTGAGATTTACTATAAATCTACTCTTCGTTATTCATGTAAACCAAATTTATCTATGTAGTGTAAGTTGCCGATCCTACGGTGATTCGATGTTGTATATTCTCACTAGTATCTACTTAGATGCGGCTATTTAACTTCGACTATAGTTAGATATATAATATATAGATATATGTGATCGAGTAATTAAAGTGCAATTGTTATTAACGATTTAGTTTTTCTCTTTTATTCGTTTCTTTCAGCAGTTACGAACCTAACATCTAGTTACAAGTTTCTTACCATTCTGTTGTGAGCAGACAGAACTGACTTTGGATAGGCTCTGGCGCCCTTAATTATCTTTTCAATCTTCTCTAGGAACCCTACCCTCTCACCGACTACTGTGAGTTGGCCGTGCAGGTTCGTAAAACAGCAAAAGCTTGTAACACACATTTCTCTATACAACTGAACGAGTCAACTTTACCTGGTAATGCAGCATTATTATTGGCATATGTTCGTTTTATTATGAATCAAGAAATCTACGAAGAACAGCTCTTCGCAAGAACTTTGACAACCGACACTAAAGGTGAATCAATATTTCATGTTTTGAAGGATTACTTCATTGAAAAAGCAATCCCTTTATAAATATAATATGAGTAGCTACAGATGAAGCACCTGCCATGGTTGTACGTTATCGTAGATTTATAAACTATTTAAAACAAAATGTGTCAGGGGTGTCAGCAACACATTGCGCCATCTATTGGCAACATTTAGTTGCTAAAAATTTGAGTGTTAGATTGCATAAATCTCTTCAATTAGTCATTGATGCAGTAAACCGAATCCGAAGCAACGTGTTGAATACGCGGTTATTTGCGCAGTTGTGTGAAGAAAATGACGAACACTTTCATCAATTACTCCTTCACACTGAAGTACGCTGGCTGTCAAAAGACATGTTTGACAAGATTTTTTGCACTTTTTAAAACTATTTTAGAATTTCTGGATACTAAAAAGAAAATTTTAAAAGACAATTTAATGAAGTGGAAAACAGACATCGTCTATTTAACAAATTTGTTTATAAAATTTAATATGGTTAATTTGCAGTTACAAGGCGATAGTCTAAATTTGATTAAAACACAGTTCATCTTATTAGCGTTTGTTGCCAGAGTTAAACTAATGAAGCAAAGTATTGGACGGAGCGAATTTTCTCAGTTCCCCAATTTGTCACAGACAAACTGCCAGGAAAACGACGTTTCAACCTACGTTCAACATTTAAATGCTCTCTATTCAGATTTTGAATCTAGGTTTAAGGATGTTTTGACTATGGTAATAGAACCATGCATGATTAACCCATATGGTGACCTAGAAGAAACGAATGTCATAATACTCATTTATTTATGCAATGATTCCGTACTGTTAGTGACTTAAAGTAGCTATTAATATACGAGGGTAAAGTTTGGGTAAATAAAAGATTTGTTTCAGTTTTAACAATGTTATTAATATTGTGGCAATTTTTTTGTTTGATTAATTATGAATATTAACGACACAGTAATAAAGTAGTACAAAAAGAGTAACACATAAAGAAAAAAGTACGATAAAATAGATGCAGTTATGCAACAACATACAGTATAATAATAATTTTACAACAAATATTTTTTATAAACGTTTTTAGTTTGATATTTATCTAAATAAATTAAAATTAAATTTATTCATTAACGAAATAACTACTATTTTAAAATAAAAGTGACGTTTTATCTGACGGTATCAAATCATTGGTTTTTAATAATCTCTTGTTTTCATTAACCTATGCATTTATGTTTGTTTCAATATTGCAAGCTCTAAGTGAGCAACATAACTAATAGTGAACAAACACATTCAGTTTCTTGGTAAATTTATTGTTGTCGTAAACAAGTGTCATCTTGTCTCTCATTTATTAATATTTATTTTCATTATCGATTGTAGTATTTGTGAAAACAATAAGTTTCGAAAACAAAAAACAAACCTATATTTTACGCCTGAATAGAAATGTCAATCAATTATGTACATATGTACGTACTAGTGCAATAAATTTGCCATTTTTTGTTGGCAAATTGTGAAAGGACGTTATATTGTAATAAATCTAGTAAAGAGTTTATTTGCTAATTTGAATACGTTTTGTACTGCGTGTGTAGCATACATTTGTCACTAGCAATAAATTTTATTGTGAATTCAACAAATTTTTGTATAATATAAATACTTAAAAAAAATCTTTATCAAACTAAAATGTTTACTTTTAAATGCATAGTTAAAAATATTTGCATTTATGAAATACTTTCTTAAACACAACTAATCATAATTTATTTTAATAATTAAAGTTAATATTTTTAGCAAAAATTTTTATCGATTTGGATTGTTTTGATTCAACGTCCTAAGGTTAAAATTTGTTAAATGTTTATTTAAGCAATACTCGAAATGAAAATATAATAGAACATACTTTGAAAGTAAACCGTATCCGGCGCTACAAAACAATTCATATGGGATGCCAGATTAAGAGAAAAAGACAACAAAAATGAATTAATTTTGTAACGTTACGTTCGTTACTACCAAGAGACAACAAATTTTAATTATCATTGTAAACATTTTTGCAAAATGCAAACTCAATCGTTTAAATGGTAAAAATACAATAAAACGACTTTACTAAAAATTTGTTTTTGAAAGTCTATCTTGGACATACGATAGATGACATTGATTTAGCAAATACATAAAATTATACAATTATTTCAAATCTAAAGTAAATTTATGGTAACATTTTATTAGATAATATAAATAGACAATAACTTATATAAAGTTTATGTATAATACAGAAAAGAGTTATGCGGTCTTACGGATTAGATCAGGTCATCTCAACTGCGATCTTTTTCAAATATAAACGCTAAAACCCAAAACAAATTTTAACGTAAACAAGAACAACAATAGAAACGAGGCCAAAAAAGTTCAAGTATTTAGTACAACTTAACGTAAGATAACCAAGAAAAATTTGTTATGTTATAAATTGGTATATTAAAAATTTTTTAGTATCAGATTTATTCTCGACACGTCCACTTTTTGTGGTTGACTGTCAAATTTTAAAGACACTATTTCATTTCTTTCTTTACCGTTTGTGCAACACAGACCTCCGTTTAGCGGTGACTACGCCCAACAAAGCTTTCATCGTTAAGTTATTTTACGCAATTCCACGTAAATATGCAATCGAATTTTGTGGCGATTTGAGAGAAAGTCTAGTTGGGATAAGACGTTATTTTTTGTATTGGGGTTTAATTTGATTCTTTCATAATTGTCTATAGCAGGTTTTCATACCCTTACCCGAATCCTTTGTCGGTGGAGACAACAAACAGATGCCATATTTAGGAAAATTTCCATGATGTCACGTTGCTGTAGTATAACAATTCACACCGTCAAGGGGTTGGAGGCATTTACGATACTTTCTTTTGGAAGGAACTTTTACCACCAATTACAATATTAAGTCGAAGGGAAATTTTGCGCATTCGCTATCTTCAATTATTGTATGATTTAAAAACGGAAGTTACTTGTGATAACGCCGTATGTACGTTTTTGTGTTAGATTTCATATTACGTTTTAAGTAATACAAGTACGAAACTAGCTAGATCTCTACTAGACAAAACATAGCTGTAAGTATTACAATTTCTATTTTTATGATTAGTATTTCGTTGGTTATGTCGATTGTAAGAATCACCGTAAGTAGATGTTAGATTGTTAACACAATTAATTATTA
The DNA here is from genome assembly GCA_035610365.1 of Aquatica leii. Lineage (NCBI taxonomy): Eukaryota > Metazoa > Arthropoda > Insecta > Coleoptera > Lampyridae > Aquatica > Aquatica leii. Next base: position 79,639,799 of record CM069436.1, on the reverse strand, counting down.
GAGCATTTTGTGCGTCACAAAGTCTTATGCAGTGCGCTGTGAGTCTCTAAGTCTTCATTTTTTTATAAAGTTTTGTGAATTTAATTTACGAATGCTAAGTCATTCCATGTTTGAATGTAAAAGTTATAACAATTAGGTCACTTTTCTGTATGACGGGTTGTCCAGTCGAGAGCGGAACTTATATTTTGTCCGACCCATGTACAAGTATTTGGAAAATGTTTATAACTGTAGTTATGTTCCTTCTTTGCCTTCTTTAATTACAGTCTGTGATAAAATAAATATATATGATGTGTTGTCACTTCTGTCTTGTCATTTGTTCCTTTTCAACTGCGAGTAGATTTAAACGGTGTCTCCTTAATTTAATTTTTCATTGTTTTGGCGCCTTTTTAGATTTAGTTTACAATCTAACATCACGGAACTCTGGGAAAAACTGAATTAGGCGTCGGTTTCTTTTATTTGTTACGAGAAAACCAAAGTAACAAATTTAAAAAAAAATTGAAATCTGATCTAAAGTTTATATTTAATGATCAGATTCTTAAGAATATTTATTTTTAATACGAATATGATACTAGAAACTTTAAAATAGATTCACCCGAATAATGCCAAGTATGATTTTAACGCCGATTCTTTCTTTTTCCAATATTCCAACAAATTGTGTTGAACTGGACATAATAATGAAAGAAAAAAACGTCTATTACATTCTGCTGATTTACGTGCAGTAAATGTTACTGTTTTCAGTCGCATCTATGTTTAAAAAAAAAACAAGTTTTTATAACGCTGGAGCAAGATAACTTGTTAATTTTTGTGCTGTTGTAGCGAGAAAACGCCAAAAACCATAAGTATTTTTAAAACTCAATATTTCATCTGTGTAATTACACAAAAGAATAATATAATCAAAGTAAATGTGCCTTTAATCAAACCAAAAATACCACATAATAAAAAAAATAACCCAAAAAACGCCGTTGACCACTTACGCTATAGTAATGTACTCAATGCTTTCAGTTCTTAATTTTAAATATTTATTTGTGATAACTATTTTTTCTTTTACTCTACCAAATAAAAAATACTATGATGATTAATACCATCTTATTGTTTTTCTTGCAGACTAAAATGTCAAAATAAGTGTTATGGTCAGAAGATGACTTCACAAAAAAACATTTAAGGGAATCAGTGTTGAATTTCTGTTTTTGTAAACGTAAAACATTTTTTTGATATCAGCAAACGCGCGTCTAAGCCTGAACTGATCTACAACATTAATGAAAATGTGTACAAACAAAACATCAATAGCAAAGAGTCAATACATTTAAAAACGAAAAAAATGTGTAGCCTGTGTTTGAATTCATATACTTTTTAATGACAAATCCTTAGTTTCTGTTCGGTTGACGTATTTTAAATTATCTTTGTTATTTTAGAGGTTCAAGTAATTTTGTCTTCAATTAATGTATACTTTTATGTTACCTAAATATCCGTGTAATGTGTATACGCCAATTTTGCATTTTTTTTGTATTAATAAATTCAGATTAGTAGTTATATGATGCCGATCCTAGACCACAATCTTCCGCCTTTTTAAAAAATTTGAATTTCGGGTAAGATCGGTTGAGATTGTATTTTGTTCGACTCCGGTTTCGAATTTCAACTTCCGGTTTTATATTACAACTTCCGGTGTCAAGTTCCAACTTCCGGTGTCAGATTACAGCTTCCGGTTTCAGGTTACAACTTCCGGTTTCGAATTTCAACTTCCGGTATCGAGTTTCAACTTCCGGTGCCAGATTACAGCTTCCGGTGTCAAATTTCGACTTCCGGTGTCAGATTACAGCTTCCGGTGACCTATTTCGACTTCCGGTGTCGGATTTCAACTTCCGGTGTCAGGTTTCATTGCTGTGCGTTGTCAGCAAATTTTTTCGAGTTCATTAGCTATGATGAATCAACAAATTTTCTATAATGAACTTACGGTGTCTACTTTGTTTCCGCTTAAGTTCAATGATCTGCAAAAACGCTGAATTAACTAGAAAGCTCATATACTTCGCTTTTTTTAAAAACATGACTTCTTGCAGATTCATAAATTTTTTTATAGCACTTATAAAATCAAATCAATGAAAATCACATATTTATTTAATTAATTATTGTATGCAATTCAAATAGTATTACAGTTAACTTTATTTAAGTTACAATTAAAATTTATAAATTATTTTTTATAAAGACTAACAAAACAATGTTTTTTTCCTGCAGATGGTATTATATTTTATATTACATTTAGCAATTATTTTTGTTTTAAAGCTTATAAAATATTAATGTCATGAATAAAAAAATTATCAATTTATTTAATTTATAGTATATACACTTATGCGTTTGGTTTGAGATTGCAATTTTAAGAATACATTTTTTAAATAATTTCGTTGCATTAATGGCGGCATCAGTCAAATGAACTCTTTGATTATTTTACATTTAATATATTATATGCATTTAAAAGTGTTTAGTTAATTTTAATTTAGAATGTAAATTTAAAAAATGAGCAATTAGTTCTTAATATAAATTCCATTCATAGCTATTACTATTTATATACACAAACAAAATACTGATTTAACTATTGAGTAAATTTCATGTTACAAATCTAGACATTGCGAAGAATGTAGTTATATAATTTCTTCAATGAAAAATGAATCCATTTATTTAATTTAGATTATAGTATTAGAACTATTTTAACTTTACTTACTTACATTATTATAGTAATAATATACGAGGGTCGTTAGCATATATTTTTTTATTGACTTAGTTTTATTATTACAGGTTGAGAACGTTTAATGTTTAAATTAAATAACAAAATTTACTAAGTTTATAAGGTCCACCCGGTAAATTTGATTAAAATAATAACTGAAATCAATACAAAACGGTGCATATTAAAATTACAATTAAAATAAAAGACTCTAACGTTAAAGTGTTTTCTCAGCATTATAACGAGTCGTTGACACAAAACGATGGAAATAAGTAAGCAATTTAAATAGTAAATTTTTATTACACGTTGCTAAATATATAAATACTTTATTTACAAAGTTTAAAAAAACCTAAATTAAAAAAAATTAAGATTTAAACATTTAAACAACCGTATGATAAACTAATAATCTGTAACACTAGACATAATATACCCGGGTCGATGATCATCAAATTAGTATATAAAAAAAAAAAAAAAAAAAAAACGAACAAAAATACATTATGTATCAAAATTTATTTAAAAAAAAATTACAATTAATATTCTTAATAATTACATCATAGTAGTACATTAAATAAATATATACACAAATAAACAAAATAAATTTACACAAAAAATATTGGGTATGATCCAGTTGCATTCGGATTGAGGTCAAACAATGATGGTCGGGAAAGTTCATATTTATATGGTGTGAATTTCCGATTTGAAGTAAGCAGGTTTCAGTGTTTTTCATATATAAGCAGTTTGTATTTAAATTTGATTTATTAGTATTTATGCAATACTTTGTTTATTTATCCAGCTGTTATGAGTTTCATCAAAGCCTAACCATTTTACATACATTTTAGTACCTTTCTTTTGTAAAATTCTTTTAATCAAATATGTATCAGGATGTTGAACTTTTTGTAATTCCATTTCATAAAAACCTCCTAAGATATCATCCCCTTTTATGTCTTTTAGCAAATAGGTAGTTGGGTTAGTTAGTTTAACTTTTCTAATTATGAATATTTCATTAGACCAATTAGGAGTATAGCCCTTTTCAAATGCATTCCTATGTTTACTAATCCTCACATGATCTCCCAACAAAAATTTGTTATTTTTGCTTGCTATTTTTATATGTGAGTATGCAGAATGTAATATGGATTTTTCGTTTTTTTTGTTAACCATCGATGGTTTCATTTTAATCGTTCGATGGAAAGTGTTATTGTATTGATTTGTAATATCATCTAATATGTGTATCCATTTATAGTTTCCTTGTAAACTAAACCGTTTCCACATTATGCTTTTCAAAGTTCGATTAACACGTTCTACAATTGATGCTTTTTTGGTACTGAACGTACTATAGTGATTAATATTATACTTTTCGATCAAGTTTTTGAATTTACTATTATAAAACTCTAATCCTTCATCTGTCTGTATATTTTTAGGTAAATACTTTAAACGTGATAATATTTTTTCCATTGCATCAGTTACATGTTTTGCATTTTTTAATTTTAAAGGAAGTGTCCACGCATATTTTGAAAAGCAATCAATTACAACAAGTATGTATTTAAATTGGTTGTTTTGTTTTGAAAACGAAACCATATCGACAAGATCAGCTTGTAATGTTTCATTAATACCTTTTATTATAACCCGACGTCTTTTAAAATTGATTCTTGCAGGTTTATGTAATTCTAAAACTATATCTTTTTTTATAGAAGATGGAACAAATTTTTTTGTTGCTTTTCGTTTAGGCATTCTTACACTGAGTCGTTTTCTATTTTGATAGGGCATTTAACTATTATTTCTACATATAACGTTTTGAAGTATCTTGTAATAGTTTGATTTTCACGATCACGTGCTTCAAACGATATCTTGTCTCCTGATTTAAGCTGATAATTAGTAACTTGCTCGCTTGTATAAGGTTTTCCATTTATCTTTAGTATAACGTTATCAAGATTTATAGATATATTATCAATTATACCTTTTTCTAATGGGAATGAATATACACTTTTATCAGACCATATCACATATTTATTATCTAAAACTCTGTTTGTTTGAAATAACAGAATATGGTTATAGAACATATTAGCTATTGGTTTCTGTACTTTCTCAACAGTTATTTGATTATGTTTAATTATGTGGCGTCCAAATTTATCTAAAGTCATTATTCAATTATTTGCGCTTCACGTAGTTCTTCTATGATAGAAACAATTTCGTTTCGATGACCTGTATGGCCTGCTGCTTCAGATGCTACTAACAACCTCAACCTATCAACTAATTCGTTTACATCATCCCAATAAATATAATCAATATAACGATTGTTTACTTCTTTGAACATTCCTTTTCCTAGTGTTTTTTTGAATCTTTTTGGTGTTTCTGAATACCCGGGCTGCACAAAATACAAAGGAGCAATAATGGATTTATATTTGTCAGATCGTGTTCCTCGTATCTGACCATTAGGATCAAAGTTACTTCTGCATGCATTACTGATATCTAAAATTTTTTTGTATATATCCAAATCTCCTTCAGTATACATTGCAGGAGTGTTTTTAAATAATAATTCATACAGTCCAGGAGTTCCTTTGTATATGTTTTCATCTACTTTTATATCTGATCCAATAAATTGTACTGCTGACGTTCCTATAAAAAACTTTTCTTGAAAACTATCATGTCTTATTCCAGTTCTGTGATCAAACTGTCGTTTTTTATCATGAATCATAGCATCTATATATCTTCGAGGCAATTCATCAAATTCTGCTAAGTATTCATCATAGATATTGCTATCAAGAATGTTTTCTATATTTCGGTTACTTTCTTCTACCGAATGTTCAATTAAATCGTCTAATTCATAATCGTTTACCTTTGGTTCTGAAACTATAACGTCTTCTTTTAAATTGGAAATTGTAGTAGCATTATGATCAAAAATACTTTGATCATTCGATTCATCTGGTTTTTCGTCTTTTAACGACTGAATTTTTTTCTGAAGATTTGAAAGTTTTGTACTCCATGTGGGAATTGGGGTAGATTCCATAATAGTATTTTCATTTTTTAGTAGTTTTGGGTTTAGATTTTGTTTATCTTTATTTTTAACAAAAGACAACTTTGTATTTTTATCATTTAACTGATCTGAAATTGTTTCCAAACGTTTAGTTATAGGAAAAAATGCTTTATCCTTCATAGTTTCACTTTGTTTTAGTAATTCCAGCTTTTGTTTTACTTCTTCTCTTTTTTTGATTAACTTTTTAGTTAATTCTTCTTCACTCGGGTAAGATCGGTAGGATTGCATTTTAGACAAACCTCAACGTACGTTTATTTGTTTGCTTACTAATCAAAAATGCTTCTGCAGTTCCTTATAAACCTTTTACAAAAGCAACGATCTCAGGTGATTTGTTATTAATTTATATTTTAGGATAAATATACAGATATCTTAATAACTTAATTAATACATTAGCTTTTACAGTTATTGTCAAATGGGTTGAATAAAAGAATCAAATCCTTTTCTGTATCTGCCTGAATTAGTATCTTTTTCTTTATCGATAACTAAAAAACCATAATTTTCGTTCCAACAAAATGAACACATCTTCTTAAAATCGTCAAATGTTAAATCTGTACTGACATTATCTTCATAAATATGATGTAAATTTAATCCGTCTTGTTTGAACACTATTATAAAGTTAGCATTATCGCGAATTAATTGTTTTGGAATGCGGCTATAGGTTTGACATAAGTAAAAACAATCGATGTTATTATGACGACCCATGCTAAAATACTCTCTCATTAGATTTTGTTTATCACACGCCACATCATCAAATATAAATACGGAGTTGGATTTTGCATTACATGGTGAAGGTATGTTACTTTCTAGATTACTAAAAGAAAAGTAATTTATACCCTCAATAGGCGTTAGTAAATTTTCCAAATATTGATATTTTGGTTGAAAAAGAGATTTAGAGTAAACATAAACGTTTTCGAAACGCAAACCATTGATATGTTCAATTAAGCTAACCATTACATTGGTTTTTCCACAATTTGATGGTCCAATAATCAGACAACGAATTGATGATGGTAATAACTCTCCATGTCTCTTATAGGTTTCCAAATTTTTTATATCATTATTTGCAACTGTTAGTGACAGTGGTTGTTGTACTATTCGCATTTTGATAAAAACTAAAGTGCAATGTGTTTATCACACATATAAATATGACATAATTACAATTTAGTGAGTTAGTGTGTATACGATGGCAAACACGTTAATACAAAATTCAAATATTAGTCAACCTCCTCTAAAGGCTTTTATGAATAAATATCTTGGTAAAGGTTTTATAAATTCAGTTATTGATAAACTGCCAATTGAACTACACATACCTGGATATAATTTTTGTGGGCCTGGAACCAAACTAACAAAACGACTTGCAAAAGGAGATCGCGGCATTAATAAATTGGATGAAGCTTGTAAAGAGCATGACATAGCTTATAATAATTATAAAAAGATAGAAAATAGACATAAAGCTGACGAACTGTTATTAGAAAGAGCTAAAAAAAGATTATATTCCAGTGATTCATCATTAGGAGAGAAAATAGCTGCGTTAGGTGTATCAGCTGCTATGAAAACAAAACTAAAACTTGGTATGGGTTGCCAATCTAACGTTAAGCGACTTCAAATAAAATCAAAAACTATCAAAAGAAAACACGGAAAGGGCTTAAAGTTTAGTGATCTAATTAAAAGTGCTAAATCTGCAATAAAAGGAAAAAAATTTATAAACCCTAAAGATGCTATTAATGCGGCAATAACAGCTGTAAAATCATTAAAAGGGCGAAAAAAAATAAAACCTTTTCGTATAATACCAGTGCCAAAGATTGGCGGATTTTTACCGCTAATTCCAATTTTTGCTGCTCTCGGTGCATTAGGATCGTTAAGTGGCGGCGCAGCTGCTATTGCAAAAACAGTCATTGCTGCTAAAGATGCTAAAGATAAACTTAAAGAAAATCAAAGGCATAATGAAACCATGGAAGCAATAGCACTAAATAAAACTGGAAACGGATTATATTTACAACCATATAAAAAAGGATATGGTCTTTTTTTAGGAGGGCAAACGATCAAAAAAAAAATCTTACAATAAAACTTCCAAAACGAGCGCTGACCAATATAGATTTATATAAGTATGCAAAAAAATTAAAAATAAAAAACTTTCGAGGAATATTTATGAAAGATGAACTACCTAAATCAAGAGTAAGAGCCGCTGAATGTGGTATAATAAATTTGGATGATAAAAGTGGACCTGGAACACATTGGACAGCTTATAAAAAAATTAATACACGCGCAGTATATTTTGATAGTTTTGGAAACTTACCTCCTCCATCAAAATTAATACAATACTTAAAAAGTAATGGTCATTGTATCATACTCTACAATCATGAAAATTTTCAATCTTTTAATACTGTTAACTGTGGACATTTGTGTTTAAAGTTTTTATACAATTATAATGATGAAGATGATAGGTTTCTCGGTGGTAAATGATTGCTTTGTAATCGAGAAGCTCAAATACTAGTTCGAAGGAAATTTCTAATTTTAGATAATACGATTTGCATTATTATCATTAAGTGGTGCAGTTTAAACTTCAGTATTAGTATATATTCCTGATGCGTTTGAGTTAACAGATTAGTGAGTAACAAGCAGCATAATGTCTTCCACATTTACTCTGACTGGATCGGAATCCGTTCTTTCTAGTAAATATTACCCTCCTATCATATTAGAAGATGAAGATTATGTTTTGGGTTTGATAAATTTAGAAACGTTCAATTCAATCGCAAATATAGACAGCTCTAATAATAAATGTCATTTTATACTTCAAAATGGCGCAGAACGATGCATTGAAATTCCTGAAGGTTCTTATGAAATTGATGATTTGAATAATTACTTAAGCGAACAACTTTTAAAATACTCAATATTTGAAAACAAAAACATAAATCAAGCTCAGTCTGCTCCTACAATAAGCATAAAAGGAAATAATAATACTTTACGATCCGAACTTAAGTGCACTTTGGACATCGATTTCTCTAAGGAAGGTTCGATTAGTAGTTTATTAGGTTTCAAACCTAGAATTCTGAAAGCAAATACAAGAAACACATCAGATTTTCCTTGTAAAATTTTTAAATTAAACGCATTATGCGTAGAATGTAATATCGTCACTAGTTCATTCAGAAACGGCGAACCAGTACATGTGATTCATGAATTTTTTCCTACAGTCCCACCAGGATATAAAATTATAGAAACTCCAACTAATGTAATTTATTTACCAATTAACACAAAGCAAATAGACGAAATTATTATAAAAATAACTGATCAAGATCAAAATCTAGTCAATTTTAGAGGAGAGGTGATAACGGTTAGACTGCATCTTAAAAATACAATAAACAATTATAATGGGACTTGTGTTTAACAAAAATAAAAATTGGTGTAAACATATTAACACTGCGAAACCAATAAAAAAGTATATAAATCCACAAAATAAAGCTAAACTTTTTAGTCGGTCTACTAAAATCAATCGCTTAACACTAAAGAACCAAAAATTCCTCAAATCGTTAGGACTGAAAGTACGAACATAAAAATGAATTATGAAATCTTAAAAGTAAACGAACCACCAGTTTTTGATACTACAATAGCGTATGCAGAAAAACGAAGTCATCCACCTTATGCATCAAGTTCCTTTAACAACAACGATGAAATCAGAATTCCTATACAACAACAAGAATTGTATACGTTACCTTGGTATAGTTCTCTTCATGTACAAGGAAAAGTGGAAGCATATGATGATAAGAACACAAAGATTCAAACACCCAATATTCGATTTGTTAATATGGGTATCTTATTTTTGTTTGACGAGATTCGTTTAGAAATTTCTGGAGAAGTTATCGATCGCGTTAGAAATCCTGGAATTACGTCTGTTCTAAAAGGTTATGTGTCATACAATACAGAAGAAAGCAAAGCTCTTGAAAACGGTGGTTGGTTTCCCATAGGCAATTCAAGATTATTGGATATATCTTCAGGAAATTTTGATGCGGTTATACCTCTTCGAATGATTTTAGGATCGTGCGAAGATTTTAAAAAGGTTGTAGTCAATTGTAGACAAGAATTGGTTTTACTTCGCAGCAATACAGATAATAACGCTTTAGTAGTTGACGACAATACAAAAACTGTAAAAGTTCAATTAAATAAGGTGATCTGGCAAGTTCCACACATATCTGTTTCAATTACAGAACAATTAAAACTACTTGATGTTGTTAAAAGTGCAAGAGAATTATATATTCCATTTAGAAGTAGAGAACTACATGAATATCCATCATTACCGCAAACACAAAAACATACTTGGGCTATTAAGTCATCGATAGAAAAACCACAATGTATAATCTTTGGTTTTCAGACCGATAAAAAAAATCAAATACATAAAGATTGCAGTCGTTTTGATCATTGCAATTTAACTAATATTAAAGTTTTTCTTAATGATGCTGTATACCCTTACGACAACTTAAATTTAAATTTTGCAAACAACCAGTATGCTCTGTTATATGAACTATTCACTGAATTTCAAACTTCGTTCCTGTATAAAGATAGAGAACCGATATTCACTCCAGAAGAATTCAAAAGATATGCTCCAATTGCAGTTATAGATTGTTCTAAGCAAAAAGAGGAACTAAAACTGAGCCCGGTGGACATAAAAATCGAATTTGAAACAAATGTAAATATTCCTGATAAAACAACTGCTTATTGTTTAATACTTCATGATAGGATCGTAAAATATGTACCAATAAGAAATATTGTATCATTAGTATAGTGAATCGTGAACGTATGATAAAAAAGAATCGCTTACTACCGAGTCTAAATATGAACTTTCACGATCATGATAATGTTATATGATGTTTTTATTAAAAAAGTAAATTTTAATTATAATGTAAATAAGGTTAACTTTAATACTATTTTATTAAAGAAATTATGTAAACACATTTTGTCAATGTCTATAATTGTAATATAATATGTATTCAATAGTTAAATGTAACATTGTATATAAATAATAATAATAAATGCTAAAACGATGAATGGAGTTTAATTGAAAAATATTTAGCCACGTATAACAAGACTTTATTTATTAGAATTTCCATCCTTTTTGTATTGATTTCAGTGAGTCAAAATTATTGAAGTGAAGTTATATTTTCTACTATAAAAATCATTAAATTTTGTTATCTTAAGTTGACAACAGTTAGGCATTTTTTCATATTCAAAGACTAAATATGCATACGAATATTTGATCCTTAATAATGTGATTTTAGAATGGCTCTAAAAAAATTGATAGGAACCATTCCTGATATTTTTAGTCCTTTATTGCTTATGATAGATTTATTTCTATATATTCCAGTTAGTTTAGTTTAATGGTGTATTAACTTGAAATGCATAATTAAACAAATAAATAAATCGTTTACATATTATAAGAGCGTCAATGATTCATATGTTAATATGTAACTTAACATCTATAAAAAAATTATTGGAAACACTGATGCAAATACAACACATCACCTAGTATGAATACGAGAAAAAAAAATTTCTGGGGTCCTATTTTTGAGTTTATTTGACTGATGCAGCCATTAACGCAACGAAATGCTTTGAAAAGGTATTCTTAAAATTGCAATCTCAAACAAAACGCATAAGTGTATACTATAAATTAAATAAATTGATAATTTTTTCATTCATGAAATTTATATTTTATCAGCTTTAAAACAAAAATAATTGCTAAATGTAATATAAAATATATCAACTGCGGGAATAAAAACATTTTTATGTTAGTCTTTATAAAAAATGGTTTATAAGTTTTAATTGTAATTTAAATGAAGTTAACTGTAATACTATTTGAATTGCATACAATAATTACTTAAATAAATAAGGGATTGATTTGATTTTTCGAGTTTTTAACATGTAATAAAACAATTTATATTATAAACATTTATAATCAAAGCTGAATAATGCAAATCAACAAAATTATGAGTGTCAACGACTTGTTATATGCTGAGAAAACACTTTAACGTTAGAGTCTTTTATTTTAATTGTAATTTTAATATGCATATAAAACGTATGGATTTCAGTTATTATTTTAATCAAATTTACCGGGTGGACCTTATAAACTTAGTGAATTTTGTTATTTTAAGGTGTTGGTAGCGTAAAAACTAAGTCAACAAAAAAAAAATATGCTAACGACCCTCGTATAATATAACATCTGTGGAAAAAACAGTTTCTTTATGTTACTATAATAATGTAAGTAAGTAAAGTTAAAATATTTCTAATACTATAATCTAAATTAAATAAATGGATTATTTTTTGCATTGAAGAAATTATATAACTACATTCTTCGCAATGTCTAGATTTGTAACATGAAATTTACTCAATAGTTAAATCAGCATTTTGTTTGTGTATATAAATAGTAAAAGCTATGAATTGAAGTTATATTAAGAACTAATTGCTCATTTTTAAATTTACATTCTAAATTCAAATTAACTAAACACTTTTAAATGCATATAATATATTAAATGTAACATAATCAAGGAGTTCATTCGACTGATGCCGCAACTAAATGATTTAAAAAATGTATTCTTAAAATTGTAATCTTAAACCAAACGCATAAGTGTATATACTATAAATTAAATAAATTAATAATTTTTTCATTCATGACATTAACATTTTATAAGCTTTAAAACGAAAATCATTGCTAAATGTAATATAAAATATAATACCACCTGCAGGAAAAAACATTGTTTTGTTAGTCTTTATAAAAATAATTTATAAATTTGAATTGTAACTTAAATAAAGTTAACTGTAATACTATTTGAATTGCATACAATAATTACTTAAATAAATATGTGATTTTCATTGATTTATGAATCTGCAAGAAGTCATATTTTTAAAAAAAGCGAAGTATATGAGCTTTCTAGTTAATTCAGCGTTTTTGCAGATCATTGAACTTAAGCGGAAACAAAGTAGACACCGTAAGTTTATTATAGAAAATTTGTTGATTCATCATAGCTAATGAACTCGAAAAAATTTGCTGACAATGCACAGCAATGAAATCTGACACCGGAAGTCGAAATAGGTCACCGGAAGTTGCAATATGACACCGGAAGTTGAAATTTGAGAGCGGAAGTTGAAATTCGATACCGGAAGTTGATATTCGATACCGGAAGTTCAAATTCGAAACCGGAAGCTGTCATCTGACACCGGAAGTTGAAATCTGGCACACGAAGCTGTAATCTGACACCGGAAGTAGAAATTTGAAACCGGAAGTTGAAATTCGAAACCGGAAGTTGTAATCCGACACTGAAAATTACGAGCGCACACGAACACAGTCGAACAAAATACAATCTCAACCGAACTTACACGAAATTCAAATTTTTTAAAAAGGCGGAAGATTGTGGTCTAGGATCGGCATCATATAACTACTACTTCTGGCTCAAATTTTCCCGCGCTTTTTTAAAAATTTGAATTTCGGGTAAGATCGGGCGAGTTCGTATTTTCTTCGGCTGTTTTCGTGTGCGCGCGCAATTTGAATTTCGGGTTCGGGCAAATTCGTGTTTCGGGGTGGGGGTAGCAACCACATTTTCCCACGCTTTTTTAAAAATTTGAATTTCGTGTAAGTTCGTATTTACTTCGTGTGCGCGCGCAGTTTGAATTTCGTACCAGTTCGGGTGCTTTTTCCATCATTTGAATATCATGCATATGAATACATAATTAAATTAAAGTATTATGAAAAGGTAGAATAAATCTATCATAAACAACAGAGGGCTAACTTGTTCATCCCAAAATATAAAGAATGGTTCCTATCAAAAATTTTTTTTTTACACATTAGATTATTGAGGTTGTTATATTCAATTGTGCAATTAGTAAAACAAATCAATTAATTTATGTAAATTTAGAATGATCAATGAATATTTAAAATAATGGTGTCATATTCATAACTTATAATGATTAATGTTATTTATTATTGAATACACTGTTGCCAACTTAAGATTATAAATTTTCTGCGCTTTTTTAAAAATTTAAATTTCATGTAAGTTTGGGTGCTTTGAGTTTCTCTCATTTGAATATCATACATACATAATTAAATTAAAGTAACACAAATAGGTAGAATAAATCTATCATAAACAACAAAGAGCTAACTTGTTTATTCCAAAATATAAAGAATGGTTCCTATCAAAATTGTTTTTTACACATCAGATTATAAAGGGTGTTATATTCAATCGCGTATTTAGTAATACAAATCAATTAATTTTTTGAATGTAAATTTAGAATGATCAATAAATATTTCAGATAATAATGCCATAGTCATAATGATTAATGTTATTTATTATTGATTACACTGTTGCCAACTTAAGATTATAAAATTTATTAATGATTTTGATAGCAAGCAGACTATTTTATGCATTTCAAATTAATACATCATTAAATTAAAGTAACTTAGGATTATATATCGAATTACATATTTCTTTACTATTACAGGTTGAAAACCTTTAATGATTAAATTTTTATTTACTGCCAACAACTTAAGAAATTTACTAAGTTTATAAGGTCCATCCGGTAAATTTGATTAAAATAATAATCAATACAAAATGTATAACAATTTTTTATAAAGACTCTAACGTTAAAGTATTATCTCAGCATATAGTGTTATATATCAGTCGTTGACACTCATAATTTTGTTGATTTGCATTATTCAGCCTTAACCGTTTATAAAATAGTAATTTCTTAAATGAAAAATCGTCAATTTAACTTATCGTTTTAGTACTGGATTTGCATTATTACCTTTTATAAAATCAAATCAATGAAAATCAGTAAGTAATGTATGCAATTAAAATAGTATTACAGTTAACTTTATTTAAATTACAATTAAATAAATTATTTTTTATAAAGACTAACCATGTTTTTTTTTCATGCAGATAGTATTATATTTCATATTACATGCAGATCGTTAGCCCTTATTTTGCTGATTAGTGTCTTAAAATTAATATCATGAATGAGAAAATCCTCAATATATTTAATTTATAGTATATATATAGTTATGCGTTTGGTTTGAGATTGCAATTTTAAGAATACCTTTTCAAATCATTTCGTTGCGTTAATGGCGGCATCAGTCAAATGAACTCAAAACCCCAGATACTTTTTTTTTTTTTTTTTTGCATCAGTGTTTCCAACAATTTTTTTTAGGTGTTAAGTTACATATTACCATACGAATCATTAACGCTCTTATAATATGTAGACTATTTATTTATTTATTTAATTATGCATTTCAAGTTAATACATCATTAAACTAAACTAACTGGAATATATAGAAATAAATCTATCATAAGCAATAAAGGACTAACTTGTTTATCCAAAATATCAGGAATGATTCTTATAAAAATTTTTTAAGGCCATTTTATCACACAAAGATTATTAAAGATTAAATATTCATAAGCGTATTTAGTCTTTGAATATGAAAAAATTAATTTTTTGAATGTAAATTTAGAATGGTCAATGAATATTCGAGATAATGGTTCCTAACTGTTGCCAACTTAAGATAACAAAATTTAATGATTTTTATAGCAGAAAATATAACTTCACCTCAATAATTTTAACTCACTGAAATCAATACAAAAAGGATGGAAATTCTAATAAATAAAGTCTTGTTATACGTTGCTAAATATTTTTCAATTAAACTCTATTCATCGTTTTAGCATTTATTATTATTTATAAACAATGTTACATTTAACTATTGAATACATATTATATTACAATTATAGACATTGACAAAATGTGTTTACATAATTTCTTTAATAAAATAGTATTAAAGTTATCATTATTTACATTATAATTAAAATTTACTTTTTTTTTTTATAAAAACATCATATAACATTATAGTAATAAAAAGAAATAATATCGGGTATAATCGAGTTGCGTTCGGATAAAGGTCAGCCAATCATGATCGTGAAAGTTCGTATTTAGACTCGGTAGTAAGCGATTCTTTTTTATCATACGTTCATGATTCATTATACTAATGATACAATATTTCTTATTGGTACATATTTTACGATCCTATCATGAAGTATTAAACAATAAGCAGTTGTTTTATCAGGAATATTTACATTTATTTCAAATTCGATTTTTATGTCCACCGGGCTCTTTTTTAGTTCCTCTTTTTGCTTAGAACAATCTATAACTGCAATTGGAGCATATCTTTTGAATTCTTCTGGAGTGAATATTGGTTCTCTATCTTTGTACAGGAACGAACTTTGAAATTCGGTAAACAGTTCGTATAACAGAGCATACTGGTTGTTTGCAAAATTTAAATTTAAGTTGTCATACGGATATACAGCATCATTAAGAAAGACTTTAATATTAGTTAAATTGCAATGATCAAAACGACTGCAATCTTTATGTATTTGATTTTTTCTATCGGTCTGAAAACCGAAGATTATACATTGTGGTTTTTCTACTGAGGTCTTAATAGCCCAAGTATGTTTTTGTGTTTGCGGTAATGATGGATATTCATGTAATTCTCTACTTCTAAATGAAATGTATAATTCTTCTGCACTTTTAACAACATCAAGTAGTTTTAATTGTTCTGTAATTGAAACAGATATGTGTGGAACTCGCCAGATCACCTTATTTAGTTGAACTTTTACAGTTTTTGTATTGTCAACAACTACTAAAGCGTTATTATCTGTATTGCTGCGAAGTAAAACCAATTCTTGTCTACAATTGACTACAACCTTTTTAAAATCTTCGCACAAACCTAAAATCATTCGAAGAGGTATAACAGCATCAAAATTTCCTGAAGATATATCCAATAATCTTGAATTGCCTATGGGAAACCAACCACCGTTTTCAAGAGCTTTGCTTTCTTCTGTATTGTACGACACATAACCTTTTAGAACAGACGTAATTCCAGGATTTCTAACGCGATCGATAACTTCTCCAGAGATCTCTAAACGAATCTCGTCAAATAAAAATAAGATACCCATATTAACAAATTGAATATTTGGTGTTTGAATCTTTTCATTCTTATTGTCATATGCTTCTACTTTTCCTTGTATATGAAGAGAGCTATACCAAGGTAACGTATACAATTCTTGTTGTTGTATAGGAATTCTGATTTCATCGTTATTGTTAAAGGAACTTGATGCATAAGGTGGATGACTTCGTTTTTCTGCATATGCAATTGTAGTATCAAAAACAGGCGGTTCGTCTACATTCAAAATTTCATAATTCATTTTTATGTGAGTACTTTGAACCCTAAAGATTTTAAATATTTTTGTTCTTTTCTGTTAAGCGATTGATTTTAGCAGACCGACTGAAAACTTTTGTATTATTTTTTGTATTTATATAGTTTTTCGCCGTTTTGCAAGTGTTTAAATGTTTACTCCAATTTTTATTTCTGCTAAACACAAGTCCCATTACAATGACTTAATATACTTTTGAAGATGCAGTCTAACCGTAATCACTCCTCCTCTAAAATTAACTAGATTTTGATCTTGATCAGTTATTTTTATAGTAATTTCGTCTATTTGCTTTGTGTTTATTGGTAAATAAATTACGTTAGTTGGAGTTTCTATAATTTTATATCCTGGTGGGACTGTAGGAAAAAATTCATGAATCACATGTACTGGTTTGCCGTTTCGGAATGAACTGGTGACGATATTACATTCTACGCATAATGCGTTTAATCTAAAAATTTTACAAGGAAAATCTGATATGTTTCTTGTATTTGCTTTCAGAATTTTAGGTTCAAAACCCAATAAACTGCTAATCGAACCTTCCTTAGAGAAATCAATATCCAAAGTGCACTTAAGTTCGGATCGTAAAGTATTATTATTTCCTTTTATGCTTATTGTAGGAACAGACTGAGCTTGATTTATGTTTTCATACTTTAAAAGTTGTTCGCCTAAATAATTATTCAAATCATCAATTTCATAAGAACCTTCAGGAATTTCAATGCATCGTTCTGCGCCATTTTGAAGTATAAAATGACATTTATTATTAGAGCTGTCTATATTTGCGATTGAATTGAACGTTTCTAAATTTATCAAACCCAAAACATAATCCTCATCTTCTAATATGATAGGAGGGTAATATTTACTAGAAAGAACGGATTCCGATCCAGTTAGGGTAAATGTGGAAGACATTATGCTGCTTGTTACTCACTAACGTGTTAACTCAAACGCATCAGGAATATATACTAATCTTAAAGTTTAAACTGTACCACTTAATGATAATGCAAATCTTATTATCTGAAATTAGAAATGTCCTTCGAACTAGTATTTGAGCTTCTCGATTACAAAGCAATCATTTACCACCATCTTCACCATTATAATTGTATAAAAACTTTAAACACAAATGTCCACAGTTAACAGTATTAAAAGATTGAAAATTTTCATGATTGTAAAGTATGATGCAATGACCATTACTTTTTAAGTATTGTATTAATTTTGATGGAGGAGGTAAGTTTCAAAGCTATCAAAATATACTGCGCGTGTATTAATTTTTTTATAAGCTGTCCAATGTGTTCCAGGTCCACTTTTATCATCCAAATTTATTATACCACATTCAACGGCTCTTACTCCTGATTTAGGTAGTTCATCTTTCATAAATATCCCCCGAAAGTTTTTTATTTTTAATTTGTTTACATATTTATATAAATCTATATTGGTCAGTGCTCGTTTTGGAAGTTTTATCGTAAAATGTTTTTTTTGATATTGCGCCCTCCTAAAAAAAGACCATATCCTTTTTTATATGGTTGTAAATATAATCCGTTTCCAGTTTTATTTAATGCTATTGCTTCCATGGTTTCATTATGCCTTTGATTTTCTTTAAGTTTATCTTTAGCATCTTTAGCAGCAATGACTGTTTTTGCAATAGCAGCTGCGCCGCCACTTAACGATCCCAATGCGCCGAGAGCAGCAAAATTGGAATTAGCGGTAAAATCCACCAATCTTTGGCACTGGTATTATACGAAGAGGTTTTATTTTTTTTCGCCCTTTTAATGATTTTACAGCTGTTACTGCCGCATTAATAGCATCTTTAGGGTTTATAAATTTTTTTCCTTTTATTGCAGATTTAGCAGTTTTAATTAGATCATTAAACTTTAAGCCCTTTCCATGTTTTCTTTTTGATCTTATTTGAAGTCGCTTAACGTTAGATTGGCAACCCATACCAAGTTTTAGTTTAGCTTTCATAGCAGCTGATACACCTAACGCAGCTATTTTCTCTCCTAATGATGAATCACTGGAATATAATCTTTTTTTAGCTCTTTCTAATAACAGTTCGTCAGCTTTATGTCTATTTTCTATCTTCTTATAATTATTATAAGCTATGTCATGCTCTTTACAAGCTTCATCCAATTTATTAATACCGCGATCTCCTTTTGCAAGTCGTTTTGTTAGCTGGGTTCCAGGTCCACAAAAATTATATCCAGGTATGTGTAGTTCAATTGGTAGTTTATCAATAACTGAATTTATGAGACCTTTACCAAGATATTTATTCTTAAAAGCATTTCGAGGAGGTTGACTAATATTAGAATTTTGTATTAACATGTTTGCAATAGGATACACACTAACTCACTAAATTAGAATTTTGTTATATTTATATGTGTGATAGACACATTCCTTACGATGATGTAGATTTCTAGACAAAATTAGAAGACATGTTAACTAAGTAAAAAAAAATTATGCTTGCTATATAGTATTGATCAGTACCGAACAGCTTTGCAAACAGTTTTGCAAACCGCTTTGCAAACCGACCGCTTTGCAAATCGCTTTGCAAACCGACCGCTTTGCAGACCGCTTTAAAAACAGGTGGTTTGTTTGTAAACAACTTTACAAACAGGTGGTTTGTTTGCAAACAGCTTTACAAACAGGTGGTTTGTTTACTTACAGCTAGTTGCTTTGCCATTTTTTTTTGGTTTTTGAATGGTTTATTGATTTGTTGAGACAGTTTTCGCTTCCTGCTTTAGACCAATTGTAATTAACCACGCTCATTAACCACACCTCTAACAGCGCTTATCTACCCACTTGATTGGCCAAATACCAATAAACACGAAAAATCTGAAAAAATGCGCGCGCACACGAACACAGTCGAAGAAAATACGATCTCAACCGAACTTTTTTTAACTTTTTTAAAAAACAATTACGGTTTTTTTTTTAGTAATCGATATGGAAACAGATACTAATTCGAGTTGATACAGAAAAAGTTTTGATTTTTTTATTCAACCTATCGCACAATAAAAGATTAAAAACTGTATAAGCCGTCAATATAACTTATAGATAATTTGCGTGCTCAACAACAAAACTGTTTAATTTATCAATGGTTTGTATACAAATCACCTAGTTGAATGCAAACTGTTAAACAAATTATATAGTTTACTATTAGTTATTGATGGTGTGTTCTTACAACGATTATTGAATTTAATTTGCTTTAAACGGTTGATATAGATAACCTCACGGTCTTGATTAAGAACAACTTTACTTTGTTTAACTGAGAACATGTATTTTTTTTTTTAGATTTAATGAGTTGTTGATCAGCTTCAAAAGTTTTTTAAATTAATTGATAATTTGTTTAGTTTTTCAAATGTTCTTATATCTTTTATAGGAATGGAAAATTGAATCCCATCGCAATTTAAAACATTATTGAAATGAGCATATGAATAAAGTCTATTAGAACTTTTCTTAGTGGGCATCATCAACTAAACAGTTTTTTAATAATATAAGTACATATTGTGAATGCTGTGAAATTTACCTTATCAACAATATTTATGATACTCACTTGCATACTTTAAAACATTGTAAACTTAAACTAAGAAATGATGTAATGATTTTAAAACAGACCTTTAAGAGTAGAATAGGTATAGGAAAACCAACGTTATCAAACAACGTAAAAAAAAATCAAAATGAATTAAAAAGCAAAGTTTTGTTTTTAATTAATGAAAACGTCGAAATATTATTAAACAGTAATATCGATAATTTCAATTATTATTTTATTTTAATCAAATTTGTTATTTTAAGTTGGCAACAATGTAGACACTATTATTTCAAATACTCATTGATCATTTTAAATTTACATTCAAAAATTAATTGTTTTGCTATTTTCAAACACTAAATATGTAATTGGATATATAATCCTTTATAATGTGATTAAGTGGTCCTTAAAAATTTTGATTTAGCCTTTTCCTATATTTTGTGAGCTAGACTACTTTATTGTTTACGACATAGTTTTACTTCTACTTATTCAAGTTATTTTAATTTAACAGTGTATTAATTTTAAATGCATGATTTTCAAACGCTCAAAATGTCGAGTCAGCAAAATTTAAATTTAAAAAAAGTGGGAAATTCAATCTCATCCAATTACGTGAAGTTATCTGTACAGTATGAATGTTGTGATTGTGGATTATAATCAGTTCTAATCGTGCATTCTCTACGACGATACGATACTGATATATTTGTGTGTTTTGTGTATTAACTAATTTAATTTCAAAATGAGTGATCGGTTAGATATAGAAAAAGCAATATCTAGAAGTGTTCCATTACATTTGGATTCACCTACGACACATTATATGAGTCCTAAGAATATTGATGTTGAAAATGATGATGATGAAAGAATAGAACAATCTGATTCGCTACGATCGATGTGTACAGAATACAATTTGATTGAAGAAACTCGTCTTCTGCAATATGATAACGCTTCAAATGAAACACTTGTAAACTCAACTTGCTACAGAATCGATCATGACGGTTACAAATATATTGAAATTGGGTATAGCACGTATTTGCATCTTGATTCTGTTATACGAATCTGGAGTGATGTAAACAGTGACACGTGTGAAAATGGTGGTATATGTAGAAATACCAGATGGAATGTTGTTGTTTGTAATCATTATGATAAAAATAACGTACTACTAACTATAGAAGAATGGACTGAATTTATGAAACTTCAATCTTATTTAATGAACGATTTTTTCTATAATTCCACCGAAATCATGCCTATTCTTGAAGAAGCGAAATTGTTAAACATCAATGTTTCTATTCAAAACCTAAGTAAATCAATCGATATATCCAAAGATTTAAAATTATTCTACAATTGGAAGTATTCTGAACCAGGATCATCTCCGTTAGATAAAAATTTGAATTTTTTAAAAACAATTACGTTGTGTCGTGATTATCGATCGTGTACTTTGGATAAATATGATATGTACAACATTTTTAATTTAAAACCTACAATTAACTATCGATTGGAATTAATGAAATCGTATAAATTAAAAAGAATACTACAATAATATAGTAGAAAGTGTGATTAAACAAAAAACTGAAAAAAAACAAAATTAAAAAAAGCGCCGATGGTTATAAGGACGAGAACTATAAAGAAGATGATGAAATGCAGAGTTTTGAAGCATTTGACCATTTTTTAAATTGTGAAAATAACATTAATTCTTATAATGTGTTGTGTGTAATGGAAATATTGCATCATCGACCTGGATATATCATGTCTAGTGTTACAGACCATTAATTTATCATACGTTTGTTAAAATTTTTTAACCCTGAATTTTTATTAATTTAAGTTTTTTCAACTTTGTAAATAAAGTATCATAATTATATATTTAGCAAAGTGTAATAAAAGTTTACTACTTAAATTGCTTACTTATTTTCATCGTTTTGTGTTGACTTCAGTTATCATTTTAATCAAATTTATAATGCAAGTCAAAATTATTGAGGTTATGTTACAGTTTCCGTTACAAAAACACTAAATTTTGTTATCTTAAATTGATGACGCTATATTGAATAGAAAAGGTTCTTGACCTGTAACAGTAAAAAAATAAGTAAGACATTATGATTTCAAATATTTATTGTCTATTTTAACTATACATTCTAAGGTTTAGTTGTTTTATTTTTTTGTCGAATATTACATATGTAATTAGATATATATTTATATATTTGGCAATGTGTAATAAAAGTTTACTATTTAAATTGCTTACTTATTTCCATCGTTTTGTGTTGATTTCAGTTATTATTTTAATCAAATTTGCAGTATGACCAAAAATTATTGAGGTTAAGTTATATTTTCTGCTACAAAAAGACTAAATTTTGTTATCTTAAGTTGATGAATTTGTATTTAATAGGAAATACATTTAATCATTAAAGGTTCTTGACTTGCAACAGTAAAAAAGAATAATACATCATTATTTCAAATATTTATTGTCTATTTTAACTTTACATTCTAAATTTTAATTGTTTTATTTTTTTGAATATGTAATTGGATATATAATAATAAAAATACTTTTATTTAATACAAACTCCCCCGACCATCATCGGCTAACTTCAAACCGAACGTAAACCGGTCATACTCGATATAATTTGTTTTTTTTTTTTTTTTGTGTAAATTTATTTTGTTTATTTTTGTATATATTTATATAATAAAGGATATATGATGTATTCATAAAAAAATATTTATAACTTTTTAATTGTAATGTAAATAAGGTTTCAAAATTTCTAATACCATAATCTAAATTAAATAAATGGATTATTTTTTCATTGAAGAAATGATATAACTACATTCTTTGTAATATCTACAATGGTAATATAAAATGTACGTAATAATTAAATATAATAATAGTCATATTTTGTATATAAATATTAATAAATAGTAAAAACGATGAATGAGTTTTTAAACTTTCCCGCCCTCTACCGAACCTAAATACGAACTTCCTCGATCATCATCGGCTAACTTCAAACCGAACGTAACTCGACCATACTCGATATTATTTGTTTTTGCATAAATTTATTTAATTATAAAACTGCAGATCAGCAAAAAAACATGCCAACGACCTTTTTGTTACTATAATGTCTTATGTTTTTATAACAAATAGTAATAAATTTTCATTGTAATGTAAGTAAGGTTAAAATATTTCTCTAATACTATAACCTAAATTAAATAAGTAGATTAATTTTTCATTGAAAAAAATATACTACTGCATTCTTTGCAATGTCTACAATAGTTAAATCAGCATTTTGTTTGTGTATATAAATAGTAACAGCTATGAATGGAATTTATTTTTATTAAAGAAATGTCTGTACATTATAAGCCAATTTTCAATGCATATAAAATATTAAATCTAACATAATCAAGGAGTTTATTCGATCGATGCGGCTATTAACACAACGAAATTATTTAAAAAAATATTTTAAAAATTGCAGTCTCAAACCAAACGCAACTATAACATGTAATATAATACCATCTGCATGAGAAAAACATTGTTAGTCTTTATAAAAAAAATTTAATTGTAATTTAAATAAGATTAACTGTAATACTATTTTAATTGCATACATTAATTAGTGATTTTTCGTTGATTTGATTTTACAAATGCCAATAATGCAAATCCAGTACTAAAACGATAAGTTAAATTGACGATTTTTCATTTAAGAAATTACTGTTTTACAAACGGTTAAGGCTGAATAATGCAAATCAACAAAATTATGAGTGTCAACGACTGATATATAACACTATATGCTGAGATAACACTTTAACGTTAGAGTCTTTATAAAAAATTGTTATACATTTTAATTGTAATTTAAATATGCACCGTTTTGTATTGATTATTATTTTAATCAAATTTACCGGATGGAACATATAAACTTAGTAAATTTCTTAAGTTGTTGGCAGTAAATACAAATTTAATCATTAAAGGTTTTCAACCTGTAATAGTAAAGAAATATGTAATTCGTAACGTAAGTTACTTTAATTTAATGGTGTATTAATTTGAAATGCATAAAATAGTCTGCTTGCTATCAAAATCATTAATAAATTTTATAATCTTAAGTTGACAACAGTGTAATCAATAATAAATAACATTAATTATCATGACTATGGCATTATTATATGAAATATTTATTGATCATTCTAAATTTACATTCAAAAAATTTGTTTTACAAAAAGCACAACTGAAAATAATACCCTTAATAATCTGATGTGTAAAAAAAAATTTGATAGGAACCATTCTTTATATTTTGGAATGAACAAGTTAGCCCTTTGTTGTTTATGATAGATTTATACCTTTTTATAATACTTTAACTTAATTATGTATTAATATGCATGATATTCAAATGATAGAAAAAGCACCCCCGAAATTAAAATTTTTAAAAAAGCGCAGGAAATTTGTAATCTTAAGTTGGCTACAGTGTATTCAATAATAAATAACTTTAATCATTATAAGTTATGAATATGACATCATTAGTTTAAACATTCATTGATCATTCTAAATTTACATTCAAAAAATTCATTGATTTGTTTTACTAAATGCACAATTGAATATAACACCCTTAATAATCTGATGTGTAAAAAAAAATTTTTGATAGGAACCATTCTTTATATTTTGGGATGAACCAGTTAGTCCTTGTTGTTTATGATAGATTTATTCAAATTTTCAAAAGCGCGGGAAAACAAAAACCCGATCTTTACCGACCATGCCCGAACCCGAACTTACACGAAATTCAAATTTTTAAAAAAGCGCGGGAAAATGTGGTTGCTACCCCCACCCCAAAACGCGAACTTGCCCGAACCCGAAATTCAAATTGCGCGCGCACACGAAAATAGCCGAACAAAATACGAACTCGCCCGATCTTACCCGAAATTCAAATTTTTAAAAAAGCGCGGGAAAATGTGGTTGCTACCCCCACCCCAAAACGCGAACTTGCCCGAACCCGAAATTCGAAAAAAAAAAATAACGCGGGAAAATAAAAACCCGATCTCTTCCGATCTTAACCGAACCCGAAGTTACACGAAATTCAAATTTTCAAAAGCGCGGGAAAACAAAAACCCAATCTTTACCGACCATGCCCGAACCCGAACTTACACGAAATTCAAATTTTTAAAAAAGCGCGGGAAAATGTGGTTACTACCCCCTACCCCGAAACACGAACTTGCCCGAACCCGAAATTCAAATTGCGCGCGCACACGAAAATAGCCGAACAAAATACGAACTCGCCCGATCTTACCCGAAATTCAAATTTTTAAAAAAGCGCGGGAAAATGTGGGTACTACCCTACCCCGAAACACGAACTTGCCCGAACCCGAAATTCAAATTGCGCGCGCACACGAAAATAGCCGAACAAAATACGAACTCGCCCGATCTTACCCGAAATTCAAATTTTTAAAAAAGCGCGGGAAAATGTGGTTACTACCCCCTACCCCGAAACACGAACTTGCCCGAACCCGAAATTCAAATTGCGCGCGCACACGAAAATAGCCGAACAAAATACGAACTCGCCCGATCTTACCCGAAATTCAAATTTTTAAAAAAGCGCGGGAAAATTTGAGCCAGAACCAACACTACTATACTACATTATGATTTATAGTTCCTACAATTATTTAGTTTCTAAGATATCACAAATTTAATATTATATTCGTTTGTTTGTGTTAACATTATTTGGGATTTTGTTTATCTATTTTTATTACATATTTTACGGTAGCAAGTACGATGAGAAAACTTTGTACAAGCCTACGTCAAATTACGTGTTGTTTTAATTTTCATCGTTATTGGTTACACTAACGTGTATCTTTTATAAAAGACATTCTTTCCTAATTAATAAAGCAGTTGAATACAAGCTGTCTTGGAAAACGCGGTTCCTCCAAATTTAAGGTAGCAGGTTGCGGGTTTAAAATGTGTTTGTGAAATAGTTATGTAGGAAGCTTAATGCTTCTATTTGGTTCTCTGGTTAATGAAGTTTATGTTTCATCAAACACAACTATTTTTCTGTAAACTGTGGATGGAAAATGTTAGCTCTTCTTATCCGCCATTCATCTTTGCATTGTAGTAGCGAGTCGTTTCTATTTATCCCAGCAACTTTTGGATTATCTTTGGTTATTTACAGTAAAATTTATACAGGTTAATTTGCTATCAAATGCAAAAAAACTTCAAACGAAATTTATATAACTATAAGTTAACGCTGTTTTATGTATCGTCGTTTCAACTTTGTGCGTTTTACAATTAAAGACGCTTAGCCAAGTTTAAAACAAATATTTAATAATATAAAATAAATGTATTCTCGACTAAATTAAAACAATAACATCTTGTTTGTATTTTAATTTTTTATTTTATTAAAAATTTTATTTATGTATTTTGTGTGTGAAATTTTGTTTGTTCATTGCATTTTTTTATTTTATTTGTTTTTGATTTATTTTATGTAATAAATGTTAAATTGTTAATCTAACGGAGGTTTTACTCAATTATCCTGTTCGAGAGTTGAAGTTATTTGTTTTATTAGAATGTAGTGATTACACACTATAAAGGAAGGTTCTAGTAGTGTGTAAATTGCCGGACGTGTTCTCTAACTGGCATGGTCCAAAAGTCCTTATTGGGCTATAAACCTTCTTAGCACTCTTCTGACTTTCGTTTATTTTGATTTTAACGATTATTTTTGTTTTCTTAGGAGTCTTTCAAACAGTCACGGAGTATAATCCACACCCATCTTCACTGAGCACCGGCAAATACCTCGTTTATGTTACTTACGTAGAGGAAATTTACGTTTTAATAGCTTTTGCGTGTAACAAATGTCACTTGTGCCAATTTTGCTGGAAACAAAATCCCACCTATGATTATGCTCTTAAGAGTAGTTTTTGTCAAAACAGGTAGATAAACTATGAACACACTAACATTTATCGCATGGTTAAAAATATTTTTTGCCAGTAAAACTGTTAAAGTTTTTTTTTTAATTTTTAATCATGTAACATGATACCTGGTTGCTAATATAAAGAAGATTGATCAAAACATTGTAACAATACAAAATTTAAATTTGAATATAACGCTTTGAAAAAATTTAGATTCTAGCAGTTTGATCTATGGAACTGTCATCAATCGAAACGTAATTCCAAAGAAGACAATGACAAAAATTGTAGTCAAATTGCCCAACAGTCCGTAACTGATAAGTTGTCAGCACCTGGCCAGCAGATTGTAACGATACGAATCCAGAAATGCAATTTTTAGGAAATTGACAGTAATTGTTTGAAAATTTCGCGTGGACTTTCACCCTATCGTTGGTCCGCACCAAATCCGGAACGATGCGCACGGTGATCCCCGCTACAAAGGCAGCCAAGCGAAACCAACGGGGTGTATAAAAGCGGCTTCGCGAGCTTAGACAAAGATTACTTAGCCTTCTCCTCCGAGATCCGTTTCAAGAAAGTCCTCTCCGAGAAACCTTTGCTAAACCGAACCTGATTGTTACTTTTGTGTTTTGTCGACAACCGTTATTACCTGGACTACTTGAACGACGGGTTGATTGATTAACTCCTACTACGCTGCGATTCACCTGGACTTGTTTCATTTCGTTCATCACTTATTCATTAAAATCATCGTCACCGCCACGAACATCATTCAGAATAAGTGTAAAATTTGTAAAGTCGTGTATCTGTTTGTTCCTGTTGGAGGTGTTAATACTCCGGAGGTTAGGTATACTCCTGGCCCGAGCATTAGCACTAAATAATCCAATTTACTAGTGGTTACATAAAGGCCCTTGTTTAAAGTTTTTGATCTTTTTGTGGTTGGGTAAGCCCGGCTCAAAGATTTAACAATTCAAAGAAAAGAACCATTGTCAAGAACTTTATGTAACTGGAGGAGCTATAAACACACCGCTACCGTAAAACTTTAATTAGTAACGCGACGTGGAATCATATTCACCTGATTATTAATTGTGCATTGAATTTACCTGTCAAGCTTTTCCGAGTTCACCGTGTTTATTCAGTTTCATTTAAAAATCGAATTTAACGTTATTGACCTTGAATTTTTATTCAATCAGAGGTTTTAATTTCATTTTGTGATCCACTTACGATCCACTCAATCAAAAGTTGTTCGCAGTAGCACCGTCCACCGGCCTGTAAAATTTCAGAATTATCGGGGCCGTAATTACTTACTTTTCATGCAATTTCGAATTAAGAAACAAGAGGTCAAAGTCCGCCGTCGATTCTTAAAAATTTATTCATTGCTTACCTGTATGTTTCCTTAACTGCTTTTAATCCCCGTTCTCCCCTAGTTGAAATAAAATCACCACACCTCACTCTTAGCCTGGCATTAATTAAAAACCAACAATTTAATAAGGTAATAAAATACGCCATATTAATAATCTGTTGTAGGACTGATAACCGAGTTAACGCAACCGCCGATAGATGGTAGCCTTTCCGGACCAAAATAAAAGTACATACAGGGTCAACCAACCAGAAAATAAGTTCTTTTTTTTGTTTTATTATCGCGTAATCGTTTGTTAATTATTTGAATTATTTTATTTTATCCGTTATTATTATATTATTACGATTTATTTTGTAATCGTTTGTAATAACAAGTATATGCATTGTAAGTCAACAATTATTTACTACAATCTCCACTTAGCTACTCAAAACACCTGAAAGATAAAGCACCACCCAACCAGAGGGGTGGTACAAGATCACAACTGGTCCTATTTTGTATGACAAAGTATCGGTCGAGCAGAATTGCTGACAGAGTGAAAGTATCTTCCGGCAAATTCGTTACGCCTATTCAACAATCCACAGTTTGTTGTAATCGTTCTACAACCCAAAACAAGTTTTAAAACAATAGACGAGACTAAAACGACTCTAATGAAAGTCTTTCCATATGACGTCCAAAAAGACCGTTTCATCAGACCGCAAGGCAAATTCTTTTCTAAGATTTTTCTTTTAGACGTTCTATCTAATCTTTCCCTTGAGCAGCTGAATAAAGCGATCCTTGAGCAAAATTTCGTTTCCGCTTCTGAAAAAATAGCTAAACAGGTTAAGGGACATCAAGTCCTAACAAAAATCGGGTCTACAGATGGAGCAAATACTGATTATGTTATTGAACTGATTATGGTCTGTTAGGACGCTTCTCTGACTCTTAAGATTGCACAAGTAAATCTTCAGCGTTCTCGTGCTCCGCCTTTGAAAGTCGTAAGCTTTTTCTTTCACAATGACATTGACATACTACTGACCCAAGAGTCATATGTGTATAGTTTTGGTTTAGGGTATAGACTTGCTGGTGCGGTCTTGCCTTTGAACAGGATCGCCGCATCCACTTCTATGTAGTATTTCTCGGCTATTGTTTTTAATAACGCAAAGTCAGTCAAAGTAGTTAGTCTCAGTCATCTAACTAATGACTGCACTGCATTATCTATGATTACAGTTGAAAACACCTCCTTGGGCATCGTCGACGCTTATAGACTACCAACCGAAAATGTTCGTGTTTATCTACAACATCTAGATAAAGTTTTGGATAAGCTAAGAAGCGTCCCGACTATTATAGCAGGTGATTTTAATGCAAAATTGCCGCTTTGTCATTCCTTGCAAAACAAGGCAAAAGTGTGGAAAATCTCGTGTGCAAACGTGACCCATGCGTTGTAAATGAGCCTGATTAATTCTTCGCCAGTTCGGATTACTGGAATCTTCGTATTACGGAAGTTCGGATTATGGATATGGATCGGATGATACTGTACATACATTCTTCTCTATATTAAAATTAAGATTTTGTATTATTGCTAAAGTGGAACCAGTGAATTTTTCCACATGACAGTCGAATGTACGTAGAGATAAATCGCATAACAATTTGTTATCTTACTTTCAAATTTCCTTAAAGTTCCATCATATCAAAACATTAAGTGACATTCATAACATTCCCCTTCTCACATTCAATTATAATGGCTGTACGCCTATGCCTGCCATAAAATCTAAAACTAGTCACAAAGGTAATACAAAAATCGATGTCACTTTACCATCGCAAGCTTTAACTAAAAAATTTTCTAATTAAAAAATTATTCTAGAGGTGATTGAAAGTGAACACCGACTGATACGTTTTGACTTAACCGTCAATAATCCTTGATTGGTTCCGATCGCTAAGCGTATGCTTGATGTCAAACGCATAGATCCTGTCAAGCTGAACAGCTGTCAGCGCCTTACTTCTTACTTATTTTCCACGTAAAGCTAAGTCTCACGATCCTAGTTCTATTGACGTCTCTATTGAAAAGCTAACTAGAGTAATCTTCAAATCTAGCCAAAGTGGTTTAAACCAAGTTTGTTCATATTTTAGAGTTGTTGTTTTGTCGTGAAATCCAAAGCTAGATAGGTTAAAGCGAGTTGTACGTTGCTTAGGAAAGCATTGTCAAAAAGACCCAACAGAGCTAAAACTCAATGGCTAAAGACCGCGTTTTACCGCGTCTACGATCATTAAACTATTTAAATCTTGTCTTCAATGCACGTGTTTTCCAAACCGTTGGAAAACTGGAAAGCTAATAACGATTCTCAAGCTTGGTATTTTGCCAATCCCAGTTTTTATCAACCTATTACGCTACTTTTGAAATTTGGTAAACTATTTCATCGAGCATTTTTAAAGAAAATACATGAAAACCTTCTTCCACAAAGATTATTCTATCGCAGCTACTATGGTTTCGTTTCTTGCAAATCGACAATAGACTCTATTTGTAAATTAATGAAAGTACGAACAAACGTTTCAATGTACAGACTATGATTTTTTTTAGACAAGAGTGTTTAAAAACATATGGTAGCTATTAATAATTGAAACTGTCGTCGTTAAGAGACTACCTGCAAACGCCGTGCACGTCATTCGTAGTTATTCATCGAGTCGCTCAAACAGTTATTCCACGAACGTTTCTGGTTCTTCTTACATCAAACGACTGACGAAACGCGGCAAAAAAAGATTGGTTTTTGGACCGACCTTGTGAAACGTAGTTGTGGATTTCCTACTAGAACAAGACCTACTTGATAATTGTGGCATTTTTGCTTACGGGGACAATATCACTATCACAGTGTCCGCAGACAACGGGCGCGGCCTAAAAACCTAATCACGACAGTGCCAGGACATTTTGACTCACTGGGCTGTCAACAACAAATTGACTGTCTCAGCTGACAAGGCTAAATACACAGTTTTTGGTTCTCCTTAAAAAAAGATTTTCTACTTCGACTTAACGGCATTTCAATTCAAAGGGTTTTCGAGTTTAAGTACCTCGGTCTTTTGTTTAATCAAAAACTGAGCTTTGTCAAACACTGTTCTTATGTAGTTGACGAGGCCAATACTGTCTTGCACTTATTCTGTAAGTATTCTCGCCGTAACTAAAATCTACATATGAAATCATTAGTAACAATTTTTAACAGTGCAGTCATCCCTTTGCTCACATAAGGCTTAAACAGCTAATGCAAATTGCGACATATCAACATCGTCAAAAAACTGACATCTCTACATTATCTACTTCTTCATACGATCCCCGAGGCATATCGTACTGTTAGTATCGATTCCTTGTGTGTTGTGGCAAAACATGTTTTTTTGCATCTCCTATTGCAGAAAACATACTGCTTCAAAGTTTTTGTAAGAGCTGGCGCGTGTACATTTGTAGACCAGCAAGTTTTCACCGCAAATTTTCTTTCCTTTTTGGCCATCTAGCGTCAACTCAAGAATTTGATCGTGAATGACAGCAGCGACATTGGGAAATATCTCATAAAGGACATAACACGTATTCTTGGATTCCAAATATCTTAGACTAGATCAATACATCCCATAATCCGGGACAAACAAACGTTTAAATTCTCACATTGCACAACGGACACATTACAACCGGCGCTAGTCGTGTGGTGTTCTTGATACTTCGTCACATAGTATTTTTGCTTGTCGGGAGTTTGATGTTGACCGGAGTACCCTAAGAACCCAAGTGAACCCGTATCCCAATTTTTCTGAGACTAGTGTCCGATGTCAATGTACTCATTGCATTTGTTACAAGAGACCACAGTCAAACATAGATCAGAGTCTAATTTAGTTTAATTTTGCATGGTATTTATTTAATTATTAACTGCATGTGGCTTATTTTTAGAGTATTTATATCTGATTATTTTTAGTTAAGTAATATTTTTAGTTTTCTTTTTAGTCGCGACTGTCTTGACTAACTGGCCTAATTCGCGGACTAAACGATCCTTTCTTTTTGTGATCTATCTTAAATCGTTCTATCCTATATGTAGCAAACTTGAACCAAGCAAGTTCGGGTGGTTTGATGGGTCCACATCCTACTCCTCTTACTCATTCATGGATTTCAGAGTTTAACTCACGACTGACACCGGCAATTATCTTTATTATATTACTTTTATTCAAGCAATTTTTGTTTTACAGTTTCTGCATGTAACAACAGTTTAAAATCAACTTAGAACAATCTTTGTCTTATAGATATTTACAGTAAAAATCGTTAAGCAAAAAAAAATACTGATGTTTAAAAGTAGTATAACAACATCGCAAATGTAACTAATTTTGATTTACGCGGGCTTAAAATCAACTTTAATATGTTCTTCGCTTTTATAGTTATTTCCAGTTAGTTTTTTTAATTAATACATTTTTGGTTCCTAAAAATTATTGATCAAATTATGTTTAAAAGTAATCTATGTAAAGTTATAAGTAACTAAAATTTTATACAGACTGTTAGTAAAAGTTTAACAAGTTAAATTGCTATTAAAAACTAAGCAGTGTGTATAATACTCAATAATTACATGTAATTATGGTAACAATATCATTTTTTCTTAACTATAGATTTTCTAAGATAAATTAATACTTTTATCTTATCTTTATACATTACTATACGGGTATGTACGAAACCATTTAATTTTTATAAATTCTTTTCGTTTTGTGTTGATCTTAAGATAACGAAAATTGATTAGAAGATAATCCTGCCATTAATAACAATGAAATATTTGATTAAAGTTTAGTAATTCAGGCGAAACGTAAATCTTATTGGAAATTTTAAAACTTTTTCTAATCTTGTTACCGCATGAAAGCTCAATCCTTTAAAAATGAGATTACATTGTGAGCATCACGGTGACAACATTATCATCTCATCTCACCTATTTACTCGCTTGATATCGAACTATACAAGGTAATAACCGATCATATAGACGCCATGCTGACATTATCATTAACTTATTTATAGCGAAGTCGTCTTGACACAACGACATTTGATATAGCGGCATTGCATATTGATGCCTTGTCAATATCCACTATATATCCGATTTCTCTAAAGGGAATTTATGTAAGATATAATGAATTTTTCATTCCGTACATAATACATACTAAAAGCTTGGTGTTATAAATACTAACATTTTTTATATTTTACACAACACGATAAAACCACCGTATGCCAGGCATAATATTTTATAAAAAAAATTAGGTCGTGCAGGTCAATTAGATGTGCATTTTTCATAAAAGAAGAATAAAAAATTATTGTAAACATTAGGTGTAGCTTATCACTTTTACCATTGGCGCATTTCTAATGCGTTAATTTATCATTGAAAACTTCTTCAGTTTATGTTGTAGGCGTAGATGATTCAAATGAAGCCAAGAAGCAAAGTCATCAGATTCTATTTAGGCATAATTGTTATCTCTAATTAAACTTTAGACGTTTATATAAGACTTAAATACGGCGTATTTTCTTTCAGTACTAGCTTTGTAATGCAAATTTTATTGCTTTTCTTGAAATTTTGTAAATACGAATTGAATTAACTGGGCCAAAATTTGTTTTAATTGAATATTTAAGATTTTTAAAAAAATGTTTTCTGTACTAAACGTTTACAGCAAATTATATTTGATTTTAAATACGTTAAATAAACATATAGTTATATATACAATTATTACAACGAAATAATTACAAATCAGTAACAATCGCAAAAATGCTCAATTGCCTGTAATGTAAAAAACTTAAACATAACATTGAATTCACTATTTAAATTTAATTTAATTGTTGTAAAAATTAAAGTTGTACTGAAATATGTGTGTATCAAATATTTTCAAAAAGAAATTTAAAAATGCCAGGGCTTAAAATTACGCAATAAAATCTCTAGAAACTAAACTTTTATATTTTAACCTAAATTACTTTTTAAATTAATTCAATTTTTCAATATCTTGATAACGTTTAAAAACAAGTTTTGACGTTAGTTTGGCGACTTGGTTTTATTGTGAATATTAAATTTACGTCTTTAAGTTATTACAATTTTTATTTATGTATTTATTACGATCTAGCTGAGTTTGAATTTTCAGCAATGTACAGAAGTAAATTTTTCTTGTAATAAAGTGAGATTTAATACTTTACGCAAGATTTTTATTATTACAAAAAACATTATTGAGTTGTTTCTGTCTACTTTGTACATATAAAAATCTGACATTAAGAAGTTTGTGCTAAATTGTACAATATACACCGTGTCCAAAGTTAAACGTTCACTATTGCTATCTCCGTTATTATTGGAGCTACAAGGTCGGTTAAATAGTCATTTTTTTCGCTGATTACAAAGGTGAAAACAGAACAAAAAACAACAAAATGGAACATCCTGTATATTTTTACACATTTCAAAAGAAAATTTAATTTTGAACAATAAATATGCGGAAACACTACATTACCACTTGAGATTTCTGTACCGTCAAACACCAAATGTACAATATTGTTTAAGATTACATAAACAATTGAAAAACAATGAAATTGCCTTAGAAAGAAAACAAAAAGCGTGATAAACAAACTAAATGTGATAGCGTACTTTACAGTATTTCACAAAACAACGTTATACAAAATAATGGAAAGTATCTTACATTTCTATAAAAATAAATGTTCAAAAGCACTGCTTTCTTTCTCAATAGGTACATTTTTGAGCTCGCCCAATAACACTTCTTGTCACTTTGAAAAGAATTCTTGCATCAATGTTATGTAAAGTGTTTGTAAGTGCGTCCTCTAACTTGTCCACATTTTGATACCGTTGTTTCTAGATTACATCTTTAAAAAAACCCCAAAGATAAAAATCTAGAGAATTAGTTCGTTTGTACTTATCCATTAACGGCCAAAGATTCCTGTCAATAAGTTTCCACTCTCAAAATAATTATAAGCAGGTGCTCCATTCTGCTGAAAATGAGCATGCGTGTAAGCAATTAACGGAATTATCTCGAGAAAATTATTAATAATTGGTTCTAATAACGCGGCATATCTCTTTCCAGTCAAATTCCCGCTATAAAAAACAAGACAATTTGCGAACCTATTAAACCGCATCAAACATTTCAGCTAAAGCGGTGTTGCAATATACTTAGATCTGTTATAAGAAAATTTTTTCTGCTCCAGTAAAGTAGATTGTGTTTGTTGCACATCCCTAAAGTGGAAAAATTGAATTGATCAGATTGTATTTGTTGCACGTACCTACCTAAATTCGAAAAATTAGATTCGTCAGACCATAACATGAATTTAAAGTTATCTCGACGTTGATTACAGAAATTTAGTCACTAGTTACAAAAAAATATTCTTCTTGCTGCATCTCCAGCTGTTAAAATGTGCACTATTTTCTGTTTATAGGAATGGAGTCTTTTGAAAAATCTTTTGAATTGTGCTCTTTTTGAAATCTAACATTACAGTAGCTTCTTTGACAGATTTTGAAGAAAATGCCAAACCAGCACATTGTTTTTAGATTGTCTGTATAATTTTAGAAAATATTGTACATTTGGTGCTTGATAATTAGGAAATTTTATCTGGTAATCCTGTAGTAGATTTGAAAAATTCTTTTGAGCATTTTAAAGCTGTCACAAACGAAAATATTGAGAAACAACGTGTTACTGCTAACGCTGGCGCGAACAAACGTAGACTGGGTAGCAATGCCAGAAAACCCCAAGTCAACTAAGTCAACAGAAGCAGGCCAACTAGCTCCAGTCGTGAGAGCGTAGATAATAATTTTTTTTACTTCTCAATAAGATTCAATTATAAGGGCGCCACCGAATTAACCTCAATTCGCAAACGTAACCCGGAACGTTTCCCAGGTGTGCGGGTACCTAGCACTATATTTCTGTCTATGTAAAGCCTACTAATATGGATACCAACTACAAGCACTAAAAGCTTTCTTTTTAAGGGTGGGAAAAGTTAAAATAGCAGTAAAAAGCGTTAAGCGACAACAGGAATATTAATTAAAGTTTTAAAGCAAAATTAAATAAAATACAGATAACGCAGTTGCCTGTTTTCCGAGTTTACAACTTAAAATATATCTAAGCATAACAACAAACAAAAAAACGACCCAGATCAATCTTGATGTAAGCGCTTATACCGTCACATGCCGTACGCTAATCAACTATATCTACTATCTACGCATAAATTTTGAAGGAATACAGGTAATTGTGCTCAACTAATAATAACTACGCATGCTCAAATACATGCCATGCTTAACGAAATAAATCAATAAAAATAAAATTAAGAAAGTTCTATAGCTTATCTTGGGTGTCTGAATTTATCTGCAGTAAATTCACCAGGTCTACAAGTAGCGAGAATTTAGGTTCCTCCCGTAGTAGCAGCAACAATAAAATCATCAAACATTAACTGAGTGATTCACGCCTACTATCTATGACAATTAAAGTGGTTGATTCACGCCTACTTTCTATGACAATTAAAGTCCTTGCGTGAGGAGACAACTTCCGTTTCGCTACTAAACCACCTAAAACGAAGCTAATGCAGATGCGCAAGCCAAAAGTACAAACCATCGCTTACCGGAAACGGTTACCTAATGATATGCGAATTACAATACGCAAACAAAAAATCTAAAAGTAGCCAAGACAGTCCTTACAGAGTTATGATTTATCTAAAAGGAAAACGTGATATTACAATCAAAATATTGATATTTTTGCATGCAAGGATACACGAACATACCTAAGGGTACTACTGCTTCGAAATCCGCTAATGCGAGTGAAGACACCAAAACTATTATCGGAATTCTTCATTAAAAGCAAGTAGCAAGCGAACTTTGAAATTTTAAAATCCCAAACTAGTGGATGCATAAACAAAATGCAGCTGGTTCCAAAAGTTCGCTGTTCTCGTTTTGTATATAAAAATGGCTACCTCTTAATGCATTTTTATCTTCAAGCATGCGTATAACGTAAAGTTGTTTTAACTTGTAAATAGTGTTTCACGTCTCGGAAAAAGCATAGAAAATAACTAATGCATCGAAAAACATGGATATGAATAATTAAACAAAATGATTGTAACAAACGATTGACAGATTTAATTTATCCAACGTCTCATCCATAGCCTTCTTAAATTTAAGTGCTTATTATTTATTTATTATTAAGTTTAGGGTGATTACGTAGGAACGATTTTTTGTTCAAAAAATAAATTTTCCTTTGAAATGTGTAAAAATATACAAACTATTCCATTAAAAAATTTACAGATATCGCAAATCTTGCAATTACCCGATCGCGTTATCTTAAATCCATGCACTCGAACAAACATCATGGCATGTAAATAGGCCGGCGTCACTATTTTTTTCTATTTTTGTAGTTCAATTTGTTTTGCCTTTTATCTCTCCAAGAGGAACAGAAATTGTGCTCGGCATTGAATTAGTATTAAAAACTCTAAATCCAAACACTCCCGGCTGTTGTTTCCCAATTATAGCTTTAGTAGAATGTAATAGTTTAATGCGAAATGATTATACACTGGAGGGTACATCTTTCATAAAACAAATTTCTAGATAAGCAGAAAAATGGGTATTTGGGCTGTGTTGGTAACGCTTAGGCTCTCTTTTCCGAGTGGTGTACGGTAAGAAACACAAAGCAAGCAACAAAATCTTAAAACATCAAACTTTATTTGACACAAAATATTTTTAAGTGAAAAGGTCACTTTGAGAATTATTTACCATTTACCGAAAAGTGTGTTTTCTTTATTATTTTATTTAAATTAAACTAGGTGCACAAGCACTATCGTTTACCTCATGTTTTGTATTATTATCTTAATTAAATTAAACTAAGTGCACAAGCACTATCATTTACCATGCTTAAGCGCGCACGTCAGCACCAGAAGTGGTTGCTATTTCGCAACCCCTCCTTAACATTCTTTGTTAAGCGGGGTAAAGATAGGCGGCAAATTTAAAATATTTGAAGGCTTTAACATGCCGGCCACCTTGAATTCAATCGATTTCAAAAAACCAATCAAATTTGTACATTAATAGAAACGAACATATAAGGATACCTCGACTTAAGCTAGTAAAAACAAAAAAAAAAGATCTGTAATTTAACACGTTAACATATAAAAGACACTAAAGTGAACATCTTTTGACAGCTAAATTCTTCTGCACATGCATTACATTACAAAAAATTGTTGCTTTTTTACACTCCCAGCAACACACACAACTTATTAACACTTCTCTTCAGGAGGTGTCCATTCGCCAGGCGGACCGTCGCTGAGCGGATTATGTTGTCCGGATGGACATGAACCTCTACAACTCTTTCTAATAGCCACTGGAGTGGTGGTAGGTTATCTTCCTTTATGATTACTAAGGAATTTAACTTAAGTAATGCTGGCATGTGTTGATACCATTTGGTTCTACGTTGCATCTCAGGTACTACCTCACGACACCATCGCTTCCAAAAATGCTGGACCAAACTTTGAATACGTTGGTATGTTGTTAGCTTAGCTTCATTCACGTTTACCAAGTCATTTTCGGACAAATTGCAAAGAGGTTTTCCAATCAAGAAATGACCTGGGTTAAGTGGATTAGTGTCGAAAGGATCGTTTGTTAGCGAAGAAAGCGGACGGGAATTAAGTGTTGCTTCAATCTGAATTAATAACGTAGAAAAATTTTCGTAATCTAAACAAGTGTTACCTAATACCCTTTTAAGATGCGCCTTTACACATTTAATGCCACTCTCCCACATACCTCCTTGATGAGGATTTTTAGGAATTATAAAATCCCCATTGCCATAAAACCCGATATCTCCTCTTTCAAAGTTTTTGCATTGAAAAATTTATAAATCTCTTTTAATTGATTAGAAGTACCCTTGAAATTGGCAGCGTTGTCAGAGGTTATAGAAGCAGGAACACCTCTGCGACCTATAAAACGTTTGAACATTGTAAGGAAACCTGCCGTGTCGTATTTTTGAAAAATCGTTGAAGTTTGAATAACTAAAAGATTTGTATTTAATATTCGTATTTTCCTTAAGCTCGGGCCATAGAATTTGATTAGCGGATTTATGGATTTGTTCCGGCCAGTCATTTGGTGATGAAACAAAGTAAGACGGGCCGTGCCACCAAAGAGAGTTATTTATGTCAGTAATTGAACAACCTCTTGATACCAAATCTGCGGTATTTTGTTTGGAGGGTACGTAAAACCAATCGTTAGGATCGGATAGTTCTTGTATGGTCGCAATTCTATTAGCTACAAACGTTTTGTATTTGTTTGCAGCAGATCTGATCCAGTTAATCACAATAGTCGAGTCAGACCACAAATAGCTTTTATTAAAGCAAATGAAAAGTGAATTTTGAACCTTTTGAACTAACTCCGCGAGAAGTAGTGCAGCGCATAATTCCAGACGCGGTATGGTGGCACCTTGAAGCGGAGCGACCCGAGACTTAGACGCTAGTAACTGGCTAGATATGTTTCCGTATGAATCTCGAGACTTAATATAAACGCAAGCCCCATAAGCGGTGGAGCTGCTGTCACTGAATCCATGGATGTCAATTTCAACAGCGTCAGGAATTATAACACACCTTGGTATTTGTAAAGTATTTAATAAATGCAATTGCGACTTAAATAAATCCCACTCGGAGCTTAAATGCTGGGGTATAGTTTCGTCCCACGTGATTTTAAGTTGCCACAGTTTTTGAATTAGCAGTTTGCCATTAATAATGATAGGCGAAAGTAGGCCTAGAGGATCGAATAGTTCGGCTATAATAGATAAAATATTTCTTTTTGAGTTGCCAAATACTGTCCCATCCTTTACTTGCATATTGTATTGGATAACGTCTGACTTGGAGTTCTAGCAAACACCTAAAGCTTTGCTACTTCGCGTTCGCACAAAGGAACAGTAAGAAGTGATGCTTCTGAGACGCTGTTACTTAAGAGAACATCGGCATTATTAGACAGAAATTTGCGAATAGGAAATCCCGCACTTGCTAGTATTGACGTTAATTCGTCACGTATTTTTAAAACCTTCGGAGTTGTATCACCGCCAGTTAAAAGATCATCCATGTAGAAATCGGATTTAAGAACCCTGCACGTTGTTGGGAAGCGATCTACGTTAATAGCGGCCAAGTGCTGCAACCATTTAGTAGCTAGATAACTAGCACTGGCAGTTCCAAACGTTACCCTGTTTAATTGGTAGATTTCTATAGGTTTGTCAGGATTTTCACGCCAAAAAATTTGTTGAAATTTGGCGATACATTTTTTCGATGTCGCTAGTCAGAGCTATCTGATGCTTCCTAAACCTCAAAAGGATGCCAAAAATGTCGTCCTGTATTACTGGACCTACGATTTGTGTATCGTTAATAGATATATTTGAGCTTGATTTTGCGCTCCCGTCAAACACAACACGCAACTTCGTGGTAAGTGAGCTTAATTTAAAAACAGCGTGATGTGGGAGAAAGAATGGTGGTATATCAGATATTGAAATTTTCGAATCTAGGGCATCAACAGTACATGGTTGGTCTTCGAAAGGTAGCTCAAGCTTGGTCATGTGACCTAATCCAATGTACTCTTGTATGCATTTAGAGTATTCGACCCGTAATGCATGATTTTTTAATAATTTCTTTTCTGAAAGTGCAGAAATCGATTCAGAGTCCGTTCTTTGGATTTACCCAATTGCGATAACCTGGCATTGAAAAGTACAGAAACAATAAAACGACCCGAATGATCTTGGTGAGTAGTTTTAGCAAAATGCCTTTCACAAAAAGCTTCTTCTTTGGAAAATTTAGAAAGCGGGTTTTGCGGTTCAACATTTTCAAGGTGCCAAAATTTTTGTAATAAATTATCCAAGTTACCATTTGGACAAGGGTCCCTTAGAGTTAAATTGGAGTGTACTGTACCCGAAGAGCCTTGATTTGAATAATAACAACCAGATACTACCCAACCAAGTAAGGATTTTTGGAGAGTCGGCCTATTTTTGCCTAGTGAAATTTGACCTACGCACATTAAATTATAATAATTGCCCGCTCTAATTAGCAAGTTAATGGGAAGTGATTTGTTAAAGTTTTCATCCGACAGTCGAATATTTTCTGGGATGTTCAAAAATGATTTATCGAAAGAACGAAGCGGCAAATTTTCTGCAATGCTTGGAATCGTAAGACATTGCAGCGACGTTTTAAAATCGTTATGTAAGGAAGCTATTTTCAAATTAACCGCAGAAATCGATTGAGAAGAGCAAGAATTGATGCTTAATATTTGAATGTTAGTTTTATTTCGCTTTGAGTTAAATTTTTTTGCAAACTCCTCGGAAATAAGGTTACAATGACTGCCCGTATTTAAAATAACTCTTGCTATATGCCAAGTATTTTCGTTTGACAATATTTTTACACAAGCAGTGGGTAACAATACATCAGCACTTCTGAAGAAGAAAAGTGTTAATTGCGTGTTAGTATTAGCATTATTATTAACCGCTCCTTCATTCGAAATAATTGCAGCTGAATTGCCAGCAGTACTAGGACCTGGTTCAGAGATTGAAAATGTACTTGATCGTTCAAAATGCAACAAGTTATTATGCCTTTTATTACAAGACGTACAACTATATTTTGATTTGCAAGGATTTCTACTAGAGTATCTTAAGCAATTCCTACATACTTTTAATTCATAAGCTTTATTATAGCGTTGCTGAGTAGTAAGCGCCAAAAAGTTAGGACAATGGTTTAAATAATGATCTCCTTTACAATTTGGGCAAACCATAGACTTTTCCGCAGTTAAGACAAGCGAGCGTCTGTAACTATTCGGAACCATTGGTTTGTTTTTGGTAGATGGGTCAGTTGGCGTAAAATTATTAGAGTTCTTGTTGGTATCAATCTCCTCCATAACCTCGCATTGTCGCTTCAAAAACTCATTTATCTCATCCAAAGTTGGTATTAATTTTGGTTTATATTCAGTAAACTTGGACTTTGTAAAGGTATCTAGTTTTGACATCAATATGTAATAAATAAATGCCGCGCAATCTTCCACGGGTATTGACAAATTTTGTAAAGCTCTAATATGTTTAAGATAATCGTCATAAAGTTTACGTAAATCCCCTGAATTATTTTTGACAATGGGTTTTAATTCGATTATACCTTTTACATGATATAATATAATTAATTTAGGGTTGTTATATCTTTCGGATAATAAATCAAACGCGATCTTATAATTACTCCCGGATGGTTAAATATTTGCAATCGTTTTTTTAGCAGGGCCAGTACAACTCCCTTTCAAATACATGAATTTTTCAATATCCGATAAATTAGCATTGTCGTGGATTAACGATGTGAATGTTTCAAAGAAGTATTGAAATTTAGTGTAGCTTCCGTTATAACTAGACAACAAGATTCTAGGAAGCTTGGCATTTGTACCATTATTCGAAGTCGTGCTACTGGTATTTAATTGTTGAGCAGGTTGGTTGACTACTTTATCTTTGAAATTTTCTAAAATAAGAGTAGCGCGAGTACTTGCGTCTAAATAAGCATTATAAAAATTGAACGGAGTCATTGCTTAGGCAACCTCGGTGGATATTCCATCGAGCTGTACGCATAGTTCATGATATTTTTCGGAAAATTCCTTAGCACTATCCAAATGTAATTTGATTTTGGTAAGAGTGGTTTTATTTAAGCAATCGTCTTCGATTGTTTCTATAAACGAAACAAAATTTTCTAATCTTTCTATAAGTAATTGCTTTCCAGCTTCAAGGTGCTTTATTTCTTTTGACTTTGCCATTACGAAAGTTAATTATATTTATTAACAATGTGTACACAAACAAATATTCTTTAGAGATTAACTCACGTTTTTGGCTGTAAAGGCGCAAATAACACACTGTTATGAAATTATGTAATAATTTAAATCCAATAAGCCAATACGCGTAAAGAAGTGGCAAACATTAAGAAAAAACGCACCAAGTTAATAGAATAAATCGTATTATAAATGAATAATTCTTACTGAAGCAACACAATAATCAAAATAAAGGTAAATTATGACAGGAACAGATAGGGAACTAACCTGGTTTTGTGTGAGGGTTGGCAACGCAACATCGAAGAAGCCCTCAAGAATTTATATTGTTGATGTTGGTAGCACTATTTTTAGTCCTGGAGCTCTCTCTTGTTCCAAATTAGAATTGCAACATAAAGATGCAGGCGATGACGCACATCCTGTTTTGTATGACGTTGTATGAGAAGTTATATACAACCACGTGTAAAAATTGGAGCACTCGCGGGTTAATTAGTAAAATAACGATGCTACGACTAAAGGTGGTTGCGTCCCATGTAGATTGACAAAGTATGCCACGCCGCGAATATCACCACGTGAACAAATTCTTCTTTGTTTAAATGTTGGTTAAGTTTTCCAGGTTTTCCACGGAAAATCCGACGCAAAGGACCATGTTTTCTTTATTATTATATTTAAATTAAACTAGGTGCACAAGCACTATCGTTTACCTCATGTTTTGTATTATTATCTTAATTAAATTAAACTAGGTGCACAAGCACTATCATTTACCAAAGTGTTTTGATAAAATTGAACGATCATAGCAAAATAAACCGTGCAAATGAATGAATAAAAGTTTCTTTGGTTTGCGCTTTCTCTATGTAGATGTAAAAACAATACGCATTTACAAACAGATATAAAATATG
This sequence comes from Aquatica leii, assembly GCA_035610365.1. Classification (NCBI taxonomy): domain Eukaryota; kingdom Metazoa; phylum Arthropoda; class Insecta; order Coleoptera; family Lampyridae; genus Aquatica; species Aquatica leii. The sequence continues at coordinate 79,595,452 of CM069436.1, read as the reverse complement.
ATCTATTGGTACACTTCACTGTAAATTTTGCTCTCATAACTTAAATACTTCTTAAGTATCTTAAACATGAAAGTTAGTTTACATTTTAACAAAATTAAAATCATTTAAAAAACCTTAAGGTTAAACGTTATTAGAACACACCCTTATTTTGATTGGAAAATCAAAAAAAGTAATAATATACAAGAGGTTTCATTTGAAAAGCACAATTTTCATACTTTTACTGCGTTTGCAACACCTTGTATAATATCAAAACAATTTTAAATAGCAATTAATAAACCCTTATACATATATAAACTTTTTAAAAGTCACGCATTTTGCTTACAATATTTTAATCTGTATAACGTGAATAACCCTTTATATTAAATTTATTTATTTATTTCTGTATATTTATTTTTAAAATAGCGTTTATTTAAAAAAAACAAAAAAATCAAATCAGTGTCTCAATAAACACAATAAATGTTACAGATAAGGCTACTTTAAAGTTTTATTTGTTCTTTAACTTTTATTAATACAATGTAAATTGATTAGTTTGTACAAATAAAAGAAAAGAACTAGTAAACTTACTTATTTGAATTGGTTTTGCTTTAAAAATTTAGTTAGGGTCTGTTTCGAAAAGATTAAGAAAATAAAAAAAAATTAAAACTTTGTTCTTTATTTGTTTAAGTTTAGTTCAATGAATAATTTAATAATAATTTAAAAAAAAGATTTGTTGGTATTAGAAAACGTTTTACTTTTTTCACAACAATTTTTTAAATAGTAATAATAATTATTTTTAACAACAAACCAAGTTTATAAAAAACCCATTATCATTACACCATATTTAAACATAATTTTTGTTATTTTAATTAGTTGATTTTGTATATTTATACAGTGACTGTTTTAAAACCAAGCGTTCTAAATAATTCCTGTAATAACAATTTTATAATAAAATCCAAAGCATGTCAATTTTATTTTCTAAGAGAACAACCGATGCCATAAAAATAAAAGCTGTCATTGATATTTTATGGTTGTTGCACTCCTACGTTTAGAAGATCTCTTCTAATTTTTTAAATATAATTATGGTTTAATTCATAAAGGTATTGCCAAAACAGAAAGTATACTGTTTTAGCAACATTTTAATTATGTAATGTAAGAAATTAAATAAAATAAATAAAGAAATTATTTAAGTGAGTGTTCACCTTCGATTTTTTAAGATATTATAACCGCTGATTGATATTTGCAAAACGGTTTGCAAAATTTATGGTGTGATTTTACAAAAATAATATGATTCCAATAAACTGAGCAATTTCTCGTTTCAGGTATTCTTCTACAGCAGTGACATTTCGTGTGTCGGAGGAAAATTTGTAGTAAAACTTGCATAAATGATAGTTGAAGATAATTAAATTTTAGTGACTGTTGAAAATGATTCAACGATCTTTAAGTGAGACTACATTTCAAAAGCTTTCCGGTAGGGTTTGGTGAAACTAATAGTGAGGAAGAAAACCAGATTTTAGGAAAGAGGAGGATACCAACCAAAAAATAACGGATTTGTGCATGAATTATGACCGCACAGCAAATTTTGTCAATTATGATATCTACTGAATTGAAAGCATTTTTTGGACTGATGCTTTTGTGGGGTGTGTTCAAATCGCAACAACAAGATAATGATAGATTATTTGCAACCGACAGTACCGGACAATACATATTTCAAACAAACATAAGTAAGAAAAAGTTTCTGTTTGTATTATCAGCTTTACATTTTGACGATCATAGCACAAAGAATGTTCGAAAAGATGCTAGAGATATGCTTGCACCCATATCAAAAATTTTTAAAATCTTTAATCAGAAATGCAAGCAAAATTATACCTGTATTGAATACGCTGTTGTTGATAAAATGTTTGTGAAATTCTGCGGGTGTTAATGTAACTAGGAGCAATTGGTTTTTTCAGTGGAACTTCCAGATCAATGAAGTAAAAACGGCCTGACGCTTGTTGGCACATTGTATAAAAATAAACCTGAAATTCTTAACCAATTTCAGACAAAGAATACGCGCTCTGTTAATTTTTGTTTGTCTTATGTGGCAAAAAGAAACAAGATTGTTGTTTTGATTTTGTCAACGTACTACGACAAATCGTTTAACGAGAATAATAACAAACTTGAAGTTATAAAGTTCTGTAATAAATTACAGCATTGCTAATACTAGTGTTTTATTATAAATTTTGTAGGTTAGAAACTTCTGTAAGAAACAAAACTTGCTTTACCGAAAAAAATTGAAACTTATTGAAAATGCGATGATGATTGTCGGCAACATTTCCTTTTAAAAATCACACAATTCCAGTAGATACACTAAAAAATAAAAGCGCAATATACTTCTAGGTCTCCTACCAAAGAAAATGGTAATGCTAAAATGGACGAAGATACGCCAAAACCCAAAATTATTCTGTTTTACAACTCTATAATAAGTGCTCTAGCTTGTGTTAAGCAGATGTGTAGTATATAGTCTGTGTCCAAAAAAACTAATAGATCGCTATTGTTCATTTTTTTTCAATTATTAAAGATTATAAGAATAAATAACAGCATTATGTACAATGCCAAAAATAATTAAAACTCTTGTATGTATGGAAGAATCTCAGCATGTTGATAATGAAACCTCGTTTATGTGAAAGAGCTCGAATTTAATCTGTACGATCTGATATAAACACAATATAAATATAAACCTCAAACAGCTCAAGAGTTATTAGAAAGAAATGCTTGATTTGTCTGAAAAAAAATGGTTTGGTCACTACTCGACATTCTTATAAGAAATGATGAAGGAATGTCTGCATATTATTTTTAAGGTTATGTTGTCATAAAACCACTTTGAAATGATATGTACACGTTTGTATTGACTTCTTAGCATGCTATAATTTTTTTGAAATTTGTCTTCTCGATTTCATTAAGATATAACCGAAATATGGCAAATGGAGCTCATATTGCTTTCCCCTTTAGTAAATCAGTAAAAATTATTATTTTTAAAGTATCTTGCTTTTCTTTTAAAATATGGAATTTTTTTTTAAAAAAACGTCGCAGGTAGGATTCAAAGCTAAATTATATTTCTGAATATACTTTAAATTATAAATAAAATATCTAATAAACTTTTACTGTTAGAATTTTTTTTTATTTGACTAAATTTTTAGAAAGAATTATCTTTCTAAGAAACTAAAATTAATTTAAATAATTTACCCTAGTAGCACAAAATATATGTACGATATTCTAATGATCTTGGTACAATATTTAAAGTCAGCTAAATATTGCTTGGTGTAATAGATATATTCTTAATATTGTTCAGGTAAATATTTTAATACTAGATACTTATTGCAAGATTTAGAAAATGTATTCTAGATATTGTAAAACTAGATAAAAACAATGTTATAAAAATATGTACCAACAATATCGTTCACATGTTCTAAAATTTTTTTAAAGTTTGTCTGATAAAATATATGTATATTATAATTATGTATAGACCTAATATTTATGTTGAATCAGTATCTAACATTTTTATGTTTATTTTTAAACGTACTTTTAAATTAACGTATTTATAGATTAAACGTTTCCTTTAAATTTTTGTTAAAAATCCTAACACGATGTTCTCACGATTAGATGTGCTTATCTTAAAAATTATTTTTATAAGCGCATATTTTTTTTATTTTAATAAAATGTTATCCAAAATTATATATAAGGAGAATATCAAATCGAGACATCTGAGTTTGAATTGAATTCAAAAATCAATTGCGTTATAACTAAAAATATAGTAAATTTACAATAATAAACTACATTTGCTGCAAAGAAATTTTAAACAAGGTAATTTTATTCTGCTGTGAATTTACTATTAGCATTCTATTAGGTATTTATGATTTTAGAGGTAATCTTTTCCAATTTTTTGTGGCATTCTAAACGGGCTTACACAAAGTATCTTTTAGAAAATTTCGTAAAATTCTTTGCAACATTGAAAAAGTATATTATTTACCTGCTTTTGGGTACTGAGGTCAAAAATAGTTATATGGAACTTGAACAAGAATAAAGAAAGTTTTCTTTACCAATATGCATTTGGATTTCGTGTTTGTAGCTCTATAATTTATTTGAACATCGTCCTTATTTTTTGAATAACAATCCCAATTAATTGCTTTGGTGCACTTTTAAAGCTAATTATGTTTGAAGTTTTTTTCTAATTTTATTAATTCATACTAATCTGTAAAAAAACATTACAACAACATATAGTAGATGTTCTACTAAAGTGAATAATTAATTAATAGAAATAATAATTCTGTTGAAGTTTCTGTAAACTATATTTAAATAAAAAAATATATGTCTTCATAAAGTTTCTTTATTGAAAAATTGGAACTGAAACCATTTGCAGGTATATTTCATGTCAATTGAACTAACTTTAATATATTTTAATGCATTTTATAATTATTATTATAAAATACAGATTTTTTAATACAACTTGGTGGAGTAAATCTTAATTGTGTGATTTTTTTTTCAGATGTAAGTAATTTTAAGATACACTTTTTTTGTGTACTTATTTTTTAAAGATGTTTAAATTGTATACAAATTTTATGTTTATAGTTTATTGATCATTTCTAATTTTATTTTGTAAGTGTCATTTTTATAAATAAATGTATTTTTACAGATTATCTGCAGTGTTTCAATACGGTTTAATAAAAACTGTACAATGAGTAGCAAAAAAAACAGATTAAATATCATTTGGAAACATACACACATGTAGTGCGTATATCTTTTACAAATATCTCACAAATAATAGTAAGATACATCTAGAACAGATTGAAAAGTAATGTTTCCCATATATTGAAAACAAATATTGAGACGACATTTACATCTAATGTCTCCCATATATTAAAAACATATGTGTAGAAGATATGCATAACTGATATTTAGGAAATATTTATTTTATATAAACTATTGATATAATGGCAAATATAAAAACGTGTGACATTTAAATATTTACCAGATGTTATTAACTAATATTTTACGTATATTTTGTGCTACTAGGGTACATGCGTACAAAATTATATAAGAAAAGCTGTTAACACGGCGGATGCACCCACTTCTGGTTTCTTTATTAAACCCATCTTTTGATAGGACCGAGAGAATATAAAAATCCAGCTTCGTACCAACTTTCAAGTTACTGGGATTTTTGGTTTGAGAGTTATCGTGGGTACATTGTTACGCACACAGAGACACAGACACATTCAGTACTCAAATTTTTTGAGTCAAAAATACATTTATCTAATTCAGAAGACCTTGAAATGTATAATTCTGCAAAAAAAATTGGCGAAACAAAGATTGCGACTACTATAAGTAAAAAAAGAACACAACAGTAAAAGCTCATCAAGACGTCAGCAATTGACTTATAACGAGCAAAAGACATGAAAATTTTTCAAGTACTGTAGGTTACGTCCTCCTTTTATATTTAATTAATGAATTGGTTAAGAACACTCTTTACTAGGAGGGGCAAATTAAACCACTTCAGATTTTTTATATGGCGACGTTTCGTGCAATCATGCGTGCACTTTTTTAGGCAACTGAAATATATTGTACGTAAGCTACACATTTCTTATTACATAATAAATAATACGTTTTAGGTACAAAACAAGAAACTTACACAAAAAGGTTTGAGTGGAAACGTATTATTTATTATGTAATAAGAAATGTGTAGCTTACGTACAATATATTTCAGTGGCCTGAAGAAGTGCACGCATGAAACGTCGCCATATAAAAAATTTAAAGTGGTTTAATTTGCCCCTCCTAGTGAAGAGTGTTCTTAACCAATTCATTAATTAAATATAAAAGGAGGACGTAAGCTACAGTACTTGAAAAATTTTCATGTCTTTTGCTCGTTACAAGTCAATTACTGACGTCTTGATGAGGTTTTACTGTTGTGTTCTTTTTTTACTTATACCAAATGTTTTTTAACAATTACTGTTATTTTTGCTTTAACTTTTCGTAAGCTGTTTTGGATTCAATATATTGGTTATACTTTAAATTAATTAAAAGTTTTAATATTTCCTAACGTATTTTTATAAATTTTGTTTAGTTATCATTACCAAACATTTTTTCAATTGTTACGCATTCAAATTAGCGTACATATTTGGCGGTCATCGGTTTTCAAAAATAAAATTTGATATCGTTTAAGAACTGCAAAACTCGTTCGAAGGCCGTCTTTTACCGTGATACCTCGCGTAATCATTACTTTGATTGACCTCCGTAGTTACGGTCATTTTTGCGACTCAGCTTATTTTTATAACATGAGGGGCGAGTAATTTCATCAAAGGGGTAAGAGTAATCTATTTCTATTAATTAATTATTTCTCTTTGCTATTGTTTGTAATTGTTAATCGTATCGTAGGTGTACTTAGAGGTTTGACCTTAACAATGGCGGATGCACGTGTCAATTAACGAAAAATTAATGTTAGTAACATCTTGAGCGAAAGTCACCATCCCGCGTGAAGGAAGCAAATCATATGAACCACCCTTCAATCGACAAATGGCCACATGTTGCATCCAGTACCCAGATAAGTACCAAATAATTCAAGCTACTATAAAAATAAAACAAAAGCATTACCTTCCTCGTTAATTAATTAATACCATCGTAGTATGAATTCTATCATACTTGTATGTAATAGTGGTTTTTTGTGTCTATTACAATTATTATACTAACTGTGTTACATTGTATTACAATTTCTTTTTTTCTGAGTTTTACCTAACCCCCGTCACCAAGAACTTAGTAGCGGGATCACTTCCTGCCCGTAAAATATACCCTGAGATTGTTCAACACCTTTATCATTATTATTGTTTTTTTTTTCAATAATTTTTATATACTCCAGGGTGAGACGCGCCAACCAAACTAATCAGAAATTTAAGTGCTCACCCAAATTGGGAGGATATAAACTGGCACCCAACTTTAAGGGCCTTTGTACTCATAATTTTATGCATTTTAAAATTGACGTGATTTACTAAGTTTCCATAATGTGTTGATAGTGTGTAATGATTAAGTAATCTTTAACTTGTTGAGCAGTTGTTATGGAAGTTTTGTTATTTAATACGTCACATTTTGTATTTTCTAATATGTAATTGCTTATTTTATAGTATATTTTGTAATTCATATTTTATTGTAATTGGAATTAGCAAGGAAGGACGCGGAATGTAATGACAGAGCATGTGCCTCCGAATTACATTGAATTTGTTAATTTTTGATTTTTGTTTATACTTTTTTTAAGGCTTGACACTTAATTATGATATAATCTTTTCTAAAGATAAAATTTGAAATTTCTTTGTTACTGATGGTAATGCAATCATGTGTTTATTTGTTTGTTTCAAACGAAATATATTTTTTTAAATGTAAGTAGTAGTGACTGGAAGGGTGATGTTATGCAAATGCACTCCAGTAATGAGCCAATTATATTTTTTTTCTCGTCTATGTACGCTAAAAACATTTTTTTATTTTTAATTTTGGTCGGAATATTTCTTGTATTATAGTTTGGCTTCAGTGTAGCCGTGCATTCAGAGACGTTTCTCTGGTGCTAATAGGGGCGAGTTCTTTATTATGTTGAACTCGATTGCAACAGACCAGGTCTGTTTAGTAATTTTTTTTAGTTTCGGGACGAATTATTTAAATTTTTTTTTTGGTCATTACAACTTCCAATCACTATGAAATTGGTTACGCACGTGCATATACTATTTAAGCGACGCCCTTGTACACCCCTTTGCTATTGTTTATGACATTGTTATTTTTCTTAATTGAAAAAAAAAATCCTGGTTGTAGTTATCATACTGTGGAGACTGGTGTTTGAGTTCTTCTTGATTTTTTTTCTCTTTACTTAGTTATACTCCTGGTTTATGACTTTCGTTTGGTATTGATTTAGTCGATTTTTTTTTTCTGCTATTTTAGATATTTTCGAAATATTTTGATAACTTATTAGTAATTGGTTGTGGTTGTTAGTCACCATGTCTAAGCTACGTTACGAAATTAATCGTCTGGGAAAAGACGAACTTCGCTATTTGTTGACATGTAAAGGAAGCTCTCCTACTGAAGAGCTTTCAGTGGACGAACTTCGTGCAAAGTTACGTGCGTTGCGCGCGATGGAGCGACAAATGGGCGAAGCTATTGCCGAAATCAAATATCCCTACTCATGTGCAGATGACGTATTAGCGCTCGAACGAGTAATGGATGAACTTACAAATCTTTTACCTGTGGCTACTCCAGCATCCAAGGATGGTAAGAAGTTTGATTCAAAACTGGCATATGCGTTCGAACGATTCCGAAACCTAATGGCTCGCTCTTCCGAAGAAAAGAAGCAAAAAGTTGAAATTGCTGAAAAATTAGGAGCGCTTCGTGCCACTTGGATGCAAAAGCGCAAAACGATCGTAAGAGCCCAATCTACGCCGCTGGCTATGGATTTGTCCATGTTCAATATAGCGTCGGACTCAGGAACTGACTCAGACGAGAGAGAAGAGGAAAAGGGCGAAGCGATTTCTACGTCATTCGCTAATTTAAAGGGTCCATCAGGAACCCCTACTATTGTTGTTCGAGATAAGCGACCATTATCCCCGGAACGGTGGGGACTGCGTTACTCGGGTGACGGTCGAGGTCTTTCGCTTAATTCATTTCTAGAACGAGTAGACGATCGGAGATCATCGGAGAAGATCAACGACACTGAGTTGCTGGCCAAAGCTATTGATTTGTTTGATGGACCGGCGCGATTGTGGTATCGACAGGCTAGGATATCTGCCGCTTTTGATAGTTGGACCGCTGTTGTGCGGGAGCTTAAGCGAGAGTTCCTAAAACCTTGCTACGACGAAGAATTGTATCGCGAAATTCTACTTCGCAAACAGCAACCACACGAAACCGTGGGAATGTTCATCGCGATAATGTGTTCGTATTTCCATCGAATATCGACCCGAATACCGGAGACTCACCAAATCCCGGTGATTATGCGGAATATGGCACCGTTTTACCAGTTCTATCTGGTAGGGAAATCCTTTCAGACTATTGCTGAACTTAGTGCGTTTACTTAAGGACTGAAGGAAGTAAAGGACCGAGTAGATTCCTATACCGTGCCAACCGGTCCCACCAAATTGGATATGATGGAACCGGATTTAGTTTTTCCTTCGTTGTCTACAGGAACCAAGCCCAAGCACGGACGATCTACAATTTTGCACGCTCCTTTTACTCCACCGCATAGCTCAACAAGATGAAATGCGACATGCGAAATGCAGCCCGTAGCCGGCATACAAGAGCCGTCAGCGACCGTACAGCGACGACCGATTCGATGTTATAGGTGTAATCTGGACGGATATATTTCCTCAAACTGTCCGCGCTGCCGAGCGCATAGAAAACGTAGCAGGCGCTCCGGATCTTTAAACCATCCGAATAACACGACGCCTATCGATGTCCAAACTGCGCTTTCGGGAAACGACAGAAACGGTTCCGAACCGGTCTCAACGGAACCGCGAACCAATGTTCAGGGACCCCAGATCATTCTGATACTGCAAATTTTGATGTTTTACCAAATTTGACCTCAACACGCCATGAAGTGTTGACCTTGAGACAATGTCTGGAATCACCGGCAAAATATTTGAAACTAAACGACCAATCTGTTAACACTCTCCGTTATTTATTAGATACAGTTCCTGGAGATAGACGACCGTATTTGCAAATCAGCATCTTTGGGAAACCATTCTTAGGGTTGTTGGATTCTGGCGCCACTGTCACGGTTTTTGGTGGATCTGGTTGGGTTGCTCTTCAAGCTTTAGGTATTAAATTGCGTAATGGTCCGCTTCGTTGTCAAGTAGCTAATGGTGCTACTGTAGAGTGTTTAGGTGTAGCGGAAATACCTATAGTTTTACAAGAACGTAGTTGCCTTGTGTCCGCTTTAGTTGTACCGAGTATAACTCAGTTTTTGATTTTGGGAGTCGATTTCTGGAAAAGAATAGGGTTAGTGCCTGATGTAAGCCAAAATGTGTGGCATTTTTCCGAACCGATCTCCTCTGTAACTACCATTCAGGAAGAAGCTGAACTGACGGACGACCAGAAAATTAAATTATACCATTTTGTTGAAACTTCCTTGAAGAATAAAGGACCTAGTGGCAGCCTTAACGTTCAACATCAAATTCGATTAATTCCTGGAACTGAGCCCGTAAAGCAACGAGCTTATCGTGTATCGCCTTATCGGCAACAACTCATCAATGAAGAGTTGGATAAAATGTTAGCAGCAGGAATCGTGGAAAGAAACAATTCTCCTTGGTCATCCCCTGTTTGTCTTATACCGAAAAAGGACGGAAGTAAGCGCTTTTGCGTAGATTATCGCAAGTTAAACGCCGTCACGATAAAAGACAGTTATCCACTTCCATTGATTGACGCCATACTTGATAATTTAGGAAACACAAACTACTTATCTACACTGGACATTAAAAGTGCTTATTGGCAGGTTCCAATGTCTTCTGAATCAAAACCACTCACTGCTTTTGCTGTGCAGGGGCGAGGATTATTTCAATTTGATTTTATGCCGTTTGGTTTGTCAAACGCGCCCGCTACGTGGCAGCGCATTATTGACAAGGTGTTAGGTGAGGATCTTCAACCTTACGTTTGGGTTTATTTGGATGACATTGTTGTAGCTGTCCCATCTTTTGAACAACATCTTCGCTTGTTGCAGGAGGTGGTTGATCGTTTACATGGTGCTGGGTTAACAATCTCGTTAGAGAAATGTCGTTTTTGTCGTCACGAATTGAAGTACCTAGGTTTTGTTATTGACCGAGAAGGACTTCGTACCGATCCTGACAAGGTTCAAGCTATATTGAATATTCCTACTCCCAAAAACGCTCAGGAAATTCGATCTTTCTTAGGTGTCGTGTCTTGGTATCGACGTTTTATCCCGGATTGTTCCACCTTAATTGAGCCATTGACCGCACTAACAAAAAAGTCCAGTTCTTTTCTGTGGACTGCTGAATGTGAGGAAGCATTTAAGCTTATTAAGGAATGTTTGGTTACTCCACCCATTTTGTCCAGACCTGATTTTTCACTACTTTTTTCGCTTCAAACTGACGCATCAGCGTTCGGACTGGGAGCCGTTCTTTCACAAACTGTCAGCGGCCAAGAGAGAGTTGTTTGTTATGTGTCGCGTTCGTTGACGTCCACCAAACGAAAGTATTCTGCCACTGAGAGAGAGTGTTTAGCGGTTATTTGGGCGGTTGAAAAATTGAGATATTATCTGGAAGGTCGTCACTTTACCGTGATTACAGACCATCATAGTCTCGTTTGGCTTCATAAGCTTAAGGATCCACAGGGACGTTTAGCTAGGTGGGCTTTGCGGTTACAACCATATAACTTTTCTAGTATACACCGAAAAGGAAAGGACCATGTTGTACCGGACTTGTTATCTAGATCTGTCCCTGTCTTAGATTTATTTCGCTCATGTACGTTATTTTCGGTAGAACCTTATGAGGGTACGGATATCTGGTATAAGAAATTGGTTAGCCGTGTGGTATCACATCCAGAGAAATATCCTCTGTTGCGAATTGAACACGAACGTTTATATAAACGTTTACGTGGTTGTGTTGACTTGGACGTAGAGTGTTGGAGGGAAATTCCTCCAAAGGAAGAGAGACGCCAGATTCTCCAAGAGTGTCATGATTCATTGTTGGCAGGACATATGGGGGTAGAGAAAACGCATGCAAGGATTCTGCAGCATTATTGGTGGCCAAAACTAAGAACCGATGTTAAAAAACATGTATCGTCATGTGTTGTGTGCCACGCCGTTAAAAGCGAGAACCAAAAACCTTGTGGAATGCTCGCTACTCCTGAATTGCCAGAGACACCCTGGAAGAAGATAGCAGTTGACTTGTTTGGACCGTTACCGCGTAGTAGTAATGGATTTACACACATTTTTGCTGTATCCGATGTGTTCACAAAATATTGTAAGTTAATTCCACTTAGAACGGCTACAGCGGTTGCAGTATGTAAAGCGTTAGAGGAGAAGATTTTTCTCACTTATGGAGTTCCCGAAACAATTCAAATGGACAACGGAGTACAATTTCGTAGTACGGAAATGAGTAAGTTGTTAAAGGAGTATGGTTGCTTAGCACGGTTTAATCCGCTTTATCATCCGCAAGCTAATCAATGCGAGAGAGTAAACCGAAACTTAAAAACTACCTTACAAGCCACCATACTAGCAAAACAAGAACCAGGACATCGATGTTGGGATCGATATTTGCCTCAAGTCGAATGTGCGCTCAACAGTGCTAAGCACGAAGTGACAAAACACTCACCGTTTTTCTTGAATTTTGGACGGGAGATAATTCTTCACGGGAGTAAGCATCGTAAACTACCTCCGGAAAGTGTAAACAGTGATATGCAGGACACCGCAGTAAAACTCCAGCGCGTCTTTACAAAGGTGGTTCAACGTATGAAGGCCTCGGCCATTAAAGGGAAACGTTATTATGATCTTCGTCGTCGTCCTCGTACTTACGAAGTCGGAGATATGGTGTGGAAACGTAATTTTACCCTATCCAACGCACGTACCTATTATTCTGCTAAGTTGGCCCCTAAGTTTGTAGGTTCATATAGGGTCACAAAGAAGTTGAATTCCTGGATGTATGAACTGACAGACGATCACGGAACGTCTATCGGTAACTGGCACGTTAAAGATCTTAAGCCAGCACCTCCAATGCGAGATAACTCGGAACCTAAAGAACAAGTTACAGGGTTGGATCCACTCGCATTCAACCGGATGCCTTCTCAGTTCACACCCTGGAATGCCACCGATTATAACGTGTTACGGTCTAGCTATAGTTAGATAGAATTTTGGGATGTTTTCGCCTGGTCCCTAAGCCCGATTTCGTTAACATCTGGACTGACATCCTTACTTAGGGTGGCGCTGTGTTGTAATAGAGTCTTAGATACTGGAGCTGACTAGCCGAAGGTTCTTTTTTTTTCTTTTTTTTGGTCTGCGAAATCTAATTCCATTTGAGCGAAAACATTCCATGTCTTCTAACTATGTGCTTTCCAATTTTTTTTTCTTCCAAATTTGAATTTTGACTCGATGTTGACTCGAAGCGGTATGCTGAAACTATTCGTCGGCTGGCCGTGTTTAAGCTTGTGCCGCACTTGCGTTTCTGACTTGTCGTTCTATCGCGGGGAATACGTTTCGGTCGTCGATTTGGGAATGTATACTTTCTTCTTGGATGTGACTTTCAAGATTTCGTTTGTTTTATCGTTCGGTTTATTACCTGTTCTAGTTGTATTAGTGCTTCTGCCACGTCGCTTCTCGCGGATTTTTCAACAGTCACAGGAAACGGTTGAGTGGTACAATTGACGGATTTCTTATACCCGATTTAACATTTTATTGTTTTTTTTGTGTTTTTTTTTTGTTGTTAGATGGATTATATTGCTACGGAGATAGTAACATACTTAGCTAGTTGTTTGACAGTAAGTTTTTTTTTTGGCGAGGAAGTGAAATGCTTCAAAAAGGTCTTGTTTCAGTTTTTTTATTATTTTTTTTCCAAAACTATTCATCTTTGATGGTATCCACGACGCGTCGTTTCTTTTCTAACTTTTCTGTTGTGATTGGTCGTAGTTTTTTTTGGTATCGTGTTTAGAGAAGTGCTGAGGTATTAACGCTTTGCGGATTCATTCTCGGAAGACCTTCTCTTCGCTTTTGCGGATTTATTGATTTGAGAAATTCTTATGATCATTACCCATGTTTTTTTTCTTTTATTTTCCCTCCTCTTACTCTTTAGATTTCTTAGTTATTATGCGAGGCGGTTTCTTTTTGCAAACCTCTTTTAAAGGAGGGGCACTGTTACGCATTCAAATTAGCGTACATATTTGGCGGTCATCGGTTTTCAAAAATAAAATTTGATATCGTTTAAGAACTGCAAAACTCGTTCGAAGGCCGTCTTTTACCGTGATACCTCGCGTAATCATTACTTTGATTGACCTCCGTGGTTACGGTCATTTTTGCGACTCAGCTTATTTTTATAACATGAGGGGCGAGTAATTTCATCAAAGGGGTAAGAGTCATCCATTTCTATTAATTAATTATTTCTCTTTGCTATTGTTTGTAATTGTTAATCGTATCGTAGGTGTACTTAGAGGTTTGACCTTAACAATGGCGGATGCACGTGTCAATTAACGAAAAATTAATGTTAGTAACATCTTGAGCGAAAGTCACCATCCCGCGTGAAGGAAGCAAATCATATGAACCACCCTTCAATCGACAAATGGCCACATGTTGCATCCAGTACCCAGATAAGTACCAAATAATTCAAGCTACTATAAAAATAAAACAAAAGCATTACCTTCCTCGTTAATTAATTAATACCATCGTAGTATGAATTCTATCATACTTGTATGTAATAGTGGTTTTTTGTGTCTATTACAATTATTATACTAACTGTGTTACATTGTATTACAATTTCTTTTTTTTCTGAGTTTTACCTAACCCCCGTCACCAAGAACTTAGTAGCGGGATCACTTCCTGCCCGTAAAATATACCCTGAGATTGTTCAACACCTTTATCATTATTATTGTTTTTTTTTTTCAATAATTTTTATATACTCCAGGGTGAGACGCGCCAACCAAACTAATCAGAAATTTAAGTGCTCGCCCAAATTGGGAGGATATACAATATTTATAAGAATAAATTAATTTTTAAACGCAAATTTGCAGGTTGATCAGAAATAAATCGTTTCTGCATTAAAGTTTTAAGTAATTTCTGAGATTTCAAAAAAGATAAGAAATTTGTAATACTGCACCACCAGAGAGGTGAATGCAATCTTAACATAATGCTTATCATTCACCCGGTGTTCTTAAGTATTTACTTATGGCGTTGTTGTCACAAAAAAAAACCCAAGATTAATTATGCTTTTACTTAGTTTGTGTATCGTTGTGTAACATTGCATTTGCAAATTCTATAACATTTCATTTAGTAGTTTTTCTTAAAAATAAATAATAAAAATATTTTTGAAATTAATGGTAAAACTTATTGTTATTTTTGTTATTGCTATTGCTATTGTTGTTGCGGTTGCTGTTACTGTTGCTGTTAATGCGGCTGTTTCGGTTGCTGTTGCCGTAACTGTGGCAATTGCTATTCTTATGATTATTTATAAATTTAATTTGTATGTCTGTCTTATATCATACGTAATTCAAATTTACACTTGAAAAGTATATGTCAAACTTTAAAATTAAAAAAAGATGCATAACAAACCTATTGCGTTTTCTCTTTTGTTATTTAAAATATACTAATATTTCGTTTTTTATTGTTTACTTTTTTATTTGGTATGAAGATTCTTATAACACCAAAAGTAAGTTCCTGTCACTAGTTCAATTGAAGTTCTAATCATTTTGTTTTTTGCTTGTTGGGTATGTTTCTGTTTTCAGTTAATTATACATTTTATTATTTATTCAGGTTTAACAGTCAAAAACTACCTGGTTGAAAAAAAACGATAAAAAAATGTAATGTAATGTAATGTAATTTTATTTCCGCTACAAGTTTTTTGATTAAAAAAATTTAATTACACTGTTTTATTACTTAATAATTAAACTGTTTTAATGTTTTGCTTAAAATACGCTTATAAATGTAAATAAAACGTACAGTAAACAAACGCTGATATTTAAATGTATTTAAAATCGGTACTAGTTATGCCAATGCAACCTTTGATTATGCAAGTGTAGTATATTGTATTATGTTACTAATAATGTTATGTTAAGAGTTATAAAACAATAAGAGTTCTAATTCTCTTGCATTAAAAACTATTTTTATCAATATATATAACAATATGTTTTTTTTACATTTGTTTCAAGGTGTTTATAGCAACTAACTAAAAACTGTCAGGCACTCATTATTTAGACTATATCGAGAATCATTAAGAAAGTTTCAATAGAACTAAACTCATCTGAATGCAGTTACCTAAGAATTTAACGACTATGTAAATGACATGCCTTTAAGATAAAAAGAACCCAACCTCTTCTGGCGGATGTAATTAAAACACTAAGTTTCCCGTTATGTGTAAATAACTCAATCAACAAGTTGAATTGCTTTTTTGCTTACTATTCAAGTAAAAATCGCACATCTTAAAATAGTTTAATTGCTGCTGCGAATTCTAATAATTTTTCAAACCACATTTTTATGTCCATAGTATCTTTTACAAACTTGTAATATATTACATATAGCGTACAAATACTTTTACATCTGCAATAATTTAGTATAAACGATGTATATCAGTTTGATTGTAATTTTTTTTCTATAGATGACTTGAAAGTTTAACGTAAATGAAAACACAAAGGATGCCAACCTATCTTATATTATTAACACTTTAACAAACTTATAACAAGTTTTATTCATCTTTGATCTATTCTAAAGTTTTAATTCTTTGATATTGGTTAATTAATTTTTTTACAAAATAACTTTTTAATTAACAGGTACAGTACTTACATAAAATCAATATTTAATGTATAAACAAAAAACATTAAATTAATTAACTGATACAAACAGTTGTTCAATTTAATTAAACCGTTAAAAAACACTTAAATTATAAAATAACTAAAAGTTACAAAGTATATGTAGAAAACTCAACAATGCAAAAAGCAATTCAAGATCAGTAAAATATTTTTTCATTTAAACGTATAAAAATATTCAAATTATGTTCTGGTCACTTTGTAATAAACATTAACATAGTATAATAATATTTTTATACTATTAACAACAAGGTTTTCATCAAAAACTGTAATTTATTAAAAGTATCTAACTTTTATCGTATAAATAAACTAAATTAATAGAAAACTTGGGTTAAAAATAATTCCCTCGCGTTTCTTAATTTCAAAACTTTAGTAATTGATTACATTGTTATTACTGGTAATTACGAAATACAAAGAAAAATTTTTATTTTGTTAAATACAATTTAGGATTTTTCTTTTTAAAGTGTTTTTAGATGTTTTTTTAAATAATTTATCTTAATTTGCGTTGGAAGTGATTTTCTGTCTAATTTTAATAACAATAAATTTTAAAATTGTTTTTGTTGATAAGTACATTAAATATTTATTTAATAGTTATGTTATAGTTGTGTTTAATTATATTATTTATCTAAATAGTAAAAATGTATAAAATATGTTTGCAAAACAATAATGCTTTAGCAGTTTAAGGTTTGTAATTTTCTATGTAATGCAATAACGCAGAGATTTATTTTAGAGATTTATCTAAGTGACGTTTAACTTTTGTTTACATATTATCAGATAGTTAACGGATGCAAATTTATAATTAATTTATAAGTATTACACTGGCCAACAGAGATTTTTTTACTTTCTTATATGTGCACTATATGTAGTTTTTTATTGTAATTCTAAATTTTTGAAAATAGTCAGGTTTTTAAAAAATGTTTTGTTTTAATATTTAAACACAAAATAGCTGCTGATTATTATTATGCAAACAGACATAAGCAACAAGTTCTAAATTTGTCTTCTTCTTCTTGTGTTTATGTTAAGCTATAAACTGTTATTACAGTTCATATTCTTACGAAGTTATCTTTACACTGTTTTGGCAATCGTTTTTCTGATAGTTTTTCATCTTTTGCAATATTTGCTAATTTTTCGTTTATTATGTTTACGTGTTAGTTGTATTTACCTTTCCTTTGCCGAGACCATCAGACAACATCTTGTACTGTGCATGTTTATCCGATTGCATTCTTTTGTATTGTATCTCTTAGTATATTATCTATGATAGATCGTAATATTTTTATTTCTGTTGTTCTCAGAATTCTCTTTGTTCCTGCGGCATCTGCTCTTGCTTTGTCTGAATACGTTAAAAACGGTCTTACATACATTTTATACAGGTTGTACCTAATTAACAGTTTATTATTTTAAAAGGTGAAATTAGAGCATAAATACAAACAAAAATGTGAGAATTAAAGTTCCATTAAAACTTTTAAAGAAATCAACATTTCTAGCAAAATAAATCGTAGATTACTAACGTGTTGCATTAAATAGTCTCATAAGGTTGTTGACACCTTGAATAAAGCAAATCTCTTTTCGGTGATTTGGTAATGAATAAATTACTGTGATTAAATTAATTTGTTATTCTAGAAAACTGACATTTTTTTCAAATACACTCAAAAAACTCTGTAAACCAAACTAAATAATTATTATTTCTGCAATAGTTTGACGCTAAAGTCACAGTCTAAAGCTATTTCTTACTGCAATCACTCACAAAATTGACGCTGCAATTCAAAATAAATGTGGGTTAACTGTTTGACATTTTTCAAAATGCGGTGTAGGACATGTGAATTTTCCAAATTATTTTGTTAGTAAAATTTTGAATAAAACTGCACACATATAGGAGAAAGCAAATGTTAAAGTTTTAATTTTATTGAAAAGATTTATGCTTTCACTCATTTTTCCGTCGCTGTTACATGACTTTAGCATTTTTTTTTTCACACACGACAAATTAAAGTTTATTAAAAGCAACTTACGCAAATCACATAGTTTTAACTGAAGAAATCAATACAGAAATAAAGCAATTTATCAAACTGAGTTCTAACGAAACTGAATTTTGAATGTATACTTCTTACATTGCAATTTCTTTTGTTTATTTAGCTAAAGTCTTGTTTTGCTTACAACCGCGTATAAACACAAGATCTATTTTGTTAAGTCAGCGTCAGCAACATGAAGAAATAAGGATTGGCATCTGCCGTAATTATTTTATTAACGATTTATTTTGTAAATAATAGAAAATGAAGAAAACAATAATCAAACATCAACACATTTTTAAATACAGATTTTACATTTAATTTCTATTTAACCAAATAAACGACGCCGGCTTAATGCACTGTCTACGTAAAATATCTTTATCTTTCTAACGCGTACTAAACCAATTTCCTGTTTTTCTGGATCTAACTAAATCAACGAATTAATAGATAGATGCGTATGTGTGTATTTAAAACCCTAGAAATATGTAATTTATCTCAAATTAAGTCAATCGATGATAGTAATACTAAACACAAGAATTTTGTTTTGCGTGTGTGTGAAAAAAATAAACTTGCAAGACACAACTTCTAACAACAATATAATAAATTCAAACAAGAGAAGATAGACGTTAAAATCAACAGAGAAAGAGGTAGACTAATAACAATTATCGATTTGTCGATTAATATAGTAATATCACAGTTACAATATTAATGTAATCCCTTTCGTTCAGGCAACACACCGTATAACTACTTATATTCGATTGTTAACTAACGTTATAAGTGATTGATTTTAATTCAAATATAAGTATTACTCGATCAAACTACTTCGTCTAATATGCAGTCGCAGAATAGGTGGACAATAATAATAATTAATCGCAAAAAAGTAAAATTTAAGCACAGAAACTGAGCCAACCGACAATTCTTTGTAAACAGTAGCAACTTTTAGTACTATCCTTTTTTTATTTAAGAACGAAAATATACCTGATAAATAAACTTATATACAACCGTTAATGTTATTTTGGCTTTGACTATGAATATGTTGCAATGATTGAAGAAACTTAACGGATGCCACGTCAACGTATTCAGCAACAGAACATAAGGTTACAAAAGATATAAAGTTTGAGACTGAAAGTAAATTTAAGTCAGTATGATCTACGTTATAACTACATAAAATAACTTAATAATAAAAAAATGGCGAAACGGTCGTCCAGTGGTTCACTCTGGTGGCATTTTTACATTTGCATTGACACTGTTACTTTACAATGCCTATACGCGGTTTATTCAAAACTTATTTAAATTACGCGAGATAAAATCAGTTTTCAACGTTCTATCTCTATAGTCATTTACATACGATTATTCATACATAGTAAGTTTATACTATGAGATGGCTCTGCCATCGTATTTCACTTATCTTAAATTAACGAAGTAATACAATACCGATATTTAAGAAACAGGTGTTAGTCTTTTCTCGTTTTATTTGATTACATAAAACAACGAGGACGCCATAGGTTGCATATCCTGAAAACCACCGGGTACAAAAACATTATGGCAAACTACGAAATTTGTTAAAAAAAGGTTAAAAGATAACGTGTCGATGACATTTTTGGAAATTTTTTTCTTACTTAGAACATTGCGTAATAAATTCAATTTGCCAAATTTGACTAATACCTGAATAACGTTTTCCCTGACACAATCGCTAAAAGCGTAATAAAAATCACTGTCGAGAAAAATTTAACAAAAAGAAGTACTAATTGTATCTTGTAAAATAACACTCAGATACACGAACGTTTACAACGGTAAAGATCGCAAGCTTTTCAAGAAATTTAGGTTGAATTTTTCAAAAGTATCTGTTCAAGAAATATAAAAGGACAAGCAAAGGTAAGAATTATTTAGATTTTGTTTCTTCATTCCTTTTTAATATTTTTTTGTAAATGTTTTTTGTTTGTAGATATATAAGCTCGTAAGTATAGTCTAAATGGTGACGTTCACTACAAATTAGAATTTTTTGAGGATTGGCAAATTGTACCCTCTGCAGCTAAGACATGTCGTATAGGTGAGGTAAATCAGCTTCAATTAGAAAAACACAAAATTAAAAGTAAAAAGTTTATAATATTCCAAACCTTTACTTTACTACTTTGAAAGACGACCACCATGATTATTATGATAGACTTTCTCAGTAACATTGTTTTCTAATTTTTTTAATAAAATAAATTTTTGAATTTTATAATGTTAATCATTTACTGAAAAACTAAGTATATTTGACTTAGCAATTGTATACTTGTTATGTATTGAATTTATCATACACTCTGTATGTAATATTGTAGTAAAGTCGGAGATGAAGGGGATAAAAAAAAGGAAAAATGTCGTCTCGATGCACGTGTTGCTTCTAATGGTGCTTTTAATTACAACTGTCCTTAAAATATAAAATTGGCGACGAGATCGGATACAAAATACAATAATTATGACCACGTTCGAAGAATTGGGGGAAAAATTAAACCAATTAACAGATTTAGTTTCCAGATTAGCAAATATACACGTGGAGCACACACAAATTCCATCCCAAGGTAATGCACGATTTCATTTCGATGAGTTCAAGATAAATTCAAGCGAATTCATTGAAGACTATTTCAATCGATTTAAGTTACAATTGGAGCTGTGTAACATTCCTACAATTAAATGGGCCTTTCATTTGCGTGTCGACATGGGTGCCGAGCTAAATTCCACCTTAAACAACTTATCGTATCCAACTCCAGTCGACGAGTTGAATTTCGAAACAATTAAAGCAAAGCTTGTGGAGCATCTTGTGAAATCAAAGAACAAATACAGCGAAGCTATTAATTTTCGTAAAATTTTTCAGAAGCCAGATAAACCTATTATTGAATTCATATCACGACTGAAAGCCGGAGCACGATACTGCCAGTTCAACACATTTTTGGACTATTTCTTAATTATTCAATTTATTCATGGAGTGCAAAGAGATGATATTCGCGACGAAACAGTTAGTCGTAAACCTGACGTGTTTGGAGATGTTATTAAAATAGCGTTAGAAATGGAAGCTACACGGGAAGCTGCAAGCTTAATGAAACCTAACTCCGTAAGTACAGAAATGCAATATAAGTTTTCGCATGAAAGTAGACCAAAAATTAAGAAACAGACAAATTTAAGACAAAAATCACGCTCACGCAGTAATGACCCATCTTCTAATAGACAGAGCACAAATTCCAATTTTTCTAATAAAAACTCTATTCCTGGAGCATGTAATTCTTGTGGTGGTACTCACTGGCGTTGTTATTGCAAATTCCGGCATGCACAGTGTCACATATGCAAACGTACAGGTCACATCGCTAAAGTTTGCAAAAGCGAAGAGTCCGAAAACAAGGCACAACCAAGTGTAAATGAAATTCAGTATTCTGAATCAAATTTCAGAATTTCTCCAAGTTTCTGTTAATTCTATAATTGAGTGTACTCCAAGAACAGTCATTAATATTCTTCTTAACAACAAACCAATTTGTATGGAATTAGATACAGGAGATGCATGTTCTATTATTAGTATTGATGTCCTAAAGAAGACAATTCCTAATGCAAAACTTCTCCCTACTACTCGTAAATTTTCCAGTTATACGAAAAATAGTTTTAAATGCCTAGGGTATGTTCAGGTTGATGTAACGTATAAAGCTCGAACCAAACTACTCAACCTCTACGTTGTTGATTTTTCAGCTGATAATATATTTGGCCGCGAATGGATCACTCATTTTACCGATCTTCTTTCCTTCCAAAAATTCTTTTCCACTAATAAATTGGAAAAAGTACAAACGTCAGCTGTTGAAAACAATATTTCAGTTCAACTAAGCAATCTCATGACGAAATATGATAATTTATTTAGTGACATAGCAGGTACACTTGAAGGACCTTCGGTTCAATTGCATCTTAAAACAGATGCTAAACCAATTTTTGCAAGAGCACGTCCCATTCCCTACTCTCTTCGAGATCTATATGCTCAAGAAATCGATAAAAAAATACAATACGGATTCTATTCTAAAGTTACTCACTCTGAATGGGCTTCTCCAACCCATAAAGTTATCAAAGGTGATAAATTAAGAATTATTGGTGACTACAAATCAACTCTCAATCCGCAATTGATCATTGATGAGCATCCCATTCATAAGATAGAAGTCATATCCAATAAACTACATAACGCAAAAGTCTTCTGTAGGTTAGACGTTACGGACGCTTTTATGAGTTTACCCTGTAACGAAAATTCTTGCGAAATGATGACATTAAACACCCCTACTCACGGACTTATCAGGCCTACAAGAGCGCAGTATGGAGTAGCTAGTATTCCTGCCATATGGCAACGTCGTCTTGAAGAAATACTTCATAGAGTACAAGGATCTGTTAATTTCTTCGACGATATTTTAGTTTTTGCTGATTCTTCTAAAAATCTACTCACCGTCCTTCAAGGATTGTTTGAGAAACTACTGAAATCCGGGTTGAAACTAAAACGTTCTAAGTGTGAATTTCTGTTGGATAGCGTAGAATTCCTTGGCTATAAAATTGACGGGTCTGGTCTACATAAACTAGACAAACATGTGAAAGCAATTGTTAAGGCTTCTAAACCAAGGAATCCTGATGAACTGCGAACCTTCCTTAGGAAAGTTACATACTATCATTCTTTCATTCCCAATTTATCTACTATTACATTTCCATTAAGGGAAATGCTGAAAGCAAACAGTTTCAATTGGACTAAAGAAAAAATTGAGTGGTTTGAACAATTAAAATCCGAATTGATTTCAGATAATGTGTTAACTCCGTACAATTCTCAACTGCCATTAATTTTAGCTGTAGATGCAAGTCCAGTCGCTTTAGGTGCAGTCCTTTCGCACATAATGCCTGATGGGAAGGAAAGACCGATTGCGTATGCTAGCAAATCTCTTACTTCAACAGAAAAGGCTTATCCTCAAATAGATAAAGAAGCCTTGAGTATTGTTTGGGGGGTGAAAAAGTTTTTCCAATATGTATACGGTCGTAAGTTTACAATCTTTACCGACAAGAAACCTGTGTCTCACATATTTGCTCCAAATGCTCTTCTTCTGCCTAACTTCAGATGAAATTGCTTCTGAAACTAGTAAAGATCCAAAATTGTCACAATTGTTAATTGCTATTCAAGACGGAAAAAATTTAGCTACGTTAGGGTATTCAGGAAGAGAGCTAGATTATTCTCAATCATGCAATTGCTTAATGCTCGGACACAGAATTGTCATTCCTTCTAAACTACAAAATAAACTACTTGAAGGGTTACACATGGCGCACATCGGTATCGTCAAAATGAAAAGTCTAGCCCGATCTGTTATCTACTGGCCCAATATCGATCGCGATATTGAACGATTAGCTAAAAATTGCAAAGCTTGTCTTAAGAATTCTAAAATGCCACCTAAAAATAACACTCATCATTGGGAATATCCTGACAAACCATGGAGCCGTATCCACATTGATTATGCCGGTCCGATTTGTGGAAAATACTTACTTATTGTTGTTGACGCTTATTCTAAATGGATGCAAGTTTCCATTACTTTATCCATGACTAGCGAAGAAACCTGCAAGTTGCTACATGATTTATTTTCCTTATATGGTGTATCAGACACTGTTGTATCGGACAACGGAACGTCTTTTACTTCAAATACCTTTAAAGAGTTTCTAAAGGCACAAGGTGTGAGATTTCACAAAAGTATTGCTCCATACCATGCTTCTACGAATGGTCAAGCAGAGCGCTACGTTCAAACTATGAAAAGAGCTCTATACAGCATGAGAGCTACAGCTAGTAATCTTCGAGAATGTATAAACCTTTTTCTCTAACAATATCACCGAGCTCCTCATCAAACTACCGGACAACCACCTTCACTGCTGTTCCTTGGCAGAACCATACAATCTCGAATCGACACTATCCGCCCAGACTTAAGACGTGAAACACTACAAAAAAATAATGACTTTATTAATCTTCGTCCATTTGCTGTGGGAGATCCAGTTATGTTTCGTATATACAACAAGTCATATCCATGGCAGTATGGTACCATTGTATCAAAATTTGGAAATCTTCATTATGAAGTCGAACATCAAGGCATTCGCCACAAGCGACACGTCGATCAACTGATATCTCGTGGTAAATTAAGAAACCCATCAACTCAGAAGATCCAAGCCCCTGAGCAAAGAAGACGAATAAAATACTACGAGTCCTCCTCTGCAACCACAACTCCGAAGACTCGAACAGTCCGATTTTTAGAAGAACCTAGAAGCTTAGCTGAAACTCAACCTCAAACAGAAGAACCCAAGATTACAAGCCCAGCTGAACTCGAAGTCAGAGCTTCTATGCCACCAGCCGACAAACCTCAAACCAGACGATCCACAAGAGACAGGAAGCCAAATGTAAAATTTTAAATTTTGGTAAATGTAAAATTTTAAATTTTAGTGAATGTAAAATTTTAAAATTGTTATTGTTTTTCAAATTGGTGTGGAGAATTGTTATGTATTGAATTTATCATACACTCTGTATATAATATTGTAGTAAAGTCGGAGATGAAGGGGATAAAAAAAAGGAAAATATATTATAAAAAGAATTCCACTGAGTAACAATACTGTACGAAGAAGGATCAACAAAATGACTTAGTGTGTAAAAACTATTTATGTTATTACTTAAAAACAACTTCAACAAATTCCCAAGAATTGTTACTTGTTAAATGTTTTTTTAAACTAATAGGATATATAAAACGTTATTTACTTAATTAGTAAGATTTTTAATGTAAAAGCTATACCCTTGACTAATATCATCTCCGTTGCTACTGACGGTGTTCCGGCAACGGCCAAAAGGAATTTTGTTTGGAAAATAATGACCACAATCGTTTACTACTTAACAAAAAATTACGTTGGTTATTCAATAGTGCATTTGGATTGTTTCTCTTAGTTCTTTGATTTAGTGTTGGAATTCCTGGAGAGTAAAGACAATGATTTGCGGCATAATTTAATTATCTCAAAAAATGACATTGCTTATACGATTGATTTGCCATACCGATGAATACATACTAATACAGGAGCAACTTATTAAATGATCAACAAATGAGGAACTCAAACCAGTCTTTAAGGATACGACAACTTACAAAAACAGATCCTAATTTTATATCCAGCTTTATGGGTTATTGTACAGAAGCTGTTGATTGCTTTTCCGTCTTTCCATTTGGTAGAACGTGGATTCAGTGTCGTGATTCAGTGAGCTTTATCACCAAGAAAAATTGGCTAGAAATTAGTACTCGTAGGGATTTGCTACTCACAAACATTGAACCGGACATAAATACACTCATAACATCTCATCACGTTCATCTAAGTGATAAGAATTTATTTTTTGCATTTTTATAATATAATAATACTTCAATAAAATGATGTATTTATATTTTATTTTTAGGTTACCGTCTTATTAGTCTTAATACAGTTTACTTGGTATATGTGTTGGACACATCCCTATCTAGTTGCTTATAGAATTCCAAAAGTAAGCTGAAGCAGGTATCAAAAATTTGAAGTGTTTTTAAACTAAACTATTTTTTTTGGTATCGGGGTACCAAAAAGTCTTTTTGTGCACAAAATCAAGAAACGTATATAAAGAGGCTTATAGTTTGTATCAAAAATGTGATTAAAAAAATTACGACTACAGAAAATATAGTTCTGCTATATTTTAACAGCGAGCTTTCTAAAAAGAAAGTCCACTAGAAAAAATTAAGCATCGGCAAATTGTTTAGTATTATTTTTTTTCTGAGCAAAAAATTAGAATAATATCTAAAAAAGTGTTTAGTTTTCTCTAAGCAATAAATGAATACGTTTCTTATAAAAGCAAATAATAGTATACATGTATTTAATAAAGTGAATTGAAATAATAACGCCCTTTAAAACTATTTGTTAAAATATAACTTGACTTTAAATTGTTCTAATTTTTGATTTAGTTTGAACATGAAAATGACTGGAGTTTGTAAAATTAATAGTAACTTTTTAGTCACACATTTTATTAAAATTAGAATATACGAAAACAAAAACCGATAGAATCTTTGTGATCCTACTAAAAAAACTAAAAAATGCGATTTTAACGTTTTTAATAAATGTAGAGTTACAAAAACTACAAAATGAAAAAAATATTTTAATAAAATACAATAACAAAAAGTTTTAATAAATGTAAAAATTATTGTTATAAACTGTTAGTTACCAACGATTATATTTGCATTGTATATCTGTGGTGTTTTAATTAAAAAACCCTATTTTTTTTCATATAAAAATGCATCTGTAGATCTATTTGGTAATTTAAAAGTGCCTGAAGACAATATTGTTTTTTGTCGCTACTTTAGAAAGAATTTCCTAAACTACATTTGAATTGATATTATTTAAAACAAATATATAGAAACATGATTATTTAAACGCCTTTGCTCTCTATTTCTTTACCATATTCTCTAAGTTTTTTTGTCAGAGAATAAAAACATGTTTTACCTTAAAATGTGTTAATCAAAATTCTAGATTAATTGAGAAGAATAAAAAACAATAAAATAAAAATTTCTTACTATAACACAATTGAAATGTTTTATTTTAATACGTTTAAATTAAATTAAATGGTAATTTTTGTTACAGTTTAGGTAATTACAATGTCGTTAACAGTATTACTAACAAAGTTGATTTTATGTAAATATTTTTTCATAAAAATATATTTTTTTGTTTGTTAAATAACACATTTTTCTAACTCAAATAACCAACTTAAATCATAAATTAATTTTCGACAAAAATAGTTGCTTTTACACTACCGGAAAAAATTTTACTTTTTATATTTTGGTAGGTTGGCAATAATTTTTTTAACACTAATAATTGCTTAAGTTTATAAAAAATGTATTGCACTATTGCTAATTTTATTTCTTTGCATCAACTTATTCTTTAGTTGATAAATTAATTGCAATCAAAAGAAATTAACATTTGAATTTTTATAAGGCGTCAGTTTGATGTTTTGAAAAAAAATATTATTAAATGAAGTGTATCTTTTACAAAATAACTTATCTTTTGTTTGTGACAATATATTTTCAGTGTGTAGCTGTCATGCGTTTCTAAAAGTTGACATGTGTTACGTAGTATTTTAATAATTAATTAAGTAAAGTGATGTGTAAATTATAATTATAAATTTTAGACGCAACTTGACCTTGTTTTATAATTGCACAATTTTATAAATTAATTGTTTTAATTTAAAAAAAATTGTATAGAGTTTCAAATCTTTGAATTATTTAATAATTAAATTCTTTGTAACAACTAAGTTATTGTTGGTTACAGTAATAATACTTATAAACCATTTTATGTTTTTTTTTTGATTTTGGTAAATTAAATAGAAATTATTTCTTTAAAATTAAACTTTTTTTAACAGGGATTTTCGGTAATTTAAGCTAAAAATAAGTCTATATTCGCTATTTTTTAATTTCAAATTCAAAACAGCTATAAATCACGAGTTTTTGTTATTAAATAGAACATGTGATTGGCACAATTTAAAAATTTTTGAACCAAAAAATTTTTTATGGTACCCTGTAACAACTCGTACGCAACTGGGACGTTCCACTCCAAACGTTTCATCTAAAGTTAAAATGGAATGAATTTTTAAAACTTTACCAAGAACTTGTGAGCTTGGGTAATTGAGAAGTATAAAAATTGATTTTTTATTTAAAATGGCGAACTGTGAAAAACGATGTAAAAAAAAATTAAAATTAATTTTTGTTATGTTAAAAATGTTTCGATGTAATTTTCGTACTGTATGAATGCTATCTCGGAAGTACGTTTTACATACAAAAAATCATCTGTCTATTGTGACATGCCTGGTTACATTTTCATTCGACTATTTCGATTTCGTGCAGAACGAAAGTCAGACGTATAAAAGCTCGTGAGTTTCTACATTATTAAATATCTTAAACCATCCACGTCGATTTTGATTACTAACAACGGTTTAAGATGCGTTTGTGTTGAGGAATTAATTGAGGTGTAAATCCTTTGTTATTTTGTTTCGCAATTTGATTTTTTATCATGTTATTAGCAATTCATGTGGAGATATAGTGATAGATAGTGAAAATGGTGTTGCACCTATTTTAATTGAGGACATCAAAACTATTGGTTAATTACTACAATCATAAATGAATTGAAAGCACCATTTACCGAAATATCAGGATTTGTTTGAGAGATACTTTGCGCATCTGGTTTCAATTCGAAACAATTTCATTGTTTTTAGAATGCAATAAAAATCTTGGTTGAAGACGCAGCAAGCAATGAGCGAGCTGTCAAACTCACTTTTATTGCAGTTTTGTGTATTTTCCAGTGCACCGATCAAACAAATTGTCTTCCGAAAGTGCCTCATAAACGGGTTTGTTTGCTTCTTGTACTTTAGACAAAATAGCAGGCTTACAATGGTATGTGTCCATAGTACCGAAAGCTTCCGCTACGCGCTAACTGCACAAACTGTTTTCACCTTCTAGACAATACTCCTGTTGAGGCTTCTCATCGGTTAAAAATTTGCGATTAAATGTTGCTCAGATTACGGTTTTCTTCTCTTCAGCTGAATAGGGATGTCTTTTTATTGCCAAGCCGTAATGTACAGTAAAACATTTTATTAGCTTGTTCGTTAATTTTCCTTGTTCCTATTTTACCGATTTTTAAAGTGGCCCGTATACCTGTGCTTTAAATCCGTAAAATACCCGCTTTCATTCATGAATCAAATCAAATATGTCTAGACGAATCACAACATGAAAAAACTTCCGACTTTTGGCAAATCAAAGCATTTGTACGTACGTGTGTCGCTCCTTGACCACAATATTCAAATCCAAATAAGGCCGTATTGGGTAAACAAAGGCAAAAGACAACATAAATTTAGGAAGAGTACAATAACAGAAAGTACTAGAAATTACATAAAACGTAAATAACAGATGATCAGTGATTAAATTAATTTAAATAATAGATAATAATAATAATAGATAATAAGACAAATGTAGATAAAGATAAGAAAAATAAATACAACTGGAGTGACTTTCAAAACAAAAATTTGGGGTAAGCAGTACGTTCTACCCAAAAATATTTTAAATTCTTAAACATTAGGGGAAAATAACGTTAAAAAAATAGTCCGTCAGTCACGTAATTAACAACAGATTTTTAAGATGCATGAAATGGAAAAAAATAAGATGTTTCAACCAATTGAGAGGAACATGATACAAATCAATGAGAAATTAGATGCGTTTGCACTAGAAATAAAATCAGTAAAAGATCCGAAACTAAAAGAGAAAATTGTAAACTATGAGAACAGAATATATAATTTAGAGAGAGATATCAGGAAGAATAATATTATAATAAAAGGAGTAGTACACGAAACAAAGAAAAGCACAAAAGTAACAGAAGAAAAAGTATCTGATATAATGCATAAATGAAAAAGACGATCTAGACTAAACTAGAAAATCGGAAGATATATGAAAGACAAAATAATACCAATTTTAATTCAGTTAAATAAAAACAGCAAGAAAACGACAATACTACAACATACAAAAAGCTCAAGAAAAGGAGCATCTGGATCGATAAAGATTACACCAAAAAGGTTCTAAAAGAAAGAAAAGTGCTAATTTTACAAACGAAAGAAGCAACAAATAAAGAATACAGAGTACAATTATAATATAATAAACTGATAATCAACGATAAAATATTATAGTGTAAGTGATTTGATAAATGAGAAAATTTTGGAAAAAGGCAATAAGAATGAAAACAGTCTACTGAAAAAGACGGTAACAAAGGGATCTCCTGATAGAATAATTTTAGAGTAACAAATAAAAAAATAACTCAAACACGCACATTAAAAGAAGAACATGATGCAGATGTAACAAAGAACGTAAAAACAAATATTTAAAAAAACACAAAAAAAATAAATAAAGAAACAAGAAAGAAGAGATAATGAGGCAAATTGATTAGAAAAAAGGAACAAGCACAACTCGACGCGAATCTAGAATTTGGAAACTTACAGTTTGAAATACAAAAAGTTTAACGAGAAAAGAAGATAAAGGTATATTCAAATTTAATAGAACAGGATTAGATATACTAGTACTAACAGAGACAAACAACATGGAAAGGTGAAGAAAAATTAATGGATAGACGAAGATTAATATACACCGAAACAAATGAAAATGTAAAAACGACAGAAGGCGTAGCATGTATCATCAACAAGAAATTGGGCGATACGATTACAAATTGGACAGGATGGTTGGAAAGAATTCTCATTCTAGAATTAGAAGTAAAAGAAAAAAAATAACGATAATATACAGTTTACGAACCCGACGAAATCAAGAAAAAAAATGAATTCCAAAAAAAATAACTGAAACGAGCAAAAGAAAAGTATTCGTAGCAGGCGACTTCAACAGTAGAGTAGGACAAAGAGAAAACGATACAAAAAACGCGATTAAAGAATTAAGTGAAAAGAAATAACCACGGAAATAGAATATTGCTCCCTAAATAATTTGACTGTAACAAACTCATTTCCTAACATAAGAAGATACACAAATACCCACGAGAGGTTAAAAGTAGAATTAAGGATTAATATTAGAATAACTAGCAGAAAAGATTAACAGACATATAGTAAAACATATTAGAGTTAAAAACAATACTTAGCACAAAAAAACTGCAAGAAACAGATCAGCAAAGAAGTATAAAAACATAATAAACAAAGAACTACTAGCAGATGAATAAAAGTTTGAACAGTTAAAAATAAAAGAAATGTAAAGCAAGATAAAGAAGACGCTACTAAAGCATCTAAGCGCGCATGCGATGTAATCAAGACAAACAAACATACAAAAAAAACCACCTGGTGAAATTAACAAATAAAAAGCCAAGTTAAATTAAAAAAAGAAGAGGTGAATAGATTATTTATCAAAAAAAAATTAGAAAATACGTACAATGCATACAAAGAACAGAAGATAATAGTAAAAAAACATGACAAAAGAAGCGAAAGAAAAAGAAAGAAAACTTTGCCGAGAAAATAGAAAAGAAGAGTAAAGAAAACTAAAAGTTATTTTATAGAGTTTTAAAAAACTTAAGAAAATGAAAAACAACAGAGAGCATAGTAGTAAAAGATATAAATGGATGGTTTTTGTTAAAACCAATAAATATAATAAACAGTTATGATTTAAAAAAAAAGGTATGTGACCTTATGTGCTAGGATAGATGTAACAAGAGGTATAATGTAATAGCAAAGGCTTGCAGGGCCGGAATCTATACTAAGATAAGAATGTCTTTTGGGTTTGGACCGTGTCATTGTTATAGTAACCGAAGTTGCCAACGTTTCACCCACTTTTGTAAGGGGCTTCATCAGGGCGAGAGTTAAATCGCAAAACTCAAACAAGCAATTGAAATCTAACTAAGAATTTCTCAAAAGTTAGGTTATCCACTTGTGAAACAAGCCATAATCTAACCTCTGAAAAGGTAAGAAAGAAAACGATAACTTGAAAAAGCAAACGAAAATCTAACAAAGAACCACTACCGAGTTAGGTTAGATTTATCTCACGCCCTGATGAAGCTCCTTACGAAATTGGGCGAAACGTTGGCAACTTCGGTTATAACAACAATGAAGAGGTATAATGCATAAAAAACTTTGAATTTTGGATTGGCATTTGGAGATTGACTCCAGTTTGTTGTAAAACTAAAGTATAAAAATGACTTAATTTGGTATTCCACAAAATGTTTTATAAGCAACTCAATTTTTGTATACTTTAGTATTACAACAAGCAGAACTCAATCTCCAAACACCAATCCAAAATTCCAATTTTTTATCCATGTTTATTTATTATTGTTACATCTATCCTGGGTCACACTGTATAAAAGAAAAATACCAGAATACAGAAG
Source organism: Aquatica leii (assembly GCA_035610365.1). Lineage (NCBI taxonomy): Eukaryota > Metazoa > Arthropoda > Insecta > Coleoptera > Lampyridae > Aquatica > Aquatica leii. The sequence goes on along the minus strand of CM069436.1, from coordinate 79,563,041 downwards.
ACGAAAAAAAGGTATAACAAAAGAAGAGTTAGTAACAGCATTAAAGAAAAACAAAAATAGAAATTTGCAAAGACATGGCAAAATTACAGGCGCTATGTTAAAAAAATGCGAGAACAAGGTATTAAATCACTTCTAAAAATGTTTAATAAAATATAAAAGGAAAAAAAAATACCGAAAGACTGGGAAAGACTGTCCCAATATTCAAAAAAGGACACAGGAAAATATGTAATAACTATAGAGGCATAACGCTGCTGAGTATACCTTTGAAACTGCTTGAACAAATACTTGAAGGTAAATTACGAGCTATAATAGAACCAACTTTATCAGAAGCGCAGAGTAGTTTCCGTAAAGATAGAAGCGCCCAAGACTACATATTTAGTGTTAAACAAATAATTACAAAAACACTCTAGTATAACAAGAATGGATTCCTTGCATCTATAGACCTCAAAAAGTTTTTGCTGAAACACCTAAAGAGAGAGTATGGAAAAGTTTAAATCAACAGAAAAATAACCCCAAAAGTAACAAGGGTAATTAAAAGTTTACAACAAAAGACAAAGAATTAACGCAATAACAGAACATCAGAAAAATTTGTTCCAAAAGAAGGGCTAAGACAAGCAAGGGTAATGAGTACAGACGAAACAATACTTGCTTGCTACCAGAGAATTAATGAGTTATGTGTGGGATACAGAAAACTACAACTCAAATTCACACAGAATTGTGCACTTACAGGCGATATTATATTAATAACAGAAAGAGAAGAAACGCTACAACAAACTCTATTGATATAGAACGAAGAATTAACAAAAAAATCTAATTTTAATGTAACTCTACTAAGCACTGAGCAAAACCATCGTTTATGTTGAATTTTAATGAACAATTCCTCCGAAGAATTTTCACTAGTTTGTAAAATGAACTTTTTATTGGTTGAATAGTTAAAGTAATCCATCTCTAAGTAGAGATATTTAGAATACAATTAGATATCTTCACTACCTCAATCCACATATAGTATTTATTATACAAGAAAACTAATTTTGATAATTTAAATTGTCATCGTCAGTTAAACTAAAAGCAATTCAATTAACAAAAGTAATTAAGCATTTAAAACAGCTTACAAGTTATTATAAGATTGTAAAAGTGAATGACTAATGTCAAAAATTAAAAGAATTAGATTGAAACTGTCATTAAATACACATCCATAGGTAATACAACATGGAAAATGAAAAATGAAAAATGAAAAAATAAACAAATTCAAATTTATTACTAAAAAAAGGAGAAATATTTAAATCCAGAATTTCATTAAAATAATTATCTAAATTTTCATTATAACGACGATGAATTTTAAGAATTTCAAAATGATTAAGAACTTTTATTACAAAAATTAAGAAATTTAAGATTTTAGAATGACCGGTAGATAAAATCTGATTAGCAAAAAAAGAACAATTGTTTAATACACCAGAATTTGAAATCATTTAATAAAATAAAGGTTATTTTAATCTTGTTTTAAACTTTCTACCAGTTTGTCCTACATAAAAACAATAGCAATAAGAGATAAAAATTTTATACACACCAGATTTGTGTAAAGACAAAACAAACTTTTTATTATTAACAATAAAATATTTTACATTGCGATTAGAAAAGGAAAAAAAATATTAAACTCTTTAAACTAATTTTTAAGAAGTAGCATTATCCGATTTGTTTTGAGAAAAAATTTTGAAGAGATAGTAAACACACTTTATAAAAAACATTGTTTAAAATATGAAAAGGGTCACCATTATTATAAGATAATTGTTTAATAGCTGCAAATTCTTTATTAAAACCACACTTAGAAAGAGGAATAAAAAAGAAACGATTAAATAAAGAACGATAAATAAGAATTTCTTGATCATAAAGATGATTAAAATAAAAAGAAATTAAGAAATCAGTATAACTTTCAAAACTAAACGTTTCATTATCTCGTAAATAAAGTAGATCTAAATATAAAATAGGTTTGTCACATTCAAATTCATAAGTAAAATGAATAAAAGAATAAATAGATTTAATGAAATTATTGAAATTATTTAGATCTAAAGAACCATTAAAGAGAAAAAAGCAATAATCAACATCTAAACCAAAACTAGTCATATTAGAAAAAGAAGAATTGGAAAGGATTTTGTTTTGATATTATTTATAAAGATTTCAGCAGTTAGAGCTGAAATATTAGATCCCATTACTAAACCAGATGATTGAAAAAAAATTATTATTGAATTTTAAATTAAAAAAAAAATCAAATCTAGTAAAAAACAAATACCTAAAATCTGGTAAGTATCCAGAACAGCATTAGAAAAAAGCAAAATTACGAATAAGAAAAATACATTTTTCTAGAAGAATAGAAAGAAAAAGATTGACATCAAAAGAAACAAGATTAGATAAAGTAGAAAAAAATTGTTTATTCTTAGATGCAAGATTAGAAAAATTAATAATAAAATATCCATTAGTAAAATAAATTTTTATAATATTGTTAAGCCAAAGAGCAAGTTTAGAGACAAGAGAATTGCAAAAAGAAACAACTGGTCAAATTGGGATAGAAAGTTTATGAATTTTTGGTATACTAAAAAAGTAGCGGTGTCGAGGGATTTATAAGTTTAAAATGTTATGTATTTCTATTTCCAAGAAATTAGTTAAATTACGCGATTTAAGACATGATAGAAAAGATAAACAAAAACAAGAAATAAGATCTTTGAAAAGTACTTTAAAATCACCTCTATTATTAAAATGTTCAACTTTATTAACATAACCGCTTCTTTATGGTCTACCAAAAATATATAAACTTTCCATCCCAATTCGATCTGTCATTTCTTTTTGCAAATTCTCCTATGTAAACTTGCTCCTTAGAACTATCTATATATATAAAAATGTTATGTTGGTTTGTGTACGCTTCAAAAACTCAAAAAGCACCGATTGAGTTGAAATTTTAACATGATATAAAATCCGCATCAAGGATGGTTTTTATATATTTTTTGCATCAGTCACATATCTGCGACCGCGAGAAAATAATTTTTTTTAACGATCAGCTGTTTACCAGTGACCGCGCCATCTGCCGTAAGCTAGGAAAACACTCGTTGACAACCGATATAATAATGACGCAGTGACATGAGAAACAATTTCGTTCCTAATTACATTGTTTATTTACAAAAAAATTTGCATCTGATTCTGATTATTATACAATCTGAATTAAATATTCACTTAAATCAAGAATTTTTAATAGTGTTGTGAGCCTGCGCCTTTCACCAAATCGTAAGTAGAGGTTATATTTTATATCAAAAATTGACAGTAAAAATATTATTAACTGACAGGCAAAATAAAAGGACTTATTATAATTCAAGTGGATTTCTAACAGAAGTGAGTGGTTATATCTTTTTTATTACATCTAACACGTGGACGTAATTATATTATTTATTTTGGATTAACCTCACTTTTAATGTATATAAATATAATTACATTAAAACTAGCAATTATTAATTAATACGAATGTCAATATAGTAAACATCAATTAATTTCAATAATAAAATCAAATAAGATAACAATTAAATGTAAAACAGTTCAGTTAGAAAATGAAAACATAAAGACGTGCATTTTTTATTACATTTTTCATAATTTTCATATATTTTTCGTTTTTAATAATTTACGGTTGTACATTGTGTTGTTTTTCTTGGATTTTCTGTAACCTTATATACTGAGTTTGCAAAACAGAAGTATGTTTTTAATACTCTTATGAAAGTATCAAATGATGAAACTGGCGGGATTTACTTCTTAGATGCACCTGGTGGTACAGGAAAAACTTTTTTGATTTCTATATTATTAGCAACAATTCGCTCACAAAATAAAATTGCACTCGCTTTGTCGGGAATTGCAGCAACTTTGCTTGAAGGTGGTCGAACAGTTCATTCAGCACTAAAATTGCCATTAAATATGCAAAGCAATGAAACTCCAACCTGCAACATTTCGAAGAACTCTGCAATGGCAAAGGTTTTGCAGCAATGTAAAATTATTGTTTAGACGAATCGAGGATATATAAATCAGTTGATTCGGCTACTAACGAAGATGATGTAGTCAACTATCCACCGGAATTTTTAAACTTGCTGGACTTGCCAGGATTGCCACCTCACAATCTTCAATGAAAGGTTGGATCGGTTGTTATAATGTTGCGAAATATCAACCAACCGCGTCTTTGCAACAGAACACGGTTAGCGATAAAAATTACTAAACAACGTGATAGAAGCAACTATACTCAAAGGAAAGTATAAAGGAGAAAATGTTCTCATACCGCGCATCCCAATCATTCCGACTGATGTGCCATTTCAGTTTAAATGACTACAGTTTCCAGTGCGGCTTGCTTTTGCTATGACCATAAACAAGTCCCAGGGGCAATCATTAAGTGTTTGTGGTATTAATCTGGAAAACCCATGTTTCTCACATGGTCAATTGTATGTTGCATGTTCCCGTGTTGGAAAACCATCAGATTTGTTTGTCTATGCGCCAGGTAATCACCAGGGTGACGGTTCTGTTCAGAAGAATTTTTTACCCCGACTATAAAATACGTAGGAACAAAAAATTGCAATATTAAAAATCTTTTTGACAGTACGAAGTCTGTCGGGTCCGCTAGTATTATATAAACTTATTATAATTTTACTAATTAATATTTTATTTTAATTCTTCTGACATTGGTTATAAATTAAAGAAATTTCGTGTTCCTTGTTCATTTATAATTTTTGTATCTCTTGATGTTGTCAATTTTTCTCTTTTTAATCGTATATTCCTCAATTTCGTTTATTTGTAATTAGCTGTTTTTTAATGGTTATCTGGATACTTATCAGATTTTAGTTATTTGTTCTTTTATCGATTTGGTTTTTAACAATGTCTATTTATTTATAATCATTTCTTATTGTCAATCATCTGGTTTAGTTATGGGATCTAATATTTCACCTCTTGCTGTTAAAATCTTCATAAATATTAATGAAAATAAAATCCTTTCTAATTCATCTTTTTCAAATATGATTTTTGGTTTACATATGTAGATGATTGAATTGTTCTCTTTAATGGTTTATAGGTGATTTAAATAATTTTAATAATGTTATTAACTCTGTTTATTCTAATATTTATTTTACTAATAAAATTGAATGGCTTAATTCCCTTTTATTCTAATCATGATTATAATAAAAAATTGCTTTTTTTTGTTCGTTATTTAATCGTCTCTGTTCTATTCCTCTTTCTAAGTCTAGTTTTAATAAATAATTTGATATTATTAAACATTAACATTGATTACCCTTTTCTTATTTTAAACATTTTTTACTATAAAGTTCGTTTATACCATTTTTTTTAAATGTTTCTTGAAATAAATCAGATAATGCTACTATCTATTATTCTATGCCTTATGTTAATTCTTGTTCTTTTTTTTTAAATTTTTTTAAAAATTTAATATTACTACCCCTTTTTTTTAGATAAATGTGGTGTGTATAACATTTCTTGCTCTGCTTGTAATTGTTTTTATGTAACACAAACTGGTAGAAAGCTTAAAAGAAGATTAAAAGAACATAATTGTTATTAAAAGTATTCAAATTTTAGTATGTCAAACACTTGCTCTTCTTTTGCTAATCATATTTTATCTACTAATCATTCTTTTTCTTCTAACCTTAATGTTAAATTTTTTTAGTTTTGTAACAAAAGTTCTTTTCTTAATCATCTTTAATTTTTTTAAATTCTTGAAATTCATTGTCTTTATAATAAGAATTCAGATAATTATATTAATGAAATTTTTAATTTAAATATTACCCTTTTTTTAATAACAAATTTCAATTTGTTTATTTTTTTATTTTTCATTTTCCATTTTATATTTAATTTTTTTGATTTTTGACAATTGTCATTCATTTTAACAATCTTATATTAACTTAAAAGCACTGTTAAATGTTTAATTATGTTTGTTAATTCATTTGTTTTTAGTTTAACTGACGATAATTTAAATTTTCGAAACTAGTTGTCTTGTTTATAATAAATTCTATTTGTGGATTGATTTAATAAAGACATGAAATTTTATTCTTTATTAGTGCCAATTTCAGAGCATGTGTTTTAATTTTCTCCATTTGTAATAGCAACTTTTAACGAAGGAACACGCAAACAAGTCAGCTGTTATTTATGATAATGTAATGCTACGCCACCTATATTGTAATATATTTTTTGACAATATTAAGCTTTGTACATGTTTTCTTATTTGTAATTATAACTACTAAAGTTCTATTAAATTTATGTAACTGTATTTATTTGCACATATAAGAACATATTTTATATTTGCAATTGGTATTTCTAATAATCGGAAACACAATAAAATGTTCAATCGAGTTTAAATGGTTCACACAATAAAATATGCAAATTTTTTAGCTTTGATTAAAATTGTTACATCTACCGTAAACAGTACAATCAATATTTGTTTATAAGCTATAAATAGAAATTAGATAAACCTATAAGATCTACACTACTAGACGTATCTACATCCATACAGTTCAGGATAGAATATTAATGGTCCAATATAAATTGATGTAGATAAGTACTTTCCATGTTACATAAGGCTAATTGCTGTAAAACTACTTGAACAATAAAATTTAAATTAGTTAGTATTAAGTCATTTTTAACAACACAATAAATTGTAAAATTCATTCTTCTTTTTCTACTAAATTTACATAATTTTAAGTTATTTTACATTTTTTTTGTTTGTACGTTTTTTTTTTAATTGAAAGTCTGCAACGCTTAAAATATATTTAATTTTAAGAAATAAATTTGTGGTTGTAACATTTAACTTTCTTGGTCCTTTCGTTGATTAATTAAATTACTAAGTTGATTTGTTGGCAACGTTTTGTAGAGGTGAATGCTTTTTTAGGTTATCTACGCATTATTAGTTTAATACAAAAGTTTTTATTTGCGTTTTTTATGCTAGAAATAAAATTTAACTTTTCAGTTTTGTTTGCTGTTATACTACTATAACATTTTGTATTAGTAATGTATATTTTTTTAATATACAAAAAAAAACTCATTTACAAGTTTTGTTTGCTGTGTAATAAATAAAATAACAAAAAAACAATTTTCAATATTTAATATTTAAAACATGTTACTGAATATCTATGTAAAGAATTTTCAGTAATTTCAAATATTTTATATTTAGAAACAAAAGCCTTAATTACAGTGTATCACTAAAAATGTTTAAAGATAAAGCTGAAATGCTACAAAAAACCGCGTAGGTTAAAGAATAACATAAGCTTTTTTTATACGAAAGTAAAGCTCAACAAGCGTTTTATTATATCTTTGAGATAAACACAAAAACAATATAAATATAAAAATGTATAAAATCTTTGTTATATTCAATAGTATAAGTAAAAATAGCTTTAAAAATATATTACAATAAAATTCTCTTATCAGTTAAAGCAAAAAAGAAAATAATAGTAAATTTAAACGGTTTATAAATTTTTGTCATTGAAATAAAAGTAAGCTACAAGTAACTATAGTCGTAATCATGAAAGATGTCTTAGATTCATAGTTGAATGAATAGAAAATTGAAATAATATAGTATACATATTTCACTCATTTTTGTGAGTTAAAAAAAGAACTAATCTTTAGAAAGTCGCTAAGACAGCTAATCTTTAGAAAGTCGGTAACTCTAATCTCTATAACGTAGGTTATTTATAACGCCAGCGTACGCCGATAACGTAAACAACGTTCTGTCAGTTTAATTCACCTTGAATTAAATTAACTGTTAATCAAACATAAACTGCTTTTAAGTCAAAAGATCTTAATATTATGTGTTATAATTGTTAATAACCATAACAAATGCACGTTAAACATTAAATTACGTTTTAATTTTATTCCGTAATTCAACTAGTAGTATGAATAATTTCAGACCATTCATTCAATAGCCCGGATCTTTTATTAGGTCAAATAACATATTTGTAACCTACAAAATATATAAAAAAAGCTATATTTTGATTAAATCGGTTATTGTTTTAGAATACCTTTTTACTAAAACTAAATATAACTAGTAGTGTGCCTATTCCTATGCTACAAATTCAAATTAGTTACTCTATTCTGATTAGCGTTTGTTAAGATTTAACTTTATATATGCAATTACCTGAAAAAATACAAATTTTAATGACTATATTTAATCTAAAACTTTGTTTCTGGTACAGTGAACTATTTTGTTACAAAACCTGACAGCTGTCGTTTTAAAAATCTTAAACCTTACGTTACCTACTTTTTGAAGGTATATTTTTGTTATTTGTTAGAACACGTTTAAATTTAAATATTTTCAGTGTAGTTCACTTTATGTCAATTGTTTTTTAGTTTTGATGTTTTTTTTAATGACAAGTTATGTTTTTTATCACTGATTTTACATTTTAAAAACATTGAGAGACAGTCTTAAATTTTAAATATATACTTGAAATGGATGAAATTGGCAAAATAAATTTAGTCGCATAAGTTTGACAGATTGTCATTACCAGTATATTTGTTTTTATTTTAAAAACATTACCATTACAATACGTTACTTAAATAGAAAAAACTAAATTACAATAGTATAAAATATTATTATTACAAACAATAGCGTCATCCACAAAAATTATTAAATAATATTAAACTAATATGTATTTAAATTGGCGACTGCACTAATTGGAACCATAAAACTCATTTCTCACATTCTGAAATATTTGTAATATTATTAACCTAATCTGTTCTTAAATTTTTGATCTCGTCTTCTAGCACTCTGTTTTTTTAACATGCGGGTATATTTTTCACTTTTATCTAAAGCGTAGGTTGAGCAAAATTGCCGACAGAATGAAAGTAGTTTTCGGCAATCCACTGACGTGATAGTCTTTAAACCTGACACTAATATAACAACAGCTGATGAAACTAAAACGACACTTTAATGATAGTTTTAAATTCCACCACGCTCGGTCTACGATTAGACCGATTAAAAAAATCTCAGAATCATCAGACCGCAAAACAAAGTTTTTCTTAGAATTTCTCTTACGACTGTTTTTGCTAACCCTTTCGATCTTTCAACAAAATTTCGATGCCGCTACAAACTAAATAATCAAACAAGCTAGAAAACACCTTAAGGTGATATCAAAAATCCAGCCTAGAGATAGAACAAACACAAATTCCGTGATAGAACTAACTTTGGAGTAACGAAAGTACATGTAGGCCAACCGTCGAGTCTATGTAGCATGGAACTCATGCAAAGTCAATGACCATGTACGCATTTTGAAATGCTTTAAGTGTTAAGTTCGGTCACCAACAAGGTGACTGCAAGAGCAAGCTTCAATGCGGCCATTGTGCTGAAAAACACAATACTGAAAATTATCTATAAACCGCAAGAGACCATGTATGTACAAACTGTATGAGGTAGGGTTATAAAAGCGATGTAGTAAAGCACGAAGCGTCTTCCAACAACTACCCGGCGTACTTAAAGAGGCTTGACGCCAAGATCACACCAACAACTACCCGGCGAACTTAAAGAGGCTTGACGCCAAGATCACACCGATTATGGACTGTGAGGACGCGTATAAAACCGCGCATTACCGGTACAAACTGGCAATAAAGAACGCTAGATTTACCTTGTGGCAAAGGTTTGTAAAGAGAAGTTTGGCGGTGAGTTGATGTTTTTTTTAATGACAAGTTATGTTTTTTATCACTGATTTTACATTTTAAAAACATTGAGAGACAGTCTTAAATTTTAAATATATACTTGAAATGGATGAAATTGGCAAAATAAATTTAGTCGCATAAGTTTGACAGATTGTCATTACCAGTATATTTGTTTTTATTTTAAAAACATTACCATTACAATACGTTACTTAAATAGAAAAAACTAAATTACAATAGTATAAAATATTATTATTACAAACAATAGCGTCATCCACAAAAATTATTAAATAATATTAAACTAATATGTATTTAAATTGGCGACTGCACTAATTGGAACCATAAAACTCATTTCTCACATTCTGAAATATTTGTAATATTATTAACCTAATCTGTTCTTAAATTTTTGATCCAAAGGTTTGTAAAGAGAAGTTTGGCGGTGAGTCTGTGGGAATTAGTTTATAAGATTTTTTCACAAAAATTTTTTGATATTCAACCATGCACTAACGTCCGTGGCGGTGACAGATACACTCTCATAGATATAATCAAGTTATTAGTTAGTTTCCTTTTTCCAGACGACGATCCAACGAAGCCCGAATTAGATCCCGATCTTTTGTAAACATTGAGGCCCGACGTGGCTAGGTGGTTACAAAAAAGGACATAGCGTTGTGGCTAACAGAATTCCTAAAAATAGAGCTCCTGGACCCGACGGAGTACACTGTAACGTATTAAAAACAGACGTACAAGATTTCTTATTTTCTGCATTCAATGTTACTTATTTAATTTTTTTTTGCGAGTATTTTCCAGTTGGGAAACTGAAAGGCTAAAACAATTCTCAAGCAGAGTAAGAAAGATCTCGCCAGTCCTAAATTCGTATGGACCAATTACTATAATTTACGAATTTGGTAAACTATTCGAACGAGTATTGTTAAACAAAATACATGACATTATCCCTCCACAAAGATTGTTCTATCTAATATGGTTTCATTCCCGGCAAATCGACGACAGACGCCATTCGTAAATTAATGACAAAAAATACAGACGAACGTCTCTAAGTTCAGACTATGTATTTTTCTAGACCTTTCAGAAGCGTTTAATAACGTATGGTGGCCATCAACAATTAAAGCTCTCGTCGTTAAGAGAGTAACCGCAGACGCCGTAAGCGTCATTCGTAGGCAAAATCACGACAGTGTCTGGACATTTTGACTCGCTGGGATGTCAAAAACAAATTGACTGTCTTAGCTGACAAGACCAAATATATAGTTTTTCCTTAAAAAAACATTCCGTACTTTGACTTAACGGCATTTTAGTTCAAAGGGTTTTTAAATTAAAGTACCTTGATCTTTTGCTTTATCATTAATTGAGCTTCGTTAAAATTGTTCTTATGTATTTGACAAGAGCAAGACTGTTTTGCGCTTGTTCTATAAGTATTCTCGCCATAACCAAAATTTACATAGGAAATTATTACTTATTTTATTACAGTTTTAATCTATAAAAAGTATAACCCAAAAAATTGTTCATTCTAAAGCACAAAACATTATTCGTAATATCATTCATTTATTTGATAAATAACAAATATCTTGTCAATAGATATATCAAATTGAAAACGATTTTTAACTTCCTGCTACTGCATGCAGAAATCCTTAACTTTTTTAAAGCTTGGATTTCATTACAAAAAATGGTGTAATACAAGTAAACTTAATCCAATTGAATTGGAGTCTCATGAAAAAATTCCACTGAATAATATCACACAAGATGTAACCGTCCTTTAAAATAAATGATTAGCTGTTTGATTATTTTCGTGAAAGTTTGAATTGACGTTATTCATTTCATGTATTTTAGATTTGTTTTATGGATTTTAGATCGATTTTTATGTTATTTTACGTTTTTAAATTTAATTTCATAATTCAAAGTTGCGGAAAAAATTTTGTATTCTGTTACGCCGTGAATCATCTGTATTCTGTGATTCTGTTTATTTGACAATTTCTTTGTTCGATCAAAATTCCAGTGATAATTTACGTTTCCCTTCGGAGATATAATTCTAAATAAAGATACTTTAGCAGTTTGTTTATTTTAAATTAGTTTGAAAATTCTTTGTTTTAAGTGCATTCTCGGTGCAGTCGTACTTGATTTCTTTGTGTTAATCGTTTAGATTACGTGGAGAATTAAGACATTATCTTAATTTATTAGGCAGTTAATTTTATGACCGTCTTGTAATATAATATTTTGTCAATTTGACATTTTTACGCAGAAACAAACACCGTAGAACAACACTACGTTTGTGACGTTATTTGAGCTGTTTGCATCCACGTTGCATTTCTCAATGAGATTGTTTTCTTTCATAGAGTTTCTAACACAGCCATTGGGGAAATGGTAATCGAATGGGGTTATATATATATTTGTGATTTTGGTAATAATAAGAAGTTATTCGGTTAACAACCGTCGAAATACTTTAATAAGATAGTTTGTTGGTTGGTTTTAGGGTGGTAATCTCATCCCCTTAAGAGGAAGTAACGCCGCGGAAGTAATATGCAGAAAACGTGATTTTTTAGTGCAATTAGTGGAATTTTGTTTCTACTAATTCGTAGAATCTACGGCTTGTAAGGAAATCTCACGCGTTTGCAGTTTTTTTTACTTTACGTAGTGTAGAACCGTGTTTGTCGAGTGGTACGACGCGGTTATATCTTCGCTTTGGTGGCGGTTATTGAGAACCTTCCGATGGTACATAGTCCTCTGGGAGCTCCCTACAACGTTTCTTCTTGATTACATCTGGCAACCCAGGATCCAACCACAAGTTTTTCAAGTTCAATTAACTTTAATTTTATTTTGGTTTTAACTTTCTTGTTTACTTACATATTTTTTTGTTTTGTTAATTTTGTTAACTTACGTTAATGTCAATAGTTTATTTTGTTTTGAGTGTGCAAATAAATGTTAAATAGTTAAATTGTAAACAAGCTTTTAAATCCGTCGGCCTCCGCGTTATGTAATATTTTAAGTTCATTTCAGGTTTTAGTGAGATATAATCTATTAAGGTAAGTCCATTTAGAGTGTATCCTTCAGGAGCGGGTTTGTGGTTAGCAAGGGCCGGAAGTCCATTGAGTTTTACTCCTTCCTGGTGCCCTTTAATTATGACTTTTGATTTTGATTTTGTTCAAGTTTTCCAAAACATTCACGGAATTTTTGACTATAACCCACCCCGTGTTTACTGAACACCGGAAAAACTTTGTTTATGTTACTTTATTTCAGACAAGTGTCATTGTTTCATCTTTTGCACGTAGCAAACAAGATATTGATATCAAAAAGTTAGTTCGAAATGCATTTTCTGATTTAACAATTGGGAAAAGCTGTGCAATCATATTGGTTATGGTTTTGATAATGAAATTGTGGAAAATTCAACGTTTACAGTAAAGAACGGTAATTCAGAAAAAGAGAAAACTGAAAAAAGTCGATTAGGTAAGGATGATTAATCAATTATTGAGCTCGGTCATATAGTATTTCATTTAATAAACAAGAGATAAATACAATGTTTTGCATTTTGTACCAAAATGTAAGTAATTTTCGGCTTTGTAAATTTTTTAATAAAAGATTTGTTAAAAATCTGTACTAGTTGTGGTTATTATTATTGTGATTAATGGTTAAATTAAAACGATATATTCGTATAGTGATCAAAATTGTCTATATATATTATACGAAAAGATTGTTTCAACTACAGCAATGATACATTCGCGCATTAATCATTTGGGCTGCCTTACATTTTCTAATTTAAAATGGCAGAGTCCCAAGAACATTTTACTCTTTCATCAATACACAAAAATTAAAGAAAAACCAACCACCTAAAACAATATTTATTTTAATTTAAATATAATCTTTTCATTAATATCTGTGACAAACCATAAAAAAGTTTTATTCCAATCGCGCGTAAAAATTACAAGCGCTTATTATTGTTTTTTAAATTAATATTTGACTTATTTATTTAACAGTATTGTAATCAATAGCATTTTGTTTTTTCCTATGCTTTATTTTTTAAAATTGATTCACTTTTTATAGTTACTTTAAGCGTAGATAAGTAAATATTGATTCCAGTTTTGGTTGATAACACATATTCAATACATTATATACTACCCCTGCTTAATAAAAACCATAACCATAAATTAAAGCAAATATTGAATAAAACCTATAAAAATAAAATCAAAAGTCTAATGTATAAAAGAAAAATCAAAAATAATAAGCTTGAAACAAGAAATACACATCAAAATCAAATTAACTTTCTCATCAATAATAAATCTAAAATACCATTAGCAAATATTGTAACAAACATAGAAACTTAAATAAAAAATTTAGATCACAACAAACAAAACACAATCCGAGCTAACATAGTTAATGTTATCACCAATTTCAATAATAAAAATAAATATAATAAAAAACAAAAGATACAAAAACTAATACAATACAAATTAAATCAGTTAATAAAAACTTACCATGCACTCAAAAACAACTAACTAAAACAAAATAGTATCTTAAACTACATAAAGAAATCATAATAACATCTACAGATAAAACTAAAAAAAAAGTAATTCTTAATGCCACTACATATAAAAAAATTACACAATTACTACAAGACAATAGTGTCTATAAAAAAATATATAATGACCCAACCACATCGATTCAAAATACAAACAATACAATCATTAAAACATTATTTAATAACAATTATATTAACCAAACCAGTTATAAAGAATTAATATGTCTAAATGACCTACCTTCAAAAATTTATGGATTACCAAAATTACACAAACAAAATAATTCTTTCGCTCCATTATCGCAACTTGTAATAGTCCAGTTTATACAACTTCAAATTTTTTATCAAAAATTATTTCTAAGGTAACTAAACATAATAAGAATTCTATAAAAGATTCTTGGTCTGTAAAACAATCCGTTAATAATATTATTATACTAAACGGTCATAAAATAATATCTTTAGATATAGAATCAATGTACACAAATATTCCTATCGATTTTGTGATTAAATCTATACACACTAACTGGCATGAAATACAAGAATTTACTAAAATCCCAATAAATTAATTCATTCAAATAATCACATTAGTTTTATTTTATTTTTAAAAATGTCATGTATTCACAAATCTAAGGACTTGCCATGGGTCTTCCTGTTTCTTCCACCATTGCTGACCATGTAATTGGAGACATAGAATATGACATTTTAAGACAAAATCCACTTTTTATAGCCGTTATGTTGACGACATCATAGTAATAATCCACAAAAATGAAATTCAAAATTTACACTTGAAGTAGAGAAAAACAAAATCCTAAACTTTCTTGATTTAACAATCATTCATTTGCCGGATGGTGCTATAAAAACTAATTGGTATAGAAAAGATATAAAATCCGATCATTATACTAACTATAATTCTAACACATCTTTTAAATATAAACAATAAGTCATTTTTTGGTTGACCGAGCAATAAAACTTTCTTCTGAAGATTTTCATAAACAAACTATCCGATAAAATTCATAAATCATACAATCAAAACTAGATAAAAAAATATCAGATTTCTTAATAACCACAATACGTTCGATGATTTTCAACTTCATCCCAATTTTTTTTGTCTGCTATTCAATATTGACACAACTCCTACTCCATTATATATTTCAATACCATATATACACACACTTTCAGAAAAATTAGCAAAAATTTTGAGCAAACATAATATTATTGTAACGAATTTTATTATTAAAACTAATTTATTTAAACTGCTACTAAAAATATTTTTAATTATACTAAAAATATGTACACTTTTAAATTAACCGAACTAATTAAATCTAGTAATATTTAATAAAAACACTTACACTAATTTGTGTCACTTACACGAAGATAAGATAAAGTCCGCGGATAGCTTCACACACTTGTTTACACTAAAGTCACGTACCTCGTAGATTTATTTATAACACGCGTTAACGACTTATTTATTTAGACTTGAATAATCTTCTTAACACTGCAGGCTTCGCATTACGGAAGATAAGTGACCTACGATTTGTTTGTTCCGTATATATACACATTTTGGAAATCCTTCTCGAGAGTTCCATATCTTAATAATATATTTAAAATGTTTTTGGAACGCCATTCTGTGGTAAAAATACCACGTATGATAATATAGTTTTTTATAATAATATATTCATAATAATTATACAAATTTTACTTAAACCTCTTTTTCTTTCATTGGATCATATTCAATAAGTATTTCTTATAAAATATTTTACATTGATTTTCACCTGTTATTATTTCTCAATTGCATTGACATTCTTAAATTTTAGTTCCTCACATTAATTTATTAAAAAATGTTAGTTGTTATTTTATGGCCTCTTTTTTAAAATTCTATAAGTAAAATTATTAAAAAAAATTCTGTTTTTGTTAATATTTAAATTCATGTAAGTAAAATATTTTTTTTTTAAATATCTACATTCTCATTTTGTAATTACTTTTTTTTCTATTTTTAGTACCTGATATTTGAATTTATATTGTAATTAATGAACAAATATTATTACTGTATTTTAATTTATAGATGATAAAGCCAATTAAAGTTGGCGAAACGTTATGTAAACAAGATAATGGAAAAAAGCTGCTTTTATATTATCAAAAATTAGCTGGCAAAATAAATTTTTCCTTTACCAAATAAAAATATTTATTTTATTATAACTCTAGTATAAATAATTTGCACATGAACTTTTAACCAATAACATTGTGCAAAATCAGTGCTTTCATTGCACAGATCGCAATTTTTGTACACTGTTCGAGGTCTGATATCTTTTGTTATATTATCATTTAACTACGTTTAACTGTATTATTGAAAAGTAAAATTTGATTTTGTTATGGTCCAAGAGAGAAAAACAAAGTATAAAAATTCTTGTAAATAATATAGCATAATTAATCGAAAAAAAGTGTGTATGACATTTTGGGTTTTCTTTGAAGTAATTTATCAGTATTGTTTGATTTTATGCGTACTTTTGGTTTGTTTTTTAATGCACCATGTCTTGTAAGTGTCTTTGAATACGCGTTATTTTGTCATAATAGTAGTAATAACTTTAGCTGTAATAAACTATTATGGTTTTACATGCCATGTACTGTATTTTTGTAACCACGGTAGTTAATTACTTAGTTTATTGAAATAAGCAGCAATAACACTTAAATGTAGTTTATTATCTAAGCTATAAATTATATAGACGTAAACTGTATAATTAGAGTGCCAGTTGTTCAGAAACAAATAATTATTATTCAAGTGTATTATTAAGCTTGCAGTAATCGATTGTCAATATTTTTTTAATGTAAAAATTAGCAAACAACAAATTGATATTAAAAATAAAAACATTTATAAAAAACATGTTTACTACACAAAAATAAAAGATACATTTTAAAATCAAAAAACAGCACTAGAAGGTTAATAAATATTTTTTTGTATACTCGATTTTCTCATGTGAGAGTAGTAGCATTGTTTTTAATGTACCGGATTTGCTAAAAATCACATGTACGCACTAAAATGATGGATTTGACTTTTAGAATTAAATATTCTGACGTAGGTTTTACATTTTGTCATCGATACTGCTTTTAAATTACATATAAAAACAACAGTAAAAATAACACACTTAATATATAATAGTTGTTTTCAGCAAGATTAACTGTTTGTTACTAACTTTTTGAAAAATTAATATTTATTATAATAATTTACAATATCAAATATAATGCAAAGTTTCAATAGTAGATTGAACTTTTACAATTATTAAAATAATTTGTTACATTAATAACCACAAATTAAACACCAATACAATTTGCCGAACTTAATTAATTTTTATTGCGCACAAAGAAAATTAATAATTTTTTTGCATAAGTTTAAATAAAATTTGTTATTTGGTTGCACATTAATGTTTGTGACACACTTTAGAAACTCATTATTTGCTCAATTCTAAAACTACAAAACAAATATAACCATTATAGCTTTTCATTTAAATATTTGTTTTATTAGAAGTTAATGCTTTTGTCTAACAAGAAAATTTGATTTTAGGAAAAGTTTCAACAAAGCAAACCGAATAAACAACCTTAAGGCAGTTGCTTTCGCTAACTTTGTAAACGTTTAGAAACATTTTTGTAAACTAAAACAACCCGCAATATTGCTGAAATTGCAATAAAGTATATATGGGTTGTTATTTCAATTGATATATGGTCTCACAGTTGCATGATTTGAATATTTGCCAAATAAAGTATTAAGTAAAATACATTTAAGATCGACACAAATTTTTAAAATATCGTAATAAATTGAATTTAGGGAAATGTATGTAGGAGGAATTTTATATTTGGCAACTGTAATATAGGCAACTTGCAAGTAAACTTATACATAAATCACTTCCATGAAAATTATTGGATTCGATTTTGCTTATGGTTGCAGTAGCTACACGTTTTGTAATAACAAAGTGCATACCAATAACAAACTGCAGTCGTGCATAAATAAGACATAAAATTGAATACGAAGGAATAATGTTAGTACATACAAAAAACATTTATTACGAAAAACAAACTAAGTAATGCCATAGTATGTTTTTTTTTAATTTTATTTAATTACGGTATTTGATAATAAAATTTATATGTTGAAACGTGTCATGTGATAAAGGTAGCAAATTTATTATTTAATTATCTTTATATATGCAATTGATTACATTCACAAATAAACAATTAATTAAATAATTACTACAATAATTACGTACAAATGGCAATGTAGTAAAAGTTTATCACAACCAAACCTAAACGTGTTTATCAAAACCATATAAACATACAAAAATGCATGAATAATGTCATATTACAAAAACTTTTAACGGTAATAGAGGTATTTGGTACAAGATATTAACAAGTACGAAAAATAATAATCTAATTAATAGAAACATAAATAAATGACTAGATAACAAGCAAAATTTAATTTCGAATATGTTACTAAATAGCGATGCATAGGTAAAAAATGAGTAGAGACGGGCTTAAGAAAAGTTAAAAAGAATAAATAAAATCAATCGCGTATAAAGAATAGTCTATGATACAAAACAAATAAAAAACATAACAAAACGCCCATAAAAGGAAACAGTTTACGACGGGTTGACTGGAATAGACATCTTTGCGCAAGTGGCGGCTTAGGGATTATAAAAGAGAAATGCAGAAAATAAGAAAGATACCAGCGACGAAAAACTAAATAAAATAAACAATGAAATACAACAATTAAAGATAAAAAATTGAAAAACAGATAGAAAATTAGATAAAGATAAAGAACGTAATAAACTTACAAAACAAACAAATTGAAATACTAGAAAGAGAAATACGAAAGAAGAAAATCATAATACAAGGAACTGAAGATAAATACATCGAATCAGAACTAGAAACAACAGTAAAAGTAATCCTCAGAGACATTAAAGTTAAAATAGTAATAGAAAAAGAAAAACAAGAAATTATAAAACTAAGAAAAAAGGAAGATGAAAACATGTGAAACAGGCTAATGATACAACTATTAACATGGAACAAAATGCAGGAGATAATAAAAGCAGCAAAAAACCTAAAAGAAAAGAACATTTGAATAAACGAGGATTACCCAAAACAAATACAGGAAAAAAAATAATAAAAATAATAAAACATAAAAATATCAAGAAGCAGGAAATACAATACATTATAACAAATTGCAAATTGAAAACGAAATCTATACACTGGAACAATTAGAGAGAATGGAATCAGTAGAGAAAATAAATTGGAAAGGGACTGATAATAGATAAAAGTAATAATGGAAAAAATGAAAATGGGGACAAACATTTGTTAATAAAACGACTCTTGAAAGGTTTCCCAAAGAAGATAAAGAAGACAAGAAAATAAAAAACAAATAAAAATGATAACATACACTGGACGACGTCCAAAGAAACTAACAAAGGAAAAGATTAAGACAGTCAAAAAATAAACGCCCGCTATGAAAAAAGAACTAAAGATAAAAAAGAACAAGACGGTTAAAAACATAGAATGTAACGTCATTAAGAAATAAAGAATTCACATTCTTAGCACAAGAAATAGAAGAATTTAAAGTGCAGCTGATAGGAATAAGTGAGACAAGGAAAGGATAAAATAAAAAACTTTAAATACAGTATATTTTACTTTAAAAAGGAGACGAGACGAAGAGTAAAAGAAGGAGTAAGCATAATGGTAACGTAGAGGGTAAAAGTAAGAATAACTCAATTTAAGCTGATATTTTCAAGAATAATGTACTGTATGCGCCAGTGGAAGAAACAAAAGATGAGGAAATGTAAGACTACATATTTTAAATTTTAGCACATATTGCTACTAGGCACTTCTAACAGCAAACTTTTTCCCATTTAATCAAATATTTCATAATAACAAAGTTACCCATGTTATCTTGTTTTAAGTGTAGGTTAGTTATGCTATGCTTTACTTTTGACGTAAATTACAATAACTTTTACTTATGATGTAGTGATGCGCATAAATATGTAAAAATTCTGAAAAATATTATGCAAAGGAACAAAAAAATCTCAAGTTTTTAAAGACTTAAAGCTTAAGTTCTAAGTCAATTTTGTGATGATCATGTAGTCATATGTGTTGTAGTTTTCGTAAGAACTATTGTTTCAGCTAAAATTTCTGTTTTTGAAAATTTAGTGTTTTGTGTTAGCGACTGAAGCACTTAAATTGCAAGAAATCATTACTCGATTAATATCAGTAAATAAATTTAAATGAAACATTTTAAAAATATTTGCAACCGTGTTCCAGTAACAGTAAACGATTAAAAAAACAGCTCCTTAAACTGCAAATGAGAGAATTCAAACACGAATAATAAAACTTCTTTTATGGTTTAGTTAACAATAAAATTAATATAAATGTGTGAAGTAGTCGTTAAGTAATACTTATCAAAACTATTGTCTTAATAGATTTTCATTAATTGTTTCTACCGATTCTTTTTTTTATCGTTGCTTTTCAATCAATCTGCTGGAGTTTGTTTACTTGAACTAATTTTCAATTTGCGACACTACAGTTGCAAATACTGAATCCAGTCGTAATCCCATACCAAGTTCTAAGACGAGACGTTTTTTCTACACTCCATAATCTCTTTTAATAACATTTCTGGCTCTAATTATTCATTATATAATTGTATGCGTTTGCCACCATTTAATCATCAAACATGAAGTATCTCTTATCAACCACACTCTTTATTCTCAAAAAGGTGTTTTCGATTGCTGTTATTGAAATTTTTTTAATATGAATTGATTTTGGTCGTTGAGTCACAACATCGCCAATAGTCTTTGGGAATAAGATGCTTCCCGCGCTTGGCGTTTTCAGAAATCTTGAATTAAGTAGCCATAATTATGGCAATAGCGACATTGTAGACGTGGAGGACGCGGATTAGGAGCGATGCGCCCAGGCAGAACTGGGCTACTGACTCGTCGACAGAGTTTTGAGAGTGAACGAAGATAACGCCTGAGTAAAGAATACCTTGTATTCTCGTAATAACAGAATCTAATGCATCGCACGTAAGAGGTTGGGTAAAAATTTTTATTAAATCATAAGTGTCTGCTCGTCGTTCTCTCTCTCTGTGTTGTGAAAAATCTTTTATGTAAACGTGTACGCATTTCCTCTTCTGATCCTTGCGTTTGGAAGTTAGTCGTACCATCGGACCAGCGCAAGCAACTTACTCAGGATCACCACCTTACATCTAATTGTGATCACCTCAGTGTTAGGAGTACGTTGGAGGTGTCACTTCTACTGGCCTCATATGAGACCTAAGGTTGCCGAGTTCATACGTTATTGTTCTTGTTCAAACTCGCAACGAAGCAATCCTATTAGGTTACGCCACGTTTTGCCAGCAACGATGAAGCTTTCCAACACTGGTTTAGTTACAAGGTCTACGCGTCTACATAAGGATCGTACTATTTCTCCGGATGTAAAAGCCGCTGCTATTGCTTTTGCATTTCCTTCTTCAGTCGCTTCTGCTTATTCTTTGCTGTCTCCTTCTAATCGTTCTCTTCTTTTTCATCGGCGTCGCAAGCGTCGTAAGTGCTAGTTCACTTTTTGGGCTTTTCTTTCGGTTTTGGTGGTTCGAGTATTTGAATACGTCGTCGGTATCTTGTTGGTTATAGCTTGGATGCTATCCAATTGTTCCTCTCATATTGCTGTCATCGATTTTCTTTTCTTTGCTTAAGTTTCTAGTACTTTTGTTTTGGTTTCTTTCTTCTACATCTTACTTCAGGACAGACTACCTTTCCGTCTGTATATATTTATATCCGCTTAGTCGGCCTTTTGGGATTGGTACGTCATCTATAGAATTCTCTCTTCTGCTTTTGAATTTGGTTTTTTTCTTTTCTTGAGTCTTCTATTCCGCTCGTCGGCATTAAAGGCTTGAAGTATACTTTCCAATTTGGGACAGCAATTGGTACGCTTTTGTTCTATGACTAACTGATATCTTTTCTCATTCTTTTCTTCTATAATAGGGCGGTTGGTTGGGCACCATAGGGTGGTCTCTCTTTTCGCTCTTTTACGGGGTGAAGAATGAATCAGGCATTAAGATCAAGCCTTATCTCTCTCTGTCTTTCCCTATCTCTTATCTTTTCTTCTTTTCTTCTTTTTCTTACTTCTCATTTTTTTTCTTCTTTTCGATTAGTTGATCACCTGCATGCTACATCTCTTTCTTTCTTCTTCTTCCTCCTGAAGGTTTACCCTTTTGGGCGGTTGGTTGGGCACCGTAGGGTGGTCTCTCTTTTCGTTCTTTTACGGGGTAAAGAACGAATCAGGCAGTTACATCAAGCCTTATCTTTCTCCGTCTTTCCCTATCTCTTATCTTTTCTACTTTTTATTTTTTTCTTCTTGAGCCTATCTATCTTTTCTATGTACCAACCATTACTTTTTTCTTGGATTCTCTTTGTGGTTCGCTTCTAGGGCGGTTGGTTGGGCATTAAAGGGCTGGTCACTCCCTTTTCGTTTCTTCTACGGAGAGAAGAACGAATCAGACACTTACATCTTGTATTATCTTTCTCCGTCTGTCTCTTTTCTTTCTTTCCTGTTTTTCTTACTTTTCATCTTTTTCTTTTGCTTAGTCACCGTTAGGATATTTCTTTTCTTTGGGTTTTTTTTGCTCTTGGAATATCCTAATCCGTTCTTTGGCATTTATATTCCAACGTGACATTCCAACACAACGAGCACTGACTCACAATGCTCAATTGGCAAATGAAGCTTTCTGTTCTTTATTGGCTCTTACTTCTTTTTCTTTCTTTCTTTTGGTTTTGTTTTGAGTTTTGTGGTTTGGATTTCTTTTGGATTGGCACTCATTTAGTGTTTAGCTTCTTGGTGACTTTGTTGTTGTGACTCTTCGATTACTGATTGTTTTTCTCTGCCTTTTTGGTAGTCCGACTTCTGTCGACTTTTAATCAGAATCTTCTTTTTGCTTGAGATTTCTTCGTTAGTTTTCTTTGCTTGGATTTTTAGGGTCTGTTTGGTTTTTTTGGTGGAATAATCTCATATCGTCTGTTGACGATTTTTTGGGCACAAATGCATTAGTTTTTCTTTTTGACTTTCTTCTAAATCGCGTATCACAATTCAACATCGGCTAGATACTTTGTTTTCCTTTACTTCTTTAGTTTAGTTAGCTTTGGAGACTTAAATTTAGGGTTAGATTTGTATTCATGGGCTGGGGTTTCAAGGGATTTTAGGGCGTTGTCCTTGACCGTGGTCTAAACTTCTTTCTTTCCTATACTTCTTCCTTTTCAGTTGGTTTGCTTAGGATTGTCTGTCAGGGAGGTCTTTGGAACTGCGTTGTTCTCTTGCTTTATAGCGTAACGACTGTTGTCGACTTTCAACGAGTTCTTTGGAGTATCATTCCGCTTCATGCGACTTTTGAACACATCTAGTTGGTGATGCTTAGCAAATTGAGAAAACCTTTTTCATCTACGTTTCTTCTTGGGTTGGGTGTTATTGTATTTTGGGTTGGTTTTGGATTTTAGGTTTATATCCCTGGCGTATGCCTAAATTTCTGTTTTCATTTTAGCTTTTGTTTCGTTATCCCCGTTCCACGCTTTTATCTTGCTGGGGGGGAATTCTGTTACGTGCGAAATTTTCATAACGTAGTACCCTGTATATTGACTTAAAATTAGATTCTGGTTTTGACGCCCTTTGCCGATCTTTTTGGTTACTGAGAGGTTGCGGAGCCATTTTGAAACTGTCAACTACGTGGGACGGTCTGTGTCGAAAAATTTGACCTGATTCCTAAGATTCTAAGTGCATCTATTGTGATGAGTACGAATTTATAAGTCAATTACGATGTTATTGTAATCTGTTCGGCACAGGGTAAGATATTTTGCATCCGGTTTATTAAGATTCCTTTGTAATTTCTGTATTAATTTGATATCCGGTTTCGCCTCGCTTCAATCACATGTTCGATTCAATAAAGAACAATGAAGAATAATTACTATTGATAAATACCGTTACCGAACGTGTAAGATTTTAAAAGAACATATTACCCACACGAAAACGAAGTTCTCGACAAGCATTACTTTGGAGATGTTATTTCTTGTACACCAGTCGATTGCGTTACCACCCACCTGTTCGTAGTTACAACAAACAGCATTCGATACAACGGGTCTTTATATCTCATTTAATTTATTATTATTAACGATATTGTAGTTTTCTATCTTCGTGAGTTATTGCGTGACACGATTTGCTATTCAATATCTATTCTAGGCTGCTATCGGGGAAAACGTTTTCTTCGCGCAAGTAAGCACTGGATTTTGGGTAACTCTGTTTGATTACTTTTCTTCGCTGTCATAAAAGTCACTCACGGAACTTTGGTTAATGTTAATTTCCGTAATTACGTTTACTGTTACAATACCATTAAGGTAATTTTAATTATCATTTAGAGTGTATCGCATGCTGTGGACAGACAATATTTATTACGAAATTTTCTTCGCTATTTCGACGCAACTTAACCTATGCATTGTGTGTTGCCGATATGTATAGCATTTATGAATTGAGAAATCAACTATACTCCTGTTAATCTTCTACGTTACTACATTAAAGTTTTTATACCTGTTAATCTTTCTTTTATGGTAACATACATTTCTCTTTAAATTGTGGTTACCCGAACACCCGAGTAACAAGGATTACAAACCTAAGAATTCGTTACAAGTTTCGACCGTCTGTCGTGTTCGAGGCAGAAGTGTTAATTAGGATTGATCTGGCGCCCTTAATTATAATTTCCTTGAACTTCCCCTATCTCCGACTGTGTGAGTTCACCGTGCAAGGTTCGTAAGATCTAAAGCTTGTAACGAAGTAGAGGCTACTCTTTTAGCAAGGTCGACCACGTTGTTGTTCAATTGTAAAATAGCTTCAACCGTCGAATAACGCTTTGATTTAACAACTAAAGTCCTCTGCGTTTTACTCTTAACCATTGGAAAACTAAATGGTCTTACGATTGGTTGAAATTTGGATTCAAATTTATGAGAGGTTCTGGAAACAGTAGGAATTTCCGGATTACTCGAATCTGCCATTCTAAGCGATTTTGTGCGTTTTCTTAATTTACGATACATACAAATTAAATAATAACGTTTAAAGTACAAATAAATGTACTGTTAAATGATGTGAATAAAATAGTAATGATGTTTGTGAACTACGATAACATTAAGAATTTAACCTTTGGATAAGTACTTATTGGAAAAACATGCAACGTACAAGCGATTACAATTTTACATAAATTAATTTATCAATTCTCATCAATCTACCCGATGTCTAAAAACAACTATTAATTAAATAACCAGGTTCTGTTATCATTTGTGACAAAAACTGGGGGCAAAATTTCCTTTCAAAACCAAAAAAGGCAAATTTGTCACGGTGACATGCGTAGATAAAAAAAGGGTAAATCCAATTTTCAGTGCAGTTTAATTAAGCATAGAATAAAACCTGTGCAGGTAATAAACCAGAAATTAGACACAGCTACTGTTTCCCACTCAAGCCACTATATATTTCTACAGGCGACTGGTCCGGGCGCGACGACCACCATCGTACGCATAGTACCTACTGCAGAGGCTCACTAAGAAGATCGCCGGAATAAATGGAGTCAAAGAATGGGCCTCCTTTGTGGTAATGTAATTGAAACACTTTAGAAATAAAGTTTATTCATATAATTTTAGTTCAAATTATGATTCGCAATGCTGCGTCTAATAACATAACTTAGCTAGCCTAAAATACAATCATACATAAAGTAACGAGTTTTACAATGCTTGCGTTGCGCTGTGAAAACAATTCTCAACAAATACAAATGAAAAATGTACAGGGTAAACAGTCTCCCCGCCGAAATAAGAGCGAAGCGTAGGGGAATAAAGATCAACTGTACACAATGAAGAAAAGGAAGAATAAATAGACAACAATGTCATAATGTGTGATTTAAACGTTTTATGAAGATCGGCTAGGTGTTTTATATGCCTATACAAACTAGATGTCTGATTACATATTTTAGCAGACTCGGAATCTTCCTAGAGCACAAATACGGGTGAAGTAAATCCTTTAATAATTTTGGAAGTAAATCACTGAAGCATAAATTTAGAATCTGAAACGGTGGGAGTTTGAGTTGGAAATACTCTAACAAACACTTGGCCAACGGAAAGCTTTCTTCTATTATAATACTTTTTTGCCTTTTTGTGAGCTAGCTGAAGGCAAGACTAAATTTGTTCGGTTGTTAAAGGAGCGGGCAAAGATATGAAGGATTCGAGATTTCATAAATTATCTAGAGGAGTGTTCAAGATGGAAAGAAGTATTAGCGGGCTTACATTGCTGGCAGAGTTCAGAAGAAAAAACATAATTTCTAACGTCTTTATAAAAAGTTTGCCACCAGAATCGCTTAGCTATAACGCGAACGTTTTGGTGATCATGGAAATAAAATGTTTTCATTGCTTATAATTTTTCAGGCATAACGAATCGTTTTAATTGTTTTCGTCCCGCTAAATGAAAAATCAACCCAGCTTGAACAGCAAAGTTACTAACATTTTCCCCGTTTTTAATTCAGTTTAAAACAAATTCGCAATATTCATCGTTGTGTTGTTGGTTCACAATATTGATAAAGGAGTCTGAGATATCTAGAAGCAAGTTGAGCTAAAAAGTGTAAGTATAATGATTCGGAAAACCGTTGTTTTTTATCTAGGAAAAACTATCGGGTATTTGATAATCCGTCCGCGAATTAGTTTTCCTTGCCCGGAACGTGCCTAATCACAAAATTAAATTTTGATCATTTTAACAACCATCTTCCGAATTTGAATAATTGCAATGGGTTTATATAGAGCCATCTAATTGCATCACCATTTACTTCTAAAATTAATTCTGAATCCGTAAGATAATCTTTAAACCGATCTAATGCAACTATTACTGCTAACGATTCTATTTTGTAAGTAAGATAATTTTGCTCAGTATTAGAGCGATAAAAATAAGGTGAACACCATAATCAAAGTTTTGCATTAAGACACCTGAATACCGATACGACTGTCATCGGTTCTGACGATAAACTGATTATGAAAATTCGGCATGCGTAAAGCTCGAACATGTGTTACTACATCTTTTAATTTAGAAGTGGCTTTTTTATGACAAGCAGTAATGCAAAACGTAACATTTTTTTTAACTTATTCAATGGGGCGACAATTTTCGAAAATTTATTAATATAACGGGAGCAAAAGAAAACTACTCCTATAAATTGCTGAAGTTCCTTAAGGTTCTTAGAGTTTTTATTAGCCGACACTTTTTCAGGGTCTAAAACTACACCTTGAGCAGGCACGATATGCCCGAGAATTTTAAGAGAACCCATTGCAACTTTTGTTTTGTCGGTGTTAATAGTTAAACAGCATTTTCGAAATCGATTAAGAACGATTTTAAGATGTTCGATATGTTATGAAGGTGCTTTGGAAAAAATTATAAAATTGTCAAAATAATTTATAAAAATTCGAATTCGAATGTTTGCAAACTCCGAGGCAATAAAACGGTTCCGTCCGGTTGCACTAATTCTTAAACCAAAGGGTAAGAAGTTATAAGGTCCATTAATTACGCTAATTGCTTTTGATATAAATATCGTCACTTACACTTTTTTTTTAAGCGACATTTACTACTCTGATGATGAAAGCTGCAATGTCTTGCGAAACGTCAGTTTGTTTGGGTTCACGAACGACAATACGGCAAAGGCCAAGTTTTACTTCTTGTTTTGGCTCTCAAGAAGAGACTAGGACCAAGCCTAAGTCTGGGTGTTTAACTACGACGCGGTCTAAGCCGATAGTCGCTTATAATCATAGGTAAGAAGTTATATTCATAGTGGGTGGCCTCTATAAGTAAGGAAAACAATATATTTTTTAAATTTTTTGACAAGAGAACTTTGTGAAACGTGGAATTCATATCAAACAAGGCAAAAATTTTTGCATTTTCTAGAAACGTAAAAATCGTTTGTTGATTTGCAGGAAGAAATGGATCATAAGTAATGATCTTACTAACAGCACAATGGTCGACTACTAGCCGGTTAGAATTATCGCGTATTTTAATTAAAACACAGTATTGGCAATTTCTGAATGACTAGGACAAATAATTCCGTCCTTAAGTAGTTTATCTACATGAAGATCCAGCTTATTGTCAGAAACAGTTTGCACATCAATACCAAAAATTTATTTTTGATTTTAAAAATTTCTACGTCGTTTCTACCAGAGAATTAAATTTTATCAAAGTAGGTAGTGTCCATTGCACCAATAACACAGGATAATCATGCTATACAATAAAGCTTTTCTGTAGATACATTACAATGTACTGTCAGCTTTTTAAGAAATCTTCAAGTTATTGCCACTGAGAACCCCAATAAAATTTGCTACTGTTTTCTATATAGATTCCAAAAAAATTCTTTTTAAGTTTTATTTATTTAGCGTTTTAATATTTGGTCTAGATTAAGTTAACTAATAGGGAATAACTACTGTCTACCAAATGTATCTAATTAAAAAAAAACTAGAAACAATACATAGAATTATGACTTTTACTTTTTACCAAATTAACCAGACAGGACAATTTGTTACCAATAAAATATATGAAAAATTCATACATAACAAAAAAGAAAAATATAGTTAGGTAGTATGCAAGACGTTTCATATAAATTAATGGCAAAAAAAATGTAATGAAGACAACGTTCAATTTGCTAGCAAAGCTCTGTTTTGTTAGAATATATAGACATGTTAATTTGCATTTATTGTTATTTTGCAGTTATAAAAAATTTTGTGCATAATATTTACTAAATACATGCTAAATTACAAATTCAAGAAAATTTGCAACAATAATAAAATCTTAATATGTCTGAAATATTAAAAATGTTTATAATTGTGGTATAACCAAATATAATAATTTTAAATGTTTTTGTTAATATTCTAGTGCACAAACTATATATTAATCTAATATAGTATATGTATATACGTATGCAACGACAATATTAGATTAAAATAACTTTAAAATAAACAATTACCGATTTTTAGTATTGAATTGATTCCATATTTAATCTAAATTTTGATCAAATATAAATTATTAAAACGGTACAATATTCACTTAACAAATATATTGTTAAATTCTAATCCATCAAAACAAAGTCATTACGTAACAGTTTTAAAACTGTTTTTTCATAATTTAGAAATTTTATAACATTGTTTTTTTACTTAAATAAGACAAATTCAATTTTAATGGTTAATCAAAATATATTTTTAACACTATTTTTGTTGTTGATGCACCAAAATAAATAAACGCAACTATATTTAAACTAAGTTACGTAGCAATCCTTTGAATTGAAACAAAATCTAATTATTTTCCAAGCACAAACGCGTTTTCTTCGTTGAAATGTATCTATGGCTAGACTTGTTTTCAACACAATTTGCAGAAATCTAGTTCAAGGTAAAAAATGTAATTAATTAAATCACGCGTCTGGCTAACAAATTAAAATTAATTTTATTGTGTTAAGTAAACTGAAAGAATAATTTAATTGGCTTCATCTGTTTACCTATAAAATTTTATTTGTGCCCGAGTCGAATAATTAAATGTTATATTATAGTACACGATTGAAAATTTAATTACAATATCAAAATATTAAATTAAACATGAGTTGTATCTTTATTTAGCAATAAATAAAATTTGTTATTTTATTCGAGTTAAGTCAAAATAATTATTTTGCACAAGAAACTAATCTAATTTAAAAATGGAAACCATTGTATCGTTTTTGTTTTTCTTTATCATTACAATGCAACGTAATTTGTGTGGATTCTTTTTAAAATTTTAACAAAGAATATATAACACATTGTAAGCAAGGAAATCTAATAATGAAAGAAAAAGAGCAGGACGTATTTCTCGTTTCAAAACAGTTTTAAATATGGCTTTGTGTATTTATAAAAAGTATTATTACAACGTTAAATTTAATTTAAAAAAAATGTTTAAACAAATGAATTTAAGTTGGTTGTTGCTTTAAATATTATTGACTTATTATTGTTATTAATAATAAACTGCAGTTGTTTTGTTTTATTATAAAAACATATTTTTGAATGACAATTTTTTTTCGAGGTAATTGTAGATTTCTTACAAACCAAGCATTCATCGTACGTGGCAGTAAACATCTTCAGAGTCTAAAATAAACAAATTAATTGAACCTTTGAAATTCGCATTTATAAACTGGCCTCCAATCGATAAACCTGGTTTCAATATATTCGTTAAAGGAGAACTAAAATTCCGATTAATATCAAAAAGATTTTTAAATTTTTATAAATATTTTAATTTTTTGCTAATTTACCTGTTTTTCCAATACATGTACGTCCCCAACTACAAAAAATGCTTTAAACGCAGTCAGATTGAAGAAGACTAACGTCTTTTACATAGTGAAAACAGTGAAAGAAAGTGCATGCTACAATTGGTTAACTTGATAAAAGTAAGAGAAAATATTAAATAAATAAAGCAAAAAAAAACTACATGTAGGAATAACTGTAAATAGAAATTTACAAACCTAACGCAACGCCGATAAGAAGTAACAATTTACGACGGGTCGACCAAAATAGACCTCGTTGCGCGGCGTTGCTTTAAAGATCATAGAAGGAAAAATAGAGAAAATGAAGAAGATAAATAAAGAATAAGTTGAAAACTAAATCTACACACTGGAGCAATTAGAAGAGATAGAATTAATAGAGGAAATAGATTGAACAGAGACAAAGAGACTGATAAAAGAGAAAAGTAATATCTAGAAAAATGAATATGAGGACAAAAATTTGAAAACAAGAACGACTACTAAAAGATCTCTCAAATAAAAAGAGAAAGGCAAGCAAATAAAAAAACAAATAACAACAATAACATACACTGGACGACGTTCAAAACACTAACAAAAGAAAAAATCAGAATAATTAACAAGATAAAGAAGAAAAAAAGAAAACAAGAAGATAAAAAAATTAAGAAAGATGGAAGAAATTTAGAAGTAAAAATAGGAACATGAAATATAAGATCACTAAAAAATAAAGAACAGGAATTAGCGCTAATTTAAAATGCAACTGATACGAATAAGTGAGACAAAGAAAGGAGGAAATGAAAAACTTAAAAATATGAAAATACCGTATATATTATTCTGGAGTGCAAATGCGACAAAAATCAACAGGAGTAGTAAGAATAATGATAACAAAGGGAGTGGTTTTAGAAAAAGAACAAACAATAGAAATGGAAAAAAAAAGATCAAATTTTGCCAAATAAACAATTTAATCATAGGAAACCCTTCACAACAACCATTACCAAAAAAATACATATTTATAGCAAAAGGAAAAAAGAAAAAACATAATAGACTACATAGTATACACAAGAAAAAAGGAATAATAGAAATTAGGATAGAGAATAGAGCGGAAATAAAAACACATCATAAACTAGTAACACAAGAACTGAAATGGAGTAAGATAGAGCAGCTAGAGAAAAATAATTATATTAGAATACCAATAAAAAGACTAAAGTATAGAGATCTCAAACAAAAGTATAAAAAAAACAGATAGTAAAAGTAAAATATCAGAGAGAGAGAGAGAGAAATGTAGATGAAATCTAGAAAACCAATAGAATAATATTAAAAATATAATACCATAAGTCCACAAACTTAGCAAAAGAACAAACATGCAACCGAAAGAATAGAAAAAGAATTTCATAGTACCAATCCATAGAAAAGGGGACAATATAAATGTAAAAATTATAGAGATATATGCTTGTCATCAGTAGCATTCAAACTATACACCAGAATGGTAAAAGGTAGACTAAAAAAGAATGTAGAAGAAGAATTGAAAAACAATAACAATTTAGAAGAGAGAGAAAAACTCCGGATAATACATATTTTTATACTGAGAAACTTAAAAGGAACAAGAAATAATATAGCAAGAGAACTATAGGTTATGCTCATTGATCTTAAAGCGGCTTCTGAATGTCACGGAAGAACTCAAAATAAATCAGAAGTAAGTAAAAATACAGACATGAAAGTAAAAGAAAAAGTACAAATAAGTGGAAAAAAATCAAAAGATTTTGATATAAATACGGAAATTAAGCAGGGAGATAGTCGTTATTTATATTATCAATGAACAAATTAGTCCAGAATACTAAGAAAAGGACAAAAAACCTCCAGGTAACTATAAGATACACAAATATGCTACCAGTGAAAATAGAAGAACTGTTATACGTCGATGACATATTTTCAGTAACGGATATACAGAATAAATTACTTACTTTCTAAACATTTGGGTAAAAGATATAGAAAAGATGAATATAAACACTAACATATTAATGTTTTTTTTAGGGTAAATGGTGTATATTTATTTAATATAACTTACAAGCAAGTTTTCGAACTTGAGCTAAGTTTTTCGAATCATTCTAAAGATGTGCGTTTTGTCAGTATATTAAAAACAAACTTGCGAAGTACGGAAATAAAATATTTTCAATTGTAGACGCAAACACATATTATACATTCAATATGGAAACATACGTTAGAACTCAACCAAATAGACCATATCAGATTGACAACAATGCATCAGAAGTTGTAAACGTCTAATGAAACCCATACTGGGTTCTAGGAGGAACCTTACGATCGACAACTGCTACACATCATCCTACTAACAAAATATCTATATAATTATTAGATTAGGATAATCGGGACCGGCAAGAAAAAGAAATTATCTAGTATTACATGTTACAATAAGACGAAAAGAGGTGTTGACAAGGTAAATGAGATGAAAGCCCGATTATTATGTCCCAAGCAAGAGTGCTAGGTAGTTGCTCACTGTATTTTTCACATTAATGAATGTTGATGAGTTAGCTACTTGTACGTAGTCAATTATTTATTGAATAACATGTCGCTATTTCTAGAAAGAAGAAGAAAAAGAAGAGGAAGAAGAAGAATAAGAAGAACAGTTACATTATTTTAACCAGCAACACGAACGAAAAAACAAAATTATAAAAACAGGAATCTGTCGTATGGTCAACATACCTCAACCACAACAACCAGTACGACCACAAAACGTTCAAGGGAGGTGCGTCTATTGTTTGTCAAAAAAAAAGCCCAAAAACCACAAAAATGTGCAATGAATTTGACAGATATATTTGCAGAAAACACACTGTGACAACATGCATCCAATGGGTAGAAAATGAAGTTATGCAGCAATATTTGTAAGTACTACTTACTACTAGGTTAAATATAAAGTATACTTACTTGATAAGTTGACTTTTGTATCATTTATTATTTTTATAAGTTGAATTTATTTAATTACCAATCTTATGTATAATATCAATAAGGAAATATAGTCTTCCAATAATTGTATTTATTTATTAGATGCGTAACGTGTTTCGGCTAATAAAAAACTTTAAGCCATCTTCAGACTACAATTAAAAAATACAAAACGTAGGAATTGTACATAAAATCTTCTTAATCAATTTTGTGTACATCTCATGCGTTTTGTATTTCTTAATTGTAGTCTGAAAGTAGCTTAAAGTTTTTTTTATTAACCGAGACATGTTACGCATTTAATAATTAAATACAATTTTGAATTTTTGATTATTGGAAGACTATATTTACCTACATTAATTAATAACGTACCAATAATATATGGATTCATTTTACGAATTATAAGAATTAAATTCTAAATTTACACCGCGCGACTACTCTTGGGTTAATTCTTGATTGTTAAACACCTATTGTTATATTTCATTGTTTAAAATATGTGTAATACAAAAGTTTTAAAAAGAGATATAATATTTACCTAAGAACAATTAACTAAACTGCTTAAGTTTTTTTGGAATTTTTTAGCACGGTGATAATTCTAATGTGTTTCCACAACTATTAATGAAAGCTACTGCAGTTATATCTCGTAAGCATATGCTTACATGCAATACACTTTTATTTAAGTATTTAGTACGTGAAAATTACCACAAAGTGGAAAAGTCATTTGTTGTTTTTTAAATACATTTTTGCATAGTAGTTCAAAAATTCATTTTTTTAAAGTGAAACTTCTTTAGCAAGGTTAAATCTAAAATGTTGGTAAGTTGCACGGTAACAAAAAGAGCAGCACAATCGCAGCATACTGTATTTTTTATTTACATTTCTGACGCGTATATTGACGTGAGCTATTTTAACCTTTAATTTTTTGTGACTATTTACGTCAGTGCATTTGTTTATAAAGCGTCTGTTTCAAAATTTTTTTTAAATTTTAATTAATTGACGAGAAAAAACCAGAATAGTATAGTATAAACGAACTTTATATAGAATATAAAACATTAATATAAAATTAAACAATGTTTAGTTAATTTAAAAAGGCAGAGTCCCAGGAACATTTTACTTTTTCACCAGTAAATAAAAAGCAAAGATGTTTCACTTCTTCCATAAGTTTATATTATATTATATGATAAGCTTTATTATAAATTACTATTACTCTGTGAAAGAAGTTTAAAAAAGATATTATTACAAATATTAATAAATTGATTTAAACATATTGAGTGACATGTTTTTGATAAATGTATTTACGTGTGAGTTTAATAAACGTCAGTTTCTGTAATTGGTAGTAAATTAAAATAAATTGGCTCTTGGCAAAGTAAAGATAACTGTTTTATTATGATAAACTTATCAATTAATGTACTAATATTGTTATGTATATAACTTTTTGTACATTTCATAAATTAATAGATTAATTTTTATAATTCCAGTTAATACTTTAAAACTGTATAATTAGTTTTTATGATTTAGTTTATGTTTAAATTAAATTGTTTTTATTTTGTTAATAATTTTTTTTCTAATTTTGATATTGAACAACGAATTTGACATAGATAAACTGCTACAATAATTTCTGTTTACAGTATAATCTCAGCAATTAAAAAATTAATTTTTAAATTACTTTTTACAAAAAATAAGGAGTTTTTTTATTATAAAATTTATATAGTTAAAGCAGTTGATTTACAAAATAAACAAATCGGTAATGTTAATTTAGTTTTTTTGTTTTAAATGGAGTATTTTACACTTAATTTAATTAATTAACTACTGAAATAAGTTTACAATAAGTTGTCTCAAAAATTATAACAATCAAAATAATTCTGTTATTTTGAAATTAATAATAAATTGTTGAAAAAAAAACTTTATGAAAACATGTTAAACAAAAAATTAGTAACACGTTTAAAAAAATTTTTTTTTTACTTAGCCTTTCCGTAATTTGTAAACGACTTGTCGGCAGAGATACAATTTTAGTGCGGTCCATCTAATTCATACGATAATGTAATCTTTGTATGCGTATTTTATATTCCCAATTTATGTATTTTAACTCTAATTGATTTCTTATTTGTACAGATCTATAAAATATGAAACATAAACGTATCGTATATATGTAATTTCCAAATTCGAAAGGTACTAAACCAAATTAACTTCAAAACGTAACACATTGGATAATTATCGAATTTGTACATAAAGTAACATCTTGGGTTCAAATAATAAATTGTAAACAAAATGTATCAATAACATTGAATTTCGGTTCAATAACTTTTGTCTTTAAATTTTAACACATTTTTGATTTTGAATTCTTATGACTCGGCGCTATCTACCGTGAGATTTATGAAACGTCTAGTGAACCATGTTGAAAGAACGTTATCTGAGTAATATTTTCGAATATTGAGTGGATGAAACAGTGCAAAGAGTTTGTGTCATTTTAAAACTCAATTTTTAAAAAAGTATGTCATAAATTCTCTTGTCAATACCGTAATATTGATAAACTTCATTAAGTATTAATTTTTTCTGACCAAAACATCAAATTTTTGTACTCAATGTTAGTCTAAATTTGACATTTAATGGATATTATCAAATACATAACCAAACAATTACACTTGTTATTTAAAATGAAAATGTCAGTACCGTGTCTGTCAGTACCATGGGAAAAATAGTAAAAAGTAATAGTAATTAGTTATAAAATTATTTTAATCATTAATTGTAATTTTTTTATTACAGATGGCACCAATACTTCGTACTAGAAAACTACCTGATACTTGTGACAATAAAAGTGGCAAAATTCAACAATTGTCATCAAAAACAAAATGAAACATGAAAATAAAGTCAATGCCAAAAAATAGGAACAAAAACGTGCAGCTGAAAAATTAAGGAGAGAAAAAATACGGAACGATCTAGAGGCTTACAAAAATTACGTCATAGTGAAAGAGCAAGAAATGAAAACAGAAAAAAAAGGAAACCTTAAGTCATTTGATCAATTACACTGGTCTACAAAAAATATTTTTTATCGAGCCCTGACACTATTCCGGGTAATTTTTATGTAAAATGACGTCCTGAATCCAAATATGTCTTCCGTTTTCCTCCATCACCCACCATTTTCGAGGAAGCCCCAAATCACTAATTTTACCACTTTTCGATAAATTAATTATAATTTATTTATCGAACGATAATAATATTTATAATAATTATTATAAAAATAAATATTTGGACATAAATTTAATTTAAATGGGAAAAAGAACTATTTTAGCTATAAACAGTAATAAATCAAAAGATATTCATCGTTACTTGGTGCTTGCTTTCCTTTTATACCCTGAGGTACAACTCTCTCGTTTCAAAAACCAGCAGTACTCCGCTAACATGCTTGCATTCCACTTCCCTGAAAATTTCTTCTCCAGCGTAACGATGTCTTGATGGAACCGTTCTCCGTGTTCATCCGAGACTGCTCCTAAATTTTCAGGGAAAAAGTCCAGATGCGAGTGAAGGAAGTGAACTTTAAGAGACATGTTACATCCTATGTCCTTGTACGCTAAAAACAGTTCCTCGACGTGAGCGACATAATCTTTACTTTTGTGGTTACCCAAGAAGTTCTTACAAACGTTTTGAAATGCAAGCCAAGCTTCTTTTTTTTTTGATTTAGGTGTCTAATAAACGTCGAATCTTGGAAGAGTTGTCTAATCTGAAGACCAACAAAAACGCCTTCTTTGATTTTAGCTTCGCTGTGACGAGAAAATTTAGTTTTCAAAAATTGAAATGCGCCATCTGTCTTGTCCACTGCTTTCACAAACTGCTTGATCAATCCAAGTTTGATGTGTAAAGGTGGCAAGTAAATATTTTCCTTCGGAACTAAAGGATTGTGGGCGACATTTTTCTGATCAAGAATACGATTTTCTCGCAGAGGCCAGTTCCGTACGATGTAATGTTTATCTCGGGCTCGGCTATACCATTCACAAAGGAAGCAGCAATATTTTGTGAATTTTGATTGCAGGCCCGTGAGTAAAGCAACAACTTTTAAGTCAGCGCAAAGTTTTCGCTTATAACCATGATAACTGATTTTATCAAAGATTCTGAAGATGTTTTCGTACGTTTCCTTCATATCAACAGAGTATGCAACTGGAACTGATAGGAAGTCATTCCCATTTGCCAACAGGACAACTTTTAAACTTGTTTTTGATGAGTCTATAAACCGTCTCCATTTGTCTAGGTCACATGGCATCTGTAGCTCTGTCATCAATAAATTTGGATTAGGGCAGAACACTAAACCTTTATTTTCTGAGAAAAGACATTTCAGGGTTGCTTGTCTGGTCCTGTAAGAAGATATTTTTACTCCCTTTTCTAAGAGATTCCACTGTTAAAGTCGCGATCCTAGGAGCTGAGGAGCTTGGGTAACTGCAAATCTCTGACAAGATCATTTAATTCCCATTGAGTGAGGAGGTGAGGTTGCCGAGAAACTAAATCTGCGGAATACTCTTTATCATCATTGAACGTATCATTCGAAGTCCCAGGTTGTGTCTCAGAGTCTTTTAAATCAATTTCCGGCTCTAGAGTATAAGTATTTGGGGGCTCTGGGATTGGCAAAGTATCGTTATGAGGAACAGGTCTTAGAACTGACGGAATATTGGGATACTGAATTGTATGCTTACTTTTGCTCGAAAACCCGACGGTAGAAGTCGTACAAAAGTAACAATCTGTAAGATGACAGCGAGGTTCACGCCAAACCATGGGCACAGCAAATGGCATTGATTTACGGGTACCTTTGAACTATTTGGTTAAAGTACTGTAACAAGTCGTACAGCAAACTGATGCAGACCAAGTCTTGTCCTGGTCGCCAACTTGACAATCAAAGTACAATTTATAAGCTGTTTTAACAAGCGGAGAAAGGGGTTTTTGTTGCGCTTTTAAAGTTAATTCCCCGCAGACATAGCAGAA
The DNA here is from genome assembly GCA_035610365.1 of Aquatica leii. Classification (NCBI taxonomy): domain Eukaryota; kingdom Metazoa; phylum Arthropoda; class Insecta; order Coleoptera; family Lampyridae; genus Aquatica; species Aquatica leii. Next base: position 79,524,618 of record CM069436.1, on the reverse strand, counting down.
GCTATCGGGATGATTTTTACACTCGCGTGGCATAATTAAACAGTAATTCAACGCCCGACATTAACCACAAATCACACTTGGTCACTTGAAAAAATCCGGAGTAAAAGTAGTTTTACTGTTTTACACAAATGAACAAAAATGAACACAAAATCCAGCACGTTTAAAACGTCGACAAGTTAACTCTGCAACAGCTTTAGATGTACTGATCGAAGCAGTTAAGCTAACAATGTAATATACTATAATGAGAAGAGTAATCAAAGTTCAAGCCTGTCGAAAATTCCTGTTCAAACCTGCATGTCGTATTGAGATCGCCAGCCTCGTGCAGTGAATCTTCCTAACTGTTTATTAATATTTTTTTACTGTTCTTATATATTTGTATTTTATTGTTGTTTCTATATACATTTTATAGCAAAACTTTTGCAATACTTTGGTATAAATTTTATTACCTGCTTTGGGATGTTTAACGGCTATAAGTTAAAATTCTAAAAAAAAATGCAAAAAATAAAATAGAAATGGAGTCCCCCCAAAATAGGTGGGTGATGAGTAAAAACGGAGCTTATTTTTGGATTCAAGAGGTCATTTTACATAAGAATCGTCAAGAATGGTATCAGGGCCGATTTTCATGCAGACCAGCTTTATTAGAACGAGAAAAGCAAGTTCGTCGAAAACAACAAAATTTATTAAAGAGAAACTCACGGACACGGAAAAAAGAAAATATTGAGTTAACAACCGAGCAAAATGATATAAATAATAACGTTGACTCTAAGCAAGCCAAGGTAGGAAGAAAACGAATACAAAAAAATTTACGTAAATGTTTCAGACAAAAAAAAATTGGATGATAATAAAAATTTACGAACAAAAATTAATAACTTACATAAAAAACTACAACGTTTGAAAATCAAAAAATCAGACTCGACATCACCATTGATAAAATGTTAAACGGTCAAAATGTGAATCCTGAAATTCGCAAAACATTAATACTTCATGAAACCATAGCACAGCAGTTAAAATCATCTTATCAAGAGTCAAAAAGTTCAAAGTTGAAGCAAATATTGGGTAGAGCAATTAGTGGAAAAATTATAAAAAAATACCGACAATTATCTGCTATTAGACAAATGTAGTCCTTATTATTTTTTCAAGAGTTAATAGGAGTAAGAAACCACTAGTTAATTTAAAAAATATGAAAAGCAATCAAAAACTCATTCAAGATCGAGTGACAAGTATTTATGAAGAAAATAGTATGATAATTCCTGATAAAAAAGCTTCTATAAAAATGAGTGGGAAACAAGTAACAAAGCGTTATATGAATGCTATGATTAATGATTTACATTCTAAATTTTGTTCCCAAAATACGTACCGTGTTAAGTACTCAACTTTTGCAAAATTACGCCCAAAGTATTGTATTGAACCAGAAGCTGCTATACTAAGATAAGAACGTCTTCCGGGTTTGGATCGTGTCAATGTTGTAACCGAAGTTGCCAACGTTTCGCCCACTTTCGTAAGGGGCTTCATCAGGGCGTGAGAGAAATCGAAGAACTCAAACAAGGTAATCAACTTGTGAACCATGCCAGATTCTAAACTCAGAAAAAGTAAGAAGGAAAACGATAAACTTAAAAAAGCAAAGGAAAATCTAAGTAAGAACCACTACAGAGTTAGGTAATCAACTTGTGAACCAAGCCAGATTCTAAACTCCATAGAAGTGATTTAAAAGAAATAGAATCCGTATATAAAGAAGTATCGTCACGGCTGGTTAAGGTCGACTCTGATTGGGTTACGGTTGAACGAGGGCGTGTTTTCGATAAAGGACTAATGACTGGGAACAAAAGAGGGGATAGCTCAAAACCATGATCACGATTGAAGTTATTGGGGTGTTTGATAATTTCTATGCTCTCTCAAAATTTCCTGTTAAAAAAGAATAGAGATTTGGCAATCACCGAAACGTTCTCAAAATCTATCTTGTGACCTGTAGTGAAATGATGTTCAGCAACCTCAGATTTAGAAATATGCCTTTTCCTTATACAACGATCATGTTCTGAAATGCGAGTAATGACGGAACGACCGGTCTCACCAATGTAGACTAAACCACATGAACAAGGAATTTGGTATACTCCTTGAGATGAAAGTGTAGAAAATTTGTTCTTCGGAGATGGAAGAATCTGAGAGATTTTTCCTGTCGAGTTGAAAATAGGTTACATACCATTCTTACAAAGAAGTTTCCTATTTAATCTGTAACCTTGTGAATGTAGGGTAAAAAGGCCAATTTTGGATTGGATTCGGGAGTAGAAATGTCCTTAGGTAATCGAGTACGTGGATGTAGACGACGATTAATAACTCTATGAATATCTCGCTTTATATAACCATTGTTCACTAAAGTTCTAGTAAGATGACAGAGTTCGTAGTCTAGAAAAAGCACGATGAACCAAAGATTTAATAACAGAACGTTTTTGTGCAGGATGATGATAAGACGAAGCATGAAGGTATCTATCAGTATGGGTGGGTTTGCGATAAATAGAATGGCCCAGAAGTCCGTCGGGCTTACGAGTCACAAGAACGTCAAGAAATGGGAGAGAACCATTACTTTCGATTTCCATAGTGAATTTGATATCCAAGTGTTGATTGTTAAGATTATTAAAAAGCTTAGACAATTTGAGTTGACCATGAGGCCAAACAATAAACGTGTCGTTAACATACCTAAACCAAACTTTGGGTTTTAATATTGATGATTCCAAAGCAACCGTCAATCAACCATCAATATTAAAACCCAAAGTTTGGTTTAGGTATGTTGACGACACGTTTATAGTCATATTTAATCGATTCTCACGGTTAGTAGATTATAACTTTAATAATTTTCATAACGATTTCTTTTTCTATTATTTTTGTCTCATGCTGATATATAATTAGTTCATTATGATTATTAGTTTTATATTTAAAAAAAAAATGTATGTGTTCTCGTCATTCACAATTGTACAGATTTACTGTAAGTTGCCAATACTTTCGGCGTTCTTATAACCAAGTTTTACAATAAATTAGACAAAACTAATTTGTTGTGTTTACAAATTTGTTATTAAGTCTATTTCATTTTGTTATTTTAAGAACACTGAATCGTATTTTAATGCTGATTTTATTTGGTTATTTTTCTCTTTTCTCCGACTTTACGGAGCTTAAATATTTATGATTATGTTAAGTTTCGAAACTTCTGTGGTGTTCAAGAAGCTGTTTTAGCAAGACCAAATCTGGCGCCTATAAAAAAAATTATTGTCACTTGGAACTCCCATCTCTCTGAATAGCAATTTTTTAAATGCTCCTACATGCTAGTCGTGCAAAGTCCGTAAACAATAAGCTTGTAACAATTTACTTTGTGAGCAACTGCTAGTCAACATTTACTTTAAAATTTGTTTTAATTTAGTGGTTGTTAGTTCAATTATAAGTAATATGATTTTTCTTAGCTTACATAGACTTTAATTTGAGATTGTGCAACCAATAAATGCTACACATTTAGATTATTAATAAAATATAATTGATCAAAATCTTAAAAATAAATCAGTCATTAAATATTGAGACAAGTTCTTTACAAATTAGGAAACTCTACCTTACTATTGATTTTTAATTTTTAAAAAACTTTAATGCTTAGAATTGACTATAAAAAAATTCAATTACAATAAATTTTGTGATTAACAGCGTTTGTTATTAACAATTGAACGTATTTTTAATTAATTTACAACATTTATTAAATAATTTTGTTAAACAGTACTATAGTACAAAATCGTCTACGAATATTTTGACAATAAAATTGTGTAAATAAAAGCAGTCTATAAAACTTAATTATATACCAAGGTTGAAAAGCGCATTATTATAACTTAAACGATATATATCGTGAAGTGTTAAGCGTCGACGTTTATAGGCTGCGCAGATTATAATAATTTTTTCAACAGTGGTTCATATACAATTTTTTTGCACTACTAAGGTTATTAACAATTTTTAAATGTTACTAAATTAAATTTAAGATAATAATAGAAAATTAAACATTAAGTGAGTGTTATGTTTGGTAATTGAGTCAGTTGTCACTAATATAATGCAATTAATTTTGGTGTAATTATGATTTACAACACAAAAAGAGTTAGATAACACGATTTTTTTTATGCTAAAATTACTTCAAACATTGATTTTATTTAAAATTCTTAAATTAGCATTAAATAAAATTTCTTGCTCTTGGTACCCAGTTTCGTAAACTTTTTTTCTTTGAAACTGTTGTAGTATTATCAGAAAATGTAAATCTATTTATTATTAACTGGTCATTAGTAATAAAATATTAATTACCTGCAGTTAAAAAAGTGCTACTTTACAACCTACTATTATACGTAATAATGAAAACCTTAACATTATAAACTATTATAATTTTAAAGACAAGTATTTATTACAGTATACTTTTAATTCAACTACAAGACAATTATCCAGAATGGAAAATTGTAATACAAAAGTAACCGGTAGAAACCTGAATTCTACTACCTTAAATTTGTTACAGAACAAAAGTTTAAGATTTTAGATATAATAAAATACATTTTTTTGTATATTTTTGGTTCAATTTGTCTTAATTATATTTACATTACGTGTATTTACTAGTATAATTTATTTTTTAAGTAAAACATTGATTTTGTAGGATGCACAAAAAACTGCCATATATCTTTAAACACGCTAGGATAAAGCCATAATTCACATTAAAAAGTGATTTAAATGATGTTCAGCAATAAATAAACCGTTGTGTATACAACAAAAAATCAAAATTGTTAGGTATAAAAACACATTTAGAACATCTACACAGTTAACTGCAATACTAAATGTGGTAACACACAAAAAATAGTTTCTTTGTCACAATGCGTAAATTACTATTAATAAAAACATTTAATATAAACTTTTTTATACAATTAGTTACATTGGTTATAATATTCAGCGCAATATTTATTAAATTCTATATTTTCTACCAAAAAATGCAACAAAAATATAATATAAAAAACAAATTCTAGAATTTGTTTGTAATTGCGTTGCTCGTTAACTATAAAAAAAAGTGTAACCATTTTTTATTGTATAAAATATATATATAAAAGTTTTATGTTACAAATAAATGTTAAATACAAGCTGTCATAAACAATAAACACGTTAGTTGGCATTTCCCTAGACGTCTTCACTGAAAGATACATACATATGCATATCAGCACAATGCAAAGCATTGTATGTACGACAGTTTTATTTTACAGTGTTTGTGTTTTACAACAAAAAACGCAAACCCTACGTTACGCAACGTGTATTCAGTAAATGTATGCTTTTTTATTTTATTAAATCATTTTGAAGCATACCGTATTTCTTAGCTAATCTAATTAGAATAACAACTCGAGCTAAATAATAATTAAAAATAAAGAATAAATTTAGTACCTAGTTTAAAAATCACACATAACAAAAATAATTTCTGTAAGAGGAATTAAAAACAATAACAACACTTGAAGAAAGAAGAAGAAACTGTCATGTTAAAAATAAGATCGCAATAATTAAGAATAGCTAAATAAAATGCAAAAACTTATAAAATAATAGTTTTTAAGTTTTTGTTGATTTCTATATTTTTTATTATGCTCTATATTTTTTTCTAAACTGTAGAAAACATATCCTTAATAAAACGTGTTTGTAATTAAACATTTCTTAAAGTTTTAATTTATCTAATTTTAATTTTTAGAATATTTAAAAATATTTCACTTTTAGATTTACACAAAAAAATATTATCTCTCTAAAACCGTATACCTATATCAAGTATAAAAGTTCAATAGTTAAGATTTAAAATAAAACAAAAAAAACCTTAAGGACGCCACAAATCCACGAAAACAAAATAAAATTGTTTTCATAACATAAACTGACAAGCTTGATACAAATTTTCTTTTTTTTTAATTGTACATTATGTTTTTATTAAACAAATTTTAATTTTACATTCATCGTTTTTAAACTATTTAGTTTAATAAAGATACAATTATTACATTTAATTAAATTATAGTTTTTGGCATGAAAGGACCACTAAAGTGTTTTAATGAACCCCTGAGTCATATTGACCTAAAGTTTGTAAGTGAATAAGAAGTTTGATAATTATTAATTAAATACTTAGAAACCGTATCAGCAAAATTTACATAAATGGAAATGCAAAAGCATGTTATAAACTTTAATTTATTTATAGATTAATTTTAAATATTAGATTGTCAAACACATTATATTTTTTTATTGTAATATTTGTGTGATACATAATTTCTTAGAATGGTTTTACAATTTTTGAAATTTATTTATAAAGTAATTTTAAATATTATGTTGGTTAGCATGTGATGTTTTCTATGATATAGTAAATCATCTATTAATATGAGCAATGATATTTCTAAATTGGGAATTAGATTTTGATACATTTAAATAATAAAAATGACGTTATTTATTAAACCGTGATAATTTATAAATGTAATTTGAAATTTAATAACAATGTCGTTTTTTCAATAAAACCGTTGATTATGGTATTTACTACGTGCTAATAAGTGCTACAGACGGTCAGCACAATGTCTTATAAATATTATATTATTTACTGTCTCATTTTACAAGCAAGCTTGTCGTGATATATCGGGTCTGATTGAAATTTATTCCTATTTCTAATCTAATCCTGTTACTTTTCACCTGTTTTCTTGCAAAAGGCAAACTTACTTCAAATGCAGCTTGATTTTACGTTTCTTTGTTTTTATTACCTTTTCAAATATAATAAAACTTAATACTAATGTTTTTTCTTTAGTAGTACAAACGATTTTAGATTTGTGCTCCTCTATGATCGTTAATGATAATATTTACTTCAAACGTTATTAACCGAAATTGCTAATGATAAGCTTTTGTTATATTATTTCTATACCATATCATAACAAAATAGCTTTTTTAATAATTTAAAAAATTAGGATTATTATTGAAGTAGTTAAATACTTTAATTATGCTTTTAATCTTTATGTTTGATATGCTGACGAAGTAAATATGTAAATTAATAATTTTAAACCTAGTTTAACTACAGACCTTGATCACGCAGCGAGACGTATAAGTACAAATTAGCACGTCAAATGTTGTTGAATTTCCACTGTTTTGTTGAAAACTAAACTAACACACATTAAAGTTGTGATTGGTCAAAGTTTTAGATGTCAAAAGTTCTCAAACATTAACGATTTATAAAAACCGTAGTTCTTAATTATTTTTCTGTTACGATAATTTTAAAACTTGCACGTAACTATTTATATTAGTTAAATTAGTACATAACAACAGTTGTAAAATCGTTTTGACGTAGTTTTCTTTTTTTTTAAAGTTAATTCACAATAAAAAATTGGTGAGATTCTTATAAACACTTGTTAAACAAAACCTTGGACTTCAGAGTAGTTCAAGTGCTGCATGGCAACATTGCTATAACGTAAAATCAAGATTCTGCAGTAAATTACAACAATTAGCAAAGTGGTCAGTAAATATGCTGACCAACAGATAGATCGACGTTAATTTCTTAGCGGCGAGCATACTTTTTCGGCACGAAATACGTCGCAAAATTGGTTATCTTCCAGTAAATACTACAGTAAACAATAAAACTATTACACGTTTGAGCATGTAAAATGTCTAAAGAACAACTTAGTTTGGTACTTAAAACTATTTAAAAAAGTAATAACAACCAGTATTAAATTAGTTCTTGCAAGAATTTATTTGTTGCAGTAATGAAGAAAGCCAGAATTATTTGTATCACTAGTTCAAAAAATGGAATTTTGTGAATAAGAGCATATAAAATGCGAATACTTGCAAGTTCCTTTTAAGAAGGGGCAAGAAAAGTACACGTACGTGGTGGACACGTGTTGTACTAGTACGGCAGTATGTGAATAGCTGCAATCGACGGAGAATGTTTTAGTTTTCACTTCAGATTAGTTTAACTCTAGTATTACAGTCGATACCCTTATGTATCAGTGTATCTAATCATATTAATGGCTCTGTGTTTTTGTAGTTTTCCATGTTGTTGTGTTTCAACAAAATATACATAAGTGCGTTGTGTTATTATTATTATTATCATTGTTTGACTTTTAGAACTATGACGGACAACAAAAATTTTACAAACGTAGAGTTACAAAACAAGGTGGATAAGATTGTGCAAAAAAGAATTGGCAGCGGTAAATCTGCATGGTCCTCACATAAATATTCTGTAATTTTTTCGTCTAGTGACTCTAAAAGAAGTTCGAGTGATAAAGATCTGTAGATGACAATTACGATGATAATGGCCAATCTGTAATTTCACCAAACAAGAATGTAGTAAGAGACCCTCCATTATTCGATTAGAAATTTGATATAGATTTCAATCTAAAGACTGTTAATTTTGATAGCAACACAGATAAAGTTCAAGAATTTTTTTTCTAACGGAACAGTCTCCCGAATTGGATTTTTTCTCTTATTATTTTAACGACAAGATGTTGAACATGAATACAACTAAAACAAATGCATACTCTAACCGTCGTTTGATTTTTGCTTAATCTTTTGTGATAGACCCGGTATTTGAGTTTGTTTATTTATTTCGTTTTATTTAAAGTAAAGTAATTTTTTCTACGACCAACAAACAGTACGATACATTGTATGTTTAATTGCGATTAAGCAACGTTGTGCATTGTGATTGTGTAATTTCATTTCCGTACAGGTCAAAGTCATTTCCGTACAGGTCAAACCTATTAACGTACAGGATAATAAGAACATAATTTAGAAAACTTTTACTAATATTCCCTGCATCACAAATTATAAAATTTGGAAACAAAATTATTGAGGGTCATGTAAAAGGTATTTCATTAGTTTTATAGCATAAAAAGTGTGCTTTATAAATTACATATTTTAGGTTATATTCTTAAACGTTGACATTTAGTGACTTTTTTCTAATGAAATGTAAATATATTTTAAAAGTTCAAGGTAATTAGAATTAGAATTAGAAATGTTAACAGTAATTTATCGAACTTTTGCTTTTGCAGTGTTATAAACAGATTAGGTAATCTAATCCTTAAAATAAAATTACTCATTTTATAATAACATGCTCAAATTAACTTAAAGAAGTTAGTATTTATTAGAAAATTTATCAGGTTTTTAAACTGCATGATAATTCAGAACTAACCAATTATCTTTTGGCGTTCATTGATGGTTGCAAGATACCAAAATGTTTCTTTCGTGCATGCCTGATATCTGTTTGTTATTATTTATCTTTATATTAATGTAGTTTTCATAAGTATTTATGTATACTTTTACTACATATTATATTATAAACTTATAAAAATAATTCATTAGCACATTGTCGCTACCTTGGTAAAAACTTAATCACAAACATTTTGACGTGACAATAAATAACACAAGATAAACATAAATATAATCAATTGTTACAAGACTAATGCAAACCAGTGGTTTATACATTGAAAAAATTATATATTTAGATGTAATTATAAGCAAAAGCACTGAATCACTTGTTTTCTTTTACCTACAATGTGTTTTGTTAATAATTCATTTTCCATATTTAAACTAATTTTTTAGTAAAAATTATTACAGCATATTTGATCCATTAGAATAATTAACTATCTTGCATTTTCTAAAAGTAATTTTTTTCAATTCTTTAACTACGATGATCTTATTACCTTCTTAGTTCGAAAAGCTTTATTCTTAAGAATAACACCTATTAATTACAAATTATCTTTAAACATTTACAAATTTACCTTATTTGCTTTGTAAGTCACATTCACATGTTATTTGGTTGAAGCTTCTAGGAAAAACTATCATATCAACATTTTTCAGAATTTGACAACACTATTAACGATTCAGACTTTGACATGAATAGATTTCTTTAATTTACTGGCTGCAAAAGCAAAATCTTGTCATTGAATCATTAGTACTTTTTAAACTTCAGCTCATGCATATTAGGTTATGCTTGAAATTAATGTATTAAAAAAAAATTCAAATACTAAATGATTTGAAGTTAACTAAAATTGCATGTATTCAAAGCAAGTAAATTACACTCACCATTTCTTTAACTAGAGATGAGTAAAAAACAAGAATTAAATAATAGTAACAGATAACTAAAAGTATAAACGCTGTCAAGTTGACATAAAATAAATACAAGTTTTGAGATAAATTTTTAATTGTCATTTTAGGTATTAGGTACCAATACAAATTTTTTAATTAGTTTATTTATTTTTTGCGTTATTTTTTTTCGTAAAATTCTGTTTAACTTTGATTACTGATTAAATATAGAGTCGTAGAAAAAGTATAGTGTATAATTCGTAAGAAATGTGTATTGCCAACTCGTACGATTTGTCAAACTCGCCTTCGGCTCGGTTGCAAATTTTCATACTCGTTGGCAATGACAACCATTCTTACTCATTATACAATCTACTATTGTAGTAATTTATTAAAATTATTTCACATTTTTAAATTCATCTTAAGTGTACATTGTAATTTATTACGTATATATTTAGTGAATTATTTGAGTTGATTTTATTGTTATACTTTTATAGTACATCTTATAATTTACTAGTTCTGGCGAATTACGTTTTGTTTTAACTTTCCTCACTTTCATTATAAGGAATTTCTTTTGAACTAGCATTTTTAATTAATAAGGCAGTTAGTTTTGGTTAACGGATTCTATCTTTCATCAAACACAATTATTTTCCGGCAAAGTTATAATTGAAAAAAATTAGATTTTTTTATCTGTCATTCATCTTTGCTTTGTCGCGGATGGCCACCAATTTACTTAGCAACAATGGCAAAAAAGAATAAAAACAAATAAAATAAGAAATATATAACAACTAAAAGTTTGCAGTATCGCAGTAAATTAGGCAACACCTCGTAAACATGAGCAGCAATTGGTTTAAAATTACATTAAAATAAATTAACGTTTGTAAATACACTAAAAATTGTGTTTATAGTAATTGCGCAAATAGCGAAACAAAGCGCACCCTGTAATTTGTTACATGCAAAAAAGGCTATATACGTTAACCGTGATAACAAGCGTAATGTAATATATACGTCAAATCGTGCGCGCATACGACCAATCTTAAACTAAATAATTATATATATATAAAAAAACAGGGTACTTACATCAGCGTTCCGAATATGCGATTAGCTAATGGCACATCTAACACAAATCTCTTAAAAATTCTGCAAATTAAACCGATACATTTATACCTAGTTACTACAAATAAATTACTAAGTTTTATACAATTAAATAAAAACGATGTGCGCTAAGCTTCACAGGTATGACTTTCAGTTTGTCGTAATGCTTTCCACAGTAACGGAAATCTAAACGGCAATTTTAATTTCTCCATCTTACGCACATTATTATAAAATACGCATCCGGTATAGTTTTTATATTCCGTGTATGCTTTATTAGTTTATCATAGGAACTTTCCACAGTAAAAGAACATACACGGTTGACCATAGTTGCTAACAAAAGTAAATTAAATAGCGCTGTAAAGTAAAAATGTATTTTTATCCCAACGAATTTTTCACAACCAACACATCCAAAACTGCAAATGGCTTACTTAACACCAGCGTGGATGATCTAATATACTTAAGATGTAGAAACCCCTGGGCATGACGTTAACACACGTATTACTTCCTTAACGCACAAAGTTAAAACATCTTCAGTGACCTTAGGTGCATAAACAACATTATCACTGGGAAAAATTCATACAACACGAAAACTATACCATAATATTTCTAAAAAAAAATTAAAATAAGTAAGAATCGTTTCTTTAGTAAAAACACTTTAAGGTTTTTTATTGTTAGCAATGACCATAACGAGCAACACTCACGTGATTTGTTTAATCAAGTTAAAACAAATATATTTTAAGAAAACACAAAACTGTATCAAAATAACATCGTCTTAGCGTATTGGTATCAGACACTAACAAGTTTGATAAAAATAGTCTTTTCTTTAGCTGTAAATTTTATAAAAAAAATTAAACAAAATTTTAATTTTAAATTATTAATTTTTGAATTGTTTACAATTCAATAAAGATACAGTTATTAGTTATTTAACTAAATTATAGTTTTTAGAATTAAAAGGACCACTAAAGTGTTCTAATGAACCCTGGAGTCATATTGACCTAAAGTTTCTAAGTGAATAAGAAGTTTGATAATTATTAATTAGTTACTTATATAAATAAATGGAAAGCATCTATGCTATAAACTTTAATTTATTTATAGGTTAATATTAAATATTAGACTGTTCAACATATTATATTTTTCTATTATATTTGTGTAACAAACACTCTCGTTCAACAATAGACTGTTTATACAACTAATTTAATAATATACTATTATATAAAGTTCAACAAACGCTAGCACGTAGATCGGTATTACAGACAAAATATAAAGTGCGCCCTCGACTAGACAGCACGCCGTACCGCAAAGTGACCTAGTCGGTTTAACTTTTAAAATTAAAAAAAAAATGACGTTTGTCAATACCAAACAATACAACAGTACGAAAATCAAAGATTTAGAGAAATATGTGACACAACAAAACGACTTTATAACTAATTGTGTTAACAACCTAACCTATACGTACGGTTATTTTTACAATCGACTGACCACCAATATACTAAAAATTAAAATAGAAAGTGTAATACTTACAATTAGGTTTTCTCCGTACCAGTATTACCTAAAACTGAATTAAAATGTAACACAAAAAACTACATACGGCGTTATCACAAGTAAACCCTTTTTTAATTCATACGATTACTGAAAATATCAACTACATAAATTCGGTAATTGTTTCTTCCAATATGTTGATAATTGTATTCAACTTTTTGAAAGTGTAGGTGGTGTTAACTCCAGTGATGTGACGACGTCATAGAAATTTTCCAGTTGCAACATGTGCTTATCAACTCCACAGATATAGAACACGAGTGGAGGTATGGAAACCCGTTTGAATAAAGACTTTCACTAGATCGCAACATTATTATAATTCATATGCACATAAGTGTGCGTGAAACACTTAACAATAAAAGCCTTATTGGACGTATACGACACTAGAGAATGTCTGCGTTTTTCAAATTTTAACGAAAGAATAAAATCGCGTTTTAAAATTTGATATCCTAGCCCTACTTCAACAACTAAAAGTGAGCGTTCTAAAGACAAATTTTATACTAAAGCATTTTTAACATAACACATTGTTTAACAAGTTTTAGCTAGTAATAACCCAATGTTTTATTGCTACTGAGGATAGAGCACAATAGAAATAGAGCTTAAGTAAATACACTACACAATAAAACCCACATAATAGCAATTATGTTTAAAAACATACAAAAACTACAGTAAACAGTGCAATTAAAAAAATGTTACAAATTTGAGAAAAACCAACAATTATTAAAAGATGATATGAAGAAAAACGTATTCATCTAAACTTCAATTTAAAAAAACATGAAAACCAAAATACTTATACAATATACTTTGCGTTTACTCACTTTTTTGATACAATTGCAATTTCTGAGCGCCACTTCTGTCTGAAAATTAAAATAAATATAAATTTTAATATAAAAAAAAAATTTAAACAAAAACAAAATTTTGATAAATAAACTTTTTAAAAATTATAATATACAACGCAAAAATTATATATTTAGGAATCAAAATAGTTTAGGAAATATTTGCAAACAATTTTTCATGAACAAAGTAATAAAACTATTATATCATACGGTTCAATAATTATAAAAATACTATCAAAGCATTTTATAGCTATTGAGATAACGAGGTGTTTTATAAGTACTTTAAAGGACAAGATCCCAGTTTAAAACCAGCGACCGTAGGGAGCGAGGTTTTAATAAACCAGGTCTTTTGAATTATAAAACAACTAGTTATCTTCAATATTTTTTATAACACTGAAACTGACTTTATCAGAAATCGTCTTATATTAATACTTTATCAGGAGATTTTTAGTGAGGTAAAATATTTTAATATTTTTCAAGGCTGCGGTGAGTAGTAACCGTGGTAATAGAATCAACAAGTTTTGAAAAAAAATTTTGCTTCACTGTGTGAACGCGTTTCAAGCGAAATAACAGAAAAAGCCAACAAATTGCGGTCTAAATTATTACCCGCTAAATCAAAAGACGCATATGAGAAGGTGTACGTGACTTTTAAACAATGAACCTCGAAAAGAGGTATTAATGTAGTGACGGCAGATGTTATTATGACTTTCCTTGATGCAAGGATACGTACGACTATTAATGCTCATTGTTAAATAAGTTATCGATGTTTTTGAACTAAATGTAATGTATTTTACAGTCTCAAAAATTGTGTCCAGCATCATTATAGCATTCGAAACTTCGGTAAAGTAGTTCCGTTCTTAAAAAATTTGAACCTTGGTTATCGTGCAACAAAATGCAACCTGTTTTCTAGAGAGAAAATTCAAAAAATTTTAGAGACTGCAGATAACGAAAAATATTTTTTTATGAATGTACTTTCAGTACACATCATTTTAGGTATTTATAACAATTTTATTTCTTAGGTCGCTTTAGTGTTTGGCATTGCTGGAGCGTTGCGAAGAGTGGAGTTATGTAACATAAATTAAATTGACATTGAAGACGTCATTATAGCAGATAACAGAACACATAAAGCGAGGAGATTTACTGTTATCAACGATGGTTTTGGTATTATTTGGTATTGATTTATATCGACGTTATGTGGCCCTACGTCCGAAAAATCCACCTGCAATTTTTTTTTGCATTATCGTAACAGAAAATGTTATCGACAAGTGTTCGGAATGCACACATTTGACGCCATTCCTAAAAACATAGCAATTTTCCTGAAGTTTGATAACCCGAATAGCTACACTGGCCATACATTCTGCCGCACTGCGGCAACTGTATTTGCTAACGCAGGTACTGCAAATGTGCATGAATATCTAAGTACAAATTAACATTAATATATAGTTTTAGGTAGAGATGTCACTACTTTAAAACGGCATGGAGAGTGGGAATTATCAAAAATTGCTGAACGAAAAGTTGTTCGAAGAAATAATGAAGATTGCCTGCAAGGTATTTTCTAGTTCAAGTAGAAACAAGAACTATACTGGTAACGTGAAAGTTGACAGCAAGGACCAACCTTCCGGAAGTGGTGAAAATTTATATTGAAATAACAGTAGTACCGAGGATTCGAATGTAGAGGTCAGCAATGAGGGCAGATGTCCAAAGCTGGATTCTGTCTTTGAAAGTAGCAGCGATAATCAAGACGTTAATAACAAGAATTTACCCTTTAAGCGCAATGTAAATTATTTTAATAACTGTAGTTTTTATTTAAATAATAGTTATTTACGATATGAGTAAAGTTTTATATTACGATACGCGATGGGAAAGTTTTCAAACAAAGTCGAAGACCAAGTTTAATAATCCATAAAGAATCGTAATATGAAGTTATAATACAAATATCCTACAACGTTTTATCTTCTATCAACAGTTTTAATCTCTTAGAAAAATATTAAGGTAGTTATAAAATAATTCAGTTGGCATAAACTATAAAACTATTTTGAATCAAGCAGCTGTATTAAATATCTGTCATTGTAAATTATGTAAATCCCTGATGGCACATCGTATTGTCATTGTTGACTACACTAGTGTGGTAAAGTGTTACTTTACCGCACTAGTGCGGTAAAAAAATTACATTGCAATGTGTCATTAGGTGTCGTAAGTTTTGACATTACATATTGA
This sequence comes from Aquatica leii, assembly GCA_035610365.1. Taxonomy (NCBI): domain Eukaryota; kingdom Metazoa; phylum Arthropoda; class Insecta; order Coleoptera; family Lampyridae; genus Aquatica; species Aquatica leii. The sequence goes on along the minus strand of CM069436.1, from coordinate 79,508,872 downwards.
TAGAAGAAGAAAGAAATAAAATGTCAGTGTTAGATGAACTATATTTTACTATTTTGTACATTATAGCAGTTTGTTGACAATTTATAGTTGAACAAATATGTCACAATACAAAATGTATACTAAATTACATAAAAGCATTATTAGTATTAATGTCTTTAGATTAAGTAAAATCAACAATAATAATTGTCCGCTTAGAGTTTACGTAAAAGTTTTAACAAAAATATTACAATTAACTTTTAAAAATTTTATTTTTAGAGGTTTTGAAAACATTCGTGATTCTGTCAAAAACAACGAGCTTAATCAAATTTATTTAATGCATTACGTGATAAAAACATTTGTAAATTATTATTCATTTATACAATTTAAATTACAATAATATTAAAAAAACTTATAATTTACTTTAAACAGAATTAATTTTAAATTACTTTTTTAATTTATAAAAGCATGCTTTGCCTATTATATTTTTTTTAAATTTAGATTTTTTTATATTTGTGCAATAACGCAAATTTTAATTCTTAATCTTGTACTTTATTTAACAGCTTTGAATGTTTTTTTAATAATTTACTAATTTAATTAAATAAAAGTATTTATATTAAATGCAGTAAGTTTTAAATTACATCAAAGAAACAAAAAAATTAACTTTTATTTTTGGTAACATATTTAATAACGTATTTTATTTTATTCTATTTTAAATTTTATGTTTTTGCAAATCGTGTGAGCGTTAAAAATATATCAAGCTGTTGATGTATACTAAGTTTAACATTAAAACACTTTGCCATTTGTACTTTTCACTAGAATTAGTTATTTAGTCTTTATATAAACACCAGATGCCACTCATGATGTTTATGTAGAGAAGCTTTCACCACTCTCTGAAAACAACCAGTAATTTTTTTTGTCAATTACATATGCACTTTGTATAATGTTAATAAAAAAGAGTTTCAATTTTTAAGTAAAAATGGTTTCTTAACGTTGATTTGTAATTTTATTTTACAACAATTTACACATTTTATTTTTAGTGATTTTACAAAAATCAATGCAAAGTTATATGAGAATTATAAAAGCTTGTTTATAATAGAGAAAATTAAATTTATTACAAGTAGCGTTCTTTAAATTTAGATAATAACCGTTGATTTCTAGAATTAATTAGCAAAGAACGTGTGAGAAATACAGTGATAACTGTTATTAAGTTTCCGAAGAACTTGTAATGATACGCGTGTAGCTAGTAATCAAGTTACGTTGCACTTAACGCCCAACTACAAATTCAGTTAATACTTTAATAAATTTTAAATTGCATAATACTGTTACTTCAATTACAAGTTTCAACCACGAGAATTAGCTTTTGTGTGCGTACTTAGGTCAGTCTAAAGGATTTTGCGACGAAGTAAGTTCACTTCAAAGCAATTTGGATTCTCTGTCTAGGATAGAATCGCCAGAGAATTATTACAAGAACATCAGGGATTAGTAGTAAATAAAATCACAAATAATATGCCTAAAAGGTTAAATGCGTTGAGATTAACAAGCAATTAAATGCTAAGCTAATTTTACAACTAAAGTGTTAAAGCTACATTGAAAAATTAATCAAAAAAATGTTCCATTTATTAAAATTATATTTTTTAAATTATAGCATTATTTTAACATTTTTTATAATTGCTTGAAAATCTTAATTATATAAATTATTTTAAACAAAAGAAAGATTTTTTTTAATTAATAAATAATTTTTATGTTTTTTTTGTCTACATTTTGCTTAATATTATTTCTATATATAAGAGACAAAAATTGACTTATGGAATTATTTAACTTAAGTTGCATAAGCGACATGTTGTGTACCTCGCTTTACAGTAATAAAAATTGAAATATTTCAAGGTAAATGTTTCATATTATTTAATTTTGCATAAAAAATTGATTTCTCTTTAAGTAATTTAAATAATACTTGCATAATTAACTGTGCAAACTGTCTTAAAATTCTGTCGTTTATGACGAGAAAAATTGGGTTTAAATTTTGTATACATAACAATGACTGCGCTCTAAGTGTTAGTAAAAAGGGTAACAGCCATATTTCTGTATCAAAATATATAAAAATTTAATTCGTATTTATTGTATTTCAGAGTTCAAGAATTGGCGGTTATGTCAATCATTATGAGATCAAGAAGCAAAAAAGTCTTCTAAAACAAAATTCTACCGAGACAGATCTTTCACTGCCTGTCGCTAATTCTATGTTACTAGAAGCACTTAATAATAACATTATATTGATATATTGACGCTAATCTGCCAAACTAAGTGAATATTTTGTTTGAAGAACCTAACGCACCCGAATTTAATCGCACAGCTATCATATCCCAGGATTATGTAACAGATTCTGAACTTTATTCAGTTATCCTCCAAATAATTGGACATTAAACGATAGGAACATACCGGAGAAAAAACACCGATAAAAAACAAATTAAGCCAAATCTCTGCAATGGAAAACAATGCAATGATAAGTGCAATAATTCTACAGCAGACGAGCGACAAGTGTTTTTCGAAAATTTTTACGATCTGAGAGATGACGAAAAAAATGTTAAGCAAATGTATACACACGATTTGCGTTAAACGTCGAAAACCGCTTCAGGCTGTGTTACGAGGATTTTCAAAATGGTGCTAAAATTCTTAAAAAAATTATTTTCACCTAGGTACAGAAGCATTTTTTAAATTTTTTTTCGGGGCCTTAGAAAAAATTTAAAAAAATTGAAATTTAAAAAAAGAACTGCTACAGACAAATTCACAACGCTTAGAAAAATAAATTGTTCTTCAAAAAACTTTTATCTTTGCAAATAACGTCAGGAAATTAAAAATAAAACTAAAAAAATTTACTGAAATCTATTGTGATATGTGGTACGACGTCGGATTGTAGCTTCGATTGTTGAGATCCGCGCAAGTGTTAACGTACACGAACACGATACTGTCTTCTCGGAACGCATAAAACTGATAGTGTTACAGAAAAGACGTACCTATCAACATTCGTGTTTTTATTATTCAATGCAAATATATAAATATACAATTAGTTGTATTTTTTTATTTTCTATAACTTTTGTAGGTGTAAAAAATTACATGAAAATAAAACTAGTTGTAATTTTTTAGTTTCTACCATTTTTGTCTAAAATAATTGAATCGGTTATTTGGAAAAGGGCACATCTACACTAAATTAAATTTTACAATACAAAAAAAAAGTGTTATAAACATTTTGAACTGACTGCCGTATACTGTTTTGTTCTGTTTTTGTACCAAAAAATGTGTATACAGAAATATAAAGAACTAACAAAACAAAATTATCTAAATATGCACTAAACTTGTGTCTTTTTACAAATAACCGATTCAATTAAGAAAGCCAACATTTGCGTTGAATAGTATTAGTTTTACATATACATATTATTTAAATCCCTATGTTCTAAAATCTATTCTAAACCGGTATATCCAGAAACACACGCATGAAATGCAACAATAAAACAGCTCTATTCTATTTAAAAAAAATTACTAAAAATAATTAATTAAATAATTAAAAAAAATACAAAATGAGGGCGTGTACTAGTGTACACACGTAAGAAGTGAAACTTCTTTATGGCCTTATTTTTCGCAAAATGATCTACATGCAACTTTTCAGAAATTGGTTAAATAAAGTTAAATAAATTTTAAACAAAAGGATTTTATTATCATAAACATGAATACAAATTTTTGTAAATCAATTAACTAATTTTTGTAGATTCAATTTCATATTTCAGTTACCATAAGCCATTAATTACAAAACAACAATTGATCGTATCTTATAGCAACGTTTTGATCGTGTACCTTATAACCATCCGTTTTGTGACCTATAGTATGTGCCTCCGTGGCGCAATCGACTAGCGCGTTCGGCTGTTAACCGAAAGGTTGGTGGTTCGAGCCCACCCGCGGGCGAACTATTTATTTATTTTACTACCTTTGAACACCTTGTACAATTTGTATTTATTTAAAAATATTTTAGAATTTTATAAAAAAAAGATGGCGCGTAACGAAAAAAATGTGATGGTAAATTTTTTTCCAACGCCGATAAAGAAGTTTCACTTCAATAATTAAAAAACTCATAACTTAAAAAATTTTAAAAAATTAGGTAAAAAAACACATCCACTTGATACCCAATCATTTTAATTTTGTTTTAATGCTAGTAAAGATAACATGTAGTTTATATAAAACTGTTTCAATTTAGGCTTCGTTATTCTCCAAAAACGCCATCTCTCTTGATTTTGTCACACATCATGCCCAGTAGACTCCAAACTACGAAATAACAAAATCTTCTTCCTGTTATTTGTAATTGCCTCTGTATTTGATAGAAATAATCGTGCGATATTTTTAACTTTACAGCATTTTCTTGCAACGATAAATACAATACTAGTTTGCGTTCAATTACTTCTCTCGGCGATATTTTTAATTTTACCATTTTGTAAGGACACTTTATCTCAATTAAACCATCTTCGCCCACTAATCAGTCAGGCGTAGCACCAAGATACGTAGTTTCTGCAGATACAAACAATCCACAGCTTTGATCTACCTGTTCAAATTCTTGAGAAAATTGTCGTTTTGCTATTTCTTCATTATCCGGACCCCAATTTGTCGCGACGCTTCCAGAAAAAGTTGAATAAAGTAACCTGTTTGCAATTTTCTTCACATCTGTTCTTTGGTGTTTCTTACAAACAATATCAAAATTTGATGCCGTGAGCCGCAAACCTCTTTTTTTTCCAAAGATTACTTGTATTTTGCCCAATAGTATTCCGTTCGAGATTAATTCATGTCGTGTTTAATTTTATGAATTTAATATACATCATTTCTTTTCCTCTAATTCTTCTGTTGGAATTGGTTCTTCCAGCAAGCCATAATCTTCATCAGGTTCTCCCCCGCTTCTATTTTTTTTATTGCGGCTTAAAAAAAGTTTTGCACGACTCTGTCGGTACAGTCGTTTTGTTTCAATTTTTTTAATATACATCTTGCTGTATTTTTTTGGACGCTTCTGTGTCTTTTTCTTATGAATTACGTGCTGATATTTCTCATTTCAGTTATAAGAAATGCACGCTGCGTGGCATCTCACCTGGTAACTACTTTTTAACAAAAAGTTTACCCTTTCCCCAACTACAAATTTTTCAACAATTGCGTTATAAGTCTCTGCGGCATTACTGTTCATGTTTAAAATTAAACTATGTGCATATGATAACACAGGCGACTACAACAAACTACAATATCGTCCAATAAACTACAATCTATCATGTCTGGTATTTTATTTCTTTCGTTTTCTTTAGCGCAACTGCTAAAATACTCTTCAAAATCGTTGTGGTCTCCAAAAACATACTTTGGGCAACTAATAATGTCTTTCTTTAAGGCATTTAGTTGCACTTGAATGATTTCTTCTCCTTCCGTCTGTAGTTTACAGCGGTATTGACACCTATCCTAAATCGTTAGATGTTTGATTTTAATAGCTTGCGTAATTGTGGCCTTACACCGCTTCCTTTTGACCTTTTTTTTGTGTCGATATTTGGTACAAAAAGAAGATGATTTTTGCATTTAACTGAATAATAAAAACTTATAATTCCAGAAAAAACAATAATAACTATTATTATATAATAACTTTGTTTTATATAGATTTATTATTCTGTCAATGTTAAAGCAAGCGCAGCAAACACAAAAACTCATTGATATACAAATTTAATTTATTTCATAAGCCAAATATGGACGAGTTTTCCCTAAATTTTCTTAATCGTCTGTGACGAAATGTTACTCTAAAATTAGATGTTTCGAATTATTCTGGAATGTGAATCCTTATGTGAAAGTAATTTTTGTGTTTGAATTTATAGTTTACCTATACTAAAGAATAAAAATTAAAATTTCAATAAAACTACGTTCATTTGCAAATTTATTTTGTTTTGATCGCTCGACACCATAATTGGCCTTGAGTCTTACAAATTTTAAATTTTCTCGTAAAATTTTCTACAAAATTTCTTTGTATCTAATTTTTTCAAGAATTTTGTCACCTTGCCAAAATGTTTAAATTTGGAAATGTATAACACCATACCATTGGTATCATAAACTTTCATTACAATAATACCGCTACGTTTAAAAACACAACAAACGAAAATTTTTTTTGTATTGCCTAAATCTATAAATCTATCATTTTCAAATCGTTTATAAATTATGCAAGAATACAATACACGCTCACAAATGTTTTGAGGATCAACTTTTATAACAAATACGCACACTTTTAGTGTACGTTCTTGTTCTTTACATATGTTTAATATAAAACGCTTGTTTTTGATTATAAATAATGCAAGAATACAGTACACGCCCACAAGAATTTTTAATTCTCACGAAGTGAGCAAACAGCCTTAAAGAATCTTTCAAGCGTGTGTTTACCTATGAATATTATCTTCTAAGACAAAACAACAAAGAATGAGTCTGTTAGCTGCTTTAGTTATTTTTTAAAGATGCCTTAAAGCATTTATAGCAAACAAAATAAGAGAATCATTTCTAGATGGCATTGATCAAAGAAGTGAGCACTGTCCACGGAATAAAACTACCCAAGAACAAATCATTGTATTTTAGAGTTTGTAGCATTTTTTTCCAGCAATGCCGTCACATTATTGTTCAACTTCAAAAAATATCTTACAACAGAATTTAATTCTTTAAATAATTCCTACAGAATGCATTTATTAAAAGTCTAGCAAAATCAGCTAATAAACTGAGTTTATGTCAAAATTTAAAGAAATCTTTAATATGAGCATATACGTTCCACGGAAATATAAATGAACAAAATGTAAATTGTATATACATAAACTTAAAAAATGACGAAAACAATGAGAATAGAACTGCTCAATACAAAGAAAATATTTCTGAAAAATTTAGTCTATATTTCTAACAAAACAAAAAGCAGCTAAAACAGATTCTAAAACAATAATAGCCAGCTTTGATATGCAGAAAGTTTTAGTTACTTTTCATTTAGACAACATGGTAACAGGTTTTTTTTTTAAATACGTCGTTTAACTATACAATTTATCAAACATTTACGAGAAATAGCATTTGTTATGTATGGTAAGAAGATGGAACACGAGGCTCTAACAAAATCTGCAGCAATTTATTCAATTATTTAAAAGATGTTGATGAGACTGGACACACCAAAGGCGTTGAATTTTTCTGTATGATTTTTAAAAACTTCCAGAAATAGCGATAAAGTTACAATTACGTTTCGGCTTGCAGAGCATACATACATGCTGTTTATGTCATTGTTGAGGAATCTATAAAAGGAAAATCAATAATGACTCCTAACAGTTTTAACCAATGCCAGGACTAAACTGGAATCTTGTGTTGTTGCTCTTGACTCATATTGACTTCTTTGATTCAAAAAATAGTATAAAACAGTTGAAACTTAATACTAAAAACAATGCTCTAAAACTGAAAGATTTAAAAATACTTAAATTTATAAAAAATAACGAAATTTTTTTAGTTATTAAACGAGTTATTTTTTGCTCTACATATTTTTTTACAATTATGACTTAACCGACAAAACAAGCAATTCTAAAATGGCGTAAATGATCATAAACGCCATTATTGAAAGCTTTTGACAAAATGTGTCCTGGCTTAAACGACATGTCAGTGTGGCATAACCACCAGTGGTTGCTCTTAAAAGGCGGAACCGCCATTTTTGTTTATAACATTCTTTACCAGAGTTTTATGTGCTACATACATAACTTAAAAAATATTATTGAAACATATTGTGGAAAACTTCTTAATAAATAATGTTCAGCTAAAATAATTAATTTTGTTCTTTTCTGAACGTTTTCTCAAATGGTTTCTAAGTTGTTTTGCCTTGAATGCGTCGACATGTAATTATTATTAATTTTATTTATTGGAACACCTTGTATATTATGGCATTTTTTAATGGTACGATAAATTCTGAACACTTTTTGTATGACATAATATACCTTTAAAATCAGCGGTATTTGAAACACTGTCGTTTGAAATGTGAGATTTTGAAATACATACAAGTAATTGAATAAAATCTTTAATTTGAGCAAATAGACTATGAACATTTTTTTAAAAACCAACAAAAACACTAGTATGGCAACCCTTTTTTTTTTCTTCAACAAAATTCTCTACTTTAATCTAATAATCGATTTTGATTTTTTGACCATTAGACCACTATTTAGATGTGGTATTTTGTGACAAAAAAATCTATGTATCACAAGATTTTAGTTTGTTAGTCATTTTTACAGTTTTACGTATTATTTTAAAAAAGCATCTATCTGAAAAACAACGTATTAAAGTACTTATTATAAATAAAATATCAGAAAATTTTTTATTAAACGTTTTAAACAAATCTGTAAATAATCTTCATGTAGCATTTAGAACAATTTCTAGGAATTGTAATTTGTCATCGGTATCAGTGTAACAAATACTCCAAAAAAATAAAGATTATCTTTATAAGGTTCAACTAATACAAGATCTATTACAAGACGATTTTGACCAAAAAATGCAGTTTTTTGAACAGATAATTGAGATTAATAATCAAAAGTTAGATTTCACTCGAAAGATAATTCTTTCTAATAAAGCAACTTTTTTAAATAGACACGTGAACAGACAAAACTGCAAATACTGTGCAACTGAAAACGTTTGGACAGGTAATTTTAAAATTTGTGCATATTTACTTACTATATACCCACACAGCCAAAAGTAACCAAAAGTCGTAATAAAGGTAACCGCTTTGGATTGGCAAATGTGATCATAGAGTACCCAAAAGTACACCCAATGGTGAACTATGTCCCACTTAATCCCTCCATGGATACTCTTATACTGACCTTGCGTGTATGCAACGGTCAACCTTTTAGGATAACCCGAAATTAACCGAAACGGACAACTTATTGTCCACTTTTAAAGCTACTCTAAAGATACTTCTTTTTAGTTATTCATTGGTCAACTTGTTGGGCTAACCTAAAGTTAATCGAAATGCCCGGTGCATAGTTGAATTTTAAAACTACTAAAAAGATACCATTTTTTGTTTGCTCAACGTTCAACCTGTTAGGGTAATCTTAAGTTAATCGAAAGTGATTGTTAATGGTTGGTATTTAAAACTGCCTAAAAGACACTAATTTGTGTTTGCTTAACGTTCAACCCGTTAGGATAACTTAAAGTTAATCTAAATGGGTATTTTACTATTTAATTTTAAAGCTGTTTAAAATATACAATTTTTGCACTTATTCAAGAATCAACCTGAAGTTAACTGTAAAATACTCTTTGCTGTAAAAGATGTATAATTGTTGGATTTTAAAACTGCTTAAAAAATACTATTTTTTCAGATGCTCAACGATTAATGGCTGCTTAACGGATATCTTATAGTTGACATTTGAAAATAAAACACATTAAAGTAAAGGTGCAAGTCTTAAAAAACAGATTTTATACGATACGATATAATACATATATATATTTATTATTTATTTACAAATTTAAAAATATCTAAAATAAATGTCATCGCCTTTAACACTTTTTCACGCTTTTTCTCGATTTTCTAATCCACACCTTTGTCGCCACTAAAACGTCCATTTCTGTAGTTGTGGAAACTATTCATTTTACGGAAGCTGAAATTAGAAAAAATACTTAACTAAACCACTAATATTTATATTTGATTTGATTTTTTACAGGGTTCCCAGCGATCTAGAAAATTGTAAAAAATCTGGGTATTTTAAAATCAGGGCAAACATGTAAAATTTAGAGAAAGCCTGTTTCTATGTCTTTTTGTATACTAACCGTTCATCTGCAATTATAAATTATGTGTTCTTTTGTGCCTGTTAAAAATATGTATAAAGATGTTTTACCTTTATAACTGGAACTTTTAGTATAACACAATTACACGAAGTTAACACTCGACTTGTACAACACGCACATGAACAAAACTTGAACGATTGTCTAGCAGGTAAAAAAAAAAACGACGTTCAATTTTAAACTAGTCTTAAAAGAACCCAGTGGTTATTTAAATTACTATACCCATTTTCTCCCACTTCAACAACATAATTTTAAATTTTACAAACGGTGGGCGTTTGTTTAATGTTAATTCAATGATTCTTGAAATCTATTTTTGTTAAGTTTAAATTAACCCCGTAACGTGCATGCTCGAGTTAATTCTATTACGCTAAATGGGCCAAAATAGGCACGCTCGAATTAATTCGAGCGCTATCGCTATAGGAAACATAAGAAAAAAATGGTCTTTTTGATTTTTTTTATTTACATCTGTCTTGTAAGCTATAAAATGTAAGAGTAATATTACTTTTCGTCCAGTTGTAAAACAAAGAAACGTTTTTTTTTGAAAATTATTATTGATTTAGTAGTAGTAAAGACTTTTTTTGTAATGTAATATGTAAAAATTATAAAACTGCAAACATAAGTGTTTATAGACAGTTATTTTGTGTTTAGTTATTACTTTTGGCCAAAATAAAGTTCAAAAATGTATTTTCTTAAATTTAAAAAAATGATTCTTTTGTGGTTTTTTTAAAAAAAAAAAGTGCTTTAAGAGGTTAAATAAGAAGTTGAGAATAATCAGTACAAATGTCATATCCATATTGTTAACTGCGACATGAAAACTTAAGTTACAATTTTTTTTACGAAATTTAATTTTTTTTAATGATGGCTACATAATAAAAAACTGTGGAATTAATTCCAGAAAGTTCATTTGAAGCACTAGATCAATTATTGTATTGTCACTTTCGACATTAATAATACTTTTTTACCGTTTATCGCAAATAAACTATCCTTTAATAAGAAACACTAAAATTTGCCTGTATTACGTTTTGAAAATTGGATATTGATGCGCATATAGCTCCTTTATGAGTCACAATATTAAAGAAGCTTAAATACAAAACTTGTTCGGTATGTCTGTTTGGAAAAATTCATTGTTCTTATTTGCTATCAAGAGGCCAAGTTTATATTGTAATTGTTTAACGGATTTGTTAAAGCAGAAATGAATATTAAACTCTGCTCAAAGTAATAACGATTTGTTTTAAAAAAATTTTGTCAGCATCGACAGAATGAGATTCTTTAAATGAAATTTCCGTTAAAACTGCAATATCTAAGAAAAAGACCTTGAATGGTCGAAGAGACCGACACAGGGATTTAAATATCTACAAAGGCTATTGTTTGGTGCCCAGTTGACACACAGCCGCAATGCAAAACAAGTTCTTAAATAAATCATTTACCGTAACGGATGAAACAAAAACGACAAAAAAGTTTTTACAATCAACATTAAGATGCCATCGCGTTTATTAATACTTTCTCTTTAACCTGCTAAACGCCTTTGAAGAAAAACTTGATATTTTTTATCGATTTAAGGGCGATAATTTGAACTATTGTCAATACGATTTTGTATCGATCCACATTACAAATTATAAAAAAGTTTGTTTAAAAAAAATAATTTTTAGGTTGAAATTAAATTTAAAAAATCATTAGGGTACAAACAAAAATGAACAATGTTTATGACGATAATCGGATTAAAATAGTACATTTCAGAAAACTGTTGTGCGAGGGTAATGGTGGAACTAAAATAAAGTTTACTTCTAAGGATTTCATTGCTAGCCAATTAGATTTTTATTATAAATGTAAGCAGTAACTAAACTTACAAACACTAATTAATAATAATCAATTACACTTACAACTCCACTAAAATTTTTCTTTTCAAATACAAGTTTTTCTAATTAGTTTCAGCGAATACAACTACGGATCCTATATACTTATAAGAATTACAACAAATAATTAGCGAAACAATGACTGCAGGTTGCATTTGCAGTGCTTTTAAATATTTTTAAAATAAGTGTTTGTCTATTTAAAAAAACATACCCTTGAATTTGTTGTAATTAGAGCTTACGGAGCGACTAACTAACTTCTGACGATTTTGATCAATTTTTTAAAAATTCTGAAAACTAAGCGGTAATGCACAAGAAACCAAAATAAAGGTACTTTTTTGCCATGAGAATCACCAAAAATCAGAAACGCAATTGGTAAACTCATTTCTTAGTTCCTCCTTGTAAGTCGTAATAATAGTAAGAGGTAACTATTAGAATATAGAAAAGTAATTTTGGTTTAGGGTGATTTTTCTTCCGAGGACGTTTTTCCGCGATACAGTCTTATTCTACACAAAAACATTCTACTAAAAGGTTAATTTTTAGGATTAACATAAAATTAACTTTTTAGAATGTCTGTTTCACAACTTTTATAGACATTGATTATAAAACTCACCGAAAATAACATTTATGTGGTTACTAAAAAGACATGTAGTCTCATTCTGTACTATAAGGCTACTAAAAACTTAATTTTTAGGATAACCATTAAATTAATTTTGTAGGATGTCAGTTGTGTAACTTTTTCAAGACATTAATTAAAAATCTCTGAAAAGATATCGAAAAGTTAACTTATAGGGTTAGTAAAAAAACAAGTAGTCTCATTTTATACTTGAAAGCTCTTACTAGGTTAATTTTTATGGTTACCATCAAGTTAACTTTTTAAAACGGCTTTTGAGTAACAATTAAAGTTGTCTATTCAAAGGTTATCCAAAAGTTAACCTCTGTGGGTAAGAAACGAGATAGGTCGCCATATTTTATACTTTAAGCTTATACAAAAAGTAACCATTACGTTTACAATTTGGCGTATTATTAGGAATAACTATTTGTTGTGAATAAGTTAACCATTAAGGACACGCGGTAGAACTAACTTTTATGAATGACTAAAAAGCACGATAAAGATACCACATGCTTGTCAACTTTTCAGGTTAAAGTATCACTTTTGAGACAATTAAGGTTAACTTTGGTTATGTGGGTAATATAACATACACATTTTATTGGTAAAGTTTATCCACAAAGAATAAACTTACTTTATTCTATCGTTCACTTTCCTGGTATAGTAAACACATTCACTTTGGAAAGTTGTAGATGCACAAAATATACTGCAATAGAACTATGTAAGATTAATGATTAATACCAAAAACGTAAAAAACTTTTGTAATTATACTTTGTTACACGAGAACTTGAATTTGTTAATACTTTTTTATAGATACAAATATATACGGTTTATAGCCTAATTTCTGCAAAAACTAACTAATAATATTAATTTTCTGCAAAATTTTAAACTAAATCGAAAGTTTTGACTATTATCGTTTTCTTCATTTTTAGTTTTTTAGCACATTTATAAATAAAATTAATAAATTAAAAAATAATTTATAAAACAAAAGATTCGCTTACATACAATAACTAAGTAAATGAACAATAAAACTTAATTATGTTTTACACTAAATAACAATATTTAATTGTTGATATAATATATAGAATTTTTTTTAATTTTGAACGTTTAAGAATTTGCTTTTTTCTACATTACTTTAAACAAAACATTTTTAGACAAATTAATTTAACAAAAACAAATATTGTGGCATTTACTAACTTGTTTGCTTTTGTCGCAAAAATTATGCTGGTTTAATAACACCTAAACTTAAATAAATTTACAGATTGTTGAAAAAACGGTTTAAATATTTAAACAAATTATTTTTTGTTAAATTATAGCGAAAATAAAAGTAGCTTCAAATTAACCTAAGCAGTATAAACACGTTAAATTTTGACAATATTAGAAAACATTAATGTTAAATTTTATTGTTCTTAAATATACTTACAATTTATTTTAATTTGTGTTAATTTTTTACCTTTAAAATTAAAAAAAACGTACTAATGGTTATAAATACTAAACAGTTTATTTTTTAACTTATAAGAAGTTAATTGGATATCATTTTCCCATTAACGAAAGCGTAATTGAATTCGTTTGAGTAGCTTATTAATTTCACTTTAATTTCTGTCAAACTGACGAATGTAAAATTAAACCGAGAAAATACAAAATAAAATTAATCTATTTTACTAAGCGAAACTGTTTTTAAAAAAATAAAGAAAAATGTAAATTCATCTTTAAAAAATGTGCATGTTTATAAAATATTCATCTGAAGAGCTTTACAGCATTGTTATATATTGTACGGGGTATTATCACATTACCATAAAACACTTCACCATGAATTTATTCCATAATCATTTTTTGCTGATGTAGAGTCTGTTATAAAACTAAGTGTTGTCATTTTATAGTTGTCGTTACTGTTTTGTTTTTATTTTAAGATAGTAATATATAATTTTATGTTTAATTTTACATATTAATTATTAAATAGATAAACAACAAAGTATAAACTTATATAACCTTTTGATGCAGAAACGTTTATTTAAGCTACAAAGCTTTAATTTTTTTATTTGTTAATACTAATGTCATTATTATATTGATATAATGAGAAGATATTAACTTAAGACTCCAATTGTGAAAATATTATTCAAAGGTTAAAAAGTATTCAAGTATTTATTAAAATCATTGTTATTTTCGTCGTTACTAAATTACAAAGAAAAGTTTAAAATTAATTAACGTATACTTTTAAATTTGTGTAATACTCTCACAGTTACTTTCTTTAAATAATTTTTTTGCATTACTAGTAAATTTATTATATTTTGAAAACTTAATTAATGACAGTAAGATGAAACGTTTTTAAAATTAATTTAAACTTTGATAAGTTTTATTTGTAAGGTGCTTAAGCAACTTTTTAATATATAAGTTAGCAATTTAGTTATTTATAAGTTAGTGAGATTTTTAAATTATTTTTATATTTAACACTTGTTGAAGAAATACCGAAAGAAAAACTAAGCACATTGCCGCTTACACGGCTATTTAAGTAATGCTTTTATAACATTTAATGTCTTATTATTTAAAATTATTCTGTTAATCATTTTATCAATAAAAATAAATTATAGCTTTTGCCACTAAATTTTCGAATATCTAATTTCAGGCATGTAGTATTAATTTTTTTTCTTATTGAATAGTTTAATGTGTCTTTTTATACAGTAATTATATTAAAGAAAAATTTAAATAGCTTATATTTAAAAACTATATTTTATTTATATAGTGTTTTAAAGTGTATATTTTAAACAAAAGTTTGCAGTTGATTTTAATAAAACGTTTCATTTTAAATGTTTACACGACCGTAAAATTGTAATTAAATTTGTAATTACGTTATTTATATGGTGTTTTTTAATTTATATACTAACTATACATCAATAAATTAAAATATATTTTAAAGGCAAACGACACATAAATAATTAGTATTTATTAGCATATCTTTTATAAATTTATTAATTAAATAAAATTATTAAAATTTATATTGTACTTTTATAGTTGTATTCGTTTGTATTTTCATATTTTTATATACAATTAATTTTTGCTAATTAAAACTCGATACCATCAAAGTTAAATTTAACTAAACAGTAACTTTTTTCTAACAATTAGTTTTTATATAACTATTTTTAAATATTGTTGATGTAAAAAATATAAAAATGTTTTAGTTAAGATTTTATTAGTTTTATAAGTATTTGATTACCTACAATAACATTTTTTTAACGTTGACTTTTAGTTTCTAATTAGAGTTGACATGACATTAATTTGCAGAAATAATTTTAAGTTATATATACTTTTAGTTGCACTTAAATAAACACTGAAAGTTAGTCTTACGTTAACCTAAACCTGACATTAAATTAACTTGTTAAAGTTAATTTAAAAAGTTTACTGTTACTAAACCTAAATTGTTGACTTTAAACAAAATTTTGAAGTTTATTTTAACTTAACTTGTAGAGTTAAGTTAAGGTAATGTATAAAAATAATATTAAGACAATTTAGGTGATCTAAAGTTAATAAAACACTTTTAACGTCATTGAGTAATAAGTTATTTTTTGATTAGCTATTGGTAAATTTACTAGTCTTTAAAAATATACTTTAACTAACTTTTGTTGTTTAAAAGCGGTAATAATTTTCTTTAAATTTTAAATCACAAACTACATGTTTGTTGAATTTTATTAATCAACTACATTAAATAAATAATTACATTACATTTACATCTAGTTAGATTTTATATATAAAGGAAGTTGTAGATTGTTTATAAAGTGTGTAAAGTATGTTTTTGATTTAACAAAATAACCATTATTATTATTATGAACACAAATTCGACGACTTTATGACAGTTCGTCTAAACTTTTAGATGGTGAATGTTGACTTCTAAAACGGCGTCTCAGTATGTCCTAAAGATGCTCTATTGGGTTTAGGTGTGGATTGCAAATTGGTCACTCCTGGAGTTGAATATTAAGATAATTTAAATATTTAGTACAATATGTGCCGGATGTTGCCTAGCCTTATCCTGCATAAGAACGAATCTATCCCCAATGTAAAGTGCATAGAGTACCATAAAAAATGTTTGTTATGTATCATTCAAAAGTCATACGTCTATCATGAAAAATAAAAAACTCTATTCAAACTGTTTAAGATATTCCATTCCATACCATCACTGAGCCACCTCCATATAAAGTGGTTTTTCAAATGTTACAAACGGAATATTTTTTGTTTCGTCTTCTATCCACTTTTGGGTGGCTATCAAAACTTACAAAACAAAACCTTGACTCATCATAAATAAGACCTGTCCCCAATCATAAATTTTCCAATCTACATGCTTCCCTGCAAAATCCCATTCTGTTTTTTCGGTGGTGTACAAACAATCGGGGACCAGTAGCTGTTACTCGAGGTTGAAAATTTGAAGCACGAAGACTTCTTCCTACGGTATCTTGATTAACAAAAGTGCGATGAACTTCTGCAAGTTGCATTTGGAAACTTCATACAGTAGTGAACCGTCAGTGTGCGAAGCAATATAAGTCGGTCTTCCACAGTAGCTCGTGGTCTGCCTCTCCCAGGGTCTAACGTAATCATTGATTTTAAGAAATCTCTGCAGAACCCTACCAACCGTTGTATGAGACACCTTATATATTCTACAAAGTTTGCAATTTGTTAGTCTTTCATTGGATAAAACTACAATTTCAACATATTTATTACAATTTATTATTACAATTTTGTTTACATTGCACAAGTGACAGTTATTGTATCTATTGATAAAACAAGTAAAAAGTAATGCTTACTTTTATTTTACAAATGATGGTTAATTACTGAAAATACATACTACTAATAAAAAGTAACTATAAGTCATGTTTCAAAAAATATTAGGCGCTCTAACTCGTACATATGGACCCGCTACATATTGAATAAAAGTGAGCTTTTTTAAGCGATCAAAGACGGAAATAAAAATTAAAAGCTGTAAGAAGTGAATAATTAAGTGTAAAATATTGAACTATATCATTAGTGTGAGTGAAAATCAGCAATTAAGGACCTAATCAATAAAGATAACGTTAATATTATTCTAATATACGGATAAAGGCCACGCGACGATTGCGATATCAAAATGATAAACAATTTAAAGTACATAAATTGAAATAAAATAAATAGAAACCGAATTTTAAATATAAAATCGAATCTAAATTAAAATTAGTACTAAGGTACATGCACACAGTAGGTAAAACAAAGTGTTAAAGTAAATAGGCATGAGAGGAGAACTGCCTTCGAGGAGTTGATCCGGGTGGCCTCCCGCCTCGGCTACAAAACTTTTATAGACGATTGTGATAACCCAAAACGCCAAAACCATTCGAAAATATAATACAGGGCCGCATTCATTGTACGAGATATTAAAACAATAAATGAACGATAACGAAGGACTAATTAATTCAGTACCGGTATGAACTCCGTACCGTGCAGATGTGCTCAAGCTCTGTCTACAGTGTTGCCGTATTATCTATTACATTCATGAAGTTATGCAGTTTTATAAACGATTTTAATAGTTTTAAAAATCCAGTTTCTTTTCATTTTTTCGTGAAATATCTTTTATTTCAATTACTGATTATTAATTTAAGTTAATAATTTTTGTTTTTCCAAGTTTAATTTAGATGCAATACCTATGAGTTCATGTTCGATTTGTGAATTAGTTATTTCTAGGCATTCCTCAGAAAAAATTCAGTGTTGTAATTGCTCTGGTTTTTTTCACTGGGGATGTGTGAACATTTCTAAAGTCGAATTTGAAATTTTGGGAGAAAAGTGGAATTGCAATAAGTGTTTGCAATTAAGGCGTCAAAGCAGAACTTTCTCTGATTCAGATATTAGTATGGCAGGTGAGTCGAAAAAAATCCCAAACCTATTAAATCGGACAGTGGCAGTCAACAGTCTCAGTCTGGGACTTCCAGTCAAACACAAGATATTCATGGGTTGCTTGTTGATTTAAGAAAACAAATAAGTGACATTGCTGTGAGTCAAGCAAATTTAGAGAAGAATATCAATGTCTCACTGAATTCCTGTCATGACAAAATCGGGGATAATAAAAATCTTATTGAAACACAAAATAAAATTATCCAAACTCAGCAAGACATTGTTAATAAGCTGTTAAGTGAAAATGAGAGTTTAAAAAAAGATATTCAATTTTTGAAAAAAGAAGTTGATTTATCTCAGCAAGAAAATCGTTCTAATGTTGTTGAGATATATGGTTTACCAGTGAGGCAAGGAGAAACCTTGTCTACCGCTGTTTCAAACCTTTCTACTGCAATTGGTTATAAGTTAAACTGGGATGCGATTGATTCTTGCTTTCAACTTAGGAAGATTCCTGGTATCGAGTATCCTACAATATTAATAAAGTTTTTAAGAAAAAATGATAAAAATGAGTTTCTTAAGTGTAGAAAGGTGAGAAAGGATCTTAACACGACTCACTTGGGAATGCAACAAAGTTCACCAATTTATATCAATGAAGCATTGACGCCAGTTAGAAAGAAACTATTATCAATGGCGCGTAAATTTAAAGTTCAAGAAAATTGGAAATTTGTTTGGATAAATAACGGTAGGATTTATTTAAGAAAAACTGATGGAAGTAGAGTTTTTCTGTTTGTCTCAAAAGCTCAGTTTGACACTTTTCTTGCAGGTGGGCAACAGTAAGTGCTATTGTTCTCTTGGAATTAATTAATGATATACAAATACTATATAATAATATTATTTTTATTTCATAGTTTTAAGTAATTTTTGTTTCGAGATGAGAAGAAAGAGTTTTTGTTTTTGTTCTATTGAAATTTGTTTTGATGTTTAATGATTATTAGTGATTATAGATAAAAAGAATGAATTTGATTTATATTATCAGAATGTGAGGGGACTGAGGACAAAAACAAATGAATTTTTGTTATCAGTTTTGGAAAATAATTTTAATATCATTGCGCTCTCTGAGACTTGGTTAAATTCTTCAATTTTTAATAATGAAGTTTTTGATACTAGGTATGATGTGTTTAGGTCTCATAGAGTTTCGTTGGAAAGAGGGGGTGGGGTACTTTTAGCTATCTTATCTGATTTGAGACCTAAATTAGTTAAAAAAATATCTGAACTTGATTTTGAGTGTATTATTTGTAGTTTTTATAAATCAGGGGTTATTTTTTTTATATGCTCTGTTTATTTTCGGCCTAGCAGTAATAGTAAGAAGTATGAGTTTTTTGTGCAAAATTTTACTGACTTAATTGAATTATGGAAAAATAACTGTAGAGTTGTTATAGTAGGCGATTTTAACTTGCCGAATATGTATAATGTAATTAATCATGCAGTTGATGGTAATTGTAAAACTAACTTAATTTTAAAGTTAATGTCTCTCTTAAATCTAGAGTCAATAAATAATGTTTTGAATTTTTATGGTAAAACTTTAGATTTGGTTTTAACTAATATCCAGAATAGTACAGTGAGCCACGAAAACTGTCCGTTTGTTGTGGAAGATAGGTATCACCCGGCTCTAACTCTTCAGTTTACGATTCCCAATAATCCTTATTCGGTATCAGATGTAAATAATCAAAATAATAATGTTGAATATTTTCAGTATCACAAAGCTAATATGAGGGATATTAAAAAGTTTTTGTGTGAGTATGATTGGAGTCATTTTTTGCATATTGAATCGGTGGATCACTTAGTGGATCTATTGTATGATATTATTTTTATGGCGATAAATAAATTTGTTCCTAAAAAAATGATTAAACCTGATAATAAATATCCTCTTTGGTTCACTGAGGAAATTAAAAAGTTCTGTAAAGAAAAAAAATTGCTGGCTAAGAAAAAGAGGGTCTCACCCTACTTTGAGTCTAGGTTTAAAGAAGTCCGTAAGAATCTTAAAGATAGTACATATTCATAAAGCTTATATTGATTATATTAAATCCGTTGAACAATCTGTTGTGAATGACTCCAAACAGTTTTGAACATATATTAATTCGTTAAGATCTAAATCAAAATTGCTTGATAGGATGGAATGGAATGGGCAGGTTTTCAAAGGTAAAGGTATTTCAAATGCATTTGCAGGTTATTTTAATTCGGTTTATAGTACCAAAAAATCGTGCTATAGTTTAGAGTCTGTAGTTCAAGATAATGATAATTTTCTAAATTTCCATTTTGGCTTGATAAATTTAAATGATGTACTTGGAGCTTTTGATGAATTAAAATCCAAAAAAGTAGTGGTCTAGATGGCATTCCAACTTTCTTCTTTAAGGAACTAAAATATGAATTAGCTGATAAGATGCTGCATATTTTTAATTTATGTTTTCAACAAGGGTATTCCCACGAAATGGAAATCAGTAAAAATTACACCAGTTTTTAAAAAAGGTAATGAGGCTGAGATATCAAATTATAGGCCTATTTCGATTTTAAACAGTCCAGGCAAAGTATTTGAAAATCTAATTTACAAGATTCTTTATAACAGTGTTAAACAATATATTTCACCTTATCAGCATGGGTTTTATAAAGGGAGGTCCACTGAGTCAAATTTGTTAGTTTTTTCTGAATATGTTTCCAGAGTTCTGGAGGACAGGGGTGAAATAGATGTAATTTATACTGATTTCAGTAAAGCGTTTGATATGGTTTCTCATGATGTGTTACTTATAAAACTTAGTAAGTTGGGTGCAACTGATGGGGCTATTCGTTTTTTTGCCTCTTATCTTCAAAACAGAGAATGTTGTGTCTCTTTTCTTAAGTTTACTTCTTCTCTTTTTATTCCTAATTCTGGAATTCCTCAAGGTTCAAAACTTGGACCACTATTTTTTCTAATTTTTATTAATGATTTGCCAGAAATCTTTCAGTCTTTTTGTCTTTTATTTGCGGATGATGTGAAGTTGTACCGTAGAATTAATGATATTAGTGATGCAATTATTCTTCAAAGTGATTTGAATAGATTTAATGATTGGTGTGTTTTGAACGAGCTTGCTTTAAACATTAATAAGTGCAATGTCATGTCCATAAGTAGAAGGAAGTCAGAAAGGTTGACCAAATATTTTATTGGGCAGTCAGAACTAAAATCAGTGAGCCAGGTCCATGATCTTGGTGTTATTATGAATAATAAGTTCAACTTTAACGACCATATTGATAATGTAATAACTTCGTGTTATAAAATGATGGGATTAATTAAAAGGTCGACTAAATTCTTTAAAAATCCAACAGGAATTTTAATTCTTTACTTTTCATTTATCAGAAGTAAAATTGAATATTGCTCACTTATTTGGAACCCTTTAAATAAAAAATATTGTAAAAAGATTGAGGTTATGCAAAATAAGTTTTTGCGTTATTTTTATTATAAAAGAAAAGGGTGTTTTGTCCTCGGATTTTCCCACACAGTGTTTGAGGGATTTGGCTGGAGTAAGTACGTTGGAGGATAGGAGAAATCAATGCTTGCTAATTACATTATATAAAATTTGTAACGGTGTCATTGACAGTCCAGATTTGTTAAATTATATCAACTTTCAGGTGCCTCGATCTGATAGTGTTAGAAGATTTAATTTGTTCTACCTATCCAGCCCGACTGTGCTTGCTTCACCAATCTCTCGGGCCTGTAAAATATTTAATCAAAGTAGCCGAGATATGTTCGGCATTAGTTTAAAAAATTTTAAGACCACCTTGCTAAGTGGAATTTTTGTCTACTCCACATAAGTATTGCTATGTTTTTAAATGGATGGAAAATATTAATAATACTTAATTATGTGTTTTGTTTTCACATTTTTTGATTTTGTTTCTAATTTTTAGAATTTGTATTGAATTTTAGAAATTGTATTTAATATTTTTGTTGTTTAACTTCAACTTTATGAATGTTTTATGTTGGGTTATTAGTTAGAGGATATTTAATGTATTTGTTAGAACCGTTTTAGGATTTATCCTGTGGTTCTGTCTCATTTTGATCTAATGTATCTGTTTATTGAATAAATGAATAAATGAATAAATGAATAAATGAATAAATGAATAAATGAATAAATGAATAAATGAATAAATGAATAAATGAATAAATGAATAAATGAATAAATGAATAAATGAATAAATGAATAAATGAATAAATGAATAAATGAATAAATGAATAAATGAATAAATGAATAAATGAATAAATGAATAAATGAATAAATGAATAAATGAATAAATGAATAAATGAATAAATGAATAAATGAATAAATGAATAAATGAATAAATGAATAAATGAATAAATGAATAAATGAATAAATGAATAAATGAATAAATGAATAAATGAATAAATGAATAAATGAATAAATGAATAAATGAATAAATGAATAAATGAATAAATGAATAAATGAATAAATGAATAAATGAATAAATGAATAAATGAATAAATGAATAAATGAATAAATGAATAAATGAATAAATGAATAAATGAATAAATGAATAAATGAATAAATGAATAAATGAATAAATGAATAAATGAATAAATGAATAAATGAATAAATGAATAAATGAATAAATGAATAAATGAATAAATGAATAAATGAATAAATGAATAAATGAATAAATGAATAAATGAATAAATGAATAAATGAATAAATGAATAAATGAATAAATGAATAAATGAATAAATGAATAAATGAATAAATGAATAAATGAATAAATGAATAAATGAATAAATGAATAAATGAATAAATGAGTAAATGAATAAATGAATAAATGAATAAATGAATAAATGAATAAATGAATAAATAAATAAATGATTTTGAGATTAAATATAGAAGACAGACTAAAACCTACAAAAGACGTAACAACAAACATGATTATTATACTTGTCATTGATGATGATGATCGGAAAATACTAATCCTTTTTTAAATAAATCAGATTGTATAAATCGTGTGTTAATTTTTCGGGTAAGTGTAGTTTTTATTATTTTAATAAACTGGTTTAAACCAAAACAGCATGTCGATGATTATTTTTTTTGTTTAGTTCAAACTTTGAGTTATAAAGAAAAAAATAAAAAGTAAAATTGTGTAACCAAGTAATTATTTATTTGATTATACTATGACTATATACCTGTTTTGGTTTATAAAAATGTTGTAGTACAAAATGAGGACGAGCTGGATATACGAAACGTTCTTAAGGAGCAACATTAATAATATTTAAGTTTTAGTTTTGAACCGCAATGTTTTTTTTTCAGTTTGAATTAGAAGTTACCCTGTATCACGACAAAAAACTAACGTTTCTTACTATACAAAGAATCTTAAATTGATTATATTGTTACAAAAATGATATACAAAATTTCCACGTTTTTTATACCCAACAGTGAAGTCAGAAACAGTAACCTTCTAGAACCAATTAGACGTTGGAAAAACTTTATTAGTAGTCAAACAGAACTTTTATCAACAGTTTACTTAGAAACAAAAGCACGTGCAGTTACAAACATTCAACTCTAGGCGGCCGGACAGTGGTACACGTGTACTTTTTTGTCTTTAAACTCAAAAGTTTTAAAAATTAGGAGGATTTCAGGAATGAGTTTTCTTGACAGATCCAAGTATTTATTTGTGACTTATTGTAAGCTTTTGATACTGGTTATTACGTTTGAAGTTGTAGTAACCACTATGTATTTTAATTCAGTTTTTTATGAATAATGAAGTTTGTAATTTTGTACCTTTGTAGAAAATGGGCCAATGTCTATTTTGATGGTATTGAGAAAACAAGAGTTTTAGAATGCTTTGATTTGAATGTTCCGATTTACTATTCAGAAGCTGTTATTCCAGCACATATTATTTAATTTTTATCTAGGGAATGTTCTTTCCTTCTTCGTTTTTATTACAATGTACTAATTTATCGCTGAGTAAACTGCTAAACTGCAGAAATTCTTTTTCATGCATTTCAACAACCTCTAAGGGACGATTTCGTCGTACACTTGTTATAAAATTGTAACAGTCATCAGGAACTTCGATTGCAACAGTAGTTTTTTTCTTAGATTTTTCTATCAGAGCATGAATAGAATCTGCCTCCATGTATGTGGCTATGGCCGGGTTCCGTAAATTTGTGATTTATTTCCGATAGTATTTGGTCGCATGTTTTCAACTCTTGAATTACTAAACCAAACATAGTACACATGTAGACGTTTTGATTCTAACCAGAGCATGAATCGCTTTAGAAATTAACAGCTCTAACGTCGTTCTGCAGCGATAAGATATAGTTCCTAATGCATGATACAATTTTGTGACCCCCTCATCCGGCTATTGTTTCATACCATAAAAAACATATTCCTAAGTTACCTAAGGCAGATGATTGGTGTATAGTCAAATTAAAAGTCCTCGACTGTCTGATGGAGAGATATTGGATTTTCAACCTCGTTTTTTTTCTACTATGACCCTAACTTTTTTTATCGTTAAATCAAAAGTATGCAAGAACATATTCAAAAATAAGAATTTTTTCTCGATTAGGTACAATATATATCTTAGTAAATTTGTATCGACTACTTTTGTACATTTCTTATCTTATCGCTTTGCTTCTGAGCTTCTATAATCGTTTCTGATATGTACTGATCCTGACCATCCTTTGGTAAGTTGTAAACATTCTTAAACCATCTTGTGCTTTGCTTTTCGTCAAGTTTCATAAAACATTTCAATTGCTTTTACTTTCTTTCCTTTATGTAAAATAACTTTTCTTGACTTTTATCATTCAATTCTTTGCTTAAGTTTTCTTTTCATGCCTTTTAATTTTTAAACGCTTTCTTGTTTTTTCTTCTTAAGCAACTGTCTTTTTCCTTTTTTTTGGCAATAGTTGCAGAATCTCTCTGTAAATTTCTAGGGTCATCAACCACATGTTGGTTTTATATATCTTGTCAGCTGTAATTTCCTCTTCGTCATCAAAAATTTTAAATAGTATGTAGTTTTTTATCTTATACAGAATGATCACTTTTGGAAATATGGTTGTTCCTAAGTCAGATATATCGTTTTCAACACACATAATGTAATTCAATACCTATCCAAATACTTACATCGTAGGTTTCTACAGAAACATTCTTTAAAGGTGTTAACTCCGTATAAGAAAATTGACTTTGATCTAGTTTTTCTGATTCCTATAATACATTGTAAATCAATTTTACATTTACTTAAATATCTTTTGCTTTACATTATCGATAGGTGTTAGCGGTTGTAGCTTATGATCTACTTCACTGTTCTGATATTCATTTTGTCGTACTTGTACACATTTGGTGATACTATCATCCGTTGTATTCTCTTTTGTTTTACATTATCGATAGATGTTATAGTGGTTGTACCTCATGATCTAGTTCACTGTACTGATATTCATTTTGTCGTTCTGTACATATTTGGTGATACGATCATCCGTGGTATTTTCTAAAATATCAACGTAACAGTTTTATTTGGAATACAAGTACAATCATTTAAGATATCATTTTTAATCCTCATTAATGACGTTCTGATACAATCCTCTATAAAGTATTACTTTGCACGAGTACCTACTCATTCGACTTCATTTTTAGCACACAATTAGGACCCATAAAACTTAAGCAATCGTAGATAATACGATATAAAAGATAAGTTACCAATTTCTCGGAGATGTATACACTTCTCCAGTATCAGCTGTGTCCTTCTATTCATTACTGTACATATTTACTTTTAAACATTAATGGTTAATGTACACAGTTTTGATTTGGAGGTTATAATTCTAAACAGCTAATGTCTGTTGCGCAGGAGTAAAAACTATCCATGGGACCAAAGTCCGGACTTTGGCCTTTCTTACGTTTAAGTAAAATGGAGTGCGGTCACAAGTAAGTTAGAATATCTGCCAAACAAAACGTAGTTAGACATTAGCCTTTTTTGTATAGAACATAGTATATAAATAATAGCTAAAAATCGCATAAACTCAAAACGTCAAATTTGGACATTAGCCCTTTTTCTACCCAAGTACAAAAAAATTTTACTGTATTTTTAACAAAAAAAATAATATCTAAATATTAGTAAAGAATAAGAATAAAATATGTAGAGTACAAATATTAAACTTCAAGAGTGAGAACTTATGTAGATTCTGGCGGTATATAGGGGTAATTTGCATTGGTATGTTTGAGTGGAATAAATTGCACAAATTGGACTGTTGCAAAGAACGCAAGCGTTTCTTGTTTTTTTTTTCAACTTGGTTGCGTTTGTAACAAATGAAATAATATCTAAATACTAGTAAAGAAAAAGAATAAAATATCTAGAGCACAAATATTAAACTTCAAGAGTGAGAACTTATGTAGATTCTGGCTGTATATAGGGATAATTTGCATTGGTATGTTTGAGTGGAATAGATTGCACAAATTGGACTGTTGCAAAGAACGCAAGCGTTTCATGTTTTTCTCTTTTTTTTCAGCTTGGTTGCGTTTGTAACAAATTCAATTTACCTTGCGATGCCCATGTATATCTTTTTCTTATGACAAAACAGCACCAAATCTAGGTGGAATGGTAGAAACTATTTTTTTCTCCAAAACAATTTCTATAAAGTGTTTGATCTAGAAATGGACAGTAATGAAAAGTATTTGAAATCTGGCTTTTACTTGTCCCATATACAATTTATGTGCCAAACAATCCCAGAAAAAAGAATTTTTGGCAGTTTGCTTTAGGTGTAGCTCTTGATAAATAATGTATGCAGCGAATTGTATTAATGATATTAAAGAAAACTGCTAATGGTTACTCATACACATCAACCCTGCTTTTTGTTTAGTTGAAGAAGTGACTGATTTCTTCCTTGTTAATTTGTTCTTCTCGCTGACCGCAGTGTCTATTGCTCAATAAATAAACGGCCTTATTTTTTTATGATAATGGAGAGTAATGTATAATCTTCTTGGAAAGCGTAACGTGTTGTACTAATTTTATTATTTTGGTGCGGCTTCAATTCATTTGGAACAGGTGACAAAGTATTTCAGGCTATAAGATTTCAGTTTATCAGAAATGTACTAAATAAACATTGCTTTACTATGATATGGAAACAATTGTTCGTCCACTGTAATCGTTTCATTTAGATAGTATAATTTTTTCAACTTTGTATTCATCATAGCCTACAGCTCTAAAACTTGCACGGTCTTTTCGTTTACACGTTTCTCGACACGCGTGTGTACGTTGTTAAATTGTATAGCTGATAGTACTTGCTTGAATCTATCCCGCGACATTCGTGCACCAAACAGAAGTAATGACCGACTGTCCCACAGATCATGCAGTGTTAACCTGTACCATTTGTAGACACCTGTTAAATACAGCATACCAAAAAAAGCATCTAACTCTATATAGCTAAATTGTTTCCATAGCTGTTTCTTATAAGATTTTTTCTCATTGTATGTGCAAACCATTTGAAGATCTTTAAGATTTGTATGCATTTCTATTTTATGTCATCACTGAACAATACATCAAAAATTTGCTTTTTTGTCATGCTATTGACCATTTACACCATCTGAAAAAGAATAACATTTTTACATTTGATATTCTTTTATTATTTATCGATTTATTATTTATTGATTGTATCTTTGCGGTGCGTGACGTTCAAACAACGCTTTTGTGATTGCACTGGTAGAAAAAATCCATTTTGGGTTTGGGTCAATTGACCTAGAATATGGTCATCTTCGTAATTATGCTCCTCGGGCTTAATCACGCTAATTTTGTGGTTTTCCTGTTCAGCATCGTACGTTACTTTATCATCTGGAACTCAATCTTCATTGACTTCCAATAAATTGAAAAATCACGTAGTTGCATTGTTGCATTATATTAATAAAACCGGGTGCAAATAAGTAAAATTTTAGTTTTGGAAAAAAACAGAAAAGAGCATTGAATAAAATACTTAAGTTCTAAATTCAAATTTTCCTTTTGATCTCACGGCAACTTATCTAAATATCATTGCAGTATATGTATTTCTTATATAAGTACCACTAAACACAACACAAAGGTAGAACTAAACGCGCCAACAAGTCAAGTCTATACACAGAAACAACGATGTAAAACTAATGCAAAATAACTAAAACACACGAAAACAAAGGTCGTACTCAGCGATAAGGTTAACTAAAACGTATATAACAACAAATGACAATTTCACTTAATGCAAAGCACATATACTAAGCGGTGTCCAAGCTCTTATTCTGTTGAAGAACTTTTCAGGCAATAAGTTGAACATGACAAAAAGTCTTCTTTTTTTCGTAGTATAGGATATTCTGTTAATTTCTCTTGGTTTTTACTGTTCTTGGGATACTGATGTCCAGTAGTCTTTCCATCGTTTAAGTTGTCGTCTTACTGTCCGTTTTCTGTTAAGTTCTTGTGTCTTTGTCTGTTTTGCTAATCATTCCTTACCCATGTCAACGTGATCTTGTCATTGACGTCGTTTTGTTCTCAAACATTTAACGATGTCTTGAATGTCACATTTTTTTAATGTCATTTCTTGTTCTATCTCGAAAAAAACTCTAACAATTCTTAACGTACTCATTTCGGTTAATTTCATTGTTTGCTTATATTTCTATGTTTTGGCTTGTTTTTCCGGCATATGTTAATATTAAGATACCACACGTTTTCTATATTTGCATTCTATTCTGAGTAATATATTTATTCTACTATATTATATCGGTGAGACATTTAATTACTGCTGCAGCTTTATTTGGCAGTTTTTTTTGTTTTACTATAGATGTTTATGTTGCTGATTGTTTCTACGCGTAGATATGTAAAACTTATAGTTTGTGTTATTGTTTTGCAGTCTATGGCCAATTTGCAACGTATTGGTTTTTTAGAAATTACCTTAGATTGGGTTTCTTAAATTGATATGTTTAGGTTTAATTGTTTGGCAGTTGTAAATGGCCTTCATTTTCTGTTATAATAACTGCGTCGTCTGCGTAAGACAGTATCTTGAATCCACTATTTTTTATTTTGTACCCTCCTCTTGCCTTTTTAACAGATTTTATAATTTTGTCCATAATGACATTAAAAATTTTGGAACAAAACTTTTCCTCTTGTCTTAAGCCTATTGATACAAATACTTTTTCTGTTAGTGCCTCATTAATTCTTATTCTTGTTTAATTGTTACGGGTAAGCTCCTGCATTACCTTTATGGTTCTTTGGTTAATATTATTTTCTTGCAGACTTTTTTTTTATTATGTCAACAAATTGTATTCTGTCAAACATTATAATAAAACAAAGAAAAAGTGTATTATTAAATCCGATTGCTTTCTCTATAATGTGTCGTAATATAATTATAGCGTTTACTGTTACTCTTGCAAAATCCTCATTGTTTTTTGTTTATGTCTACCTTGAATGTTATTTCTTTTGCTATAATCTTTGTTATTTTTTTTATACTGTATTTAGGAAGCATATTCTTCTATAGTTTTTTTAATCCTTTTTGGTACTTTCTTTAAATATTGGTATTATAATAATTGTTTTCCACTGGTTAGATACAATTTCTGTTTTCATCATTTTTAAAACGGGTTTATTATTTCTAGTGTCATTTTGCCATCGCCGTGTTTTATTATTTCATTTTAATTAAATTTCTAAGAACTTTCTTTTTTTAAGCTTAGCATACCGGAAGTTACTTGGTTTTTGGCGATTTCAATTGCGTTTAGCTCATTATCATTGGACAGAAAGTCTTCTTTTGATCCAATATTTTAAAAAATAACTAATAATTATTCTTGCAAACTAATGCTAAAGTTTTGTTAGTCGTATAACAGTTGCTGTTGTGAATCCAAATCATTTTGTTATTGTTTAGTTTTCATGTTTTTCATCATTTATTTCCATTTTGATCATAGTGTTTGATGTTTGATCTGGTAATGTTTTACATTTTCAGTCAAAATTTTAGGTTTTGTTTTGATTTTAATAACTAAAAGCATTCCTTGTTTATACCACCATATTAAATCTAGTAAAAAAACGCCGTTCTGTTTGGTGTAAAGCATATCAAAACATTAAACTGATTTCTAATTGTCATTAGTTCAATTAAAAAACAATACATTTTTTAAAATAAATTTAAAAATACGATATCCCAAACCATAATTTCCAAATTCATAGATACCTTACTTAAAAAAAACTGATTTAAACTATTTAGATAACTTACATTAAATCTGGGTTTGTACTTTCCTTCACAAAAATTGACATTCTAGGTTCTATTCCTAATGTTCATTATTATAATCGTTACCAGAATCAATACTAGAAAAAAAAACAAAAAAAAAGTACGAGAAAGCGTTTAGAATCAGATTTACAGATGAACACATTGCTTTTTTTGATGCTTAACGGCAATTCTTAAAATTACAGCATCAGTAAGCGTCGGTTTAGTAATAAAAATTGAATGTGAAGATGATTTCTATTTAATAAATATTTGATTGTCTATACGCACAAAATTAAATCAGACAAGGTTATGACTATTTGTACCATTCGAGGTTTGACAAACCTTTTTTGCTGAAATTGAAAACTTTAAAACAAAGCTGTAACTTTATCCTTAAAGCATTAACACAAGTTTTTATATTAGTATTATTTCTTTTTTTTTGTTGTATTGTGTATTAATGTACAAATCTTTGTTTTAAGGTAAAGTGGTTTTTAGATCTCCGCCTAGATCTAGACGAGGAGTACAATAAGTGTGTAGTATATTACTTCAAGATTTACGTTTATGATAAATTAATTGTTGACTTATTTTATTATTTGATTACTTTCTTTCTGTTATGTTTCTTCAACGTTATATTTTTTTTTCTTTTGTTTCTAGTTGTAGCTTGGGGTGAATGGACACCGTTTATTTTTTGTTGCGCTCAATTTTATCGACGTTATAATCTACAATGTTTTTTAATATATTAACAACCATGTTTTAATTAACAAGCAACTTTTATAATATTTATCTAATAAAAATATTAGTTATTTGTAAAAAAACCAAAACGGCTTAATTAAAACAGTCTAAATATAGAAGATGTGTTAAATAAAATTATAAAAGGTTTTATTTAATGTAAAAAAGGAATTTACTTGCACAATTAATAAAAACAACAATTAACAAATTGAATACCATAAAATTAAAACACATCATAATAAATAAAACAAAATTGAATTAAAATTAATACAAACAAATTCATTTAGCTAATGTAATAAAATATAATTAGTTAGATTTAGTAAATCTAAATTCAAGTTTAAATTAAAAATTATTATTACACAAATATCAAAAACACGTACATCTAAAATTATTGCGAACATTATTATAATAAAATTTAACATGCAATGTACATTTTGACGCAAATCTGTAAAATTTAAGCTAACGTTTTGTGACGCCTCAGACGAAAACGATTTAGGAATTCTACTAGACAATAATCATGTAATACGTCAGAACTAGGTACCTAAATGCCCAGGTTTTGTATGTTAAAATTTAATGCACAGAAATAACAAATAACGTGTTTATTTTTTATTTTAATTATTGCAACACTAATATTGTTTTCAATTTCTAAATTTAATTATAATTTTAATCGCCTCAAATTTTAATACAAATGGAAAAACTAAATTTATTAAACTTTAAAAATATTTTACTTTTAATATCGACTAAATTAGTAACGCCCTTTATTAGTAAAATTTACACTTCCAATCCTCTAGTAAATTGTTAATACATTAAATCCTAAATGTTGTGGTTTACCTCACATTTCAAACAAGGTTGTTCTAAAATCTTGTAAGTACATATTTTAATTTTTTTAAATACAAAATTTTAATAATAATTTGTAACTAATTTTATCTAAATAGGCTAAGTTTATAGCTTAAACAAACTATTAAAAACAATTGAAAAAAAATCTTACCACATTACATTTTTCATTTTAAATTTTTGCTTAGTTGCAAGACATGATTGCTAAAGTTTGCATATTAATTATATACATCAATAGAAATTGGTAAATGTTAATGAAAGCTTTTAAAAAGTTTTTAATTTTAATAGAGATGGTATGGTAAAACATGTAGTGCTATGACTTTGTAGGTATGTTTAAACTAAAATTATTCAAGTGTCTTTGTTTTAGCTACTGTGTCAATTTGCAATTACCGTAAAACGTAAGAGTTATAAACTCAAAATTGTTTTTTTACTTAAACGTTGTACATGTTTTTCTAACAAAAACTTTATGAAATTATTAATAATTATTATTAACCTCTCCCGTGTATGTTAAAAAGAACTTAGGTTAATGAAATTTTTTTGTAAAGCTAAATGCAAATTTTGCTAATAATAAAACGTGATCGATATTACATTTTGCGGTTTCTCTATTAAACTGCGAGTGTTTTGTAGAATTTCCATTATGATGTTATTGTTCAAAGTTTTAGAACATGAATAATCAGATGCTTGTTAAAAATTTCTTCCTTGTGTCTAATTAATCTTTTTTAAGTCAAGTCGGTTTTTAACATATAATTTTGTTGTTTGAAACAGCAGAACTTAACTTGACTTAAAATATTGAAGTTATATTTAGTAGAATATTATAACTATGTATCAAAATTTTATTATTGAGTTTGCAAACTTTTGGTTTATTATCTATATTTTATATAATCAATATTGTTTGTATATTTAGTTAGCAATTCATAACAAACTAAAAGTTTTGATACGTTGCAAAAAGTATTTTTATAAATATTTTACTTAGATTATATAATTTTGTCTTGATTATTAGAATTTTTATTGTTTACCTTAATACGAATAAAATTTTGACTATATTTTGATATAAGCAAAAGTTTTTGTAATATTTGTAACTATCAAATTACGATTAACCTAATCTAAACAATATATTGTGATTAAAATATAACATTTATATTTTATTACAAACTGAAACTATTCCTTTTGTTTTACGTAATTTTTTTTCTATTGATAACTGTTGACACATGAGCGATAGCACTGTCATTAATTGAAAAATATATAATGTTGAGATTTTGTTATATTATGATGACCTAATATATACCTGACTACAGTCTTTACAATTAATTTTATGTACTCCCGATTTATCGTGTTAATGTTTTTAATTTTTTTAATAAACTCGTAAAAATTAAAACCACTAAAACTTCCTAGTTGGTATGTAAAAATGTTCAACTTATTTGATTATGACTTGGATAGTAAGTAGGCGCGTTGATACCTGACACAATGGGTCAGGCATTACCTAGTTAATGTTTTTGAAGTAAACAGTACATTCAAAGTAGTTCCGGATTAGATACCGTTAGTGGTATTCTGAGCTAGTCCGTGATAACACTAATATATCTCGAGTTTTCTTGGTTTAAATAATTATTTTAGTAAAAAAAATATTACAATTAATTGTTGAATAACTTTAAAGATTTACTAAAAATGCTGTAATCAAGTTGTTACATGCCAAAGTTAAAACAATGTCACTGCCTGAAATGAGATAACATAAACGATGTTGTGCCGCTGCTCAGTGGAGCGGGGTGGGTTATATTTTAAAATTCCGTGATAACTTGGAAACGAGATTGACAATAAAATCGAAATGAAAGGGTAAAAAAAAACTCAAAATCGGTTAGGGCGCCAATCAAGGACACGATGATTGAAGTTTCCGGACCCCTGATAACCCAGAAGCTCATCTGGTTAGTTACAATCCCTGGACTTACCTCGACTTGTAACTTGCTAAACTCTGAAATGTACTTAAAAATTTACGTTCGCGGCGGCTGAATCAGTAAAAACTTTTTACAGTTTAACAATTTAACATTTATTGTATTAATATAATAATAAGATGAATATCAAACAAACATGAATAAAAATAATAAAAGAAATAATAATAAACAAGACAAAACAAATTCACAAACTGAATATAAAAATTAATATTTAAAAAAAATAAAGCGCTAACTTGTTCAAAAACAAATAAAAATAAAATTCAAGGCCTTGTCCGCATACTTAATCCGTAAATTTAACAACAAAACAAAAGAAAATTCAAAAATCATAAAATATACGTCTGAAACTTTGGTTTCAAACTCAGCGTTAAAATAAAAAAAATATTACATGTTACATTTCGTTGCATTATCTTTCATGCATGAATACGGCTTACTTTTACAACACACAGAACAAAATTAATTAATTAAAGCGAAATTCACGCAAACACCTTCAAGTGTTTCTTGAAATAATTAAACTTAGCCGTAAATAAGTCGGCTCAAATTCAAAGCTTTTAAATCATATCGATCGCGGTTCACTTCACGATAATATCAAATTCAATAAATACCTTAACTCAATTGTATACTCCAGGTAAACTACGGGGCACAGCGGTTCCAGAAGCTCTCGAGTTTAGATCGACCCCGGGACGGTCTAGGTGTTCTGGTAGTCGATTGAAGGTTCGGTGGGACCCCCAAACAATGGAATGACGGCGGAAGATTTATTTTACTACTTAATTGAAATCCGCACAAAAGCGAAGACTGGACTATCAACACAACACATCGAAAATAAATCCAATTCGAACGTGAGTTTTATTATGGATACCATGAAGTTCATTAAACCGTAAAATTACGAATTTGGAAAACCAATATTTCCCATCACACCACTCAATTTTCACGGCACCATTTATTTAACTTCCGCGGTATTGCATAACGGTAGGGTAAAACACCCCGAACAATTGACTACATTACGGTACCCGGTATTCTTAATTGCGACAAAAAAGATCTGCCTCAAAATCAAAATTTCACTTCTTATAACACCTCGTAATCCCACTTAATTCACAAACTTGCGCCGTAAAATCTTTGTAAAAGATGGAACACTAAACAAAGTAAATTAACAAAGATGAAAACTATAATTGCCACGTGCGTCATGACATGTACGCACACGAAAGAAAGAAAATCTTCCTACGAAAAATGCTTACTCCGTTAAATTATCAGGTGGTCCAAATCGCGCTCGTAAAAGAACTCAACATAAACAAAAATATAGATACCAAGAAAAATTGATCAAATTACATTCCAAAAAGGAAATCGTAAATTAGATAAAAGTAAAAACACTAAATCAAAATCAAAACCACGAAACTTTATGCGTTTTAAAAAAACAAATACTAATTGTGAAATAACTATGAAATACAAATCAACTTAAGTTATACGTAATAAAAAAAAATAACGAGTAAAACGTTTTCGATGCTAACATCGAACAAATCAATCGCTAAAAAAAATTCAGTCCAATAAATCTGAATACGGGGTCTTTTACAAAAGAATACCAACGCAAGTTACAAAGTATATCTTGGATAAGTAGAACCACCTTTAAAAATTCATTTTAACAAGCACTTGGTTGATAGCAAATAACGACATTTATAAAAGTGTTGCCACACTTATACTTAAGAGGAAGAGACATTTGTTTAATTAAACAAGTAAACAACAAAAATAACTTTGATTGTTATGAAAGTTTACAGATCCATAAAAATAAATATTTAATAATGAATAACAATAATCAAGAACTATTTGGATTTTCAAAATAAATTAACATTTAAAATCAATCAAGTCTTACAAAATATTAGTATTTCTGTCGCTGATGAGGATAACATAACTATCAAAACACGTTTAAGTGTTATAACGTTATTGTGAATTTTGGTGTAGTAATTTTCAAATTTCTATCAAAACAGGAAAAGTTTAAATTGGAGTACAAATTAACAAAAATACGCAATACCAGAAATGTAAAAAGCACAAAAAATAAAAAGAAAAAAAGTGTTATCAAAGTAATTGAAAAAACTTAAAAAAAAAGAATCGAAACAAAAGCAAACAATTTTAGAATAAAACAAAATTATATACTATAACAGGTTTTGGAATTTTTTTTTCGTTATTTAGGAGTGTCAGAACGAGAAGCCCAATGTAATAAATTTAAAAAAAAATAGTTTTTTATAAAAAGAAAAACAAGAAACGCATATTCATTTCAAAACGATTTATAGTTTAATTGAAGTTATAAACTACATTTGTTATGGTAAAAAAACGGTTTTTTGTGCTTAATGAATTTTGCCCAGTTGTAAATCTCATTTACGCGTTAGAAGTTACTGGTGATCATTTCCGCTTTTAATAATAATTCAATTGCGATTTTGATGTGTTGTTTGTGGGAAATTTGCTAGAAAAAGAATGCATTTCTATTTTACGACGCATTTTATTTTTCTTTTGTTATCGTAGCAAATTTTGTCACCCGCACATATATATAAATTTAAAAAAATTCAATGACTAACAAAGAAGCATACACGGAAAACTATTACTAAACCATATTAGTTAGATGTCGATCATGTTAGCCACTAACTTAGGTTAGATGGGCAATTAAAACCAACGTTTGTATAACTTCTGCTGGGAAAAACAATTACAAAGACTTGATTGCACTTTTTTTAGATTAACTTAAACGATTTCGAAAAGCTTAGCGCTCTTTGGTTCTAATTAACGTAAAAAGCTTTTAGCATCTATCTGTGATAGCATAATTGTATATCTGCATCAGCTTTACTTGCAGAAAATTATTGAAGATGTTTTGGATATGCCATTAGCTAATCGCCTATTAGGAACGCTGAGTAAGTACCTTGTTTCTTGTACGTAATTATTTGTTTTGGCGTCGGTCGTATGCACGAACGGCTCGATATATATACGCTTATCATTATTAGCGTACGCAATTTTTGTAATTATGTAACAAGTTTTAAACGGTGCGCTTTCTTTTACTATTGTGTAATCACTATAATTTTGAAATACTTTAAACATTTTTAGTATTTACTAAATTTAGTTTACTGACTGCAACGATAAGTCATTTACTGCTTATGTATGCAAGATGTCTTCTAATTTAAGAGTTCGTTAATACTAGTTTTACTGTGGTATTGTTTATGAAATATTAGCTGTTATATATTTTTTATTCTACTTGATATTTTATCTTTTTTATGTTGTCGTTGTAGAATTATCTACTCTAAGCGTTGTCAGACAAAAACGGGCATCTGTAATCTATGTTTCTCCGCGTTTGGCGCTATTTTAATTAAGTTATAATAGACACATTAAAAAACAGATTAAATCCTATTAATTTCACATCTAAGAAATCTACTCTTTGGTGTTTTGAGCTGCTGTTACTTGCTTTGGGGTGATTAAATTACAGGTAAATGATTGCACTTCAGTCTAGCGCAGATTTAAATTCTTACTGTAACACTCTGCGTTAATACCTTAAATAAAGTTTTACTATTTCAAGCTCAAACTACTAAAAAATACATAGATAAAAGAAAAACAAAAGAAATAGTTTACAAACTATACTATGTTTTTAAGAAAACTCAGATCTGAACTTAATGTATAACTTTTTACTACTAAAAAAACAATGTGGCATTTTCGTACAGTGTAACAATTTTAAATAAAGAAGAAAAAATATTGGCGACTTTTTAATTACAAGGTTCTAACTACGATTTTTAAGAATTTTGAGTTGTGAGTAAAAGATTCTATTTTATTTAAAATTTTACTTAACTCACTGGCACCAAAGCCGGTATTTAAACAAAGAAATAAATAAGTTATCATTATTTACAACAATGTTTCATCTTATATTGCTGACAAAATTTTAGTGTTTCCTAAAATCACGACAATAGTCCATATACACAATTAATTAATAATTAAAGTAGAGGAAAAAGTGGCGATCGTGATTATGTTAGTGAAGCAGAAAACAACAGTAAACATAATAAAAAAACAAAATAGTTATTTACAATTGAGTGCGTGTAAGTGGTTTTTTACAGCGCGACAGATTTGTTTACAAAAGTAAACTATATGTGTAAAATTTTACGGCTTATATGTCTACGACAAAAGTTGTATAGTACTGTTTTCTGACAGAATTTACATCAGGTAGAACTAAAAAGACTTGAATTTTATTCACCAAAGACAAATTATAATGTTGAATACTATAAACAAATTTAAACTATATGTCGTTTTCCAATTACCAACCTTTTTTATAATGGGTCCCGTTAGTACCCATCACCTTACTACGGTTAGCTACGATGGCGATGAGTAGATGTGGTTGAGAAAGCTATAATTAAAAAAAACTAGGCGCCACTCTTTGTACTAATAAGACCTTTCGCTCGAAAAAACAAAGGTACGTCTGAACCCATCACAAAACAAATAGAATAAAAAACAATCAAACACTATGTAACAAGCGTATATATTCTATCCAACAATAAGATTTACTACTATTAAGTGTTTTTTAACAAAATAATAAAGATTTCCATAGTAAATACAATAATTAACAAACACCGTAGCTTCAATCGCAATTGATCAACTATGTCGTTTACATGCAGTCGCGACAAATTAACAAATTGACAAGTATAATGAATAAAATGAGTACTAAAAACTTACCCTACAAAAGTTTCTTGTAACAAGTGGTAACGTTCACTACTTCTTATTATTTTAGTGACAAAACATGCGTAGGATGAAAACATGTACGGGTTTATGTGCCTAAATCTTCTCTTGGTTACATTTAAACTGCATCAACTAAGGTTAAAGATGATTTAAAATTTACGACTAAAAGTAAAATAATTTAGTATAAACGGCAGTTAGTTTAAATAAAACAAGTAATACGGTAAATTCATATTTAAAAATGCTTTAAGAAATTTTACTATACGCTACACTAAAAACACTTTAGAATAAGGGGCGTGTCACTATAAATAATGCGAATTCTAGAAGTGTGAACTATTGACTCGAATCGTATGGCTTCTGGAGGTTAATTAAAGGAGTATCTACACTTACGAAAAAACAATTATAATATCCACCGATTTATATTGCTGTAAAAACCGTTTTGTAGCTCCAGGAAACTTGTTAAAAATTGTTAGATGTATCAAAAGTTACATGCCAACACCATTTTAAAAAACTTTACCTGTGAACGTCAATTTAATTTAAAAAATTGCTTAATCCTGTTAGTACACTGACCAATTTTTTTAACAACATATCGTTAAAACCGGAATAGTAATAACCGACGATGAAAATTAAGTGATTATCGTTCAGTAGAAATCGAACTTTTGCGGCAATGTAAAGTATGCAAAATGAGAGAATAAAAGTTTGTTTTGTTTGCGCTCTTTCTCCGTAAATGTCAAATACGATTACGTATTTTACAAACAGTAGAAACCGCAAACCAGCGACGGCGTGAATTTTACTTGTAGCCACCAATAATTAAAAAATAAAAAAGAATTATATGGGAAAGGCATTAAACTATTTACAATTATAATTGAAAATCCCATTTTGAGTTAAAGACTTTATAATGGATAATACAATCTTCAAATTATTCTTATTAGAGAATGCATAAAATAATAACATGTAAAAATTCTGGTACAAAACGACATATAATCAGAATGATTATTAGTTCACGGACAAAAACATTAAACTGAGAGTGTAAAAAAATTTTAAACAATTGATATCATTACTTACCAAAAATAAATAAAGCAAAAACATTTTTTTTGTTTACGACGTTCTATATGTCAGAAGATGATAAAACATGTTTGAAAGTTGTTTTAAAACTTTATGGTTCGACTTAAATTTATTCATTTTTGCTATAACGATAATCTTTATTTTTTATCGCAAAAAAGAAAATAAAGTGGACTGCAAAAATAATTAAAAATAAATAGTTAAAAAATAGTTATATGTGGGTAGTTTAAATGAGGAAATTTATTGTTTTTTTTTTCAGTTTTTGTTTCATTTCATAAATAAAGATATATAAGTGCACCAATCTGTCAAGTCTACAAGGTTCTAACAGCAATGTATCATTAATTTATTTAATTAAGAATAATTGAACTGATAAGCATAAGCATAAGAAAAATTTGCTGGTGCATTTTTTTAAACTGAATTTTGGCTTTGCAACAGAATTTAGTGTAATCCGAATCATTTACTTCAAATATTTTAAAGTCGTCTTGATGCTAGTTACAAACCTGTAGTTTTAAGGTCGCGATTATTAAACTATTAAGATTAGGAAAAGATAACGATAAGCAACTAACAAAAAGCTAGTAAGTGTTGTGCTTCTTGTATTTGACATGCAAATAGTTTTGCAAACTCTATATATTAAATTGTTTTTAATACAAATTCGAATTGCCTATGTAGTACAACTCCACAATTTTTGACTTAGATTTTAAACAAAGCAACGTAATAATTTTCCATCAATTTAGGATAAAGAACCAACACCCTACTATAGACTAAATTAATTGTCAACTAAATTAGTGATTAGTCAACTAAGTGACAAAAACAGTTAACAAATTTAAGACAGCTTACGCTAACTTTTGTTATAGTTTTTGGTAGTTTACGTCATTATCGATACTTTTCCTTACAATTAATAGTCATCTTATCAAATTTGTGGTGCCAACAATATGGTCACTGAATAATACATGTTTTAATAAAGCATTCTGAATCTAAGAACTCAATAAGCTTCTTATTATGCTGTTATAATGGAATCATTGTTCAAGTATAAAATTACTCTTTGGAACTATTCCATTTATGTATTGTGAGCAAAATACTTTCTGCGTGGTAAAGTTTCTTTCTCTTTCTTTTAGGGAATTTGATGGGATCCGATGCCTTTCGGTGATCGATTTGACCATCTGGAGACGTGATGTAAATATAACGCGTGTAAAAACTTGGTTTAATTAACTTTTGGAATTAACGATTTATGGATTGATCGTTCGAAGACGTGGTCAACGCTAGGGCGGTAGCCAGAAATTTAGTGCGTTTTTGGGCAAAAAGTGTCTTGGATACCCTTTTTTGTTTTAATATATGTATTAATCTTATTTTTTTAATTTTTATATATTATTATTATAATATTTGTGACAAGTTGCAAACCATACATACCGTCGAGTGTACTTCGTTGTCGTTAGATAAATCAATTATTTACTGTGACAATTTAACAAAACATTGAAGCTCCCAGAATTGGTGTTAGCCACTTAACACTTTACTAGTCAAACTCTTTTATATGTACCAATCAATTTAAACTACAACCACATATTCAGCCAAACACTGCAAAAAATACCTTGGTGTTATCCTTGATACAAAACGCCGATGAAAAACAAACGTTAAATAAAGAAGTATATAACTTTAACTAATTTGTTGATAAATTTGTAATATAAGTACAGTATCGATTTTTGATATTTTATAGTTGGTAACTGTGACGAGCATCTGCCTTGGCCGATACAGACAAAACTAATGCAACATGGAACCACAAATTATTTTAGATTATAATCAAATAAAATCAAGTGTGGACAATGTGGATCAAAAATATGCTTCTTACAAAACTCAAAGTAATAAAATTAGACGATATGCTTATTGGACCAGTAGACTGTTTCCACTCATAACCTTTTCTTTGGCCTGAAGAAGTGCACACTAGAGGCACGAAACGTAGCCATAAAAATAGTTTAGAGTGGTTTTTATTGCCCCTCCTAAGGAAGACAAGATTTAATACTGATTATAATTGTTTCTATTCAATGGAAGAAGACTAACCAAACGTTATTTTTATGAAAAAATATATTTGAAGTTTTTTGGAAACAATGGTTTATTCTGGTTTCTGATAAATGCTAATATTTCTTAATATTACTGGTATTTTGTTATAAGCGGCACGATATGGCGCAGGTCGTAACTTTCTTTATTGCGCCTGCCGGAGGGTTAAGAAATATAGTGAAAATGTTTTACTGGCGTATTTTTCCAATCTATCAAAAAAATATTCTTCTTTTTTGATGTGGTCATAATATTCTATGCTGAAAGCAACCCTTTCAGTAAGAAATTACGTTGAGATTAGCAAATATAAAAAACTTACAATTTTTTTAAAACAAATAGGAAGAACTCATACTCCAAAAAAGTCAAAACTTTTTTCACAAGTACTTGAATTTTAACTGAACGCACTGGATAAATTCAACTTGATAATAAAGGTAATTTGTGCAACTTTTTAGAATCAACTTGATATGAATCCAGTAATAATTTTAGATTTGTATTGTATATGGCATTATTAAAAGTTTACATAATGAAGAACTTGTGAATTTAAAAGACATAAAGCACAAGAAAACAATTCAGATTATTTATGTAACTAAAATAAAGATCAATTGGTTTAAATTATTCGTGATCACTTCCGGGTTTAAAAGGAAAGTTAATTTATAAACTTATTTAAGAAATATTTAGCTTTAACTCTTAAAGAAACGCTACACGATTAATTATTCATAACTTACAGAAATGACAAATGCACAGTCCAACCAATAGGAAACCATACTTTTAAAAGTGTATCAAGAAAAATTGCTAACTATCTGCATTTACCAGAACCATCACTGAATACGGGATAATGTTTTCATTGAAAGTCCGCCACTTTCTTTATTAACGCAAGCTGCA
The DNA here is from genome assembly GCA_035610365.1 of Aquatica leii. NCBI lineage: Eukaryota > Metazoa > Arthropoda > Insecta > Coleoptera > Lampyridae > Aquatica > Aquatica leii. Next base: position 79,466,356 of record CM069436.1, on the reverse strand, counting down.
AAAATGGAAGTTTAAAACGGAGGGTAGCGACACGATTGCAGAGTCCTACGTTGAGGAATCTCTGATCAATAAATAAAAATTACAAAAACGATTGTTAGGATTCATTTTTTTTATTTAATTTCGCGTTGATGACTACAGAAGCGGCGCAATACACTTCACGTTTTTGGTTTAAATATTTATTTTTCTGAATAGCAGCATCACGGTACTATGTTGGTAAATAACATGGTCGTATTTAAACCGGATTTTTTTTTATTTTCATGCTATTAAATGTATTTCTACCAAAACAAAAGATAAAGAACATTGGCATTGGGCGCCAGTTCGTGTAGAAGAATAGCACGGCAAGCGGTGTAGGCGATCATTGATATCAAGTTTGCTCAACTTTTATTTATTAGTGTCCTTATTTTACCTAAGCTCTTTTAAATATTATTTTACAATGGCATTGACTTCTAAAACAAATATTAAACTTCATACAAATTAAAACAAATTCGCAGCTAACCAAAGCCAAGGTCACACGTTTTTTTCCCACATAACGCAAGTGATTACAATGCGCAGAAAATCTAATGAAGGAATTTGTCAATTGTCAGGCTGAAATCGAGGAAATAGATAACACGTAAACAAATTTTTGACATTTTGCGTGTTGATTCAACAACAATATACATGAAAATTACACATAAACAATTTATTGAGCACAAAATTTATTACAAAAAAGTCCGCGGGAGTGTATAATTACATCTAACAGTTTAAGAGTTACAGAATTTTAATGTAATGTAAAACATTTTTGTGCAGCTTTGCACACTTGTATCTTCCAAACTATTTAAGGTAATTGTATCTTTCTGCAGACTTTTTTATAGTAAATTTTGTTTTCTATAAAAATGTTTATGTACAACTTTTCTCTATCTTGTACCATTTTAAGGTAATAGTTTATTGGTTATTTTAAGTATTAAGCAAATCATTTCAATACAAAAATTGTGGACTCGATCGAAACACACATGCTTTACTAAACCGATAATTTATGCTCAAATTTTAAAATGCGTAAACGAAATAATTTAATAAACCGGATTTACAAAGTTTTATAATAAAAATTATTATAATAATAATAATAATTATTATTTTTCTTTAAGTGTACGTTTTGTATAAAGTTATTAGTTAGTGACAAATTGTTACCTGGTTGCCACGTAACAATTTCTTAACAAATCGCAATACGTGATCTTCAATTTGAGGGTTAGGCGCCATATAAAAAGGTAAGAAATTAGTTAAATTTATTTGGATATGCGTTTGTAAGTTTTTTATTTGATTATTGTACAAGAAATGCGACAAACTGTGATACTGTCTAACGCGAAAAAATTGAGAATGATTATCTAAATTTAATTCTATACTTTAAACAAGGTTTTTTGTTTGTTTTTTTGTTATAAACGGAGAGATCGAGTTTAATAATTCTTTTCTTAGTCTTTGGCAAATGACAAGTCGCTTATAGTTATAAGATTAGTTTTACTTCTTTTACGCCGAAAGATCACGCTAAGAACACCTAGAGAAATTAATAAAAAGGCATGTCGATTATTTTGCGTCGCTAAATGTTTTTATTGCGACTCCAATCTGCTGTAAGTCTTCTTTAGATATGACAGAGAATCGCGAACGCGACAAATTGTTGAAAAAATTTAATTTATAAACTGTGAATGCACATTTCCAATCGTGTCATAATCTTAGAAGCTGTTGAACTATGAACTGCTATAAAACTCGGGTAAAATTCAGTAATCATTTACATTCGTTGTTTTTTTTTTAAATGTGCATCAACTAATTAGAGTGTGGTGAAGCAATTGTCAGGAATCACGCGATATAAATTGTATATTTAATCAGTGAATGATTTATTTAATCCAAGCGTATTCAATCAAAGTCTGGCTAAATTTCTGAAAGTTCCACTTTGGCTCTAAAATTAATTGTGTCTAGAGAAAATTTTACATTTATCCGAATGCTCTCAACCGTATCTAAGCCAGCAGAAAATGACAGTCAGTGAACGTGCATCTCAATTTTTTGACCTTTCCTCGCATAAAATGCTTGTAAGCGCATTATTATTATTTGAGCTTTGCGAAGGTGACTTTTTCCCTTGAAAATATTTTTTGTTCAATAAACTTCAATGTTTTGAGATTTTGTTGTTTGCTTTGTGTTTCTTAGCGTACATCGCTTGGAAAAAAGAACCTAAGCGTTACCAACACAGCCCAAATACTGATTTTTCTTGCTTTTCTAGAAAATTTTTTTATAAAAGATGTATTTATATGCCATGTTTTTGTTCAAGTGCATGGGTTTAAGATAACACTATCGGGTTTCTCTTTAGATATGTCACTGAAAGCTATGTTTTATCAGCGCGCAGCAATTCTTTATAATGAACGGTGCCGCTCATAATTTTTTGTCACAAAAAAATTCCTATAAGTCACTGGTATTGCTGATTGATTATCTTTCAGCGATGAAGAGATTATGATTCATGAACAAATTTTAAATACAAACAATTGGTGAATTATCATACGACTCTCGTTTATTATGTACCTAGAATACTAATTATTTGTGTTTTTTTATTTTTTTATTACTTATGTATGCATTCTTATTTTTGAAAATTGTGTTTGTTTTCAACACCTTCCGATAATTGCAAGATTTGCGATATCTGTGAATTTTTATTAAAGATAACACACTTAGATCTAGAAAATTATTAAATGTATATGTTTGTTTATTTGTTTGTTTTTAGTCAAAGGCAGTTAATATAGAACTGGCAGAAAAATTTTCTAATTAAATTTTTTTATTATTCTGATGTTTTTAACCATCGACGGAAAGTTAAGCTAAGCATCCTTCTGAACTTATAATTACAGACTGAAAAGTGTAAACAACAGTGTAAGAGATAGAAATCGTATTTGTAAACAAACGGCCATTTTCTTTGTTTACTTATACATATTCTTACTTTAAGCTAAAGATACATTGTATTTACATTCCATGTTTAACGTTTGATTCAATTAATTATATTATCTACGTACTACAAATAATACTAGGAGAACCGATTCTAAAATTTGAGGTTATAAGTATGTCAACATAAATTGACAAGTTGTGCGTACCGTAAACATAAACAAATGTACGAAAGTATACAGATTACTCGTCCAGAGGGAAGCGTAGCTTTCCGATGTTGCTAGGTTGATGATTTTAACATTGACTGAAGTCAATTTGACGTTTGGTACTTACTATAAACTTTACATATACACACACAAAAATCACTACTTTTGATTGTACAAAGTTGCACCTGGTAACACTTTTTTTTTTAACGGTTAAACAGTACAAACTCGTCATTGTATATGTGAAATAGAGTAACAATTTTATGTATGATTATATTTTTTATATACATTTTTAGCAACAGATTGTAACTTGTAATTTTTTATATGTAGTAGGAGCACTCGAATACTATTTTATTTTTAACTTACATTGTTTTATATAATACATCTTAATTTAAAAAATATATATGTATCAAAGTTTTTACATAGTGTTTCTTAATTTCTTTAATTTTTTAATCAATCAACAAGAATCGACCGTCAACTAGACTTATTCGGTTTTCAAAGTTGATTGATTAGGATTGAGTACTTTACTGCTCCATCGTTTCTTTAGCATTTTTTTATTATTGTACCTAATAAGATTTAAACTTACAAGTAATGTAATAATGTTTTTATTTCTGTTATGTATACAGAATATCTTTAAAAAAAAACATACGTTGTTGTCAAAATTTCTTAAACATATTTTAGTGATAACAAACGCGACACATTGTATAACTTAAAAAGTATTTAATTATAAATTTATTTAACATTAAATTTACTGTCAACCATAACAACACTTATATATTCAATATTTTTAATGTTGTGTTAAGTTATATATCAGTACACTATTTTTTACCGGGCAAAAAAGTATTTATGTAATGTACATTTTTTTAATCAAAAATTTTCTTTAAATGTATGTTCTTCCAATTAAAAACATTTGTTTTTATATTTACCATTAGTAAAAGTAACTTTGATAAATTCACCACAAACTCTAACACAAACACTTGTCTTCCATATTACAATATAAAACATTTTTTATTTAATATTTTAAGTATATTTAAAAAAAATATTATTTTGTTTAAACAAAGTTTGTAACGCAAATAATAGCTTTCAAAAATGCAATTCTAAAACCAATTAAAATACTACTTACTTGTTAAAATGTGCTTTAAATACATACCTCACAACAGCTTTATGAAATCAAATAAGTTATAAGCTCGTAAACATTAAGTATAGCAAAACATTTCTAATATAAAAATTTAAAAAAAAGTATAAAAACAAAAAAAAAATATTGTTATTCTTATAAAAGCTATGTGTATAATTATATGTATGTATATTTTATGCAATACCTGTTTTATATGTTAATTTCATAACTGTTTCTTATTTAGCGCAAAAGTGCTAACGTTGGCAGTTTACAATAATAACAGTATTTTTTTATAGAAATTAAATCGATATGGAAAATTGTTGTTTACAGAGTATAATCTCTCGAGAAACATTTTGGTTTATTTTAATTGCAAAATTTTGTAACAAAAATCATGTATACGCAAAAATATGAAAATCCGAGTAATTTTTATTGAATTATTTAACCTATGGAGTTTTTTATACAATAAATTGATTTTGAAGTTTAAGTTTTCTGCAAAATATTTGTTTTTTTATAAGTAATACTTGTTTTTAAAAAAAATGTAATTTTTGTTGTTAAATTTGAATTACATTTTAAACTAATTAATTTAGTTTTCTAATTTGAAAAAAAAATTGAAACAAACTATTAATTTTTTGTATAATAATTGTGATAAAAACGTTAGAGATTTTTTGAGAAACGATTGTAGTAAATGTGACTAGAGATAATACAAGTTTTAAACTGACAGTTGTTTGTGAGTTTGGTTTGATGTTTAATATAAACAAATAATTTTAACATACGTCGTATTACAAAAAAGGGATTTGAACCTATACGTAAGTGAAAATTTAGTATAATAATATTTGAATAATTACACACTGCCTAAAACTTCCAAAAAATTACCAAGTATACACAAACACATTGCATCAAGAACTTTAGTAAGTTTACGTTCAAGATGTCAAAATATCTTACTGAAACCAAATAGTGTAGAGTCATCAGTAGAAGATCTTACGATTTAGAAGATGTTGAGCAACAGTAATGATGATAAAGAAGACCATTTATGCAGTTTTCCAGGAGCATCAAACTCTAGTGTAAAATATGATGTAGCTGATCGTCCTAAATTGAGAATTCTGAATGATTTGAGTAGAAAAAAAACTGGGCCAATTGCATATGCTCAACAAAACGATGACAAAATACTTCTGCAAGTTCTTAAAAGATTTTTTATTGAAAATTCCCTGCTACGTAATATTAGAAAGCTGAAATAAGTAGAAAACTGAGTGGCAGACCATAGACAACTTTTCAAGAAGAATTAGATCCGTTTATATCTTGTTTGTACATTCGTGCAATATACAGTTTGAAAAACCTTCCAGTAGATCAATTTTAGAACAAAACAGGTCTAATTTTTTTTGTTATACAATGCCAAGAGATTAATTCAACCAAATAAAATATTTTTTTTTATTCGACATATAATCAACTTGTCGAAATCGTCAAAAATCTGATAAGTTTACTGCAGTACCCAAAATATTAAATAAATTTGTAAGCCATTATATTATGTGCTATAAACCAGTAGCAAACACTACAATTGATAAACAACTATTTCTCACAAAAACCATATGTGTATTCGCCCAATATATGAATAATAAACTTGATAAATTTGGTATGTGGTTTTGAATTGCAGCTGACGAAATAAAATATATGATGAATTGATTTTCTTACTTCGGCCAGGACGATTTAAGACTAACTAATACAACCCTAAACATATTGTAATAAAATTAATAAAACCCTTTTTAAAAGAAGGAATAAATGTGACTGCAATTAACTTATTTACCTCTCTATTTGGGCAATAATTTGCAAAAAAAGTTGGCATTACTATTTGAAATTGTAAATCTACATAAAAGATTTATACCAATTGCGACAAAAATTAAAAAATTAATTGTATTCTACATAAGATTTTGTATGTGACGATATTTTTCTTACAAGTTATAAATCAAAGATATCGGTAAATATGTGCATTCTAAGTAGTATCCATAATTTTTTACGGGTGTACTTAATTTATTTATGTCTTTTTTTAGAGTTTGAGTTATTTATTTTTATAATTTAGCTTTACATTTGAATTCTAAACACCGATCAATTGAACCGGCATCGTATTTGTAGGTACATAAATTATGTCGTAATTCTAGTAATAACGAATTATAAGATTGTTTAAGCTAAAGTGGCGCACAATTTGTTAAACGTTGGTTTGTTACACTCACCAGTTTTTGAATTCTATTTTGCGCCCCAAATGTAGATGACTTGGCGTTTTGATAAATTGCTTGAGCCAAAGTGGTTTATAATTTGTTAAAACCTCACCGATTTGAATTTCTTTTTAAATGTGTTTTCTGTAAATAATTATTCAATAACGTAATTCACTTAAATGTGTCATTATAATCAGTTTTGCAACACCCCGTATATTGCCGTCACAGCAAATACAATTTTACCAAAATTACTTTGTAGACGTCGTCAATTTCTAATTAAAATTCAATTTGTTGAATATCACGTTTTATAATTTCTAATTTAATCTTTGCGATTACAACAAAAACTTACAAAAATAATTTATATACACGTTCTAATTGATAATCTTGCTGTCTGTTTCGCGTGTCAGTTAATTAACACAATTTTAAACACAATTATTAACATAAAATTCTTAGTCGTCCTTTTACCGTTGCTAAAGCAAATGTAAAAAATAACATGGTTTTCGTTACAACATTTAAACGTGGTTCGAACTTAAGACCCGCATTCAAATAAAACAACACAAATTACGCTTTTCTAAATAATGTTTGTATAATAAAATTTGCGTTAACTATTCTTGATTATCGTTTGAAATCAACATCTGCCGACGTGAGATCCCGGAGACGTGACAAATTTAATAAATTTTTTTAGGTTATGATTGTACCTAAGATGCGGCTAGATGTAACTAAAAATATTTAATTTTTTCTGATAATTAAAATTGAGTTTTATATCTAGACTCTAAAGATTCTGAACGCTGTTTATTGAAAAAAGTAAGACACGTTGCCACTCCTTGATTTTTGTTAATTTTAGTAATTTATACAAAACATATTTCTTTTATATTTTAACTTTTCTCATCTTATGTAAGCATTTTCTTCGTAATTTGCAACTGTTTTTTTTTAAATTTGTGTTGAACTGTCATCGAGATTGTATGACTCACAAGATTATTTAACTACAAGCTAGAAAAAATAAAAGAGCTCATAGTAAAGCAGTTAAGCAGACCACTATTTTTAATCAAACTACTTCGAGTAGCTGCATTGTGCAAGACACACGTCGGTCAAGACTTGAACGAGTACTGCTTTAACAAATTGGATAAACTAAAAGCCCTAAAATTAAATATTCTGAGACTTTGTTAATCGACACCGTTATTGGAAGCCTAACTTGGACTACAGACGGTTGAATGCTATTATTATTAAAGACAAATATCCGTTTCCATTAATAGAAGAACAGATAAATCGATTGGGGACAGATAAAGACAGCGCCGGATCTAAATACTTCATTGGGTTAGATCTGACACAAGGATTTTATCAAGTGCCGATGGACAAAAACTTTATTAACAAAACGGCATTTATAACTCCGGACTCTCATTACGAATTTTTCCAAATGCCTTTTGGGCTATGCAATTTATTTATTTCAGCGATTATTGAACAATGTGCTAGGACCCTTAAAAAACATTATCGCTTTTCCGTACATGGATAACATCGTAATACCATCTACAATGGTCAACGAAGGTCCAGACCGATTGCAAATAGTGCTGGAGGCGTTGCGTAAACACAATTTAAAGTTAAAACTCAGTAAATGTATTTTTGCACCACCAAAATAAACTATCTCGGACGCAAAATTAGTGAAGAAAGTGTACGACCGGAAAAGAAAATAATCAATGCTGTGTTAGTGATGTTGCCGTCGAATTGTTGAACTTTTGACCCGACTCACGCGAAAAGTAACTAAGTGATGCTGGAAGACCGAGCAACAACAACACGTACTAGCTATATTGGATACCACATTTCCTACAGACGCGAGTTCTATCGCAGTAGGCGTAATGATATTACAAGTTCACAAAGACGGCAAAAAGTAAGTGGTGGCGTATTTCAGTAAGCAAACTTTAGTAGACCAAAAACAGTATCACTCATACGAACTTAAAACTATAGCAGTTGCATATGCTTTGCAGCACTTTTAAATTTACTTGCTGGACTTACAATTTACAGTGATTAAAGATTGTAACGCCCTGCTCGCCGCTTTTTCGAAAAGATATTTTGTACCGCGAGTCGGTAGATCGTGGCTGCAAGTTCAAGAATTTAATCTAAGTCGGTACCTAATTGCGTTAGAAGTTAATCAGGTTGATCTCACCGAGGGTAAATAGATCTGCGCGATAGCAGATGGTCCAGTTGTGCCACGAAAAAGCCGGACATTTTACTGCCGAATACACCTTACGACGCATCCAGTAAAACTACTGGTTTCCAAAAATAAAACGATTTGTGTTGAAATATGTGAAAGCTTGTTTAAAAATCCTGCATTATTAGCACTGTCGAGGAAAACAACAAAGTAAATTACAGCCAATTGAAAAAACAGTTCCATTCCATACTCTTCATTTCGATCATGTAGGGCCTTTCGAGATTTCAAATACCATCCAAAAGTACATATTAGTAATAATAGACGCCTTCACTAAGTTCAAATCTACGCGAGTCAAGGAAGCAACAAAAGCTCTACAAGGAGTTATGTCAACAAGCGTTGACCATTGCAGCAGCAAATGGGACCGTTACATGAAAAAAGTACAAAGTGCGTTAAAGACTTTGTTTGAATGAATGAATATACTACGCCTGTACAAGTTTTGTGTGGTTATCAAACAAAACCTGTGGTTGAGGCAAAGTTGCTGAGTTTACTGCAAACCAAAGCGATGACCTTACGGGTAAACATCGATAACCTTCGAGGACGCATTAAAAAACACATAACTGACCTCTACAATATTGGAGGTTTGGTATTATTACTAATAACAAGCGAAGCCGCCACGGGCACAAGTAAAAAGCTTTTACCCAAGTTTAAAGGGCGATTTCGAGTAGTCAAAGTCCTTTACAACGACAGGTTTGAAGGAAGGCGCAACACACGCAAAGAAATTGCTGTCGACAAGTTGAAAAAGTAGATATCGTTTAAAAAAATAAGTAGTGGTGAATGTTGCCTGCTTATTACTCAAAATGGGGCACGAGGCAAATGATTGAAACATAAAGTAAGAACAAGGCAATCGCCTGTCAAAGCCGACACGAACTATGGTAACATTACAATCACAATTTAACTTATACAAATAAATTGTTTAGGTATCTTAAAGTATTAATTACAACATACTGGTGGATGAATGATGCGGCGGTTGGGGACACCCGCAAACAGAATGGTCGTATGTACGAAACGTCGCGTAATTGCTGTTAACTGACAAGGAAATCGTAAAAATTGCTGATCGTATACGTTGTTTATTTAAGTTCTATTTTAAGAACCGCAGTCAAGGTTTCTGTGTGAATTAGCTGATCTTGCATTCTGATTGTTAAATTAAAATAAAGCAGCAAGGGGTATTTGCATTATACGAATTTTGTGTACAACCCAATTTTTTGAGCTATATATTATTGGTTGAGGAACAATTTTGAGAGTTGTGATTATTTATAGCTAAGATAAAAACCTTTCAATGATGTCATTCGCGCACAGTTTATTTCAAATTTATTTCGCGTTTATTCAGCTAATTTAGCATTTATTTTGCTGTTTTATTTTTTTTCTTAAGTAAACGTGGCAGTATTTTAACTTACGTCTTAAGGACGCATAATCGTTTCTTTTAGCTTATCGTAACGGTCGATGTATCAATAACCCGATTGGATTTAATACCATGGGAAAAGTGTCAAAAAACATTGCAAGTTATCTGAAGTTGCCAAATCCCAAACTTCCCTAGGCATTGCTTAAGAAGGTCTAGCGCAGTGATTCCCAAAGTGGTCTATATCAACCCCCAGGGGTCTATGACAACCTGCAAGGAGTCTACGTCAGCGAAAAAAAAAAATTTGGGGTCCATGAAACGAAAATGGGGGTCCACGATAGTGGATCTCAACATACGTTGATAGTACCTATTTACTTACATTATACCATCTTATAATATAAAAACATATACATTATTTATAAAAGTACCTATGAAGTAAAAAATTTATGTAGTCGCAATACATTTTAAACTTGTAAAAACTTGCACGTAATGATTCCACCAGTATTATCTTGTTACAAGCGTACGCGCAGACTGGTAGTTTATCACACAAATTATGGTGAATCAGTGTTATTTTGTTTGAGAGTGCCGGAGAAAAGTAAGTACATTATTTTTTATTAAATTTTAGTTTTGTACTCGTAGTTAGCAAAGAATTACGCCAATTATGACTTCAGTTAATAGTAGTTTAATATTCAAATCACGCAAAATTACACGAGTACTCCTCAATAGTTTCTTTTTCAAAGTTTTAGCAATCGTTATTATAATTACAGTGCAATCTCCGTAATCCGAACTAATTGCTGCAAGGAGATGTTCAGATTATGGAATGTTTTCGGAAAAATCTAAAAAAAACAACTGTACATACATATTACGTATGTATGTTATTATTAACATACAATATGTTACCACTTTGAAAGATAAATTGTACAACTGAGGGTTGTTTGAAGAATTTCCAATACACACTCTTATTTTTTGGTTTTTTTTTTCATAGAATTTAAATGTTTACCTATAGGAAACATATTAAAAAACATTATTTTAGAATTAAACTATATATTTTGGCCGGTCACATAAATAAATACGTATGTGTGTCATATTTACTTATTTACGACCTTGCTAGGCATTTATTATTTTTTTATAAATACATATATCTTACCAAATAACTTCACAAAAAAAGTAAAAAAATTGTACTTTTGTTCATTGGTCGTTACACTGTGGGCCAGTTCGGATTACTGGAATGTTTGGATTACGAAAGTTCGGATTATGGATATTGCACTGTACATACTTCTCTATGTTACAATTAAAATTTTGTATTATTGCTAAAGTGGAACCAGTGAATTTTTACACATGACAGTCGAACGTACGTAGAGATAAATCGCATAACAATTTGTTATTATTATTCGTTGTATAATATTTTATTTAAACATTTTTTGTCATGTTGCTTTTAAATTTTCTGAAGGTTCCATCATATCAAAACCTTAAGTAACATTCATAACATTTCCCTTCTCACATTCATTTATAATGGCTGTACGACTATGCCTGCCATAAAATCTAAGACCATACGATTTAAATTTGACCTTAATTTTTTATATACAGCTGCTGGACTTTATGTCTTATTTAAATATATTAATTTTGCCCACAGATGACTAATGCCATGATTGAATCTAAAAAGAAATGTAGACAGTACAGTGTTGATTATTTGAAATTTGGCTTCATTCCATCATTGTCGGACAAACAATTGCCTATGTGCCTTTTATGCAACAAAGTTTTGGGCAATGACGCTATGAAACCATCTAAGCTGCAGGATCATCTGAGAAGATGTCATCCTGATAAAACAGATAAAGATTTGAAATACTTTCAAACACTCAAAGATAAACTTTAGAAGAGACCCACGCTGGACAGAATGTTCGCTTCGACGTCATAAAGAAACGATGATGGTTTGCGGGTCTTACAATATCTCGCTACTTATAGCAGAATCCGGAAAACCGCATACTATCGGAGAGAAATTAATTTTGCCAGCCGTTTAAGAGGTTTCAACAACTGTTTTACACAAACCTGCATCTGATAACATTAAAAGAATTCCTTTAAGCGACAATACTGTTGAAATACGTATTGATGAAATAAGTTCTGATATTGAAAGCTTCTTGTATAATTATTTGCAAACGTCCCATTTCTCTATACAACTGGACGAGTCAACTTTACCTGGTAATGCAGCATTATTGGCCTATGTTCGTTTTATTATGAATCAAGAAATCTACGAAAAACTGCTCTTCGCAAGAATTTTGACAACCGACACTAAAGGTGAATCAATATTCTATGTTTTGAAGGATTACTTAATTGAAAAAGCAATCCTTTTATAAAATATAATATCAGTAGCTACATATGAAGCGTATGTTTGACAAGATTTTTTGCCCTTTTTGAGACTATTTTAGAATTTCTGGATACTAAAAATAAACTTTTAAAAGACAATTTAATGCAGTAAAAAACAGACATCGCCTATTTAGCAGATTTGTTTACAAAATTTAGTATGGTTAATTTGCAGTTAGAATGTGATAGTCTAAATTTAATTAAAAGTCCATCTTATCAGCGTTTCTTGGCAGAGTTAAACTAATGAAGCAAAATATTTTACAAGGCAAATTTTCCTAATTCCATAATTTGTCGCAGACAAACTGCTAGGAAAACGACGTTTCAAACTACGTTCAACATTTAAACACCGTCTATTCAGATTTTGAAACTAGATTTGAGGATGTTTTGACTATGGTAATACCACCGTGGATAATTAAACCATATAGTGACATAAAAGAAACAAATGTCATAATACAAGAGGAACTGACTGAACTAAGTACAAACGAAGAACTTAAGGTTCATTTTAGAAACGGATATCAGCAATTCTGGCTGCCAAACAACATACCCGTTACTTATCCCGTATTATGGAATATAGCGAGGAAGTTTTTAATTTCCTTTCCACCGTCATACCTAGTGGAGGGGGTTCAGTGCTGTTACCAATATTCTAACGAAAACAAGAAACAGACTGGGCATTATTAGCCGAGGAGATTTAAAATTAAACCTTACAAAATTGACGCCAAATGTTGATAATTTTTTATTATAGCATCAGGTTCATCCTTCTCACTAAAAACATTTACTTATTGCTTAGGTTATTTTATGTTTATTTTATGTTACGTATATTTTATATAACAGATACAAAATTTTATTTTAAGTATTTTTAATTTAAATTTAATTAATAAATGTATATAAAAATGCATTACTTTAACGTTATAATAAATGTATAAAACTTAACAGTTAAAAATTTACAAAAAATCAATATCAGATAAGTAGGGGGTCTACCCAAAACCAAAAAACATGGCAAGGGGTCTACGACACAAAAAAGTTTGGAAACACATTTGGCAAATCGTGGTTGTGACTTGATGACGATAAAACGTCATTGGGGATAGAACCTTCGGCTGTTGCTGAAGGCTATGTTGAAGCTGTCTTATAGAAAAAAGTATCCTAAATAAAATTGGGTCTTAAACCAATTCAAACTTGCCTCCATGTTCTGGTGTGTTACAGCTACCAATGAATTATGACACAAATAAAAACACTACGGTTACAGAAAACAGTAGTTTTTTGCAAAATATTGTAGCAACTAATAATTTACCTGGTATTACTATAAACTCTCAAGATACGTCCAACGTTAATATTAATGTTTATAATAATTGCACAGTTCAAGCCAAATCAAATTAAAAGTTGTTTGTTGTAGTTTGTTTTGTGTTTTCTAAGAATCACAATTTATTTACACAATAATTATTGGTTTCATATTACCAATAGGATATTCGTTCTGTAGATGGTAAAAGTTAAAATAAAATTTAAAATTTAATCTTTTTTTCATAAGCGAGTTTAAGAAGTTCGCGCATTTGTTGGCGTCTTTGGTTGGCGCTAACAAAAAATATCAAGTACGACATATCTGGGTTGCCAACTTTGTAAACAAAATTATACTAAGTCTAATAACACTCAAATGACGTTATTTGCGTACTAAATTTATTCAAAAAGCGACGTGTTTAATAGTAGTAGAATACTAATATTGCAAATTATTTCTAATTTGGCGATAAAATGATACAAATATGTATTAGAATGCGCTGTGGCAAAAACTACACTTCTACAACAAACGCACTCGTGTTCAAACGGTAATACAACTGTTTGTATTAGAAACAAACGACAGTAATGTTGACATCAGTGGTGTCATAAGTGGTGTATTGTTAGAAATGCAAAGCACTCTCATTCTTCACTTACAATAAGAAGTTTGTACGGGACATCTTAATTATTTCAACTACCTAAAAATCAATAACTTTAATTAATTAATTGTTATTTTGATTTTATTAATAGGTGTTTAATTAAATCTTGAGTTTTGCATTTCTTAAATTACCAGTTTGTTTTTTCAACACTGTAAAATAATATTATTTCAAATATAATTATATGTTTATTGTTTTATGTTTAATTTAAATGTTATTTTTCATTAAATCACAAAAATAGTTTGTTATAGAACTATTTTTTTAGACCATGTGAGGAACATAACATCAAACACAATTATTTTTAACAACCTTATCGAGCAACGTCGTATTTTAAATTTGTAGAAGACTATGGAGTAATATCGTTCAACACAAGCAAACGATATGTTCAAAGTCTCTAAGGAAATACAATAATTTAAAAGTACAACGTGACTAGAACTAGTTTGTCAAGTTTGGCGCGTTATCATGTACGTTACACTTAGTAAAATAAAATTTAGAACGTCTGCAACATAAAGTTTTTAATAGTTAAACTTATTTAGTTGTAAAAATTATTAGTGTTTTTTGTATTTCCCAATTACATTTTTAAATTAAATAATAAATGCTGATAGACTTTGCACAGAATTTCTCGATGTGTTTTGTGCTTGATATAAATGATCAGATTGAGTACTTCTATTCGGTACACGGTAGCAAAAATTTTAATTCTAGTAGTGTGCACAATGTTTGTTTAAATAACATCATTCCAATTAATTTTAACAAAAGAATGACAAATTATTGTAAAGCTTTAAACTTTGTATTTATGTTGACTGTCTTAATTTTTGACAATCATGTTTATTTATTTAAAATTATTTTTAAACTTAAATAACTTTTATAATTAAACAGATATTCCATATATTTAGTGCCAAAAATAAGTTTAACATTTTTATATAATAAAAACATTTTTAAAATATATATACGCAGTGGGTTGCAAAAACAAATATTTTTATAATTGTACCATAATAGGTGATTATAATGCAATTTTAAAAAAATAGGTAAGCTAAAAATAAATAAAATTAGATAAATATGAGTTGTTGTCGTTATTGACAATTAAATAAACTTTTATTCATTTACAAATTCTAAACAAATTTTTATCTATACATTTAAATTAAATTTTTTTGTACAATTACTTTAAAATAAATGGATAATAATATTTTTCTATAAATCAGCAATGAAACGTCAGGTCAACATGTAAACTTGCCTCCACAAAACGTCCTAGTTGATGAAATAAATCCAGGGAGCAAAAACATTTTGCTTGAAATTTTCAACGATGAAGAGTCAGGTCAATATGTAACCCAGAAGAACCTAAAAATGCGCGATTGTATTACAAGATGATTTTTTTTAAACAAATACAAAAATAATTAAATACAAAAGCAAGTCAATTTTAATATTAAGGGGGGCGGTTTTTGATCTTTAAACGACCCTGACCCGCAGATTTTTGTTACCGTAGCTTTCGTTGCGCTTATTTCTGTTTTTGACAATACAGGTTTATTCAGGTGTTATTTTTATTAAGAGCTATCGTCGACATTAGAAGTTTCGTATCAGCAAATCCGTCACTTATCATATTTTTATTCTATTGTCAATGACTTTTACTACCGCCGAACGTGACAAAATTATCTTTATTAATGACATAGAAACTGACTGAGAACAGCTACGACCTTTAACAACAGACATCCTGGCCGAAATGTAAGTCACACGTACGTTCGTCAATTGGTTTGCCAAATTTGAGGCTGTTAATAAAAAAAGAAATAAGCCAAGAATACTTGATGAAGCTGGCAATATTGAAGTATTTGGGCAGTTTGCTATAAATTCAATTATGTCAACTAATCAGAAAGTGGAAAAACAGGATTGTCTCAACTGTTATAAAGATATTAAAACGTCACGTTTGATTCTTACAAAATGACATGACGTACATGCACTTGGAGAAATAATGCGGACAGAAGAATTGAATTTTGTAAAACAATCATATATCAAATTAATGCAAATCCGCAATTTCTAAGAAACATTTTTGCTGTGATGAGTACATGATTTATTTGAGAATCTTCACAATTTGCAGGAAGTGCACACTCAATACCCTAAAAACCTTAACGTTTGGGCGGGAATTTGGAAAAATGCTATCATTGGACTTGTCTTCGCAGATAGAAATTTGACTGGTACACTTTATCTTGAATTGTTAGAAAATGTCATCAAACCGTTAATAGTTGAGGAATTAGAAAATTAAAGAGGTATAGATGGAAATCTTTATATTCATTCTTAAATTAATTTATTTTACATAATTTTTTTCTTTGTCAAAAAATTGTCAAAATTATAAATCAAGCATACCGCTAAATTCCTTAATAAATTTCTCAAAAATGACGTAATACAAGTAGAGTCGTGCCATTAAAAAAATTTTCATGATTTACATGACATCAGGTAAATATTTTAATTTTAGATACTTATTACAAGATGTAGAACATGTATTCTAAATATTGTAAAACTAGATAAAAATAATGTTATAAAATTATGTACCAACAATATCGTTCTTGTATTCTAAAGTCACATATGTGTTTCAAAGTTTGATTGACATAAAATATATATTATAATTATATACAGAGCTAATATTTATGTTTAATCAGTATTTACCATTTTTATGCTTATTTTTAACTGTACTTTTAAATTTACGTAATTATAGATGTTAAACGTTTTTTTTAATTTTTACTAAAAATTTTAAAACGATGTTCTCGCGATTTAAAAATTGTTTTTTTATGTGCTTATATTGTAATAAAAAGTAATCCAAAATCATAGTATGTAATCGGTTAAAAGTTGTATAATAAGAAACGCAATTTAATTATTAAAAAATTACAGAAGGAGAATATGAAATCGAGACGTTTGCGATGGAATTGAATTGAAAAACCAATTGCGTTATAACTAAAAATAATTTTACCATAATATACTACATTTGCTGCAAAGAAATTTTAGACCAAGTATTGTAATTCTGCTGTAAAATTACTAGTAGGTATATATGATTTTAGAGGTCATCTTTTCCAAATATTTTTATGGCATTCTAAACGGGTTTACACAAAATACCTGTCAGTAAATTTCGTAGAATTCTTTGCAAAAATGAACATTGTAAGAAGTATATTATTTACCTGCTTTTGGTTACTGAGGTCAGAAACAGTTATATAGACCCTGAACAAGAATAAAAAAAGTTTGCGAAGTTACAAATTATAAATATTTACTATAAAATGTAATGCAATTATCATGTATCAAAAGAAAACGTAACAGTAAGTCTATAAGCCTAAGTAGCAAAGATTTTTGAATATAAAATTTAATTAAATATTTATCATTTGGTCAAATTTTTTACTCAGAAGAATTAGTGTGTTAAAAAAACAGAAGCAAAATTATTTGTTGAAATATAATCTCAAACAGGTTATTGGTGATATGACGGCGATGGCGACAACAGTAGATAGAGTATTCCACACAATAGCGGCAAACAGTAACTAGAGTAGTTTACAAAACACTATTATACTGGATGCTTCTAAGAACGGCGCAAAATTCAAACGATTTGAACAAGATAATTTTAAGTTTAAGGTCGTTTGCTATAGTACAACCTCTGTACGTTGCTTTGTTTTAATATTTTTTTTTAATGAATGTTCTACCAGATGAATATAAGCCACGTTAACTGAAATTGTTACCTTGATGCCAACAGTTTGTTCTGGCATCAACATTGTTCTAGACCGCAAGGTAAAAGGCAAAAAAGTCATTTTTAATATGCACGGTCTCAAAAAAAAGTGAAGATTTAATTTATATAGAAATGACATTGATGTCGCGACCACAACCACTACTTAAATCACGCTCATCCATGCTTATAGTTCGCGTAATAAGCAGCAAATATGACAGTTTCGTATGCACAATCTCTTAAGACAGTAATGGTTTGCTTTTGCAGCGTTTGCGATCGGAACCTAAACCGCGCTTATCGATGCATCTTTGGTATGTTTGTACCCTTAAAACAGAATATTTTTTGTCTTTAAAATTGACCGGAAGCCAAGCAAATCAAAAACGGTAAATAAAATAGATAGTAAATGATAGTGTATTTATTTAATACAATTTAAATGCAAGTTTTTGAACTTTAGCAAAGTCAGGAAGTATAAATTAAATTAATTTAACAATTGTAAAACTAAGGTAACTAAAAAAAATAACTCGAAAAGGAACTAGATAAAGGGCGCAAGTTTATTTAGCTTCAGCATTTCCTCGAAGTTCTAAAGGAAAACCGTCATAAAAACTCTAGACGTAGCTTAAGTGTAATTGGTAGACAAATTAAAATTAGGAAATAACAGGTAACCAGGTGTCAGATAGTTCGTAATCACTGTCTCTATTAAAATTGTTAGAATATTTAATAATTTCAATAGTTTCTCTAATCTTGCTTGATTTCCAGTTCTTTGTTTTAGAAATTGCTTTAGTTTTTTCAAAGTTTATATCATGAAGAGTGTCAAGTGCATGTTTGGCAATGGCAGGCTTAGTAAGCTTTATCTTTTATAGGATTCAACAAATCTCATTTTTATTTTATTTCAATTTTATTTTATCAATTGTCAAATTTGGTTAGTTTATACTGCCTGCCGAAGGACTTTGCTAATGTTCGAAAACTTGCATTTAAATTGTATTAAATAAATACACCAATTACCTAAGAAAAAATCTTTAATATGTTTTATGGTAAAACCTTTCTGTCTAAAATAAAACGCTTATATGGGAAAACTGTTTTACAAAACGTCAAATTATTTGAAAAACCAAATAGAAAAAAGGTAAACCAACTATGTAATTTAACCTTTTTTAAACGATGTAGATCTAATTTCGTAAAAATAAAACATTACATCCAAACACCGGTAGTTAAAAAAATTGTGAAAAAGCAGGTTTAATCCTCTTACGAAATGTGATTCACACTACTAAAAGTAAATTTCATGAAATTGATAAACAAGTTCATTACTTGGAAACCCGCTTATGTCAACAATTGTCAAATGAAATTTCTTGAAGATTTTTTTGTACCGTAGACTAAAAAATCATGAAAATATTACCAGATCTAAACAGATAAGTAAATTTATTAATATATTTAACAAGCAGGTTACAAATTCATATAAAAAAATAGATTATAAAAATGATAAACTGGTTGTTAATTTAACCTCTTATAAACTATTCGATACTGCTCGTTCTGTTTAGTTCAAAGGTTTGGATTTTGCTGATGCTCCTTCAAGAATTCCTGTTAAACAATTTCTAACATTCAAGCTAGCATCAGTCATTTTCCAGATCGTGAAGCAGCCGAGATTTGACTACTTGACTACTAGAATACTACAAAGAGCAAAATTTCCACAGTAGAAGCTTACCAATTCAGAATACCAAGCAATAAAAGATCTAAGAAATAACAATAATCTTATAAATGTACCAGCCGACAAAGGAAAAGCTACTGCGTTAATGAATATAACAAAATACATTAAAAAAGCTAACAGCTTACTTAATGATCCCACATGTTACATAAAACTTCTTCAAAATCCCAATAACAACTTCAAATTATTAACAACAATATTATTAAAAGAAAGTAATTTGTCAACGAAGATCATTAAGAAACTAACACCACAAGATCCTCTTATTCCAAGGTTCTATAGATTACCTAAGATACATAAGGAAAATGCACCTCTTCGACTAATTGTTAGCTGTATTGGATGGACAACTTATGAACTATCTAAGTATTTAAATGTTATACTGAAACCTTATATTGGCTTGAGTAGTTCATTTATAAAGAACACAAAACATTTTATTAAAGTAATTAGTACCCAGAAATTATCTTCAAATGATTTAAAAGTTAGTTTTGATGTTTCCTCGTAGTTCACTAAACTACCAATACGTCTTTTGCAACGAAAGTTTGATAATAATACCATCAAGTTACTTGATTGTTTGATAACATGATTCTTTTTGTTTAATGGTGAATACTACAAACAAATAGATGGTGCAGCAATGGGATCGCCAATTTCTCTATCTATTTCTAATTATTATATGAAACATTTTGAAGAAGAAGCCTTAAAATATGCATCTAAAAAACCAAAATTATGGCTTAGATATGTAGATGATATATTTGCGATTTGGTCTCATGGTGAAGATGAACTACAAATTTTTCTTCGATTCCTTAACAATCAACATCCAAATATAAAATTTAGTATTAAAAAAAAATTAATGGTACCTTACCTTTTCTTAATGTAAAAATAGAAAGAAAGCCGGATGGTACTTTAATAAATTCAGTTTATCGAAAACCAACACATACAGATCAATACTTAATAATATATCACCCAGCTTAGAAACTTGGAACGATTCGCACATTATATAATCGTGCAAATATAATTTGTCACAAAGATAAATTACAAGAAAAGTTAGAACACCTTAAGAAAGTTTTTATAAGAAATGGAATTAATGAAAAATTTAAAAAAATTGTATTACTCTAATAAATTAACGTTAAAAAATATTAAATCACAAGTACAGTAATAAACATTACAAATAAGAAAGTAAAATTTCTGGTAAACACCATCTTGTAGAAACGGAATTACGTAGAATTTATATCAACATGTAGGAAACTATAATGTGGTTAGATAGTAAACATTTCAAGAAGAATTTGTTTATCCAGTTGCATTCTAATTAATTAATTGCTTAATTCTAATGCTCAAAATTTAAATATGACAAAACGGTTATCCATTGGCCTTTAATAATAGTTTTAATAATTGTATTACTCTTCAATTCAACTTCATGGTTTCCTACAAATAAATTCCAGATCCTCTATCCACTTTAGAACTAGAAAATCGACTTCAAGAAAAGAAAATTGCCAATGTTATACATTGCAATTATAGAAATTTAAGTCTTCTGTTACAGTTTTATTATTAACAAATAATAAATATATATTTTAACCTACTCTATCAAAATTATAATTCTGAAACAGTGTTATAATGTACGGTTACAGGTTTATTTTTAAGTTTTTTGTTATTATATATTCAATTTAAACCATAAAAGAATAAAACAAAAAATTTATTTTATAAATTTAAAACGTTATAAGTTTTATAAATACAGTAACCTAATATATTTTGTATTAAATTCTAATAATTCTTCAAAAATAAATAAAAGTACATAATAAACAACAAAGTTACTGAAGTCTAATACAAAGTAACAAAATCAAAAAAATGCAGTATAATAACCATAAGTTTAACTTTGTTTAAATTAATTAATTACTAATAAAAGGAAATATTTTGTATTTACTATAAGAGCTCTTTCTAAAAGCATAGTAAAGTTGCCCATTAACTTTACTCATAAACTTATTGCAGCCTGAATTTAGTACTATTTTACTGTCGACATTTAACGTTTGCATAACCGTAAGAAAAGCATAATTAATAGTAATAGCAAATTAAACTTTTAATAAGCTACTCAATTTAACTTAGTGTGTATTTGTATCAGGAAATTTGAAAGATGTAGTATAGTGCATTACAAGTTCAATCCTAGATTAAACATTTAATTAATTTGGGTAATTGTTCTTAATAAACGCAATTTCGTTTTAACTAATTTACTTGTAACATAAATCTAAAAATTTTAACGTTTTAATTAAAATAACTAAAACCTAATTACACATATGCAAGTTGTTTAATTATTTATTTAAACTTTATGGTTTAGACGAGAAACGAATACGCAATTGGGATTTGTTTTCAATTACAAAGCTGTATTAACTATAAATTGTTTTCTTTATAATTCCCGAGTTGCAGATTGTAAAATTTTATTATTTATACTTGTTTTACCGCTAAGTGATGTATTTATACTTTTGTTTTACAACAGCTGAAAATTATTCTTAAGTTATAAATTTGTTTAAAACAATGTCTCGTAATTTTCTAATTTTATTAAATATTTATATGTATTTTTTGTTAGACGTTGTAATCTGCATCTTTCCGTTTTACGTTAAAACAGTTTTACCCAAACTTGGCACTTATTTACAAAACGAAGATCGTTAAAAGCTACTAATTGTAAATTCTACTTAGTGCTGGTAATTAACAAAACAACTGTACGTAAACACTTACTAACTTTTTTTATCTTAAAATATATGTTGTTGGCAACTTTGCCATATTAAATTAGCATTCTATAATACTGTCTAGTTTCAAACAACGTTGATGTTAAATATATTTATATTACAGGAATAAATAAAACTGTACCGGTGTATTTATTTATATATTTTATTAAAACTAAATTTTATTTATTGTGTTGCACATATACGTAATATAAATTAATTGCAAACTTTAAAAAAACATTTAATTATTTGTTCGGTACAATATATTATAAGTATAGTCGTTGATGGGAAAGACGATTTCTGCGTCATATTTCCATGCATCTGAAATAAGTAAAAACTTGCTAATCAAATCAGTTACTTTCAAATGCAATTGCTACTTAAAAACTAAAATTTACAAAATTTTTTGTGTTGGCAATTGGTTTTAATCTAAATACTAACCCTCAAAATTAGACAAATATCAATTAATGTTAATCAAAAAGGAAGTCAATTGAGCGATTGATTCATAACACAAACAAAACGTAATGTTATCTTTCTTAGAGTTACAGTTTTCTATTTTCATGCGATTAGTGGGAAGTGTTTTCTAAATTCGCACGGTGATGACACAAGGATTATCTTTCGTGGCAACGACTATAACCAAAATTTTTGTTTTTGTATTACAAAAATTAAAACACAGAATTTTATTCTCCACTTGAATAAAATCGCAATTAAGTAGACGATTTTTTAGAATATATTTTTGTCTTACTCATACACTACCCTCTTATTTAGTATTTACCAGAAAATATACACTCAGTGTATAAAAAAATGTATATCAGTTTGACAATATCGACAGCCTAATAAACTAATTTTAGCATTTTATAGTTATCTACACATATACAGGGCCATCTCATATCCATTATAATTAATATCCATATTTATATTTATGTTCTTATAAATAAAAAAATATTTTGAATTAAAATAAAAATTTATAATAAAATATACAAAATTACATTAATACATAGCAGATGCAAAATATATACATAAATATATACAATTTTACAGATTTTATATAATAAAAACAATTATTTCGATAATCAATTGTTAGCTATTTAATAATAATTATGTAAATGACAACAAAAGACAAACATAAACTAATACAAATATTTTGTGGCTATTTCTAATATTCATGCGAATGTATTTGTTAGAATTGTTTTAAAGCGGGATACATATAAGTTACATATTTCATTATCGATTACTTGATTACACAAGTTTTATATAATTATTTATAATATATAGTTTTATAGTAAATTTGAAAAAAAATTAATCAAAACAAAATTTGGATACTCATCTATTAAAAAACGTGTTTTGTCTCCTGTGCTTATCCAACATCTTCAAGTCGGTATCATTTCTACCAACTTCTGTGCTGTCTGATAAAGTAGATCCTCGATGTTGAGTACCAGGAGATAGATAGATAACTCTTAGCCGCATGTAAGATAATAGTGATCCGTATCGCCGTCTTGTAGACTAACAGCTTGTTATCCACGCTGTTCTTTCCTATAATGGAGCACAGCTTCGATGTGATTGCTGATGCTCTCGCTGCAACGTTGTGGAGATGCTTTGTCCATGGCAGGTACTTATCCAGAACGACGTCTAGGTACTTTGCTTAGTTTTTAATTAAATACTTTACTTTATTATTTATATTTAAGTAACAATTCGTCGAGGTTATGCTGAGTTATGCCGCTTTTATGACATCTGATTTTAGATTTTACTTACAGTTTTAGTTACAATTATAGCGATTTTACTAAAAGAGTCAATACATTTAGTTTCTAACCATAAACCATAAACGTTTTTGCTTGGGTTGATATGGGCAGCCAATTGGTGGCAAAAAAATCGCACCTTTTTAGAAGAAGACCCTGATGTATACCCAGAGAGTAGTGTGTGTGAACTCGTACATTTGACGATAATCCGGTATTAACGTAACACGATTATAATTTTGTGGTAAGTAAAAATCTTGTCTTAGGTTGTGTTTTTTTAATTAATTTTTTTAGTAAAATGGCATTACAGAAAGCGTTGACTCAGGCGCAACTAGAGAAGAATATAGAACAAGTTATAAAGGTAGTAGAGAGTGTTACAAATCATTTGGAAGAAAATAGAAGAGACTGTGAAGAAGACAGTTTAGAGCTAAATCGAGTGCTTCAGATGGTAATTTTGATATAGGAGTTGTTTCGTCGCAAAATATCTCAAATAATGCATTTAAACTTAAGTCTCCAACTATTTTACAAATAAACTGCCAAATAAATGGAGAAAATTGAGACCATTTTAAATCAATTACAAACTAAAAACTCTAAAATAAATGGTTACATAATGAAACCTAAGAAAGTGCATTTGTTTGGAAGGAATGGTCATAAGTGGTCTCAGAATTTCTAGCCAGAAGAAAAAAACCGCATATACAAATATTATATATTCTTGAGAATGTAAGAGATTTTTTTTTTTTTTTTTTTTGAGAACCTTTTCACTTCAGTATATGTGTCCATAAAAACTCTCAAAAACAACACAGGCTCAAATTGCCAAAGTTCTTGTAGAAATGCTTCAAAAAATGCATAAATACAAAAAAACATTGTTCGGTGTGAAAGGTGCCATTTAGCAGATACTGTGTTCAAAACCATGTGAACTTCAATTTCTCATGTTTTTTTTATTTTTTACTAATTCTTAATTAGTAGAAAATTAAAAAAAATGTTATTTTGTAACAGTCTGCGTTTTATTCTATTTTTAAATTCATGCGCCTGTTACGCTCTACTCTGTATAATAAAACTCAATAAAATTCTAAATGTAAAACCATTAAACTCACCGCACATAGGCAGTAACCATGCATTCGTTCTAGGTAAAATAACAATAACAGATATTCTAATAACTGATAAAGACACTGTTGAAGACGCATAGATAAAACTAAAAAATAATTAAATGATTACGTGAAAGTAGTTAAAGAATCACTAGACAAGAGAAAAATCAGAACACAGACACCGTACAGAAATAAAACATCTTGGTCTTCATAAAAGTCTCAAACCTTAGAACAAAAGAGCTAAAAGAAGAATATTAGGATCTGTTTGTTATGTTAAAAAGTTGGTAGATCAATTTTCGAGTATAAAAATTTTTTCAAGTATAAAATTTGTCTCTCGACATCCTACCCTCTTTCGCCGGCGATGTCAAATTTTATAACAGCATATTTTATTTACTTCCTGTAAGATCTGATACAATGCAGACGAGCTCTGTAAGCTCAGTATTTTTACGACAAAGCTTTCACCATTCGATTATTTCATGTAAATATGTGAATGAATTTTGTGGCTATTTAGTGGAAGCTAAGTAGGGGTAAGCCGTTATATTTCTCTTTATTATAGGCTTAATTTGATTATGTTCTAATTGTTTATAGCTGATTTCCGTACCTACCACAAATTCACCGTTGTCAGTATAGATAACGAACATGTGGCATATCTCGAAAAGTTTCCATGACGTCAGGGCGCTGAAGACTAAAGGATTGAACACCACTTTATGGGAAGAAATACTTACACAAGTGCGAAGTTAATTAGAGGAAAGCTCGGCGTATTCTTTTACGTCAAATATTGTATGCATTAAATCAAAATACTTGTGCTAACACAGTATGAACGCTTTGTGTCAAATTACATATTACGTTTTAGGTCAGACTGGTACGGAATTAGCTAATCCCCTACTGAATAATACACAACTGTAAGTATTGCATTTTCTATTTTACTTCGTTGATCATGTCGATTATTGGAATGGCCACGCGTACATACTAGGTTGTAATCTCAATTAATGTTAAACTCATTTTTTGTGTATCACATGCTTATCAGGTGCGCTTTGGTTCTCAATACTTTTGATTTTTGTATTCTTGTAATTTAACTTAATAAAGTAAAGTCATTCTTCCGTTAAATATAAAAGTTAGATCGATTAGGGTACGTAGATGTGCGACGTGTTGCCCAGTCAAAAAGCGTAACTTATATTTGGTCTGTCATGTCAACCCAGTTAATGTTTTTTTTGTTTGCAACGTTTATGTAACTATACTTATGTACTGTCTTCGTCTTTTTCAACGACTTCTGTGATACAATAAATATATATTCTGTGTTATTACTTCTGTCGTGTTACTTGTTCTTTTCCAGCTACGGGTAGAGTTAGACGATATCTCCCTAATTTAATCTTTCATCGTCTTGGCGCCTTATTTTAGCATTAATTGATAATTTGGCATCACAAAGCCTACGATTTCTTCTCCAGGGAAACTGTGTTAGCCGTTGCTCTTTTTTTTACAACAAACCAGGGTAACATGTTCACAAAAAACAAGGAGAAAAATTTGTATAAATTGCAAAGGATGCATGCTGTAAAATATAAAAACAAAAGTAAACAAATGCTTAAAAAAGCCATTAATGCAAAAAAACAGATGTTGTACTTAAAAATTTTAATTAAATGAAAACCAAAAGGGACAGTTACCATTCAAAATAGAGAAGACGAGTCCTTTATCTAAAAAGTAGATAATATCGAAACGGCAAAAAAAAACTTAAAAATAAAAAAAAGCACTATAGCAAGATGTAATATAAAATGATAAATATGAAATTCTAATATTAAACAAATCTTTTGACTATTCAACAAGGTAGTTAAGAAAGAAAAACTATATAGACTACATGAGCAATGATAATACAACAAATAAACACTTAATATCTGGGAATAGTGGTACCTAGCAACCCCAACCCACATAATAAAGTAAAGCGACAAATCATGAAAGGTGCAAGAGTTTTAGGTTATCTAATAAACGTAATCAGAAAGATTAAATTTTTAAATATTAAAAGCAAGGTAATAATTTGCAAAACTATGGTTAGATCAATTATGACATATGTAGCAGAAACTCAAACTGACAACGCAGATGTTACGCACTACAAAAGTGATCACGTTAAAAGCAATTTCAAGAAAAACCAGACAAGACAATAAAAGAAACAATTACATTAGGGATCAATGTAACATCATTAATATAGCCTGAGAAAGTTAACAACGGCAAAATCATCAAAATAATAATAAACCAGAAACCACAAGAAAAAAGTCGAAACAGGCCACCCAAAAGTTGTATTTCCAAGTTAATAAAAACGCCATAGATAATCAAACACAATGGAACACAATGTGAAGTATCTTTAACTTAAGGTAAATTAGTAATTGACAGCAGATGAAACGTATACTTAAAAAAAAATCTTAAAATAATTCGTTAAGTAGTTTCTTTGTAGTAGGTTTTTGCTAACATTGAATAAATGATTTGATTCTTTTGAAAGTTTGCAAAATTATTGGGAGAAAAAGTGTTTTGTAGTAAAAATCACTTACTACTTTAAAAAAAATTATACTGGGTCCTTCATTTAAACATGTTTTTTGATAAATTGGTAAGTGAAGACCATATTGTCATATTACAAAAATGTCATCAACGTATCTAAAACAATAAATTAGTATGAAATAAAATGAAAATATAGTTTTCTTCTAACAGTAAGTGAGAACGAAACACTTAGATGTTTACAATCATTAGAAGTTTCTAATGATTGTAAATAAAGCTTTTATTGAAAAATTTGAATTGAATTGAATCAGGTATCAACACATTTATAAACAAAAAGCATTAAAACCAACCAAAGTATCGGTAAGTTTGTTATGTTAAAAAACTTTGTTATGGTTTCTCGCGCTGTATAATTTTTGCTCAGTTTCAAACTGTTTGCGTTTTTAATTTTGCTGGTTATTTTCGATTCTGTTACCGTTAAGAAGACAACACGTGCTAGTGATAGTTTAATCTAAAAAATCTTTAAACATTTCAATAGTATGTGAAAGAATCGTTGAGGTAAAAGTGTATTTCATTTTACGACAAAATTTATTTTTTTTTCCTCTAACAGCATGTTGAGTACATATAATTCTTAAATACTGTTCATTACTTCTTTTAACGGTTGATAATTAAGACATGCAAAAATTCATGTATTACGTCGTAGTTTATTAAATACAAATACAATATTGTCAGCAACTAGTATTAAATAGGGAAAAAAGAATTCAACATTTTAACATATTTTTCTTGAGCAAATGATTGTAAAGGTTTGGCAGGACACCTGTTAATTATCAATTAAAATTTGGAAAGCCTAGTGCACATTGTGTATTAACATAGAATGTAAGTTTTGCGGCCTGTTTTGAGATATTTGAGATTTTTAATGTAATTTTTTTTGTATTGCTTAATTTACTTAACTGAATTTAACTTTGCTACCGTAATTACTTACAGTAACAATTTAATATAACTAAATTTGAATTTATTACATTATTTTTTGCAAACAACAATTTGATGTGTGTTTCTTTCCGTTTTCTTTTTAATGTGATCGTTGAAATAAGTGTACATTTTGTTAAGTTGGTTGTGTAAATTTGTTTTCTTTGCGTATTGTCAGGTGGTGTTTTTTCTGGTTTCGACGTTTTTGCTTTTTTAATCGAATTAAAATTGACACATTGAAGACCGACTGAATTCTATTAATTACTATAACCACACTATACTCTGCGAAACTTTAAACTACCATAGCTTGTAGTTACTGTAGATTAGTCACAAGTAATTGGTCGCACTTCAACTGAGTGTAAAGTTTACGTTTGACCGTAACAAGTTGCCAACAAAAAATGCTGTTGTGTTTAAAATATTTCTATCACTTCTTACACTCCGGTACCTAAGATTCTGTTTGTTTACATAGCCTGAAATATGAAAATGAGTGTCGTTGCTCATCCAAATCAAGTGAACACGTTTTTCAATCCTTTCCAAAAACGTCTCATAAAATCGCCGTCGAACAGCAAAACCGTTTTTATTCATAATATAAATCACTTGAATTTTATAAAGGTGACAGTGTAAGTTTAACATCAATATCCTTCTGAAATTCCAAGCCCAACTCTTTAAAAACAAGCTGATCTCCAAAGACTTCTTGTCGCAAACAATTCTTAGGCGTTTAACATTTGCGGGAGTTTGCACTAACTTCGCACTGCTACCTTTTCTGTTTCTTGTTTCAACGATGTTTTCAAAATTTTGAGCTTATAAGTTTATTGAGTCAAAAGAAGGCACCGACCGATTAATATAAAAATGAGTCCGGAAACGGCGTTGCGTAGCTGCATAAGTACCGTTTTAGTAAAATGCTTTTACGGCAAACGACCGTTCTTGCTTGGACCACTGCTCTATGGCTACTGAAACGTTTTCAAAAAAAAAGAAAACAGCAATGTTGCCAACTTGCCCCACCTAACCGTTTATTTTTTACAGTTATTATACAGTTTATGTATTAGTTTAATTTGCAGAAATTTTAAGGAACTTGTGTTGAATGTGCCATTAGCTAATTGCATATTTGAAAACGCTGATGTAACTTACCTTTTCTCTTATATATACTCGACGTACATATTACGCTTCTTATCACGATTAACGTATACAACAATTTCTTTGTATGTAACAAGTTTAATGATGCGTTTTGTTTTACTATTGGTGCAATCACCATAAACTCGTGATAATTGATAGTTTATTGTATACACCAAAGTAATTTCATTTGAATGTAATTTTAAGTCAATTAATTGTTTATCGAGTTGTTGCTCAATTTAAGGAAACTTAATTATTAATTGTGTTATTAGATGTACTGCAATATTTGATGATGAACCGGTAATTGTTATTTATTTTTTTATTCTACTCGCTTATAGCTTCTTTTGCAATTGCTGAAATAATTATATTTGTGTTTTACAATTTGTTTACTTGTAGTGTTAACCGAGATCTGTAGTGTATATTTCTCCCGTTTTAGTGCTTTTTGAATTATCTTATTATCAGCACATCGACGACTACCTACCACTCACTCTCCGAAGCGTTGAGCTGCCGACTACTAATGCGTTACGGTTTTATTTACGTAACAACATGCAACTTTTGTACAAAATTTTCAGATTTGGGTAGAAATGATTGTCTTTTCTGCTTACAAATTTTTATAAAGTTGCAAAATATTTAGAGCTTTATATAATAGAAGATAAATATCTGCTATATACATTTCAGATTATTTTTTAATAAAATAATTAAACAAAAAAAATTTAACACGCTTTTATTAGTTGTTATAAAAAAACTAAAAAGTTAAAAACTATTATACTATTTAACCTTTAAACGATAATGAAGTTTTTGTCTATGCTAATATCATCTCATATCATAATTATACATTTTTAAAACTTAAAACTTTATAACATATATTAAATCTTTGTGTAATCATAATCTCAAGTTATCAAAAAAAAAACTATTTGAAGGTACTTCATATTCATCGTCGGAGAGAAGGTTATGTACTGCTGACTATGTTTCTAGTTTTAGCAATTGTATATATGGTTATTGTTGTGTTTGACCTATGCATTTGTTCTAATTTATACAGTTGATTTTGTTTACAACATTGTGTACATCAAGAATATTTCGTTTATAGTATAGTTTATACAAAAGAAAAATCAAGTAATTTTTACAAAAATTTGTATTAAAATTAAATTAGTTTACATTAAAAAATTTGTATTTAATGCTGTAATTTAAGCTTTGCATCATAATCGTCGCATGCAAATTTGACAGTTTTTAAAAATCATTGTCAAATAAATAAATTTCAGTAAAAAATCCAATGCCAACCACAGATCGTTAACATTTGGGTTACGCCGCGCCGTCTGTACATAATAATAATAGTAATTTAAGTAACAAGCAGCAAGGTCGCTATGAAACTTTCGACAAAAGTATTGTACATTTTTTTGTCTTTAGTTTGTATGCTTTTACATTTGTTTTAAATAAAAAACGTTAACCAGAAACATAATGTTGATACTACATTTATTACTAAATTTGTCAAATTCGACATTAACTGGTTTAAACTTTTTTTTAATTTTAAATTAATTTCAAGATTGTTTAAATGATTTTTCCACCTGTCGCATACTCGTTCTAACATAATTATTAATTTTGAATAGTTAGTGGTATGGGGATTTCTAGTTTTCATTTTGCCACTCTGAAGTTTTTTTGCTCATTACGTAAGTACACTAACGAACATATTATTGATGTTTGCAATGTTGGCAGCACAAAAAATATTTTTATTAATATATTTTTAGATTACTTTAAACGTTGTTTCAATAATATTACAATTTGGCATTATATGCTGTAACTACACAAATTTTATTTTACTAAACATTTTACTTAATTTTAACTTATATTTTATTTTAAAAATTAGGAATATTTTAAATTCGTCTACTTGTAAAAAGTATCGTTAAACAGTAACTTTTGTTTTGTTTTTGTTCTCAAACGTCTTACACATTTAAATGTAAATTAAAAAATTTAATCAACAAAATATATGTAAACATTAAAAACAAATTGTAACTACTATCTCAAACTTATTTAAAAAATTGAAATTAACATTTTTAATAAGTATATACTGAGAAATAAATTTAGTAGTTAAGGTAATTAAACCTAAATAAAAAAGAACAGAAATCATAATACTTGATTTAACTAACTTTCTATGTAACAATAACATTATATCATATAAAATGTTACTATTTTTAATTAGTGTTAAGTATTTTTTTACGTTTTAAATTTATAATGTACAATACTTTGCTAAATTTTGTTAAAACGTAAAATGCGATTTAAAATCAATAATATGAAAGAATTTAAATAAAATTAATATCTGTGTTCAAGAATAATTAATTAGTACATTCTTCGCCGACTTTTATATAATACAACTTTAATATTTAGGGTTCTAAAAACTTATTTTGACAGAACGGTTAATCATTGTATTTTTTTCTTTTCAATATCGTGCACAAGGCAATAAACATGTCAGTAACAGTTAATTTTTACAAAACAAAAAATACATAACGTTTAAAGATAAAAAATATCAAATGTAATCATAAACCTTCAATAACAATAAATCGTTAAATACAAATACTAGAACAATGTTTTTTTTTAACTTAATAACAGTTTTAAATTAAAAAATATGGGTGAACCAAATTGATAACTTTTATGTAGATCTGTTTATTAATAAAATTAACATAATTAAACTAAATTAATTGGAATTTTCAAGATACATAATTTTAGTACAACAGAATAATGTAAATCTCTGAATTAATAACAAAATTAATTTTTATTGAATAAATGATAAAAAAAAAGTTTAAACCATTGTTTATTTTAACGATAAACTAAACTTATAAAATCCCAGCTTTTAGAAAATAACATCACTTTGCTAGAACTATAGCAATTTCCATTTAAAGGCATTTATGCAAAGAAAATGTCCATTTATATGCAAGTTTCCGTATTATATGCTATTGCCATGTTTTAACTAGCCAATTCGTTTTAAATTATTTTACGGGTATATGTAATAAAACTCCTAACTAGTTACACGAAAATTGCCAACATTAAAATAAGTAGACAAGGGGAAAGCCACATCAAAGATGTACAATTTTGTCCACGTTTTCAATATTGTAAACAGCAGCTACGGCGAAGGAAAACGTTCAAAGCAGTCAGGGACATGATAATCCTTAAACGATGTTCTAGATTTCCATAATTATAGCTAATGAAGGGAAGCTTCACAATTATCTTGGATAGCATTTATATTGTCTTTTTTATACGAAACGCCTTTAAGAACATTTGAAAATGCAAAAGAAGTTTAAAGAGGTTCTGCGAGAAGAAATTTCTTAAGTCGCATTTCCATTTTAGGAAAAACTTTTAATTAATTTTATTTAGTCTAAATTAAATATTAATAGTTTTTAAATCTGTTATTTGTTTTACTAATAATTAATCATTATGCGCGTTATTACTAACGTTCAAATTTATTTTAATAATAAACACTACTACATGGTTATTAAAAGTATTAATTCGTTTTTTTAAATTAGAAAAATCTATTAATTAAACTGCTGAAAAAAGTTTTATTTTAAGTTAATGTTTATTTCATAAATTAAATTTTTGGTAATTTAAATGTTTAGTAAACAAACATTTTAGTTAGATTTACTATAAAATAATTTTAAAAATTAGTAATAACGGTACATGTTACACTATTGTGTAAATCAAGGTAGTTGGATTTAATTTTTTTTTAATTTTAACAAAATATATTTATGTTCAAAAAAAAATATTTTGTTTATTAAAATAAAATTAAAATATAAAATGTGTCAAAATCAGTTTGTATGTAGAAAAACTAGGCCACAACAATGAAATGTAAATTAGTTAAAAACTAGAAAATTCAAATCTTTATGTGTGTTATAAGAATAACGATTAATGCTCGTATGTGTAATTTTCGTTAGAACAAAATATCAGAAAATAATTCTAAAACAAATTACAAATGTAATGATAAATATTTACATCAAACAGTATCTGCATTATTGTACTTTTTGTTAACATAATCAAAATTAATAATTTACTGTTTGTCCAATAGAATAATTTATTTTTTTTTGCTGGTAGAATACTTGCGTTCACATTTATTAAATGACTTACTATTATAAATTATAACAGATGACGATTTCTTCACCGTTGATAAGATAAACTGAACCCAAACCAAAATCGGAAGCATAAGTCTGAACTTTAAACGGAACACTAAAATTAAGACAAGACAAAATAGGTGCAGAAGCTAAAAAATTCTTAATAATTTAGAAGGTTTCATCACAGAGATGTTAGTAGAGCAAGGCAACGCCAATGATTCTTTTGACTTCAGCGACACCAATAAGAACAGGAATAGGCAGACTAGCATCAACCTTTTCCGGATTTACCTACAAACCAGTAAAATTTACAATAAAACCAAAATACTTAAGTTTGCTTTAAAAAAATCATTTGCTCAGCATTAAATTGACCTATCTAAGACGACTTCAATTATTATTTTCATGTATTTCTCAAAGAAAAAACCGCAAATCACGACATCATCTGAGTAAACGAAAACATAAAGCTGTAATTCTGGACCTAAAATACATTCAAAATGTAATATCCTGTATATTCATTACATTGAAGATTTTTACTTTTAACTCTAACTAGTTTTGTTTTATTTCATTTCCTGTCAAGATGTTAAACCGTCCATTACTTAAATTCGTGTTTGCGATGTTTAAATTAATTTTCTAGCATCATCGGCTTACGTTGGGGCAATGATATAAAACGAGAACGCATTTCTATTAGTTTATTCATCACAAGTGTTAGTGCATATGTGTTTGGTATATTATCCACCGATGACGGAATAGTATTAACCGAATACCTTAATGGAAATATTATATTTTGAAAGGCCTACCGTTAAAGCTAAAAACAAAGTTTCGACAAGAAAATTCTTTCCGATGTACTGTTACTTACGATTCCATAGACTGCAATATTTCTTTTAATTCAATGTGTGCAACAGCATTCGATAGCCGGTTTTTATGTCTAATTTCTTTTAGCATTAATTAATAGTTTTGTAGATTTTTGCTTTCGTGAGTCATTGTGCTTACACGATTTGCTCTGTTCATTAATATTCCAGCTTGACTCAACGAGGAAAACGTTTTCTTTGGGAAAATACTGAGTTCTGAGTAAGTCTTCCAGCATTTATTGAATAATTTGCGATAAATTTCTTGTGCTTGTTGTTAGTAATCGACAAGATTAAATTAAAGTTGTACATATTTATCTTTCTTTGGACCTTCTGTCTTGATCGAAACAAAAGTTCTATTTAGTAAGATCTGGCGTCCTTTAAATTCTATTTAGTTAAACTTTTCCTATCTCCGACTAGTGCAAGTTTGCCGAGCAAGATTCGTAAAACCTATAAACTTGTAGCATGTGGTACTAACTTCTTTTTTATGTTGAACATTTTGATATATGTAAGTTGTTAGGCAAAAGAGCATACATTATAGGATGTATGCCATTATTTCGGATAGCCGTCATGGTAAACACTTAACAAAATAGAGATGCTAATATGGAAAACATTCCATCTATGTACCAAGTTGTTGCAATATTCAAATGGTGTAGCTAACTTTTTCTCCCAAAAATTAGTTCTAATGGTTTCTTTGCTGTCCGCCAGTAAAAAATTCTCAAAAATTCCGGGTTGAACTTCATACGTTTTATAGGGTCTTAGAAGTATGAACTTTTCAACACGAATAATATAATAAACTAGCTGTACCCTGCCACGCCTCGCAGTGGCACATTGTGATTGAATGGTTGACGTTTAATGTAATTATATTTATATACATTAAAAGTGAGGTTAATCCAAAATAAATAATATAATTACTAAATAATATAATTACGTCCACGTGTTAGATGTAATAAAAAAGATATAACCACTCACTTCTGTTAGAAATTCACTTGAATTATAATAAGTCCTTTTATTTTGCCTGTCAGTTAATAATATTTTTACTGTCCATCTTTGATATAAAATATAACCTCTACTTACGATTTGGTGAAAGGCGCAGTTCGATAACAACACTATCACACCAAAAATTCTTGATTTAAATAAATATTTAATTCAGATTGTATAATAATCAGAATCAGATGCAAATTTTTTTGTAAATAAACAATGTAATTGGGAACGAAATTGTTTCTCATGTGACTGCGTCATTATTATATTCGATTGTCAGCGAGTGTTTTCATCGCTTATGACAGATGGCGCGGTCATTATTACACAGCTGATCGTTAAAAAAACTATTTTCTCGCGGTCGCAGATATGTGACTGATGCAAAAAATAGATAAAAACAATCCTTGATGCGGATTTTATATCATGTTAAAATTTCAACTCAATCGGTGCAGAACTTTTTGAGTTTTTGAAGCGTACACAAACCAACATAACATTTTTATATATATAGATATAGTAAATAAAATTCGAGGGTGGTGCTCCTATAGCGTTATGTTTGCGTCTAATAACCTTCCGAAATGCACTATGATTAGGTAATCTACCTTGACAAGCCTGTGTTGTAATTGCTACACATTCGTTGATATTCTACGTGTACATATAGACGAAAGATGTATATTTGTACGTACCTGAACTGTTCCCTCAAATGTTTCCGCAGTACACCTCTTCATATTTGTAATAACTTTCGCTACTTACACACTAGCTGCCAACAATTCATGTGTATGGCAATTTATTTTGCCCATTTATACAAATTTTAGAAAACTTCTAATTAAGTTTTAATGATACAATAGACTGGAGTGACATTTATCACTATGAAGATGCAAGTCTTGCAAAACCTCAGTTTGTTTGGGTTTACGAACGACAATACGGCAAAGTTCTACTTCTTGTTTTAACTCTCAAGGAGAGACTAGGACCAAGCATAAAAAGTCTGGGTGTTTAACTACGACGCGGCCTAAGCCAAAAGTCGCTTATAATCGTAAACAAAATAACCGCGAAAGCTTAAGATTTTATATGAGTTTTCTAAATCTAAATTACTTTTAATTGATTTAAGAATTTTAGCAATTAGTTCTAACTACGTATTTTGTAGATGTGATACAATAAATGCCTTGTTTGGTTTTCCATCTCTATTGTTTTATTCCGATAGAGCCAATAAAACTTTAATACATTTTGGTAGTTACCTACATAATGTTATAATGATATCTGAAAATGTTTACATTACCTAGAAGTATTTTAAAAAATGTAGTTTACTTTAAGCCAGATTCTAAACTCAGAAAAGGAGAGAGACTATTTCTTTTTAAGTCACTTCTACGAAGTTTAGAATCTGGCTTTGTTCAAAAGTTGATTACCTAACTCTGTAGTGGTTCTTTGTTAGATTTTTAAGTTTATCGTTTTCTTTCTTACCTTTTCTGAGTTTAGAATCTGGCTTGGTTCACAAGTTGATTACCTAACTTTTGAGAAGTGTTTAGTTAGATTTCGGTTGCTTGTTTGAGTTTTTCGATTTCTCTCGCGCCCTGATGACGCCCCTTACGAAAGTGGGCGAAACGTTGGCAACTTCGGTTACAACATTGACACGGTCTAAACCCGGAAGACGTTCTTATTTTAGTATAAACTCCGGCCGTGGAAGCCTTTGTTATTTGAATGCCGTTGTAGACCTTTATTTTATTTTGCGGGTTTGGATTGCTATCTTATTTCTCCATCAAGATTTTTCTATATGCATTTTACGAATATAGTGCTTTTATAATCGGATTATTTAATTATATTTACATTTTTCTATTATCGTTCTTATGTTTTGCACTTACTGAACTGTGTTATATTTTTTTCAAAATTTCGCCTATCCTAAAAGTTGATAACTGTCAAATTTGTTCTAATATTTTTGTAAGTAATTTATATAGGTGTGGATGCTGGTGCAGTGCTTACCAACAGAGTGACATTTCCTTTACAATCGGTGCCCAAGAAAACTATAGGTTTATCACCGATTACCACACAGACAGCGCTTCAAACTACAACCACGAAGTTTCAAAATATATCGGCTGAACTACAATTTGTGGTAAAAATTAGTGGTGCGTCAAGAGGTACCCCCGGTTTAATGACCGTACCAATGAACGTAACATCAACGGTGTCAGAAACCAATAATCAATTAACGTTACAATCCTTACACGGTCTGCAACCTGTACCACAAGGTCACTTACATCTAAAAACCAAACATGAACAATACCAATTATTAACAGTGGCGTCGGCTCCTGTAGTGTCTGGAGATTTAACTCCTAATACGGCGGTGGGTGTGACAGCGCCGTTTACGTTTCGAACGCAAACAGTTTCTGCTGGCTGCTGTTGCAGAAGCTACGATATCAACTACAGCACCTACAGTACCGACAACCACAATGCCTGCTCAGAGACCGCAAATTTATTAAAATTGTCGGGTAGGAAGCTGAGGTCACAAAAAAATTATCAATAGATCAGATATCAGTTTAAAAAAAATATCTAGGTTAGACAATGATGTAGGTACTGACACATTGCAGGCGAGTGCTAGTAGTTATAATAACGCAACAAGAGGTCAACTACCAGTGATAGCGCGCATAAAAAAGTGACATTAGAAAACTTACAATTTTTGTTAAATACAGAAAAAGACTTGTGTAAAAGTGGTATTTTATATAAGTCATATTTTAAGAGATGCACGTCTCTTGTCAGTGTTGTGGATATTTCAGAACTTTCACGGCACTGTTTTAAAAATAAGTTCTAAAGCGTACATTCTAATCAAGCAAATCTGTTATCAAATTTTTATTTTATTGACAATGACTTACACCACCGTCTAATCATTATCTTCATTTATGGCATAAAAAACAACTACAACTTTTAACAACAGGCATCCTGACCAAAATGTAACACATGTACATTTATCTTTGCTGTTAAATTTGAGGCAACGGAATCTGTTGCTAATAGAAAAAGAGATAAGCTAATGATACTCGATGAAGCACTAATATTAAAGCATTTGAACAGTTCCCCATTAATCCAGCAGTCAACTGGCCAGACAACGGAAGAAACAGGATTGTTTCAAAGAACCGTTAAAAGAGCATTAAAACTGTCACAAGTTTTATCTTTACAAAATGAACATTGTTCAAGAACTTGGAGATAATGATTCAGACAGAAAAATTAAGTTTTGTGAAAGTATCATCTATAAAATTAATGTCCACAAACAAAATTATCGGTATTGAAGCAACGAGAATCCTTACAGTTTGCGGAAATACACCAAAAAAGTTCAAGTTTGAACGGGAATTTTGAAAAATGCTATCATTGCCCTTATCTTCATAGTTAGAAATTTGACTTGTGAACTTTATTGGTAATTGTTAAAAAACCGTTAATAATTAAAGAATTAGAAAATCAGATGAACAAAGATAACAAAATTTATTTAAATGAGGTTTTACTACATTTCCAAAAAGATAGAGCTCCTCTTTATTATGTACGACCAGTTAAACAAGCAAGGGTTAAATGACCATTGTGATAGATTTGCAGAAGAGGCTTAATTTCATAAAAAAAGGTCTAATGCAATAAAGATTTTTTCTTTGAGTGTAGTTTATAAGCGCTTTCCATCTTGTATTTATTCTGCCAAGACAAAAGTTTCTTTTGTTTAACATTCTTCAACTTTGGCGTTGAAATCATCAACAACGATCAAGTATTGTACTTTTTTTGTGTTTTTTGCTGTTGCTATGTCTTCATACACGACACATTAGTAGTTGACCAAACATCGGTTTTTCGCAGACCAAAAACGGAAAATTTACAGACTCGGTTGAAAGTACTCTGCAAGAGTTATTGCAAAAACACATTCCGGGTCCATCGTTAACTGAAGTTCCTAAGCACCGGGATTTAGAGATACCAAACAAACGGGAACCCAAAAGAAACTGGAAAAATAATTAATTCTGAAAACCTAAAATGGGGAATTAATAAGTTTAAACCCTTTCAAGCTGCAGAAAGGATTGGCTGTTCTTTGAAATGCAGTATGCAAAATTCTCAGAGCCAGCACAGCACTTTTGCATATACCAGCTAGCGGATTGTCAAGGTGGTATTTATACCAAAGCCAGAAAGATCTACGTACGCCCAGGCAAAATCTTACAGGTCTATCACCTTAAATTTTTCATCTTAAAACTATTTGAAAAAGTAGTCGACAGGTATATACGGGACGAGACACTAAATGCTTTGCCTCTGCACCAAAGTCAGTATGCTTAACAATCTGAACAATTTTGCGAGCCAGTAATTTACTACTACTAGTAAGCAGATGCGAAAATGCAATCCAATACAATGATACTGAATTAGGTGCTTTTCTAGGCATTGAAAGAGCATTTGATAATATTAATTTTACCTCTATTGCAAGGTAAACCGATAAAAACCTCTGAAACTGGGACAACTTAATGGTTAGGAATCGGAGGGTAACAGCTACTTTGTACTGTAGCACGGTGAGAGCAAAAGTGGCTGGCGGGTGCTCACAAAGCGGGGTGCTGTTACCCCTACTGTGGTGTCTCATAATAGACGACCTACTACAAGAACTAGAAGACGGCGGGGTATTTGCTTTAAGATACGCCGACGATCGCACAATTATCACAGACGGGAAGTTTAAAGCAACTGTATCAAACATAATGCAAAATGCATTAAACACTGTTGAAAAATGGTGCAAAAAAAGAGAGAATATTAGTAAACCCAACTAAGACGACTATTGTTTCGTTTATCAAACGACGAAAAACGGACAACATGAAATTACCTACGATGTATGGAGTCACGCTTTTGATGATAAAAGAAGTCAAATATCTGATACTAGACTGACTTTCAATGTTGTTTAGAAAAGTCACGACGAAGGCCATGGGAGGGGGCCATGAGGATTGAAATCCATAATGACCAAATAGTTATATACCGTGGTAACAAGACCCATCATCACATACGGTGCGATTCTATGAAGTGAGAAAACAAACGTAAAAAGCACAGTTGCAAACTAAGCAAAGTACAGAGAATGGCATGCCTCCTTACTTTACATTGCAATGATGAAAGCAAGACAAACAGCATATAGACTGTAGATTAATAAGCACATGTCAATTACCAAGAAAAACTGATTGTGCCATGCATAAACAACTTGCCAATCAGTGCAGCTCCTTTAGATATCAAAAGACGAAAATGTAAAGAAAAACCTAATGACGAACGCTCTAGCTAATAACGGCACAACAGAAACATATATCAAACCTGAACATGTTTTCAGAATCGCTTAAAAGACCAAAAAAACAATTTGCAGCAAACTTGCAGCGCAGCATAAAAAACTATGAAAAAACTCTTTAGGGATGAGGCACACAAAACTTTTCCTTACAGAGCCACAATCAAACACTCAAACTGCACTATCAAGTAAAAGTCGACAAAAGTTAACAAAACCTCCGGGACTAATAATAAGGAACTTAACAAACAAATGCATAAAATGGGACTGCAAAGTAGCCCTCTATGCCACGGATGCTTGGAAGACGACGAGACTCCGCAGCATCTGCTTTGCAAATGCGAAACATAACAAGTGCAGCGCACAACGATTCTGATCAAACTAAAACTACCCCATGATGAATTGAAAAAAGTTCCTTGGAATAAAGTTTTAGACTTCCTTGACGAAACAGAACTACTGAGGAAGTAATAAATCAGAGATGCACGAAATAACGAAGGAGGGCGCAGTGCAATGGTGCTAAACGAACCACCTCTTGAATTAAAAAAAAAACAAATAAAGTATTGAGATAAACGGTTTTATTTCATTGCCAACACGATACTATCTTCTTGGTAGGCATAAAACTCACATCGATCACTGAAACTGAAAATTCGGGAAACCGAGAAAGAATAGTTATTATTGTTTTTTCTGGAATTATAAGTTTTTATTATTCGGTTTACTCACATATACTTACATATAATGTGATCCTGGCTGTATTTAGTGTGAGGGTAATATTAACAATAATTATGAGCAACGCTTCAAAGAGTCAGCAAAAGAAGTTGTATAGAAAACGAAGTGTTAAATTGAAGATGAAAAGGTGAGTGTGCCTTTTTGTGTATTTTTTTTTAACTTATTCATCGTAAAAACTATATTAAATTCGTAAATATACAGCGGTATACCGCAGATATCAATGAAAAAATACAAATTACGATGATGAATATATTTATTATAATCATCAATTTTCTTAGGTTACGCTCAAACATTGGGACAAAACGGACAGATGCACCTCTGCTCGTCGAAGCTATGCCTGCAATTAATACACCAACCGCATCTGCTGCTAACTAGCATCCAAATAACTTTACATTTTGTAACCCTTTAACATCTACTGAAATAGAAAAAAGTTCCACTGATTTAGAAAAAGTTGAAATAGAGCAAGTGCTAACAGAGTTACAACAAACCGAAGAACCCGATCGACATGTATCCGGACGACAATTTTTTGATATTGAAAATTTTGTTGAAGAGTTACGAAAAGCTAATAGCCATTATCTATTCACCTGTAACTTCAATGCCATGGATCTTCTTTAGAGTCTCGTGATGGTCTGATAAGTTTCTTGAACTTCCAATTTAGCAATGGTTTTGTCCACCATAACCAAAGGAATGGGCTTTAGTCAAATGGCACAACATTTGAGTATTATGAATATGCCTCAACTCTCGAGAAGACAGTTTAAAAAACATTTTAAACAAGTGTTCGAGACAATATTAGCAACGTACGAGGAACCACGGAAGAAACAGGAATTAAAGAAGCACGTATTGGCCGTGGAAACTCTTATAACAGTCATTGCTAATGGAGCGTGGTCGAAACGGTCCTATAAGACAAAGTACGACGCTTCTTCTAGTGTGACATGTATTGTTGGTGCCAACACTGGCAAATTATTATTTGTCGCCGTTAGGAACATATATTGCTCTGTGCGTGAAAGGGCAAAACAAAGAAATATTACAGTGAGCAAACACAAATGTTATAAAAACTGGTCAAGAACATCTACGACAATGGAATCTGACATTATATTAGAGGGTTTCAAGTGAAACGTGGAAATGCACGGTTTAAAGTACACTCAACTTGTTGGAAACGGGGATAGTAGTGTCTACAAAAGCTTGTTTGCAAATAAACCATACGGGAATGGCATTTTAACCGAAAAAGTTGAATTCAAGAATCATCTTCTTCGCAATTTTTGTACCAAATGGCGGGAAATATAGGTGTCAATACCGCTGTATACTACAAACGGAAGAAGAAGAAAACCGTTCAAAAGCAACTAAATGTCTTAAACAAAAACATTATTAGTTGCCCAAAGCATGTTTTTGGAGACCACAACGATTTTGAAGAGTATTTTTGCAGTGGAGCTAAAGAAAATGAAAGAAATGAAATACCAGACATGATCAATTGTAGTTTATTGGATGATATTGTAGCTTGTTGTAGTCGCCTGTGTTATCATATGCACATAGTTTAATTTTAAACATGAACAGTAATACTCCGGAGACTTATAACGCAGTTGTTGCAAAATTTGTAGGTGGGGAAAGAGTAAACTTTTTGTTGAAAAGTAGGTGGGATGCCACGCAGCGTACATTTCTTATAACTGAAGTGAAGAATATTAGCACATTATTCATAAGAAAATGACACAGAAGAGTCCAGGAAAATACAGCAAGATGTATATTAAAAAAATGGAAACAAAACGCCTGTATGGACAGAGTCGTGCAAAACTTTTTTCAAGCCGAAATAAAAAAAAATAAGAAGCGGAGGAGAACCTGATGAAGATATTGGTTTGCTGGAAGAACCAATTCCAACAGAAGAATTAGAGGAAAAGAAATCATGTAGATTGAATTCATTAAATGAAACACGACATGAATTAATCTCTATAGAACGGAGTTCTGTTGGCAAAATGCAAGTAATCTTTTAAAAAAAGAAAGAGGTTTGCGGTTCACGGAATCAAATTTTGGTATTGTTTGTAAGAGATACCAGAAAGCAGATGGAAAGAAGGTTGCAAACAGGTTACTTTATTCAACTTTTTCTTAAAGCGTCGCGTCGTGACAAATTGGGGCCCGGATCATAAAGAAATAACAAAACGATCATTTTCACAAGAATTTAGACAGGTAGATCAAAGTTGTAAATTGTTTGTGTCTGCAGAAACTACGTATCTTGATGCTACTTCTGACGGATGAGTGGGCGAAGATGGTTTAATTGCGATAAAGTGTCCTTACAAAATGGCAAAATTAAAAATATCGCCGAGAGAAGCAGATGAACGCAAACTAGTATTGTATTTACCGTTGCAACAAAATGCTGTGAAGTTAAAAAGATCGCACGATTATTTCTATCAAATACAGAGGCAATTACAAATAACAGGAAGAATATTCTGTTATTTCATAGTTTTGAGCCCACTGGGTATGATTCGCGAAAAAATCAAGGGAGGTGACGTTTTTTAGAGAATAACAAAGCCTAAATTGAAACAGTTTTATATGA
This sequence comes from Aquatica leii, assembly GCA_035610365.1. Lineage (NCBI taxonomy): Eukaryota > Metazoa > Arthropoda > Insecta > Coleoptera > Lampyridae > Aquatica > Aquatica leii. The sequence goes on along the minus strand of CM069436.1, from coordinate 79,422,260 downwards.
ACTACATGTTACCTATACTAGCATTTAAACAAAATTAAAATGATTGGCTATCACGTGAATGTGTTTTTTTAACAATTTTTTTTTAATTTTTTGAGTTATGAGTTTTTTAATGTATAATATATCTATATTATTTTTAGCAAATTTTTTTTAAATAGAATAGCTTGTTCAAATTTTTTGTTTTGTAAATGTGAATTTTTTGCTAATCCGGAGCAGTCTGCGTTTTATTAATTCGGATAATAGAGCTGTTTTATTGTATTGTATGTGTGTGAGTAAAACTAATACTATTCAACGCAAATGTAGGCTTCCTTGATTGAATCGGTTATTTGAAAAAAAGACACAAGTTTAGTGCATATTTAGATAATTTTGTTTTGTTAATTCTTTATATTTTTGTATACGCATTTTACAAAAACAACAAAAAAACAGTATGTTTATTTATACCACTTTTTTCTTTGTAGTGTAAAATTTAATTTAGTGTAAATGTGACTTTTTCCAAATAACCGATTCAATTATTTTAGACTAAAGTGGTAGAAAATAAAAAATTGCAGAGTTCTTTTTTTAAATTTTTTTGATTGTATCTAAGGCCCCGAAAAAAAAATTTAAAAATGCCTCTGTACCTAGGTGAAGATAATATTTTTAAGAATCTTGAAAATCCTCAGCTGTAATTTTGCTTTGTAAAATTGTAGAAACGATTTCTGCTCCGTGCACGCAGCCTTAAATCCTTCAGCTTTAGAAACCTTAAAAATTTTATACAAGCTTCGGGCGTCCTGTGCGGATCTAGCAGGAACTATATCTGCAAAAAAAATCTGACGCCCATTAAAATAAACTTATCACTTAAACCTCCCTTCCCTCCAATAGGTATTGTTTCGATCCTACAGCGATGACTAGAAGTTTGTAACATAATTTGCAGTCATCGACATCGTTGTTTTTAATTTCCTTAAGTATTTGTTACGTTTTCAAGTGAATATCTTATTGCAACTTAAATAATGTACTTGTGAGTAGGTTTATTGTTAGCTACCTACTGTAGTTACTTACTAAAAGACCCGATTTAATAACAGTATAAGCAAAATACATATTAATTATTTTAAACTTTTAAAATACAAAACTTTGAGATTGCAGTAATTGATCAGTTTCTCTTGATCTATGTTTTTGATAGATCATTGTGAACTTAGATTATTGCGACTTGTCAGCACCTTACAATTAACTGAAAACAAATTCTCGTAGATGACAAATGTCGTTTTCGTCAAAGCAAAATTTTTCACTATAATTCAAATCATAACGCAATTGGATAAAATAGTATATAACACGTTGTATAAACGGTCTATTGTTGAACTCGTTCTATTGTGGTACTCTCGTTCAGCAATAGACTGTTTATACAACGAATTTAATAATATACTATTAAAATGTTTAAACATATAAACTTTCTGATATAATTTAAAACTAAAAAATTAAAATAAAACAGTTTTACGTTTATTAAACAACATTAAAATATATATTTAGAAACACTGTAAAAACTATTACATACTGATATATTTTGGGTAATTTATTTCTTGAAAAGACATACATACGTCTAACATATGTATAAACCATTGTTGCTGACACCTAAACAAACAAACGTGGACTACTAAAAATCTTCATATATCTTTAATAATACATTAATTAAAGTCATGTTCAAAATTATGTTGTTGTTCATATTTTAATTACAGATCCTATTGTTTGCTATTGTATACTAAATCACAATTAATATATGGAAATTTAAACTAACATATAGCAAATGTAATAAAAAATAAATAAATACATATATACTACCTACAATAAGTCGTAGCAAAAATCTGGTAATTTATTTATTTAAGTGTAATTAAGGAACATTATTTTTTTGCATTACAAGTAATTTTATGTTACCCAATCTAATATTTAGTTATTCTTTAATGGTAACAAAATATTTTGCTGATAGCAGCTACCTAAATTACCCATCTTAAGATAAATCACGTTTGTACATAAACTATAATAGCTCAGAATACACAATGCATACAAATTGACGCAATTGAGAAACCTGCATATGACCAAACTACGGCTTGTTCTTAACACGACGACATTAAACAAACAAGAAAGACAGGAAGAGTGCGGTTATTACTATAATATCTTAATTATGTTAGAGGTGCACTTATCTAGCATGGAATTACACTACGACAAAGGAATATAGAGAGCTACTGACTGCAACGTTGAATAATTTGATTAGAAAATTCATTATAATAGTACCAGTTTAATTAGTGCAACGAATAAAATTATAACTTCTAAATACAGGTGTAATTATAACAAATTATTGATGTGGTAACGTAATTTAGTCGTTGTGGTCAACTTTACACAGCATACCAATATAAGCCAAGTTTATCAAGCACATTAAAAATGTGTGTATGTATTTAGTAGCTGTATAGAAATATCTAATTACACGCTTGCTGCTTTTAATCCTGTTTAAATGTTTGAAACTAACACGATGGGATTATGTCATTTGAAAAACAGAAATAAACGTTGGTGTCGGTAGAAAAAGCGTAGCAATGGTACAACGGTATAGTTATACACACTTACTTATTTTCTTATACTCACGAATTTGTTTTCTTTGTAATTAAACCTGTTAACAAAAATTATAATTTTTTGCTCTTAAATACGATTAAAAAAGTTATACTTAAATGTGACTACATAAATATTAAATATTAATTGTTTACAAATGTGTATATTAAATATACACAAATTTAAGTATGTTTATTTGGCAGTTGCGTTAATATAACAGACAAAACGACATTACAATAAAATAAATAAAAAACTGAATAACCAGTTAAAAACAACTTTCTAATGATGAAATTTAGAAGTGATCAACTTCACAAATAATAGTATTTATTAAATTGAGAAGATTAACAAGAATGTAGAAATTTGTAACTCTAATAAATTGGAAAACACATTTAACTTAAATGCTTTTTTAATAAATACAATATAATAAGAGCTTTTTACCGGTCGAAGAAAATGTCGCTTTGCTTAATCCCCAATGTTTGTGGTGCTTTTGAACGATAGAAACATTTTTTCTTAAAACTTATTACATTATCTTAATAAACGTCAAAATAAGGTTTTTATTAATTTTTTATTTTTTCTTGAGATTAGTTGGCTTCCAAGCAATGTCACGTTACTTATCCTGTACTTTCCGTTCTAGAACAGTAAATTATTCACTTACCGACGAGTTACGCCTACCAACTAATACATCAAACATATCGTCTTAAAAACATAATAAAAAATGAATTTAGTTTTTATAATAACCTTAGTAGAACACAAAGTTGGAGCTATATGGTTCCGATCTGTTTCCGATATTTGAATATTGTCTAATATTGGCCATTTAAAACCCATTTTGTTACAATATTGGCAGCATGTTATTAGTCAATGTAGTAAAACAATGTAAAATAGACGTTGAATTTATATAGGATAACCAATATTGAATGACCACGTAAAATTAAATTAGATATAATATTCGAAACTATCATTTTTAAATATCGGTAAGCAACATACTAGAACCTACATTAAATTTGTTTAGCTAGAGTAATATGGATTGTGTGTGTAAAACCGATCTTAATATTTATTATACCATATTTGCAAACTATTGTTGTCTTATATTGTTAAAAAAAACTTGAATGCTGTACTAGATACTATACACAGTTATTAATGACTATTATTAAATCGAACCTTTAGTCAATATTCTTAATGTGTTGAATTGAGCTTATTATGAATATTTGGTGTTTAAAAGAGTCGCCAATTCACACTTACAAACTCTTACAGTGCAGACGTATTTTCTATAAACTGCATATTTTAAGTTACAGAAGTTAATTTAATTTAATTTGATTTAGTTTGAATTTTTAATTTTAATTTAATTGATTTGACTCTTTAAGTTTGGTGTTTGTTGCAATGGATAGTGGAAGATACGGTAAAGCAGGTGACCTTAACAGTGCACCTGGTGTTGATAATATCGCATCGACAATGGATATTGGTGAGTCCGTTCCTTATCATAATAATAATCCAAGTAATTCAAAAATTAGTAAAACTCAACGTTACGACCTTAAATTACGCTACCGAGGTACCGATATAGGACCTTATTTCATATACGTTGAATCAAATGATAAAAATATCGGCAAATTACACGCTATTCGTGTTGGTCATTATTTAAAACAAGATGCTGATATTCGGTCACAAATTTCAGATAGAATTTATAAGCTACTTAGCTGCAAATAAAATTATAACGCACACCTGCATTACTGAAAATAATTTTATAGCATACATTCCAAAATACTTTGTCGAACGTAAAGGTATAATCAAAGGTATCGATACATTCTTTGACGATAATTACATTCTAAACGAGATAAAATTATCAAATTCTAACGTAACAGAAGTAAAACGCTTTCTTAGAAAAACATTCGATTCAGCTGTCCGCAAGCAATTAATTAACGTTTCTTTTTTGGGTAACACGCTACTAAAATACGTTTATATTAATCAAGTTTTTTTTTGAAGTGATGAAACCATTTGTATATCCAGTAATACAATGTAATAGCTGTTTAAGATATGGTCACATGCAACAACATTGTAAAGGCAAAGAAAGATGCCCAAAGTGTGGCGAGATACACAAAAATAATGTGCAATGTACCATTAAATGTATTTTCTGTAAAGCACTCCATCATACTTCAATATCAAAACAGTGCCCTGAATACATTAATCAAAAGAAAATTAAAGAAACTATGGCCAATTTAAATATCTCCTTTCTCAAAGCTAAGAATTCACAAATATATTCTCATTACTCTAAAGCGATTAGCACACAAAATAAGTTCCAAGATCTTGCAAACCTTGGCGAATATCCACCCTTACCTACTAAACCTTCCTCAGATAACATTGGTAAACTCAAACCTCTACAAAAATTCTCTTTTAGCCAGAAAAATTATTAGCCCTACATAAAACAAAGTCCCATTTATCTCTGATAAGGAATATGCTACGCCTACGCAGTCTGTGTTACTAAACCCACATCGAGATGATTTCATGGCTCATAAAAAAAATTAATAGAATTTATTACCAATCTTACCAATGAATTAGTTCATAAATATATAAACAAAGATATTGTTACCATAGCTGATATAGATAAAAATATAGAAATACAAATTGCTAAATATATTAATACGTTTTCCTCTAATACTTTACATAAAAAATGGCTAACTTAGTTGAGACTAATATCAAAATTATACAATGGAATGCTAGATTCCTAGTTTCCAAGAAACATAGCTTTCAAAAATGTTTAGTAGATCAAAATATTGATATAGCCTTAATATCCGAAACTTGGTTAAATTCTAAAATAAACCTCACATTTCCCGGTATTAACATTTCGCGAAACGACAGAAGCGACGGTAATGGAGGAGTCGCAATATTAGTCTCTACACAATTTGTCTAAACCAATTAGTTTTAATTACGACTTTGGTTGGTTGGACTTGAATTATGTGGTATAAAACTTTTAATTAACGATAGGTGGTACAATTTTTTCTCTATTTATAAAGCACCTACAGTAAATATTACTACGAGTCAATGGGTCAAATTATTTTCGATCTTATCTAACGTTATTATAAGAGGAGATTTTAATGCACATTATGGTCTTTGGGGGTCTGATTACTGTAATAAAAAAGGAGTTATCTTATCGGAAGCCATCAATAACACAAATGTAATTGTTATAAATACAGGTTCACCTACTAGACTGATACCTAATAATGTCAAAAAATCATGTGTAGATATCAGTATAGCGACACCAAATTTAATTACGCAATTGACATGGAACGTAGAAGAGGACAGTTTAGGCTCAGATCATTTTCCTATTATAACAAAACAAAAAAGTTATCTATCCTATTCGTAAATGGTGTGTGAAGCCAATTGGAGTTAATATACCACGCTCTTAGAAAATTATTTCACATCTGGCTTAAATGCAAACAATTTAGAAGACAAAGTTAATTTCTTTTTTGACTCCTCGAACAATACCGCTTCCAAATCATTTAAACTAAATAAACCTTCCATGTCCAATAGACGGAAACATGCTATCTGGTGGGATAAAAAATGTGACAAGTTTGTTATCAAAAGAAAACAAACTCTTGCGTTATACAAAAACCAAGCTAACGACTATAATTACATACAATGCAAAAAAAGTATCAGCGGAATGTAAACGACTATTTAAAAGTAAATCCAAACAATCTTGGATCAAGTATTGTAATAATTTAAATAAAAATACTCCAATAAATCGTATTTGGAAACACGTTAAAAACTTGAAAAGGTTCTCCGCAGATATCACAATTTTAGATAAACTTGCTGAAGATATTTTAAATAATTTAACATCTCGGTGTGTAAATAACAACGTGCCTATTTGCTCTTATTTAAACAATAACTTTTTATCTCAAAAATTTACACTAGAAGAATGAAGCCAAGCCATTAAAAAAAACTCTAATACTCCTGGTTCGGATAATATATGCTACCCTATGTTATCACATCTAGGACCTCAGGCTGAACAATATTTTTTAGGTATTTTTAATGATATGTGGAAATCTTCATATGTACCACAATGGTTTAAGAATAGCTACATTATAGTTTTTTATAAGACAGAAAAAGATCGTGAATTGTACAGCAGTTATAGACCTATATCTCTCTCATCGTGTGTAACAAAAACATTTGAAAGGTTAATCAAATTTTGATTAGAATATTGGCTTCTCAAAAACCATTTGCTTCCACCAAACCAATATGGTTTCAAACCTGGGTTTGGTTCTGGTGATGCAACCGTTCATCTAGTTACAGATCTCCAACTTGCACTCACTAACTATAGCCGGCTTATTTTTAGACATAGCAAACGCATACGAAAATGTCTATTTATGGTTATTATCTGAGAAATTAGCTGCTTTGGATCTTCCAACACACATAGTCTATACAATTTTTAATTTATTTAGTTCCAGAAAAATAACTATTAAATACAACAACAAATTGATTGGTCCTAGGCTTACATCACAGGGCTTACCTCAAGGTTCAGTGCTTAGTCCTCTTTTATTTAATAATTACACTGCGGATTTGCATCAGATACTAAGCAATAATATACAATGTATTCAATATGCTGACGATTTTGTAGTCTATTCTACAAAACCAAATCAACAAGATGCTATCAAAAATCTTACTTACGCTACTAACAACCTTACAAATTGGTGTTTTCAAAACGGATTTAATATTTCAACAAAACAGTCTACTGTTATGTTTTTTACACAAAAAAAATACCCAAACAAAATCACATACTTCTAAATAATATGTCTTTCCGTATCTGTCAAACGTTTAAATATTTAGGCATTAAATTAGATTCTAAATTATTGTGGAGAGATCAAATTTTATGTTACTAATAAAACCGAAAAGGGTATTAACCTTTTAAATTATACCTGAAGGTTTGCTTGAGGTTGTAATCAGGAAATAGCTCTTCTTTTTTATTGATCATAAATAAGAAGCATAATAGACTATGGATGTATTCTTTATGGGGCTGCAAGTAACACTCACCTCCAAAAGCTTGATAAAATTCAATATAAAGCCATCAAAATTTGTATGGGTGTTATGAAATCTTTCCTAAATCAATGTAGTTTTGTTGAAAGTTTAGAGCAACCACTGTGGTGCAGAAGACTTTTTTTAGCCTCCAAATTTCTTTTAAAACTAAAACGTAAAAACCCTAGATTATTTAATAAAATTTATGGTTTACACATCCGTAACTTAACCGAAACGTATTGGATAAAGAAAAATTCCCCACCACTTACAGAAGCATTTGTAATATGTCACCAACTTAATTTCTTAAACCATAAATATTTTCACGAACCGGCTATATAGAATTTAGATTATAAGCTCCCATTAATGAAACCCTGTGTCACTCTACCGAACTACTTAGCAAACACAAATTTAAACGCAGTCTTTAAAGAAGCCAAAACTAAGTTTCCTTCAGACGCAACATTTATTTTTACGGGCGGATCTAAGATGAAAGCGGCTCTAAGAGGTGCAATATACGTGCCGTCAGTATAAACATTCGTTTTCCCTCAATTTATTATATTTCCAACACTCCTCCTATCGATATGTGCCCTACATATTAATTACATGATCCATTTAAGTTTAACATCTCTACACATTTATCGTGTTTACATTTAGTTAAAGATTTCGTTAAAATGTCAGCAAGCATATAATTCGTTTGTACAAAGTTAATAATGATATATTTATTTTCCACTAATTCAGGAGTAAAGTGAAAACGTATATCTATATGCTTACTACGTTTGTGAAACACAGCATTTTTTGACAATTCAATTGAGCTTTGATTGTCGCAAAAGACGTTCACTGGTGGTTTTGCATATTTATAAAAACCCATATGAGTTAACAGTCTACTAACATAAACAACTTCACGAGAAATTTCTGAAAGCGCCGCGTATTCCGCTTCCATTGTTGATATTGCCACTAAAGATAGCTTTTTTGGTTTCCAACTAATTGGACTTTCAGCCAAACTTAGGACATTACCCGTACACGATTTTCGATCATCGATGTCTCCTACTCAAACCGAGTCTGAGTATGCCATGAGGTTTTCTTCATTTTTAACATACGTAATGCCATAATGAGATGTAGCTTTTAAATATCCCTTATGTGCACAATCAGGTACCCGTGTACCTTTCGCGACTTTAACTTCGTTTTTTTTATAGTTTTTGTTTAACTATATGCTTGAGACTCATATTTATCCTAAACCACTATATTTTAAGTCGTTTGTATACCAAAACAACTTCAGAAATGTATAAACAATTTATATTTACACTAAAATGGAAGTTTATACCTTAAACGCACATACAGGTACCGGTGTACCTACATATAGTTTGCATACCTTGAGATGTTTTCTAATGAAAACAATGTGGCTAAGTAACCAGCATGGTGTGAAAATTTATTTTTATAAACATTTATATACATTCTATGCATTTTGTTATATTTTTGAATGCTCGTTGCAAACAGGTCGATTGCAGGTTTTACATGACTTCCTGCTTTTTCTTTGAAATGAAGCGGTTGAGCGGCAGATGAAACAGCTCCCAACATGCTTAGCTCTTCCAGAAGCGTCCTTAGGTTGTTCTGATTGTGAAGGTATAATTGGGTGTCCTAAGATGGCTTCAATCCCCGACCTTGTTGAAAAGTGCCTCAAAAACCTCGGAGCTTTTGAACGCTGTTCAATTGTAGGCAGAGATAGTTCTTTACCTAAACCACCAAGAAAAGTCCGCCTACTATGTGTTGACCTGGTAGTTGCAGGGTTGTTTTCTGAGTATATAATGTAGGCAGCGAGAGCTGCTACATCTATCATGTTGAAAAACATGGCGTGTGGCCAACGAAGGGTCTTCCTTTTCGTGGAATAGTGCGTAACCATCTTGTCCATGTTATCTACGCCGCTTTTAGTCGCATTGTAATACATAACTATTTCTGGCTTTTGTTTCGGTCCAGTGATGATGGTATTGTTGTGCATAGTTGACAGCAATGTCACTATCCGTTCCTTCTTTGGCACATAGGAACAAATGCTAACTTTTCCATCCTCGCTGAAGCCAAATGTCGAAGAGTGCTGCTCCTTCTCCTTACTTTTCTTCATCTCTTTTGGGATGCAAGACTTATTTTGCTTCAGTGTTCCTACCATGGAAAGGTTCCAAGAGAGTAACAAGTGAGCCAAAGGTAACGCTGTAAAAAAGTTGTCCATTGTTACGTTCCTTCCTGATCCCTTGAATTGGTAGCACAAATCCCTGACAACTCGTTGTCCTTGGTCCTTTTCAGGGCCATTAGGTCCTTTTCCGGTATAAATTTGGCCAGTGATTGGATAAGAGGTTTGTGCATCACAAACCCACCAAACCTTGATGCCGTACTTCGCAGGTTTGGACGGAATATATTGCGTAAACCTAGTCCTACCTCTAAAAGGGAACAACTGCTCATCTACAGTAACACAATCTGTGGGAATATATTTTGATGATAAATTCGCATTCAACATCAACCAGATATCCGCAATAGCTGCCGCCTTATCTGATTTCACCCTCTCACTTCTTGTGTTTTCGTTGTCAAATCGGATAAACCGGCATATCTCACGAAACCTGTTCATTCCCATTGCTGCTCTATAAAGTGGATATGAGTCAGGCTTCCACAAAACTCTGACATGTTCAGTATTAGAATGATGAACACCCATTGTTATCAGTATCCCAATGTAGGCGTAAAGTTCACTTTCGTTCAAATGTTTCCACTCCTTGCTACGTTTTCCTACGTTATCTGTATTCCATTTTTGGTAGACACGATCGGCTTTCCTATTGGTTTCTCTTACAATTATGTCGACAATAAGTTCCGAAAAATACATTTGAATGTATCCGCAACTGACAAGTGTTTCGTTGACGGCACGGGTCCAGGCCTATGGCGGATAATGTTGCGTTTTTGAACTCGAGTAGCTGTCGGCGGGTCTCCTTCCATTTCGTACCATCTTTAGCTACCACAAAGGATTCCGGCGCAGCATCGTCGTTGTCTTGTTCCTCTTCCTCCTCCCCTTCAGACGAACTTTCCTCCAGTTCTATCTGATTACCTTTGTCGGCAGAAACATCTTCCACGTCCGATAAATCTAAGCCATCGTCCACTGTAGGCTGTGGTGATATGCATTCGTCCTCAGAATCTTGATTGCCATATTCTCCATCGCTAGAACAGGAATCGTCGGCTATTAGGGCTGCCAAGTAAGTTTGTTGCTTCTCATAACTAAGCCTAGTAAACAAAAAAGTCTTAGTCTACATTTATTGCATTTATAAAATATAGCAAACATACCTTTTAAATTCTGCTGCAGATAGTTCCTTCATTGTTCAAAATAACTTTTTCAGCTGGTCTAGGTAAATAAATAAAATACCGAAACTCACTTTACACTTCAAAGTAAAGAATATTAGTGATTTGAAATTGGATTTCGCATTGCATATAAATACTAAATTAATTTAGATTGATAAAGAGTTAATTGGATAATAACATCAATTAGTCATTTACACTAGAGATGTGTAGTTCCTGACCGAACTAGTTCAATTGAACTAGTCTCATCGGTGAACTAAATGTACTAGTTCTCAATCATAAAATGAACTAGGTAGTCATTTAGTGCATTCATTCATCATAAATTTTGTTTTCGTCATCACATATTCTTGATTACGTACAAAACCAACGTTCTCACAGCTTTCGCTACAAGAGCACATTCCGTTCGCCTTCGCAGTCGATTATCATCACGTTTGTTATAATAAATACTCTGATTATGTTTGTATTCAACCTATCTTGATTTTTGTATCCCGCGTTCTCCTATTACTTATGTTAGTACATTTTCGTAGTTAAAAAATCTCTTTATTTCGTTTCTTATCATAATAAAAACTTTTCACATACTTTGTTTTTATCATTACCAATATTTAGTTAAAATTAATTATGAATTAAAAAGTAACTACACCTAAAACGTAAGTAAATAGATTAGTAATAGCCGGAACACTGAAAAGCACGCGTCGTCGTTCTAATTGAATTACAGAACTAAATAGCAAAGTCATCATATGCAAACCTGCAACACCAATTTTGTTTTGTGGAAATGAACTAAATAACTAGTTCATTGAACTAGTTCTGTTTACTGAATGAGAACTGATAAACTAGTTCATAAAAAGGAACTAAAATTCCCATCTCTAATTTACACTATTGTTACAAACCCTTTAATTGACATTAATCACAGCTCATTAACCAGAAAGTAATGAAAAGAAAGATTAGAAATCATAGATAAGTTAATATGCCTAAATATCTTTTGCAAAAGTGCACTTACTTATGCATTAGCGATAATTAGATTAAAAATGTATCATTATGATAAGCCTAACGAGGTATTTTCTAATTGTAAATAAATTTTCTGTTGAAACGTAAAGCAAATATGTTATTTCTATGCCTTTGTAAACTATATTATGGAAAAAAACCTAAGAAAAAGAAGCTTATACCATGCAAAATGTATGTAGGTACAGCGGTACCTGATTGTGCACAATACGTATAAAAATTATACGCGCACATGACGGATATCTCAATACACGTGTCGCAGTAACCCAATGACTTTTTCCTGGATCGGAACAAAAACGACTTAATGTACTGGCTGCAAACGCTATATCTGGACGAGTTGCATTAGCTAAATAAATCAGACCTCCAATGAATTCTCTGTACGGTCTGTTCTTCATCTCGTCCCTTTCTTCTTCTGTTCTTGGACATTCTTCTTTTGAAATTTTCAAGTTAGGTTCGATCGGAGTCGACACTGTCTTTGTAGTTTCCATATTGAACTTTTCAACTAATTCCTCAACATATCTTTTCTGTGAAAGATGAATACTTCCTGTAGCTCCTTCTCGTTGTACAGTGATTCCAAGGATGTTGCTAACTTGACCAAGGTCTACCATCTTGAATGATGACTCCAATTTCAATTTTATTGATTCGAGATTTTGAATCTTTTTCGCCGCCAAAATTAAATCGTCAACGTAAACTAACACAATAACCAATTCATTTTGTTCGTCAAATACGTAAACACACGGATCTGCTGGGGTATGTTTACCTCCAATTTTGGTTAAATAACCATCCAGTTTATTGTACCATTCCTGACCTGATTGCTTCAGTCCATATAGTGGTTTCAATAACTTGCAGACTTTTCTTTGTTGCCGTGTTCAACAAACATTTCGGGTTGTTCCATATATACTTCGTCGTGTAACTCACTTGCACATAAGCAGAAACTACATCCATTTGATGTACGTGCAATTTTTCATTTACACAAGCTGCCAATAACGTACGGATTGTTTCGTATCTTGTTACTGGTGCAAAAACTTTTTCATAATCTATCCCATATTTTTGAATGTTTTCGCGGGCTACTAGCCTTGCTTTGTGTTTTTTAATTTTTCCATCTTCGTCAAGTTTCGTTTTGAACACCCATCTGTTTGTTAGAACTTTTTTATGTATTGGCCTTGGTACAAGAATCCATGTCTTGTTTTGTTGTAATGTGTCGTACTCGTTTTTCATGGCGGTTAGTAATGCTTCTTTGTTTTCATTTTCCAAAGCATTTGTTGCTGATTGGGGATCTACCCATTTTTTGATCTTGGTTTTGTAAATCTTTGACGGTCTACCTCGGCGACCATCTCTTAAGAGTTTTGGACGACCTGGTCCTCGTCGAGTACTATGACTTGCTTCTTCTTCATCAGTTTGATAGCTCTCTTCCTGAACATCTGCTTCAACTTCTATTTTTAAGTTATGTTCTGTATTATCTTTGTAGGTTTCATCGTCCTCTTCGTGCGTCATGTCAAGTGTTTGATCTGGCAGCATAAAAATTTCTTTTGATGCTGTTTCATTAGGTTCAATGTTCTCGATAAATTTTACGTCTCGAGCTTTGATGACTAGCTTTGTTCCTCGTTTCCACAAACTATAAGCTTTGGATTCATCTGAATAACCTACCAGCACATATTCATCACCTTTCGGTTGAAATTTTCCTCTTCTTTGATTTTTATTTAATGCAATAGCTTTACTGCCTATAATTCTCAGAAAACTAACGTGCGACTTTCTTCCTGACCATGCCTCAAAGGGAGTGATCCCATTTAAACACTTAGTAGCACACCTGTTTCTCAAAAAGGTTGCTGTATTAACTGCTTCGGCCCATAAGGAATCTGGAAGCTTAGCTTGTAACATCATGCAACGTGCCATTTCGACCAACGTTCGATTAGCTCGGTCTGCAACGCCGTTTTGCTGAGGTGTGTACTCAACACTTAGTTGATGTACTATTCCATCATCTTCAAGGAAACTCTTGAACTGACTTGATAAATATTCTCTTCCATTATCCGTTCGAAGCTTTTTTATGCGGTGGCCATTTTGTCTTTCTGCTCTTGTTTTGTAATTTTTGAAAGCTTGGAAAATATCGGACTTATTTCGGAGCATAACAACTTCCGTATAACGTGAGTAATCGTCAATAAACGTTACAAAATATTTCGCGCCACCTATTGATTCAGTTTTCATTGGTCCACATATGTCTGAGTGCACTAAACCCAAAGTTTCTTTTTCACGATTTGTCGATTGTTTAAACGGTTGCACATGAATTTTACTTTTTGTGCATACTTCACAATTTAATTCTTTTATTTTCGAATGCAAATTCATACCAGACACCATATTTTCGTTTTCCATTCTTTTCAAATCGTTAACGTTTAAATGTCCGTACCTTTGATGCCATCTAACTAAATTTTCAACATCGTTGTCACGTACAAATGCAACACTTTCTTCTTTTTCGTTCACTACATAAAGTTGATCACGTTTTGATGCTGTAAGAACTACTGAACCATCCTTTCGATTAATAATTGCGTTATCTTTCATAAAGGTAACCGTATAACCATTGTCGGTAACACTTGAAACAGAAAGTAAATTGTTTCGAAGTTCGGGAACGTATAATGCGTTCTTTAATTTTACTTTATTCGTGAAAGGATTGTTTATTTTTGCATTTAAATTTACGTCTCCATTTCCGGTGGATTCTATAAAATGTTCTGCGGCCGTATAAACTTTTAATTGCTCACTTTCATTTAAAGTTACAAAATTTTGTTTATTGTTACACATATGCTTGGTTGCGCCACTATCAAGGTACCACGAATTTGATTTATCAATTCCCGTATTACATGCAATAACTGTCATCGCGTCATTCACTTTATTTGCTTCCTTAGATTTAAATTTTAATTTACAATCTCGACTTTTATGACCGTATTTATTACACTTAAAACATTTTCCTTTAAAGTGCGTATCGGGTTTCGTGTGTTTATACTTCCCAGAAACATTATTTTGTTTCGTTTGGTATGAATGACTTTTTGTAATCATAGCAGTGCTTACATTTTCTATATCGCTTGTTCTTGAAGATCGATCATTCTGTCTTGCCTCCTCTTCAATAAGCTTAACTTTTAAATTTTCAAGCGTCGGTATTTCATCACGCGTTTCAATTGCAATGGTAAAACTATCATAATCTGTAGGTAACGAACTTAACAGCATAATTGATAATAATTCATTTTGAATTTGAATTCCTGCTTCTTCCAGGTATTCTGCATTGCGTGTGAAATCTGCTAAATATTGTGTCATGCTAACATTCGGCTTTTTTTCCATACGTAACAATTGCTTATACAAAGCTGCTTTTCTTACCGGGCCGCGCGATTCAAATATCGCTTGAAGTGCATCCCATGCTTCCTTCGATGAGCATGCTTTTTTTACATGATTTAACTGCCCGTGCGAAATGGAAAGATTTATTAATGCCAACGCCTTCAAGTCTTTGTTTATCCAATTAATAAAATTTTCTGTTGGTTTCACTTCCGTACCATTGACGTATTTCCACAAATCATTGAAAACTAGTACACTTTTCATTTGCACTTTCCACAATTCATAATTGCTTTCTGTTAATTTTTCAATGTTCGCGAAACCCGTTGCCGTAGCCATTTTTTAATGTAATCCTTCGCGCCACGCGTTTTCCTTATTATCGTTATGATTCACTTACACTTTACATACTATTATTTTTTAAAATAGCACTTTGGGCCTTTCTGGGCCTATAACCTGACAGAAAAATGAAGTGAAATCAAAGTTTATTATAATAAAAGAAATACTACAACTTAAAACAAATAACTGCGCGAGTACAACCGGCATGCGACTTATCCGCGCTTAACGCTCTTTATTACTACTCGCTGTATTCACGCATGTATTAACAACGTACATATATATATTTTTAACGGCGGGCACGTTTCGATTAACTTATTTCCAACAAAGAGGAATAGAAAATAGGCGATTAAATAAAAAACAAAAAAAAAGCTAATTTATGATTATAACGATGATTAGAATAAAAGAGAATTAAGCAATTAGTATAAGTTGGTTTACAATAAAATATTTTTCAATTTTATAGAAAAAAGTATATTACGATGAATAGAATTAATGAAATTATTAAAATTATTTAGATCATATAAAAAAACATTAAATAGATCAATGCAGTCATCAGCATGTCTAAACCAAAAAGATTCATATTAGATAAAGAAGAATTAGAAAGCATTTTATTTTCAATATTATTCATACAGACTTTAGCAGCAAACGTGAAATATTAGATCCTATGGCTTAATCAGATGATTAAGAATAGAAATTATTATTCAACTTAAAACAAATTGTTTAAAAGCCAAATCAAGTAAAAAACAAATATCTAAAACATGCTAAATATCTAAAATATTGTTTTTAAAAAAATCTAATTACGAATTTAAAAAAATACATTCTTCTGGAGGAATAGAAAGAAAAAAATTAACAACATCAAAAGATACAAGAATAGATGAAAAAAGAATCTTAGAAGCAGGATCAGAAAAATATGGAAGTAGATATTGATTATTCAACGTAGAATAAGTTTTTATAATTTTGTTAATCCGAGGAGCAAGTTCAGAGACAAAAGAATTGCAAAAAAAACTACAGGTCGAATTCGGATAGAATTTTTATGCATTTTTGGTAGACCATTAAGAAATGCTGTCGAGGGATTCATAAGATAAGAAATTATATATATTTATTTTCGAAAGAATTAAAAGTCAAATTACACGATTGAAGACATGATAGAAAAGATAAACAAAAACTAGAAATTAAAAAATTAAAATTTTTTTTTAAATTTGATATTTATATTTATCGTCTACTATAATAATTTCAAATATTTTACTATTCATAATAATCTTTTTTAGATAAATCTGGTGTGTATAATATTTCTTGTATTAAAATTCTGGTATATCAAACACTTCTTATTTTGCCAGTTATATATATTATCTGCTGATCATTGTTTTTCTTCTGACCTTTATGTTAAATTTCTTCATTTTTGTAACAATAGTTTTTTTCTTATATATCTTGAAATTCATCGATTTTATAATAAAAATTCAAATTCAGAATTGTCTTGATGGAATTTGTGATATAGACATTTTTCCTCTTCTTAATAGTAGGTTTTAATTTGTTTCTTTTTTAATTCTTTTTCAAATTAATTTTTTTAATTTTTGACATTTGTCATTCATTTTTTATAAACTTATAATAACTTATGCGCTTTTTTAAATTTTTAATTATTAGTTTGAATGACGATGACAATTTGGATTGTAAAAACTAGTCTCGTTTAATTATAAAAAATAATTAGAATATTACCTTCTGTGGATTGACTTAAAAAATATTAAATAAAGTATTTATTATATTGCTTACAATGGCATTGAATTGTTTTAAATTATTTGAATATACACAGCACGTGCAAGTTTTTTAAAATAAATACGTACAAAACTACTATATATAGTTTAAATGTAATTAACTATGATTTAATACTACAAATTACCTGTATATGTAAGAATGTATAAATTTTTTAGAGCACAACTAGTTCACTAAAATGTTCCTAAACATTTTTGGTATATGATACACATATTTTCTTATTTTTAAACAACAAATACTATAAAAAATGTTAGAAATATTATAAAAAATATTGTACTTATCTTGTTATTTACTATTGTTGTAAATTTAATACAAAAAGTATGTTGATAAAATATGTTGACCTTTCTGTAACAATTTATGGATTCACAAGTATACAACGAAACCTTTGACACAAATGTCTGGTTAGATTTGAAATATGATGAGATTGTATGTGACAGTTCTAGTAGGGTAGTGCAATATTTACAATGTATTATTTACCATATGCATAAAAAGAATATGCATATGTGTATAACAAAAACGGCTTGTAACCGTTAATTATTACGGAATAAATACAAGTTGTTTATCAATGGCTAGCGTATATCAATCCATATGCAAATTTCGACATAATTTAAATTCTTCGTGAAATGCTTACAGATGAACCATGATAGAAAAACAATAAATTACGTTGGTTTTGTTAATTTGTTTAAATACGTAATTTTTATTTTTTATATATTGCATTTATTACAATATATTTATTTACTTACTTTTTACTTTTATTCTTTTATTAATTAATTTTATTTCGCAAAATAAACAATTTTTAGAATTAACAAATACGTTTAATTCTCATCCAGATATCAATTAAGATCAATTTCAAAAATTATAGAAAAGGCTTTAAGCAATTTGCATAATTACTTAATTAATCACAATACAATTTTTTAATTAAATATAATTTCATATAAAATTTGTGTTGATGAAAAAACCCAAAACAGTTTTGTAAGTCAACATTATGTGTACTACTTAATTTTTTTCAAGTTAATAAGTGTAAGTACCTGTTAGGTACACATTATTAAATTTGTAACTTGTTTTTTTATTCAAACATTTTAGATAATTGTTTTTTTTTATAATTTGATAGCTGGTAAAGTATAAATATTTTCTTTAAAAACAACATAGACAAAAATAATATTAATATTGTAACAGAGTAAACAAATAAATGCCTGTGTGTAATAGAATAAATCGTATCTTTAGTAGGTATATAATTTTTTAAATATAAAAAATACATAAACTAATCAATAATATATTCTTTTGTCTTGTTTATGATTACTAATTCCCGATTTGATTGACGTGGATGATCACGAATTGAAGCATTTCATAGGTCGTTATCTGTCCCTCCCATATCAAAGAATTCCATTATGAAGCGAGAAAACGATTTTTGTACAGTACTTTCTACGATAATGATCTCTCTGTAAACGGCACACATGTTTCTGGCGGTCTCCGAAGCATTAATTCCTTGGTTAAACTCTAACAAAAGAATATAACGGAAGTGTTCATTTTTTTGTACTTGACACTCCATTTTCTTTAGCCTACAATCACCCTTAACTTTGTGAAATTTAAAAATTCTAATTGCATTTAGTAAAACAATACTATGACATTAAAATAGCATTGATATTTTTTAAACAAATATGTGTCCAAAGCACTAATAGTTGGAGATGAAAAATCTAATCAAGAAGTTGAAATTTAAGAAAACTATATCCTGTTTGCCAAAATACAGAACATTTTAATAAGCCAGAGAAAAAAACCAATTTTAACTAAACCACTAGAAAACATTTTATAAAAGAAACGATATTAAAAAAACAAAAACAAAAAAATTATTTTATTAAAACCAAAAGTATACAAAAAAGTCTAAAAAAAATTTTCCAATAAAAACAACATTTTTTTGTTTGAAATCTTGTGATTTATATTCTGTGGACACAAAAAAGTAGTTGCAAACAATAGCTACACTTAAGCTGCATCAACAAAAAAAAGTTTATTTTACATTTGTCGTGACTTCTATTCTGACGACAAATGATTGCCACCAATAAATTAATGTATTTTCCATATTTTGAAAATGTATTTTAATGCACTAATTGTAAAAAAAATATTTTAAAGTAGATTGTCGACTCATCTGTTTAGTTAGCTTTAGTTGAAGATGCTCGTTGGCGAAACTGTTAGTACCAACTTCATTTGTTGAGTCGGTGCCCTGCGCCACCTTTTCTTGCATGAAAAAAGAATTGCAAACAACACAAAGTCTAGCTCATAGAAAAAAATGTCCCAAACCAGCAATCCCAAATGTGTGTTGAGAAACAAAACAACCAACGGTTATAACATACTTAATTATGACTTATTCTAAACTAGTACTGCATCACAGCTGATAGACAAAGAAAAGAAACAAGAGACAAAAAGATATCACAGCAAATTTCCAGACTATAGCTAAGGACTCACAGTGCGAATTTTGTTAGCAGAACCGCAAAGTTAGGGATTTTTTCATGGCCTAGTCCTCACAGTGCCGCATTTTTTAGTTACTTTTGGTTTGACTCGACAGATAAGAAATCATCAAAAAAAGTCATGTGACAGTTGTATGATGGCAATTATAACATAAATTCTTTTATGCAAGTCGTTTACTGTGACTAAATAAACTAATCGAAGCAGTGATAAGTAATTATTGTTTCAATGTATGTGATAAAACAAAATAACATTATAATTATTCATCATGAATGAAAGTGGCGAAAACTAGTAGCACTCCGGTACCTGCGAAATAATAGACAAAGATCTGGATACGTAAAATTTTGAAGCATATAAAGAAACAGGATGGTTTTCATAACTTGTTAGCAGAAATGCGCTTACATGATGTAAAAAAGTATTTTAAGTATTTTATATTAGAGTGTGACAACTTGCGTTAACCGATAAAATAGGAGCAACAGTAAAATTACAAAAGCATACACACTTTAACCTATATCAGGTCAAGAAACATATACTCTGCGGTATGTATGTCTCACACCTCAACATATTTATTTATCATATTTTTTATAGCTACTTGGTTTCCGGAGCTAGTATAGTTTTTATGTCATACTTACTACAGCACGCAGAACTATCGAGAATGCTTTTGGAATACTTGTCTCCAAATAACCAATAAAATAAAGAATTATTTTTGCGACTGTCTGCCTTCATAACTGACTAAAACTAAGAAATATAAATAATCATAAAAACCGAAAATATTGTTCAGCAAATGTTGTGAATAAAAAAGATAGACGGGGAATGGAGACATGGTAAAATTGGTGAAAATGCTGCTGCCATTAGAATTAATTTAGTTAATTATCTTATGTTTAAAAGTGCCATAAGTTTTCAATAAAACAATAATATTTATAATGTATATGTTAATAATAAAAATGCATAAAAATTACGTACTGAACTAATTTTTATATTTTTTATGAATGCATTGCAAGTTCAAGTTCTAAATTTTTCAAAAAACTGTTAAGTCATTTAACAATTCTGCAATTCTTGCACATGTAATATTACGTTTAGAAATGTCAGAGAGATGTTAATATTAGTCACTTTAAAATAGCATCAACAATTTTGCTGTCATCCTTTTTACAACTTTTTTTGTTGCTAGATGGTGGTAAGGAGTTTTTATTCGAGTTGTCTTTTTCTTAATGGTACTTCAACTGTGAGATTGCTTTTTGTTTTCCGTTGAGCTATTCTATCACTTAAAAATTGTAACTGATCATAGTGTTTTCATATTACTTTTTTTTCTCTATATTCGTTCCCACTATGTTTAACCACTTCCACTTTCCGTTTGATTTTTACGAATTTGTCAAGTAAATTCTTCAATTTTTTATAAAGCACAGCAATTGACTTAGTTTTTTCAACTATTTCAAAAATTTTCAGTTAAACTTTGTCTTGCATAGGTCGACTTCTCTGTACAAATTGAAGTCGGTGATTCCAAATAGCTGGACAAACAAATATCTCTGATATTAGTAATTCTTTAACCGTTTCCATACAATCTACATTAATCTTGTTTTTGTTGATGGATTTTACCGGGTAATTGCTATCACCCGCAGCAGTCACAAAAACGGCTATTTAGTGCAGCTTGGTTTTACATTTTTTGCAGATCTGATTATGTAAACCACTTTCTTGCAAAAACAGCTTTTCACATTGGTTACAAAGATACGCCTGTAGAAATATGGCATTTACTACAACTATACTACAACACAAACTATAAAACAGTTTTTACTTTTTCTGCTGTTACAAAAACCATTTACGCATCTTCTTTAACAGAGTCGGTATCATGTTATCATGAAACATTATAGCTATTATTTTTAAGTTTTAATACAACTACAAAACAACACAACGCACGTGTGTCAGAATCTCAACTGTCAAATTTTTTACCCACACTCCTCATACATTTGCGGATTCGCGTAAATTCTTGACTTGAAGTTTATTTTTTCGTCTCTTATAATTTAGATTTTGCGGCGCCGGCGCCGCAAAAATGTCAGTTGTGCTTGACCTTAAATTAAATGAACCAATCACATTGGTGCACCACTAAATTATTAATACATAAATTATTTACGCATCGTGGCTAAATAAGTAATAAAACACAGTAGCGTTTAAATTAAATTAAAATTACAATCAGTCCTAATTCGATATTGTGTAAATTACATTGAAATTATAAGTAAATCTATAGCATACATCGCTAAAGTTTATCGTAGATTTAAAAGTAATTATCCCTAATTTGACGTGCGTATAGAAAATCCTTGACCGATATCAATCGCTTAACTTCAAATAAATAAACGCGTTTGCGCTAAAACATTTTTATTAGTAATATTCTTACCGCATCATATGACGTCAAATATGAAAACGAGATAAGAAATTTTGGTTTAACTAACCCTTCTAACACAAATAATAAGCACCACTTACTTCCGAATCTCCTTACAAAAAGAAATTATAGAATCGTGATAGTAATTTAATTTTTAATGACATTAGTAGTAAGTTAAATGACACACCATAATTTATATGATATTGAACAATACTCGTAGTTTAAATGACGTAACCAAGTAACGTTATCACGCAGTTCGTGGCCTTGTAGCAATGATTAGCACTTTAACTTTTGATGCACCAAACATTCACAATTTGTTTATAGCAAACTCCGGTTGCGGTGGCTTATTCACACGTTTTTCCCAGCTTGACTCAACGTATTAGTAATTAAAATATAAATAAGTACGGTACTACAAAAAAACGTACCCATTGAGACAGGCCATAGGTCTTTGTTCTCGATTAACCTGTTTTAGACGTTAACTTAGGTCGAGTAATTATTAACCCCAGTCGTAGAGCGTCAGAAAGGACTCAATTAGATCTCCGTTGAATATGCAACACAAAAATCAATTTCGAGCGGCTTGCATCGAGAAAAATTTCTCGAGTGTGTTTTTTCCCCAACTAGCACTACAATTAAAGTAACAATGGTGTTTGATCCGGAAATCCAGCAAAAGCAGCGCCGTATTACGGCCAAAAACCTTACTAAATATTGCGATATATTTCCCTTTACGACTATGAATGCAAAGATGTCTAATCGACAGTTAGAAACGTACTAACACCCATTTTAAATTGTAATTGTGAATGTAAAAGTTTATTTGTCTGTCATTTAATTGCTAAGAAACAAAAAAAATATCTAATAAAATTTCAACACACTTCAAAAACTCATATAAACAGTGGAAATAAAAACCTTATTTTTGCTTGTATCAATTTTAAAAGTTGCGCCTAACTTTTTAAAGGATTATTTTTCAACACATGTTTGTTAGGACTTGTTTATACAGCTTTGTTTTATACACCACGTGGGTTAGGTTTAGCCAAACAATTTAGAAACACTTATTATAGTATTTTAACTGATATTGATTATGCTATAATTTACGCTTTGATATTTATAATCTCTACTCAAATGTTAGAGAGATGGAAAGCCAAAAAAAAAAGAAGAACGTAAAAAGCAAGTAGATAATTTGTTTAAAAATTAAAAAAGTATAAGAGACGCAACTAAAATAGCGAGTGAGTTACTACTGGTAAAACTAAATTCCGTAAAAAATAAACTAGAAATATTAAAGAAAAAAGGAAAGCTAAGAAGAACAAGAATATTTATTGAATAAGATATGACCCCACTGGAAAAAGAGGTACAAAAAAATATAATGATGGAAGCAAGAAAACCAAAGGAAGAAGGAAAAAAAACAAAAACAGAGTTTATGAAATTATGGGTTGAGGGAGAAGAGATGCACTGGAACGTAAAAAAATAAATAAGAAAGAAGGAAACCAAAAAACTAAATATATATGGAGGTAAAGGATAAATAAAATAGGAATGACCAGGTAAAGATCAAGGAAAACAGTAAGAAAAAAACAAAGGAAATAGGTTTAGTACTTTGGAACGTTGCAGAGGTTAAAATAAAAGAGCTAAATTTTAAAAGTATATAGAAAGTTTGACATTGTTAGTTTAGTAGAAACGTGGCTGGAGGAGAAAGATTGGGAAAGATAAAAAGTAACTTTACCAGAGAGATATATATAGAATGTACAGTTCGTGACAAAAAAAAAGAAAGAGCGCAAGGGAGTATAATACCGAGAATAAAAAAAGAATGGGTGGTAGAAGAAGAGGAGAATAAAAAGCAAGAGCAAAGAATAATAGTAAATCAAATATTAAAGGAAGATGAGAGTAAATATACGATTCTAACAGTGTACGGTCAAGAAATAAAACAAACAATAAGAAACAGTTACTGATTGAAGAAGAGAAAGGAAAAATAATAAGTGGGGATTTTAAGTTTAAAATTAGAGAAAGTGGTGGTATGATAGTAAATGGGGATGGAAAAAAGAGTGAAGATGGATAAAGCATTATACAAACAAGGTAGAGAACTTTTTGAGTTATGTGAAGGGAATGAGTTGACTATACTCAACGGAAATATGGAGAAAAGGGATAGAGCTAAAAATACATATATAGGTGAGAGAAGAGAATCTATAATAAATTATGTAATAGTTAGTGGAGAGGTTTTCGAGAAAATAAAAAGTTTTAAAATAGGGGAAGAAGTTGATTCTGAATATCAGCCAATAGAAGTAAGGGTAAAAGGTTGGAAGAGAGAGAGAAAAAATTCCGGCACAGTTTGGGTGAGAAAACGGTATGGACAAATGAAAACATTGAGAAAAAAATTAGAGCAAGAACAATAGATGCAGAAAGGAATAGAGGAAGGAGTAAAAGAACTGATCAATAAAATGGATAAAGCAGCAGAAAGAAAAAGCTACAAGAAAAAAACATAAAAGAGTATAGAGAAAAGTGGTGGTGGAATAAGGAATGCAGGAAAGCCAGAAAGGAAATAAAAAGAGGTAACAAAAAGTGGAAAAATGGAAAAATTGATATTCAGGAATATAAAAAACTGGGATCACAATATAAAAAAAAGTTTTGTAAGAGAAAAGACAAATATATAGAAAAGAGTTAGTAGAACAAATAAAAATGTTAGAAAAAAAAAGGAGACATATAGAACATTTGAATAAGGAAAAAAAAATGGTAAAAAGAGAAATACAGAATTTAGAGGAGGGAAAAAGGCATTAGATAATGTATACATATTGAAACAGATAGTAAACAAAGAGTTAGAAATCAAGAGAGTGAAAGTTTTTTCGTTATTTTTTGATATAAAAGCAACGTTTGATAATGTCAATAGGAATAAATTATGGAATATATTAAAAAGTGGGGGGGGTTAAGAGTGTGGGTTTTGGCGCATGCGGGTGACATAATAATTATAGCAAAGAAAGAAAGAGAAATGAAGAAGATGATAATGACAGCAGATAAGTATCTGAAAAAAAAGTGTTTAATTGTAAATGTGGAAAAAACAAAGATAGTAGTGTTTCAAAAAGAACATAAAGATAAAAAAAGAGTGAAGTAAAAGTGGAAAGACGAAGTAATAAAAAATGTAAATGAAGTGACTTATTTGGGTTATCGAATTAGATACGACAATAAAGATGAGGCTCATATAAAGTGGTTGGCAAAGAAATGTAATAGAATAGTAGGTCAGGTGTGGGGTATAAGAGAGAAAGGGTTTGGGAAGCTAATAGAAGCAAGAAGATAGTTGTTTACCAATATAATAAAGAGTGTAATGATGTACGGGGCGGAAATATGGGGGTGGCAGGTATAGGAGGAATTCGAAAAAGTACAAAAAAAATACTGGAAATGGACGTTAGGATTAGAAAGAGAGACGCCAGAGTACATAGTAGAAGAGGAAATGAAGTAAGAAAAGATACGAGGCGGGGAAGAGAACAAT
This sequence comes from Aquatica leii, assembly GCA_035610365.1. Classification (NCBI taxonomy): domain Eukaryota; kingdom Metazoa; phylum Arthropoda; class Insecta; order Coleoptera; family Lampyridae; genus Aquatica; species Aquatica leii. Next base: position 79,396,668 of record CM069436.1, on the reverse strand, counting down.
GTGTTATGATGAACAAATGAAAGAAAGAGAAGAATGTAGGTATATTGCTTCAAATGTGTTAGAGAGAGGTAAAGAATGAAAAAATTAAATATGGACAAGAAGAAAGAAAAAGGTATTATGAAAGAGTTAAATATGCAAGAGAAGAGTTAAAAAAAAGGGAAGATAGGAAGGGAAATAAAAGATGACATAATTAGAGGAGATAAGAATATACAGAGACAAGAAACAAGAACAAGAATAAGAGAGGAAAAATACAATAAAAGATATACAAATATAGTGAGAGACAATATTTCAAGGTACATGAAGGGCGACAGAAGCTTGAAATAAAAAAGAATGATAGCAAAGTTTGGATGCGGGAATGAAGAGCAAGAAAATAAATATTGGAAGGAAGAAAAAAATAGGAGATGCAGACTATGCGGGGAGGGGTGAGAAAATATAGAGCACACGTTAAAAGAATGCATAGAACTAAGAGATGAGGAGAGAGAAAGGTTGGAGATTTTGGGAGATGAGGACAAGGATGGATAGAAGAGGTATGAAAAAGGAGAATAATATTACAAGTAGTGTAGTAGATGTATTGGTATATAGAGAATTGATTAGCGGTGGAGGGTTTAGGATTATTTTTTTATGTACTAGGATAATTTTAGATTTAGTTAAAAAAAATACTAATTATTTGTTAAAAAAAAATTATGACAAATAAAGGCTATTAATTAATTAATTAATTAGTCAAATGTTATTGTCTAAATAAAATAGCTTAGAATGAACTGAAACTAAATATATTAAATCAATTATCAAATTAATAATGAGTTTAAATTAATTTTATGTTAGAACTGACATTTCTTAATACATATAAACGTATTCTGACAGCCGATTGTTTACATATTTTGTAATAATTTTTTTTTAAATGTAGGTTCTTTAAGCAACAATTTAAATATTACTTAAACTATTGTCCTAATTTAGTTATAAAATTATGAAAATAACACGTTTATCCACACATTATTATTTATAGTAACAAAAACTTTCAATAATTATTCTATGCTAATCAATATAAAAAATGGTTTTAAGCAAAAGTAATTATTAGTTACTGTTAAGTAATAAATAAAATTTGATACTTACAAATATATAGAAAAATTCAATAAAACATAAAAATTAAATTTAGCTAACAATAAGTTGATTACATATTGCCGCTTCAACTGCAGATGTGTATTTTTTGTTTCACAATTCAGAATCAGAACTAAAATGGACAAATGAGAACAATAAAGGCAGTGGTAAAGGCAACAGCAACATTTTACACGTGAAAAGTTTTATACATACACTTGCAAGTTTAGATCATACAATTAATTACAGGCGAGTAAATTGTTACCGCAAATCTATTCATGTCGTATAACTAACCGTAATTTGTTGTACATGATAAGACAGAGAAGGGGAGAGTTTTCATCAGAAAACCTGTGGCTTTATTGTTATTGTTTACATTAAAATTTATTTTTACATACAAAAGAGTTCTATATATAGTGTAGTATAAATATAAAGTTTTGTTCGAAAATTAAAAGATGCAACGAAATATAAAATTTTGCAGTTTAGCAATTTTAAAAATCTAGTACACATTTACATATAAAAGACAGTTAAACTTTACTAAATTTAACTATTTATTTTATTCCGTAAATAATTAAATGTAACAATAAAAATTAACTAAGTCAGCACTTTTATAGATTACTTTAAGTAGTAAGTTTAATCGTGCGCTTCAACGCTATTGCTATAGAATAGTGTATTTAATCTTAAAAAATGTTGGTGTTTTATTAGATTGGATGTTTTAAAAAAGCATCGTAAAAAACAACTTAAGTTTATTGTTACAAAAAATCGAATACACTAACAGCCGAAACTATTCTCCAATTTTCAACAAAGTTAGTTAAACTATTCGTTTTAATTTAGTTTTAATCTAAAATAAAGTTCTTATGAAATCGGTGTTAAACTAAACTACACATGAAAATTAATTGATTATGTAGACAAAATAAAATAATAAAAAAGTGTAATAAAGTGTTTCCAAAAAGCTCTCACGCGTAATAAAAAAAATAAAACAATGGTTTGTCTTAAAAAATTAGTAGGCAACTATTTACTTAGTTAGTTTAATGTTAAAAATTAAAAAGATACATTTTAGCAGGGCTACTATACAATTAAAAACAGCAATTAACGGTTTGAGTTTTCAGTTTATAGAAAAAGTAATTATAAAACTTTACAGCTTAGAAAAATAACAGATATTTTACAAGTAAATAGATTATTTACAACAATTTAATAAAAAATTAAAAATATGAATATTACAAAATCATTCAATAATACAGAATCACATTGACATCACATTAGGAGTTTTTGATAACAAAATCAAATATTTAAAAAAAACAGCAAATAAATGATTATTGGTAAAAAAAAACAATTACATACAGCGTGTATCTAATTAATAAGCTATTAATTTAGAAGGTAAAATTATAGCATCAATGCAAGCAACAAGTACTAATAAAACGTTTTATTAAAACATTTAAGAGAATCAAAATTTTGAGTCAAATAAATAAAAAATTACGAGCTAGTTGCATTAAATTGTTGTTGACACCGTTAATTAAAAAAATCAAAAGCAGTGTTAAAATGTTTAATTTAATATTCTAAGAAATACATTTTTTTTAGTTAATTATTGACACTAAAAAATAAAAAGAGATACAAAATAATGTTACCATATAAGGCGTAGTTAAATCAAGTTGCTATTCTAACAACTGTACATTCTTTTCAATATAACGTATTTAAAGATGCTTAAATAAGGCAATGTTACTTAGATCGGTCAAAAAATTGATAACATAAACCAAAATTATCATTACTGTGTACGTAGCAGTCCGGTCGGTTTTTTTATTAAGTAAAATAACATTACCTGACTGATAACACTATCCGTGATTTGTATAAGCGGGGTGCACTGTATATGCTATAATCTTTTTTTTACCTTATTTTATAACAACCAATTAACGTTTATTAAGTAATACATAAAAGCATTCACAATAGTTAACTTGGTACATAAATTTTCTCGCAACTAATTTGCTAGCGACTAACTCAGTTTGTTTCGGTGAGTGAGTTTCGATGTGCTAATTATAAAGCAATTTAAACAAGTGCCAAAACGGTGAAAAATTAAGATGGTAGATACCGTTAAATCTATCCAAAACCGAAAAAGAACAAATGACAAAACACAGGTTGTAACAACGAGTATATTTATTTTATCACAGAAAAAAAAGAGAAGAAGATAAATTTACTTAGGTGCGATCAAACGCTAGAACGTAGGTTAATGTCACAGACAATAGTTGTTGAAGTAAACAAAAGCACAGTTACAAGCGACTGAAGAAGTAGATGCAAAAGCAATAGGTTTTTAAATTTGGAAAAACCCTAGAATCCTTATGTAGACGTGTAGAAGACTTTGTAACGACCTAATAACCTAATAAGATTGCTTCGTCGTGAGTTCAAACAAGAATAGTAAGGTATAAATTTGGCGGCAACCTTAGGCTTCTTATAAGGCTAGTTTAAGTGACAAAGATTTTCTAAAGTGCACTTAACACTGCGGTTATCACAGATAAAATGTAATAATTGTAAGTTAGATATTTGCGTTGGTCCGATGAAACAACTAATTTCTAAGGATCAGAAGAAGAGACACGTACCCCATTACATTAAAAATTTTTCACAACACAAGAGAAACGACGAGAGGAAGCATTACCTTTAGGTACTAGACTTAAGTTCTATGGATTTCGAGTAAGCCTAATAATACTAAAAGCAAATTAAAAGAAAGAGAAAAAACAGTACGTAAAAGCTTATCACCTTAAAAACTACAACAAACAAAAGTCTTCAAAGTAGAAGTCTATGCAAAACAAGGAAGTGTAAAGGCATTAAAAGAGCAAATAACAAAATTAACAGAAGTGTTACTAACATAGGCTACAAATGGTTTTTAAACTCTGTCACTGGTCTCTGATAAAAAGCTAATAGAATTACGAGAGTTGATGTTCAATTCCAAACGCGAAGTGTTAAGCAATATGAAACCGTGATACTTGCCATTTACGCCCTGTTACCAAACCAAACCAAGGAAACATATCAGAAGTTACTTCAAGAGTAGCAGCATTTTCTGAAGAATTTGAGGGCACTGTGGTATTTGGATGTTTTTTTCACTTATACCAAAATATATAGCGAAGAGTACAATCTGAGAGATTACAAGTAATACAATAATTTTCATTCTTATTTTCCTTAATTATTTTTCTTTTTCGCAGATGTTATACCAAACAAATTATGATTTTGCTGTATGGGTGCGGTGCAGCCATTGCTTTTGTGACTCTAGATCGAGTTCTCAAGGCATTTAGTAAGTTAGTAGAGTATGAAAACTTTCCACCCAAGGCCTAACCGATTGTGAACTATTTTGAAGATATCTACATCGGTCGCCGAGGTCGCAGACAGAAACGTCCACCCATTTTGTCGATTCAGATGTGAAACATGTACCAACAAACTTTAGATCACTATCACCGAACTAATAACTAAATTAAAGGTTTGCATCAAGTATTTCAAAGTGTGTGTGATAGTTTACCAAATAATTTTAAGTTCTTTGAATCTCTGAAAAAGCAGCAAACAATTTATTCCTAGTTGCGAAGTAATAACATTCTGCTGAACGTTCATTGTTTATTATTTTGAAATGAATATACACAACGTTTCGATTGCTGTGGTATCTGCAATCGTCATCAGGTGAATACTAACAAACTTAGAAACTACTAGAGCTTATATACTAAAGACATGTTCGATGAAGCGTTCAAACGTACAAAATAAATTTAGCGTAACAGATTAATTAACAAAATTACTAAATGAAGTTTAAGTTGTTTTAGAGGTTCGATTAGTGGTTTCCATATGTTGCTTATCTCGACAACTTGGCTGGCTGACAATTTTTTTGTTGTTGTTAATGAATGCCGCTTCTTTGAATTTTTGTACCAATGTTCCTCTCTGTGTATGATTTTTGCTTCCGACCATTTCATTCGATGTTGGTTATCCCACGAATTGAAACGTTGTGTATATTTATTTCAAAATAATAAACAATGAAAGTCTAGCAGAATGTTATTACTTCGCATAAAGCAACATTGTTTAATACATTCAAACTAAATTTATTCTTAGTAAATCCATCAATTTATAACTGGAGCACCAGCACCGCGCCCAAATAAGCGCTACGTTACTATTTCTATTCGCATCTATGTAATAGTTTAGGACTACGATAACAGAAGTATTATAAATTATTTAAGAGGCATTGCCAATAATTTTGCATATTAGTTTGTAACTGTTTGAAATAAATAAATAAATCTTTTATACATTAATGGACACATTTGTTTATTATTTGATTAGCTATAATAATAACTTAATATCACAATTCATCATCACGATTATGGAATACGTTACGTAAAATATAATATTCAAAGAGAAACTACGAAGATGCCAAAAATTCAAGGTAACATTGAGAGGCAAGGCGTCAAGGAGCGATCTGTCCGGAAGCAAACTGCAGGAGGGCCCCCCTCCTAAAGTGTCCTAAAACTAAGCCAATGTACTTTTAAAAGACAGTAAAAAAAAGTAAGCCAACTACAAAACCAGGTCATGCAATAACACCAAAAGAAGCAAAGTACAATTTTAAGTAAGTCGAACCCAATAATAACAATAAAAAGATAAAAGAATTAATAAAAATGGAAGGAACTACAGACACAAAATCGAGCTCCTTGACAATTGGGCGTCAAATTTTATTTTGAGAATTTTCTCGTAATTTAATTGCTAGCGACTAACTCAGTTTGATTCAATAAATAGATCGTAGGTTTTGATGTAATTATAAAGTAATTTAAAAAAGCCTCAAAGCGGTGAAAGATTAGAATGGAATATACGGTTTAAATATATCCAGAACTAAAAAAAGACTAATGACAAAACACAAGTTGTAACATCGTGTATATTTATTTTATCACAGAAAGATGAGTTAGAAAAGACAAATAGATAAATTTACTCAAGTGCGATCAAACGCTAGAACGTAGGCCAATACGACAGACAATAGTTGTTGAAGTAGGCCCCTTTCGATTAGGCAACACGTCGTACAAAAATTAAATTTGTCGGCCTAACATTTACATTCCAAAAGAATAAATTTACATTTGTAGAACTAGAGAATCTGTTAAATTACTTAAAAATCATTTTAATACTAACCGAGATTCTAGTTTTCCTTTACAGGAGATCTGGAAACCAGTTTTATCGGAAGCAGATCTATAAAAGCGAGTCATTACGACGCAATCAATCAGTTTGTTACGGGTTCTGAAAATGTCCACGTCTGACGTGTTACGAAAGCTCAGCTTGTGTGATAACGACAACACGGAAATCCAGAATGTAAAATTTGTGTTACAATTAGAAAAAATTTTATCAAATTATTATTAACGACGCCAGTTACACAAAAAAATTTAATAAACGTAATTTAATTTTAATTTATTTAATTAAAAGAAAGACTAAACGCTTTTCAAACAATGTTTTTTAATTTCAACATTTTATGAACTTTCTACATAGTCTAGTCAATTTCTAACAATATTAAAAATTAAAGGCAAATTAAATAATAAAAGAACTTACTGTTTTGTAGTTGATTTTAAAGATGTCCAAATTTTAAAGGGAAATAGGGGTTGATAATCTGAAAATAAAAACAAATATATTTAAGTAATTACAAATTTGATACTTTACAAATGTAATTAATACATATAATGTAGATTATTGCAATTACAACTACTAACTTTTAGAAAGTAGTTTAAAGCAATTAGTTTATTTATTAAATTTGTTATCTCCAACAAACCACTTTTAATATATGTATGTTTGTGTTTCATTTTGTGTTGAAAATAATTTTTATGTATTCTTTTCACAATAAATTTTTTTAGAATATTTTTACAGCGTTTACGTTTATTTTAAAGACTTGGGTAAAATATAAATGTATTGTAACGTCCCGTTTCCGAATACTCGACTAAATTCTTTGATTAGCAACACTTCAGTTAGTAGCAATTAATTCGTTTCGGTGTCGTCATTTTTCGAAACAATAGTATTTTTCTATTAGTGCCTGGCGTAATTTATGTAAATTATTGTATCAAAAATTATTTATTAATTAATTTTCTAATAATGGTTTTTTGCAAATAAGTTTTTGCAAAGGTTTAGAATATGTTTTTGCTTTAACATGCATGACAAAGTTGTAACTTGCAAACAACGTAGCTTTCTGTGTTTATTTATGAAATTTACTTATTACCTATCTAATATTATTTAAATTAAGTGGCATTTTAGTAGTGTGTGTTTTAACATCAGATTTGGATCTGGTACGTTTAAGTTTATAATAACTACTTAATTATCTTCTAATTTATAACCATATTGATTAAATTTTTGGCAAGTGTACTTATCAAAAGTGTTTGACCTTCTAAAATCGCATAAATATTTTAAAATAATTTATATTATTCACATTTGGGATTTATTAGTGTTTATACTTAAGTGTGATTTAAGTTGCATAATCATGAAGTGCAAATGCTGCAACCAATCTGTTGGAAATGCTCTTTTTATTACTTGTAGCATCTGTAAAGATGTTTATAAAGAATCGTGTGTAAACATCAATGCAACAGAATCAAGATTCTTGCGGTCTAAACGAAACATAAAATGGACATGCACGACGTGCTGCAGCTCTTCTGAGGATGTATCTTCATTAATTAAAATCATTAAAGACTTACAAAGTGAAATTCAGTCACTTAAAGAATCGTTTGAGACCTTTAGTAAAACGAATAAAACAGCTGTTGGTGTAGACAATTTACAAATGGAAAACATCATTCATGAAATTAATATGCGTAAATCTAGAGAAGCTAACATAGTCATGTTTAATGTCCCTGAATCTGCTGGAGATAATGTTCAAATAAGCGATAACGAAACAGTAAAGAATATCTTAAATATTATCGATAACTCGTTTAACTGGAGCAATGTTACTATGTTTCGTTTAAGTAAAATCATAAATAAAGAAAAATGCCGGCCTATTAAAGTAAAGTTAGAATCGAAAGATATTGCTCGTTTATTGATGCGTGGCAGTAAACTATTAAGACAATCAAAATACGCTAAAGTTTTTATTGGATCTGATCTTACACCTTTACAACAAGACAATAGAAAAAAGATATTAAGAGAGTACAATGATAGAATCGCCAACGGAGAAAATGACATAATAATAAAATATATTAATAATTGTCCAACAATAATTAAAAAAAACTAAATTCTGTCCAGCAAACTTTGTCTAACAATATTTCTTTATATTACCAAAATGTTCGTGGTCTAAATACCAAATTGGTCAATTTTAAAAACAATATTTGTGGTTCAAATTTTGATTGTTTTATGATAACAGAGACGTGGTTATCTCCTGACATCTATGATAATGAAATCATTCCATCCTCATTTAACGTATTTAGATGCGATAGAACTCCTTTCGTAAGAAACGGCCGTTTAATTTCTCGTGGAGGTGGTGTTCTAATTGCAACTACAGACAAAATACAAGGAATAGAAAACTGTTTTTCGTTTAATATACCCGGTGTTGAAATTGTAAGTGTTCAGGTTATGTTAAGAAAAGAAGTTGTGTTACTTATCTGCCTGTATGTACCTCCAGCTACTACCACTTCAGTATTTAAAGAACTTCTAGATAGCTTAGAAAATGAATTAACTAGTTATAGTAACATTATATTAACTGCCGATTTTAATGTTCCTGATTACACTAGTGTTTCCTCGAATCCGTCGGATAAAAATATTTTACTAACACAATTCGTTAATTATTTAAACTTAGTTCAATGCAACTCTATTCTTAATAATGATGATAGATTGTTAGACTTAATTTTTTGCTCAAAACATATTATGCATTGCTGTAAAAGAGCGAATTTTCCTTTAGTTCCAATTGATTCCAGATATCATCCAAGCGTCTCTATCGAGTTTGCCTTTTCAAATAAAACAAGCATAGATTTTAATATTTGTAATAAATACAGCTTTGATTTTCGAAATGCCGACATTAATACATTGTACTCGCTCATTAACAATACAGATTGGAACTTCTTAAATTTTTACAGTACTTCAAATGATATGTGTAGAGCCTTTTATGACAAATTGTATAGCTATATATTAGTTACCGTGCCACGTAAATATTATATACGAAAGAACAAGTATCCACCTTGGTTTACTTATCATATTAAAAGAAATATAAAAATTAAAAATCATTACTTGAAACTGTACAAAACTACTGGATATCAATTTTATCAAGAAAAAGCTATAACTTTATATAATAGTATTAAAATCGAAATTGATCGTTCTTATAAAAATTACATTAAACAACTAGAATGTGATATTGTTGATAATCCAAACAAAATCTATCAATTTGATAACACTCAAAAAAATAAATCTCGAATTCCAGGTGTAGTAAAACACGGTTCTTCAGTTTTTAATTCACCTGAGGATATAGTCAATGCGTTTGCTGATCATTTTTCTAGTGTTTATGATCACAATGATGACTATTTTAGTCATGAAAACCCTATGTTGTCAGGTTATCGTAACATCACACTTTCTGTTATCGACAGTGAGTCGATTATCCAAGCTATAAAAAACTTAAATGGAAACTATCTTCTGGTCCTGATGATATACCATCTTTTTTAATCAAGGATTGTGCAGAAATTTTCAGCTATCCGCTTATTATTATTTATAACAAAATTTTAGAATCTTCTATATTTCCAGATGTGTGGAAGGTTTCGAAAGTAATTCCAGTCCATAAAAAAGGACCAAAATCTGAAGTTGAAAACTATAGACCAATTTCAATAATATCCAACTTTGCAAAAATTTTTGAAATAATTTTATGTCAATTCTTGCAACCACATATTTCTAATGTTGTCAGCAATTCACAACATGGTTTTACTAAAGGAAAATCTACTGCTACCAACCTCTGTAATTTTACAAACTTTGTTTCTACTGCTTTAAATGATAGTAAACAAGTAGACGTTATTTATACAGACTTAACCAAAGCTTTTGATCTAGTTGATCATAATTTACTACTAACAAAGTTAAATTACTTTGGTTTATCTAAAAATCTTATAATACTATTGGAGACTTATTTATTTAACCGAACAAATTACGTTGAGTATGGTTTTACCAAATCTAGATATTTTGTTTCTTCTACAGGTGTTCCTCAAGGGTCTAATCTAGGACCTCTTTTATTCATCATTTACATCAATGATTTAGTACAACATATTGATTGTCCAATTCTTCTGTATGCAGACGATGCCAAATTATTTACATTAATTAACTCCAATGATGACTGTACATTCTTACAATCAAACCTGAACAAACTTCACGCTTGGTGTACCAATAATAAATTAAAAATAAATGTAAACAAATGTAAAACAATGAGTTTTTCTAACAAGTTCAATAAAATAAATTTTAATTATACAATTGATGGAATTTCAATAGAAAAAGTTTCAAAATGGTTAGATTTAGGTGTAAACTTTGATTGTAACTTATCGTTTAAGTATCACGTTCATTCCATTTGTGTTTCTGCGTTAAAATCGTTGAGTTTTATTATTCGATCGTGTAAGATTTTTAACTCTACTTCAGTATTAATAAAGTTATATTATACGTATGTTCGAAGTATACTAGAATACAACTCTATTATTTGGAATCCGTATTATGTCTCGTATAAAACTGAAATCGAAGCTGTACAACGTAGATTTTTAAAATATCTGTATTATAAAACTTTCAATAATTGGCCAATACGAAACTATCCATATGATAATCTCTTATGTACATTTAATTTCAACTCGTTAGAGACACGTAGAAAAATTGCTTGCATAACGTTTTTATACAAACTAATTAACTATTACTATTGCGATTCCGAATTATTATATTCTGTCTCATTTTCCTATTTAAAATATAATACACGCAACCCTAACACATTCCTTATCCCTTTCGCAAACACGATGAAACATCTAAATTCGCCGCTTTTAAATATGTGTAGATTGTATAATCAGCTTCCACCTGATTGTGTTGATATTTTTTCTAACTCTCTGCAAAATTTTATTTCTAAATTACAAAAATTAAATACAAGCAAATAATAATAGTTTTTTTTTTCTCATTATTGTTTATGAAATTGTAATATTAGACATTTCTAATTTGTTTGTAATTCATTATTGTTATTTTTATGAAATAGTTTTGTTTTTGTTTTTAATTTTTATATGAGGTATGATTTGTTAACAGAAAGTTTATTATAATTCATTACAATTGTTTTATTTTTTTTTTTTTTTGTAAGTTAAATCTTTTTGTTAAAATATAATTGTTCTGATGTACTTGCTGGACAATAAAGATTATTATTATTATTATTATTAAATTCAATTTATATAGTTCTGTTTAGTATTTGTTTACAAATTATATTATTTATTTATACTTTATTGACTAGATCTAACTAAGAGATCTTTGCAGTTGATATTTTCACAGGTTTATTTCTTTAGTTTCTGTTGTTTTTAGTAGTGCCTAAAACAATGCATGCTTTGGCTATTCCGCAAATATGTAAATGTTTTTTTGTGTAACTAAATTGAACTTCTATGTATGACATTGCTTGACTTAAACATTGTAGTAGTATGTATAGTGCTACTCTACTATTTATGTTGATATAGACAAGATATAGCAATGTTAAATTTTGTTTTTTTATTATGTTTGAGGGATTGTAGAAAAAATGATCACGACGTTTAGTTTTTTTTTTAACAAAAAGTTGCTTAAATTTACCTGAAAAATACAAAATTCTGTTGGTTTAAAATTAGATAATAATACGGCTTCAGAAACGCTATTGAACATACTATTTATCATGTTTTAATTTTTTTAAAATTATTTTGGATATTTTTCGCATTTACGTGTAAGTTATAAACATTTAAAATTTGATCACAATAAATACGTCGTATTGAAAAAAACCAGGCTTTATAAACTTAGTCTTAGTTTTTCCTTGTAAGCCAAAATATATAGTTTTTCTGTATCTTGTTTATGTAAATTAAGTTATATAGAAGAATTCAATTAAAGTTAAAGTAAAAAACGCATAGCTGACTGCATACATCGCAGAGTAACAAAATAGAATAAACAGTATACGTTAAACTTTGATGTTGTCTTTGACTGTGGTCTAAACCTTTCTCTTTCTTATATCTTCTCTTTTTCTCTTAGTTTGCTTTAAATTGTCGTTCGAAAAGGTTTCTGAAACTGCGTTAATTTTTTTGTTTTGCTAGTGCTTCAACTTCTGTCAACTTTACGAGTACTTTTTGTTAATACATTTTTTTCTAATGATTGTAGTTTTTTTTGGTACTTGGAAGTATAATTTTGCTACATGCGACTTTTGGACACATCCAATTGGTAATACTTAGTGAGCTTGTTTACGTTTCTTCTAGGGTTAGGTGTTGTTGTAACTGGGTTGGGTTTGGATTTTAGGGTTCTGTCATTGGCGTATGTTTAAATTTTTGTTTTTCAGTTTAGCTAGTTTCTAGGTTTTTATGTTGCTGGAGGAGACTTTATGTGAAAAATATTTTGGTATAGTTTTCATACTGTAGGAATTTTGCCCAATAGAAATGTTTTTGTACACACCGGTCATTAAGTACACTTTCGTTTTAAACCTTAAGGCAATTACACGTGTGTTAATGTAATGTCCAGAGGTGTCTACATCTACAAGTTTGTAGTATTTACCAACGTAAACTTATCTAATCATGTAATTTTAAGTCAATTGATAGCTTCTATGTAGCAGATGTTACGTAATCTAAAAGGCCTGCATTATTATTAACTGCATTTTTTGTATACGACAATATTTGTTAACATACCTTTAATGGTTATTTATTTGCTTGATTCTACTTGTTTTTAGGTTCTTCTGTTAACCTTGATATAAATATACCTTTTGTTATATTTGGGTTTTGTGATATGTTTACCTACAGTGTTCAACAGATGATGTAAACGGGATCTGTAATGTATTTGCGCTCTTTTAATTATTGTAGGTACAATTGGCAGATTGAATACTACTTACCACTCTCCCAAGTGTTGAGCTGCCGACTACTATACGTTACGGTTCTATTTATGTAACAAGTTTTTAATTAATTACTAAATTTTTAATTTCTATAACTACGTAGTTACAACTCAAACTTCTCATTTAGTAATTTGTGTTATTTTATACCAATCCAACCAATACTATATTAGTCTATACTATCAATTTTCAGTCAGTGAATGTGTTTCTTGGTTGCTAAAATTGCCTGTGATATTTTGTTGGATTCAAGTAACTAATTTATTAAACTGTTTTTTCTATTTTGTTTTTGTGTGCCTGCGTAGACCTGTTTAGTTACGGGAGCTAAACGTATTTGTTTGGATATGGCGCTCTTATATATTACTGTATTTTAGACACTTCATTCATACACTCCTTGACAATACCCATACAGCACAAATACATACAATGTATGTACAGTGACTGCACGTCCTTGGACGTAGCTATAATCCAGTGGTTATCCAGACTTGTACGTGGACATACGATGGACCTACTGATGGCACATAAGTGGACTTTAACAAAACGTCCGTTTAAAACATACAATAGACATTCATTGTTATACGAGATCTGTATCTAAGCCTATAATGTTAATCCAACGGACGTCCAAATTTTATAGAAGTACAATCAATGGACGTTCAGTATGTATGTAAATTGTGAATATTTAATGGATGTAGAAAGTTAGCATAAAAGGAACAAATAATTATATTTTTACCAGAAATTGATTTCACAATTAACCCAAATTCACAATGAATAGATACCCATCGCTTTATTAAATTCAATACAAAGTCGCTATTGATCCGATAGTCAGAAAATCAAATTTATTTAAAATATAAGATCCTTTTGCTGTCTTGACTAACATTTTTCTTCTGTTTCTAATTTTTTTTATTAGTATTGCTTAAAATCCAGATAATTGTTTTGCTTTTGTAAAATCTTCTGTAATAAATCTAAAAAATTTACACTTAGAGGAATTATTACTCAACTTTGTAAGCTAATACCATTGTCAATCAAACACCATCAATGGTAGTAATGAAATGGATTTATATACTACTAAATTGCTTTTTGTTTGCATTTAAGCATGGCGATATAACGTTCTGGACAACTTACACCCACTCATACTAACTTACAATTACCTCATAACATATGTTTAAGACGTTAGATTTTGTTCTATAAAAACATACATTATTGTTTTTTTATTACAACTAATCTAAAATCTTACCTTTACTGTGTTTAATATAAAAGCATTATAATGTGCTGTAATCGTTGACTGTAGAACCACTTTTGATATACACTATAACGAGTAAATAATAATAAATTTCATTTCATTTTAAATTTTGTGTACGTACCTTGAAAATATTTAACTAAATATAAGTACTACAGATACAAACACCACTCAATATAACTTCTTCAAAATTTATGTCGCTGTTAATGTCGCCAAATTGCTCAAGTTATTTGTAGGTTTATAATATTCATAAATGTAAAAAAATTGTAACTAATTTCAATCAATAATTAAACAGAATTTATAAATACATACAGAATATCCACTGGATGTACAGCCATAGTCATTGGAAATGTCCTTAAAATGAACATTGCCTCATTGTCAGTCACATTCTAATAGTATTACCAGTATTCATACTTGTAAATATACCTTGAGGTTATGTCCTTTTGTCTTGTAATTAAAAAAGGGATTACCATTACTAAATTTTACATGTATTTCTCAAACCATAAGAAAATAGTATTACTTTTATGACCGTATTTATATTTTTATGCGAATAAAAAAACACACATTTCCTTCTATAGTTTTAGATACATACTTATTGATAGTAAAATTTTGAACGTATAAAATTAAGGTAAATTGTAAATAATAATCTAATTACTGATTTTATAAAAACAATTTTACATAAGTACTATTAATATTTCGCTGTATGTGTAAAATTATTTATAAATAAAGTGAAACTTTTATACTTTAATTTCGTTTAAATATAAATGATACTATCAAACAGAATTTTCCGGTGTAAGTATAAATATTTGTGCCAATGTAATGTAATTTATTTAAATTTTTGGCTACATAGTCACATTCTTTTTTTTTGTTTAGGCGGTTAAATACTTCACTTATTAATGAGTATCATAATAATTGTTAGTTAAATTGACGAACGCGAACGTGTGTGTGATAAGTGCGTCTTAGAATTTATAGAATTATAGTTCTTTCTGATGATACCTATTAATCATATTTGGGAAGCCAGATGTTTTAATCTATTGTAAATGCTACTACATAATAATATATTTAAGGCACGTATGAATTTCTATTTAATTGGTTATTTATATTTAAAATTTTAACAAAATCAATTGAATACAAGAACGCATTATATAAAGACTATCGCATTACCGGCATACACAATTTGACCTCGTATTTATCAGAATTCATTGTAAACACACAATGCCAAGTAATTGTAATAAGTGCAAAAATAATATTACACGTTTAGACAATGATAAAATTAACTGTACAAATTGTGAGATGATGTTCCATACAAGATGTGTAAATCTCCCAGACGTGAATATCAACAAAGATATTTAGAAATTGTGAAAACTGTGTAATAAAAGGTAAATCAAAAGAACCAATACTGGATGAAATTTTAAAAGAACTTTGTTTACTAAGATGAGAGCATGCAGAAGTTCAAAAATCTTTAAACTTATGTTATGAAAAAACTGAATCTTATCTTAAAAAAACAAGAGCAAACATTGGTAGAACATCTTGGAAGAATTGAGCTTCTTGAAACAAATAATAGCACCTTACGGAAAGAAAATCTAGAGCTTAAATGGCAAATTAATGATTTAGAGCAATATTCTCGTACAAACTGTGTTGAAATATCCGGTGTGCCAGAATTAAAAAATGAAAATACAATGTCAGTAGTCGAAGCTGTTGGTACTGATTTAGGATTAAATTTAGATAGCTACACAATAGATACATGTCATCAATTAAAAAAGAATTTTAATAATCAGCCGCGAAACATAATTGTGAAATTCGTACGTCGACTGGATAAAGAGGAGTTTTTGAGATGTAGAAGAATTAAGCAAAACTTATCAGTTAACGATTTACATGGAGATATGCGCAATCCTGCTAACTCTAATAACACCATCTATATAAACGAGTCACTAACATTCTACAATCGTCAACTGTGTGCTAAAGCTAGGGCATTCAAACGAGAGAAAAACATAAAGTTTCTATGGATACGGAATGGTAAGATACTCATGAGAGCAAATAAAAATAGTAAGATTTTTGATATAGCCTCAGAAACTGATTTAAACGACGTACACTAAATGTTTTCGTATATAAGTTTTCTGTTACTGTAATTTTAGTTTATTTCAAAACCGTTATGTTAACTTTGATATTTTTTGTAAATGTTATCTATGCATACTTTTTGTATATATTTATAACATATTTACATATTTTTTTTCTTATTCTTTAGATGATTAATAGTGTTATTAGTATTGCTCATTTTAATGCACATTCTCTTTCAAATAATTTTTCAGATATTAAAGAATTTTTGTTACCGTACAATTTTGATGTTGTAGACGTTAGTGAAACGTGGTTATCAACTAAAATTCCCGACTGGTCTATAAATATACAGGGATACCAATTTGTCAAAAAAGACCGCCAAACTGTAACATGGGGAGGAGGTGTAGGTATTTACATTAAAAACGGTCTGAAATTTGCTAACTTAAATGTACCTTCTAATTCCGATGAGATATAACAGGTATGGATCAAATTAATATTTTCTAAAGTGGTTATTGCTGTAGGTAGTATATATAGAAGACAAAATTATCCTTGCACGGAGTTTATAAATGCTTTTAAGGATACACTTTCTTCTATAATTCCTCTCTGTTATGAGATTGCTTGTATGGGTGACTTTAACATAGACATGTTTAACTTGCATGATAAATCATTTGTTCAATTTTCATCAACATAAGAAGCTCTAGGATTGCAACAGATTATTCAAGAACCTACTCGCATCACCAAAGTTAGTTCTAAGCTTATTGATTTGTGTCTAGTAAGTTGCGATAAAGTAGTAAGTAAAACTGGTGTTCTAAATTTACATGGTCTATCTGATCATTGTTTAATTTATTGTGTTTACACAGTACAAGATGAATCAAAGTTTCGGCCATCATTATACACATATCGTGACTTCAAGCATTTTAATTTGGAAAGTTTCAGTGATGATTTACAGTCTATTCATTGGTCAAATTTAATAAATATGCAAAATTTAAACGACAAAGTTAATTTTTTTAATGAAATGTTGATAACTACATTTAACAGACATACTAATATAAGAACTGTAAGAATTACTAAAGCCAAAACTCCTTGGATAACTGAAAATATTAAGTTAATGATAAGTCTTAGAAATAAAGCATTACAAAGATACAAAAAAACTAAAAAGCAATGGGATTATTATAAATTAATTCGTAATTATGTTACTTTTGCAATAAGACAAGAAAAAAAAGCTTATTTAACGCATAGTATTAATACAAATGGTCCAACACAATTTTGGAAAGAATTAAAATCTGCTAATATTTACAATACTTCAAAGTTTTCATCTATTCCACCAGAACTTAATAATGTTAACGAAATTAATAAAGCTTTTCTTTCGTTTAGCAAATCTTGTACCTTAAGTGGAAATAACGAATTGTTACAGTATTATACTAGTAACGTGCTACGCACAAATTCTGAGAAATTTCAATTTAAAACTGTGTCGGAAGAAGAAGTGATGCGAGTTGTTCTTAGTATTCAAACGAATCGCGTAGGTTCAGACGATTTAAGTGTAAATATGCTGAAACTTTGTTGTCCTTACTTGTTGCCAATTGTCCACATTATTAATTCTTGTATAGTAGAATCTAAATTTCCCGACTGCTGGAAACTTGCGCACGTAATACCTATTCCAAAAAACCCTAAAAATTTTAGTGATTTAAGACCAATAAGTATTTTGCCTTGCATTTCAAAAATTCTAGAAAAAGTACTAGCTTCACAAATACAAAAATATGTATCTGAACATAATATTCTTCCAGAAATGCAATCGGGATTTAGGAAAGAATACAGTTCTACAACTTCTCTTTTACATTTGACTGACGAAATACTGACTGCATCTGACAACAACAACTTGTCATTAGTTGTGATGCTTGACTAATCAAAAGCATTTGATACCTTAAACCGCAACATACTCATATCCATCTTAAATTATATTGGTTTTCATTCGAACGCTGCGTCTCTGATATAAAATTACTTGTCCAATCGATTTCAAGCAGTGGTTCTAAACAAAATCAAAGTCAAATTTTTTGTCTACTAATTCTGGTGTACCTCAAGGTTCTGTATTAGGAGCACTTCTATATTCAATTTACACATGTAACATAACTAAATCTTATGTAACTTATTGTAAATATCTTTTATATGCTGATGATACCCAACTGTATTATAGTTTTAATCCAAATAATGTTTCTAACCCAATATCAGCTATCAATTATGATCTTGAAAATTTTGTTAAATACTCAAATAAACATGACCTTAAAACTAATGTCAGTAAAAGCTACGCCATGCTTTTTGGGAAAAAAACCTAAGATCAAAGGTTACAGACATATCAATAAGAATTAATAATCAAACTGTAGAAATCAAAAGCTATGTAAAAAACCTTGGTCGTATCGATCAAGATCTAAGATTTAGTCAACACGTCTCAAATATTTTACAAAAAGCTTATATTAATCTAAAAAATATTTTCAAACATCGTTATAGTTTAAGCAAAAATATTAAAATAATTTTATGCAAAAGACTTGTTTTATCACAATTTCATTTTTGCGATTGTGTATTCGAACCTTGTCTAAACTCGCAAGATAGCAAACGAATACAGCGTATGCAAAATTCCTGTTGAAGAACAATTTTTGGTATAAAAAAACATGCAAGAATTTCTGATAAGTTAAAAGAGGTTAATAGGTTGAGTATGGCCAACAGACGTTTGTTGCATAGCGCTACCTTATACC
Source organism: Aquatica leii (assembly GCA_035610365.1). NCBI lineage: Eukaryota > Metazoa > Arthropoda > Insecta > Coleoptera > Lampyridae > Aquatica > Aquatica leii. The sequence continues at coordinate 79,377,545 of CM069436.1, read as the reverse complement.
ACAAAATTGTTACAACCAAAACACCCATTTATCTATTCAATAAAATTAACTTTAGATACAATACACATGCTATTAATATCCGTAATAAAAATTTGATCACAATCCCATTACATTTTACACAAGGGTTTAAGAAATCGTTTTCATATAATATTGCAACTCCTTACCCGAAGACACTAAAATACTAAAAACGCATAATTTTAAACAAAAACTTTGTTTAATGCTTTTACAAAACCAAAATAGCGTTTAACTCCTTCAAACAAATAATTAATTAATTAAATTGTTTGGTTCCCTTTTAGTAAGTTTTATGACTTAAGTTATTGCTTACACACACTACTAATATTGTTGATTTAAGGGTTAAGTGGAAGTTCAGATTTTGTTAACTTTAGCAATATCTGAACTTCGCTCTATTGCATTGAAAGAAAGATATATATAATTTATGTTTAAGTTTCTTTTTTTAAGTACATAATGTGTTATTAGATATGTAGCAACTGTTTTTCTTCTATGATATTACTTTCAATCGATAAAAGACAATATTATTATAATAACATTTTTGTATTCATTAATATTATTTTTATTTTAATAATAATTATTTAGGTATTACTCACTTTCGCGTTAATTAAATGTTAATAAATAAGTATACGTTTATAATTACAGTTCATGCTGTAATTTATTTTAATGATATAATTAAATAAAAAAACATATTATCATATAAAAGACAGTAACAATACAAAAGTTGTATAGAAATAATTAATACTTTGTGTAAAAACCATTATTTTGTATGCATGCTTCTAATCTAGACTGCATAGAGTTAACGAAATTTTCACAAAGCTGTGATCACCGCAAACGTTCCCAAACTAATTGTGAATGTTTGATAATATTTTTAGGTGTTCTAAATTGAATATCACTATCCCAGTTTCTGATCATTGCACCCCACATATTTTCAATTGGGTTCAAATTTGGTGATCTCGCTGGCCATTCAATTATTTCAACTTCGTTTTGATCTTCAATCCAGTTACTAACAATTCGTGCTGTAGAATAGGAGAATGATCCTGGATTACTTGAATAATTTCCAGCTCATCTTGTGGAAATATTCTTCTCACAGAAGGTATCAAGATATTATCTAAAATATTCAGGTATTGCTCTGAAGTACATCGAGGTGGTGTCACTTGCACTAACTCTCCTGGACCTGCTTGAGATATCCATCCCCACACTCCAGCTGTCACTCTACCACTTTGCCTGTTGGGCAAAACATGTTCTATATTGTAACGAGTGTTTTGTGGTCTCCACACTGCAGTTGAACATTGAACAGTGCTAGAAAATACTTTTTCATCTGTAAAGATACCAGTTCTCCAATCTAAATTTAAATATTGGCGACAAAAGCGCAACCGAGCTGCAGCATGACGCTCTGTAATGTTAGGTTTTCTACAATGTAAATTTGGTTTGTGTAAACGTCTCTGAATGATGAAAACACAGCAATTAATATTCAGCGTTTTATTTTTTGGCAGGTTGTAAAAGGATTTTGTAATGTATAGCCGAGTATGTCCGCATCTTCTTGCCGAAAAGTAATTCTAGGCTTAGGTGGTCTGTTGCTTACAAGTGGCCTATTACCAACTTCCTGACCTTTCGTAATCCATCGCCGGATTTGTTTAATCTACAGTGTTAAGTTCTTAGTGTTAGATTACATTTATCATTAGTACTATATTAAAAGTCACTATACATTATATATGTATTTAAAAATTTAACGTCATTTAATAGATTCCAATATCTTATAAAATAGTATTGTTAGTGATCATTTTTAATACATGCTGATTGTGTTGCAATGCAATGTAAGAAATATACTTTAGAAAAATGCTTACCGATAAATCAACATGTTGTAATATTGTTCGAGGTAACATTCCTGCTTGTGTCATCCCAACAATACTTCCTCTTAATTCTAAAGTAGAACCACTTTGTCCAAATCTTCGAGGCATATTCACAAAATATTATAATCACATAAACAATGATGTTACCACTAGGAACTTCCAATTTATATTACAATTTTGTAAATGAAAAATTTATATTTATACAACAAAAGGCCATAACCTGATTATATATTTACAAAAGGTAATTATGAAACTCATTAATAAGTGAGTTATTTATTAATCCCCTTAATCCTAAGATGCATATTCGGTAGATTTGTTTATTAATTTGCACAAAAACATAAAAACAGTTGTGGTTTCATAAAACGTTTGTTTCAGAGTAATATTTAAGTCTCCTCGTATGATTTTAAGAAACACATATACAATTTAATAATGGTAATCACCTTTTTGTATTTATACGACAAACAAAAAGCCATAACCTCAAGGTATATTTATAGATGTCAATACGATCAATACTATTAAATGTCTTTAAAATGATCATTACCGCACTTTCATTGACAACACATCATTAATAAGTGAGGTATTTGTTAATCCGCCTAACTTTAGGATGCATATCCGGTACAATACCTACTTTTACATAAACCGGACCAACATTCAAATTAAGGAATTGAAAAAATAAACAGTTATTTTATAACAAAAAATAAGTATCGTTGTTACTTATTAATATTATATAAGAAAAATTCTTTATAAGTTATAGTAACAAACGCTGCATATTCTTATAACCAAACATTATTCAGGGTCTGATAAGCCAGGTTTATACATTCTACATACAAAAATAATGTGACTATCAGAACACACATTTCAATAAATAGCATTAATAGTTAAAATTTAGACGTAACAAATACTTTTTAAATAATTTTGCAAATATAATTTCGGCATTTTTATTCAAAACATTTATTATCCAAATATTTGACGATATAGTATGTCTATGTTTATTAAAAATATGTTAATAAATTGTTATTCAAAATTTTAAAAAAGTGTTTGTTTTTTGATTCGCACAAAAAATATAAAGAAGATTTTGGTTTTATAAAACGTTTATTTTAAAGTAATATTTAAAAGCCTTTTTGTATGATTTGAGTAATATATACAAAATTAAGTAATGGTAATCCTCTTTTTGTATTTATACGACAAAAAAAACCATAACCTTAGGATATATTTACAGGTATAAATACGATTAATACTATTAGAATGTGACTGAACGTGCGGTATTGCTCATTTTAAGGACATTTCCAATGACTATGGCTGTACAATGTATGGTAAATAACGGACATCCATATAAATTCCAGATGTGGACATACAGTGAATGTCCATATTAAGGTCATGTACTTATGGAAGAAATATGTACCAATATCGGACGTCCATTGCTGGTTTGGTGCTGTATGGGTATGAGCTAGACGCGATAGAGTTCACAATACCAAGAACTCCTCACACAACACCACCATGAGCTGATACAGAAACCGCTAACACTTTTTAATGTTTATCGTATTGCATAAGTATAAATTTTAGCAGGACTAAATAGGATAACTGCGTTGTATACAAGTAACATGTCGTTCAATGCTTTCGTGACATTTAAAATCTAATTGATTATCGTACGAAAAACAAACCACAAACACAGTAAGTTCATTATACATTCAATACGAAACACATTAATAAATTGTGATAATTAGATTTAACCATCATTCAAAGCAGCAATAAATAGAAACCGGTTTGCTTTTTGCCTTATTAAGCTTGATAAACTTATGACCGAACAAAATTACAACTGACAAAGCTGTCGCAATAAGCGACGTTTGTACATTGTTAAACCAAAATCTGATAAAGCACTATAAATATAATAATTTTTTTTTTTTACTTACTTTTTTGTACTAAAAAATTAGCACTCAATAAGCGAAGAGTAAATATTTGCAAAAAAGTGTAATTTATTTGTAGAATTACGAAGATTTAAACTGTAATGTCACCAGAGATTTTTATATGACTGCTTTTTGTTTTTTTAACCAGTGTTTGATAGACTTAAAAATTTTTTTATTTTAAAGAAACTTCTAGTTAAAAAAAAATTTTTTTTAACCAACGTTTTTTGTTGTTGTGTTAATATTTGCTAAAAGTAAACAAAACTATTTTTATTTTCCATACGAGGTAGACTGCACAAGTCAAAACGGTAATATTGATATAGTTAACTAAATAAAGTTTAATATAGTTAAAGTAATCCATCTCTCTAAGTAGAGAAATAATAATAATTTATGATATTTTCTTAAAGTCAATAAAATTTTATAATTTTTGTAAATAAAGCAATATTATTCTAAAAAGAGAAATTTGTAATTTTTTGTAACAAAATTAGGACAAGAATATTTTATAAAACAAAATACAATAATCTATACTACTGTAACTTTTTAACTGTTAAAAAAATAATTAGAAATTAATGCTTGAGACACAATGTAAAGTTTATTATATGAGTCGTATATTTAACAAAATCGTGGCTTTAATTGTCAAACAGTAAATACACGCAATAAAAAATAAACTAGTTCAATTTCCGTACTATAAGACGACATTATCCAATTTTATTCACGTGTTATATTAAAATCCCAAGCGGCTTGTGCAGCTTTCCGCCAACTAAAGTTTTAAAGCAAAGACCAGACAAAATAAAACAAAATAGTATTTTAACATTTTTATTCATAAAATCCACTAAAGCTAGCAAAGTCAACGCCCCTTAAATAAATGCAATAATCATCAACCTAAAACTTAAAAGGTAATTATTCTAACTATACGACATTAACTTTAATTCTGCTTCTACGTAAAACGAGAGCTCGAAACTTTTACTACGTGCCACACACATTCTAACTCTTCATTTTCAGTCTTTATTAATAGCTTTTGTTATTTTATTTGAAATAAAAGGAAAGTCATTTGTTGTATCAGTTCTTTCTTTAAAAACGCTCTTTAATACGTGTTTCAATATCTAAGAAAAACAATTTATTCTTAATGGATAAGCAAACAAGTACATTGCCATTAAATTAATACATATCAGCAGACATAAAAAAAACTTTTAACAAAATTGCTTTATTAAATTTTTTAAAAATTAATACCTTTTTTTAATTATTTTACTTAATTGACAACACTTTGTTATTGAACAAAATTTTTTATTAAAACTGTTACTACATTATTAAAAGTTTTAGTTATCAAACGTAGCAAAACTTTTAAATAATTAATGCTGTAATAATTTAAAAAAATTAGTTAGTATATAAAATCTAGGTAAGCGGATTTATGTAAATTGGTTTATGTGAAACGCATTGTTAGTGTAAGGTACATTTTGACAGTTCTAAACGATATTAAAATTGACTTAGTTTATACATAGTATTACGGTTGCATATTCACTTAATGGTAATTACTTCTGCATTAATAAAACTTATGTAATCTACCTTTTCGTTACATTTGATATAATTTACAAGTTGAAATAATCCAACAATTTAAACAAAACCAATGTTAAAAGATTTTTATTTGATTAACAACTGGAACACAAAAATTAAGCACAACTGAAACCTAAATAAAGTGTAACAAAATGATAAGTCAAACATAATTAGCGTTTGTTTGATGAGGAACTTAAACGCGATTGACGTGTAATTACATTCTGATAATAAAAATACCAAAACTTTATTTTCAATAATTACATTCTGTATGTTAATTCGATTTTGTTTCAATTACGGTCACAACAACAATCATTTAACAAATAAGTTTTAATTAAATTAAAATAGCGTTTTTTTTGTAATGTGTAATTATTAATTAATTGTTTTTTTTTTGGAAACTTCTAAAAACGTTTTAGTTTATAGTATCTATTTAAATCTGGCATATTAACGTATTATGTAATAAGTTAAAAATATTCTGGTTACTACACGTATGGGAAATGTTTTTCTGTGCGCATAAATCAAGCAATTCACACAAATGTTAAACAAGCATTTATAGATGATTTAGATACATTTTTTAAATGTATTGGCATTTGTATTAAAGACATGAGACATTGTCTATTTAAATGTTTACATTAAACAGATAAATCTCAAGTTTAATAGAAACTAAAGTCAAATTTCCATTAAACCTAAAAGCAATATTTATGTAAAGCGGTTATATTTATCTTTCAATTGTTACTTCCTACATTTGATGGTCAAAAATTATATTTTTGTTTGCAGTTATAAAATTTATTATTTAGTTAATTGCTAAAATTGATATAATATCTCAACAACAAAATATACTTTTTTAGACAATACTCTGTAGTAAATATTGTTACAAACGTATACTGATACAACTATTTTAATTTAAAAGAATTCTATACACAGAAAACGGTTAGTACAACTTTTAGATTATGCAAATATAACACAACACAACTTTAGACTATAAGATAACTGCCATAAAATGAAAAAAAAGTAATTTAAAAGATACTACAGAAAATATTGATTCAAATAATTCCAAATTGTGGAATAGAAGAAGTAAAAAAATAGTTCAATGCGAAGTGTTTTTAAAAAGAATATAAAAATCCAAAGCATCTAAAACCTCTGGTAAAACCGATTAATTTGTAATGGTAACCTATATTAACATTTTAAATTAACATTAAATTTTATATAAACTAATAAAAATATAAAAATAAAATGTAAACATAAATTAGTGAGGGCAACAACTATTACATATTATTGTAGTTTTTTTGGCAATGTTGTTTACATACAAAGAGTTTGCACTTTTCACATTTTTTTTTGTCATTTGCTCATGGACATATCTTACAGCGACCTCTTTTTGGCCGAACAAAAGTTTCGTCTTGCGGTCCCGCTATCTCTGGTTCTGTGTCTGCCAAAACCATTGCTATTGCATTCTGCACATGTCTTGGTAATCCTTGAAGTGTACGTTTTTTGATATGTGGGATTACTAATTCAAACTCAAGTTTTTGCAAAAATAATCTCTTTCGTATGTTTTCCCTTTTTCAAAATTTCCAAATTTCGTAGTGTAGAAAATAAATGCATTCATGGCAGCAATATCAAGGGAATTAAAAAATAGAACAAGAGGCCAGCGATTCGTATTTCTTCTGCATGAGTATTCCTTCAGCATTTTATCGACGCTCTCCACAACTCTTTTGCAGCTATTTTAGTCCAAGATAACTTACGGTTTGTAACTGAGGTCTTCCCCGGACAATTCCAAATCTTGGTGTTGCGTTGAAAGTAGCATAACGCTTCTATATTTTTTAGATACGTAAGATACTAAAATTGTGTCTTCTTTTCGGCAAAAAATTTTTTTGGTATTTCTCTACGTGTTTTACGAATTGTTCCGGTCAAGGTTTTTGATTGCTGCAGTAGTTCCTTCGCCAAAGACATAGACGTAAAAAAATTCCAGTATATATTTGGAAAATTTAGCAATATCTGTTACTAACATCGCATAAAACCCAGATTTTAATGCCGTATTTATCTGGCTTCGACTTCGTATACACTCGAAAGGGACATTTTCCACGGAAAGGAACAAGTTGTTCATCAATACATACTTCAGTATTAGAGTTATTCGATTTTCTGCAATTTGCAGCGAAAATTTCGTGAATGTTACGAATAGCTGTTAATTTATTTGTTGCCCGTCGTTCTCTCGGGTGTCCATATCGTCAAATCGAATGTATTTCAAAAAGTCTTTCATTCAATTACGAGACATTGCAGCACAAAAAATTGGTCTATGGAGAGACATGTATTTCGTACTCCACAGCTCTAATATTGGTTCTTAGCGTACTTTCAAACCACCAGCTAGAAGCAGTAATCCAAAAAATGCATGTAACTCATCCGCATCTACTGGCTTCCACGTATCGCCTACAATTCTTCTAGCTCAAATGTTTGTTTCTCTAAGTATTATGTCCATAATGTTTTCCGAGATAAATAAATGGAAAGCATCTAGGCATGTTGAAATATGTTAACTACATTTTGTTAATCCTGGCGGTGTTTTTAGAACATTTCGCTGATTTCGTCTTTTAACATGAGGCTTATCTTTTTTTCATATGAAACCATCTTTACCCACCAGTATATCTTTATCATTGGGCGAATTATCATTACTGTCATCGTCTTCCGAACTTTCAATCGGGTTTACATCAGTGTACCTTACTTCTTCAAATTCGGCATCACTATCGTCAGATAAAATTTTATCTTAAATTTCATTCAGTAAATTAATATTGCTAGCTATTTCTGCCACTTTACGCTGAGACAAATATTTTCTAGCCATAATTCAACAACAACTATTTGTAATCAAATGTAATAACACAGTAGACACACTTTTCAACTGATTCAAACAAACTCACCGAATGTAATGACTAAAGACGGAATGGTAGTAATCATGATTCAGACGAATAACACGTTGAAACGCGTTGAAACAAGCAGATTAGATGCCAAATGCAGACAAAATATTAGAATTACTTTTTAGAACGTCGCCGTCGGTTACCAAGTGGGGTCAGCTATGACCCCAAAGTCAAAAATTTTTTTTTACGTCGCAGAACAAATAACAATTAAAAAATTTGTTATATATTATTAAACATTGTTGAAAAAAACTTAGCTAAAAAAATATTGGGATACTGTTATATACAAACTTTTACGAGAAGGTATGGAACACAATATGCAAACTTTTTAAATGCTCTAAACCAGATAAAGCAAAACAAACAGATAATGGTTTTGCTTTTTCATTATACACCTAACGCTTATTTCATTTTTAGGTTAGTAGTAAAAAACTGATATAATGGTAGATAACAATTGACAGCAATAAAGAAATTGTTTTGTCGGATGCTTTAGAAGTTTTGTCGCCTATGCTTCATGTTAAAACAGACAAGTAGTTAGTAATAAATTATCATCCTACTCGAGGTGGAACTGTTTTCACAAAACACAGTGACTCTAGACCTGTAAAAGTCGATAAAAAATCTTTATCAGATGAGCAACCGATCTGATGAATGGACATGTATTGCTCACAGAACCGGAATTGCCTCGGAATACGGACGGAAGCAACTGATGACGACCCATGCGCGGAAAAGGACTAAGAGTTGAAAGAAAGATATTTTAAGAGGGGAAAGCTCAAATGTAGCATCATGGACAAGAAAAAGCCAAGAATAATAGTAGAGATAGAGAAACACAAAATAGATATGCACGATGGCTGAAACTAAAAAGAAAGGTAGTGGGTCCTGGAAATATGATAAATATCTGTTAATATATAGTGGAAAAAGAGAACAAAAGAGAGCCGCCTCAGGAGTTGGATTACTTGTACACAAAAAACTGAAACCACATATAATCGACTTCAAATACACGAGTCATACATTACTAAAGACATCTTTCATATTTGAACATAAAAACATCATAAGATAACGTGGTCCAACACACGGGGAAGCAGATCCACTACGGATTACATAATTTCAAATAGAGCAGTACATCCATCGAAAATTTTAGATGTGAGAGTCTTAGATTCGGCCCACATCGGATCAATTCATTATCTAGTACTTAGCAAGTTGCGTATGTCCATACAATTTTTCAAGAAAAAAAACAATGACTATTTCAGAAAAAATGAACATAGAACTAATTGAGGACGCGACTATACAGATGCTATATAAATGTAGGCTCCAGAGCATTATTCAAAATAATCCTACACAAGAACTGGACGACTTGAAAACAAACCTCTTAAAGGCAGCAGAAGAAGCTTTAGGAAAAAAAAGCAACCACAAGCGGGCGACTTGCTAAAACCTGGTACAACAAAGATGTAAAAATACTAGCAGCAAAAAAAACAGTTTATTTAAAGTATAGAGACAATAAATTACCGGAAAACTTTCAAAATTATGTAGCCAAAAGAAACAGGGTGAACAATCAAATTCAGAAAATTAAACAAAAATACTGACACGCCTTCACTTAAGATACGGAAAGGGAAAGTGTAGAAAACAATCAAAAGCTGGAAAAAAACCAATAAACGAGTTCATCCAAACAACTAATACATCATCGGAAGAATAGGTTAAGTAAATCAATTCCTTGTTTAACAACAACAAAAAATTACAAAAAACGAACCAGTAGAGCCAGCAAGAATCAAAGACGGACTCTCACTTTTTCAACGCTGATAGCCTCTCTATTTTAGTAAAAAAACTAAAAAATAGAAAAGCTCCGGGGTAGACAAAATTACTAATGAACTCTTAAAATATGGAGGAATATGATTATATCAAGAAATTAGCATCCTATTCAGGAAAATACTAAACTGCACTAAACTACCGAATGAGTGACGAACCAGCGTAATGATCCAGATACTTAAGAAAAGCGATTAACAAGACCCTTCCAATTACAAAACAATTTTGTTACTGTGTACCATATTTAAACTCTTTACCAGTATTCTAAGAACTCAAATTGAAAACACAATCGACTTAAGCAAAGAACAACAATCGACGATAGATGCAATTTTTACGTTACGACAATTTGCAAAAAGTACACTAGAATATAATTATGACAATAAAAAATCTTAATACTGACAACGTGGCCAAACTTAGCGTCAACAACAGCTGTACTGAAAAAACTCCAATAAATGCAGGTATTTGGCAAAGAAATAGCTTAAGTCCTTTACTGCTCAACATCGTTATTTATAGAGTTATATCTAAAATCAAACTTGTAAATTGAGACTACAGATTATGTAAAGGAAGCATAAACATCTTATGCTACGCGGATAATGTCGCCTTAATACCAGAAAACGAAGATGATCTGCAACGGCTGGCACATGCATTTTACTTGGAGACTTCCAAATTTAACATGAAAATCTCTACTGGCAAAACGAAAGCACTGGTGATATCTAGGAAACCGAAACGTTGCTAGCTGGTAATTGGAAATCAAATAATAGAACAAGTCAACATTTTCAACTACCTAGGCACAGAAATATCTAGCCACGGAGATATCCATAGAGAAGTGTTTAGACAGACCAGTAGAGCAACAGTTATCTCGGGTTGTCTCAGTAACGTATGGAAAAACAAATACATGAACTTAGAGAGCAAGGTACGCATATGTAAGACCTGCGTGAGACCTATCATGACATATGCTAAAGAGCATGACAGGCGTCACGATAAGAAACCCAATTAGGATATATTAGATATTGTCAAATGGTCACGTCAGCGACAAAAGGCGTGGAACGATCATATTAATAGAATAGATAAGTCGAGAATTATAAAAATCGCCAGGGATGGTAAGGTAGATAGCAGGCGTCCTCTAGGAAAACCTTATAAGAGGTAGAGAGAGACAAGGCAGTCAAATTTCCAGGATCCGGAGGATAAGCCGAAAAACACAAGCCAGTAAATTTAACGTACAAGAAAGAAGAAGAAGAAGAAAGCAAACAAAACAGTTGCTTAAAAATTGAAAGGTCTATTAGACGCAAAGATACGATCATTCTCAAAGAAATTGATTTGCGACGCACTATTTGAAGCAAAAATGGGTACCTTAAGCAGATAATTGAAAATATAGACGACACTAACACTGTAGCAGTCGTTGGACTACCTAAACTTGTCAAAAACAGAAAATCACACTCTGAGACAATAGAAATTCAGTCACTGCCATTACTTGTCGTATTACTCTGAATTTAATTAATTATCGATTATGCGTATACGATATGTACATATGTATATCATTTACGAATAAACAACTTTCTGCGTAAACCGCGTCGGCAGTCAGACTTTTTAGGTTTAGTCCTAGTCTTTGAGAACCAAAACAAAAAATAGAACTTGGTCTATACCGTATTGTCGTTTGTGAACCCAAACAAACTGACGTTTTGCAAGACATTACAGCTTGCAAATTGGAAGTGGTAAATGTTACTCAAAAAAAGGGTAAATGACAGTAACTACATCATTAAAAGAAGGTTGATCTTTGTTTTAGAGGGTGTATCACTGGTAGTCAAGATTTGCTAAGTTTTAAACCGTATTCTCGGTTCATATTAACTGGATGTTTCTTTGTTTCCACACATTTGGTCTGAAAAAGTAGAAACCCTTAGGTTTAGTCAAAATTTAGCGTGCGTCTTTGTTTCTACACGTGTTCTGCTGCTGATTTTGTAACTCTACGGTGTTTGCAATCAACCGTATATGAAATGTTTTTTTGTTTACAAAAGATTACGTAAAAAGTCAACGCCCATCAAGTAAACGTAGCTGTATCTATTACTTCTTTTGCCATGTGTGAAAAAGGAAGTCAAAGACAAAAGTCTGTCGCTACAAACGATTTTCTTTAACAAGTTCACCAAGTAGTTAAAAAAACCTTTATCATAAATAATTTGTTCATAAAATTTCCAAAAGTTTTGACATTTTTCTGTACTCCAATATCATTTAACAGTTACGCTACAAAAAAGTTTGTGCTCGCTGAGTTTTAAAAACGTTTGACAGACAACTATCAATATTGACAAATAGTTTCTGTTTTAGCGTTTCTTGGCCATGACGACACTAATGGAGAAGATTTTTTGGAACTCATTGTGACGTGGGTCCAATATGAAACATTACTTTGAGGATTTCGCAGCCATGATTTTTTAACAAATAAATATTTTCGGGTTTTGAATCGCGTTCCATATTTACACTTTTCACAAAATTCATAAAACTTAGAAAGCTTACAAACTTTGAAAAATTTACAATATTTGACGTTTCCACAGTCATGTCGTTGTCTTCTTCAGAAAAAAAACTGAAGGTTTAGGATCCTGGCAAACCTTTATATTACGGTTTCGATTCATTAGTCTTCCGGAACATGTTTTTCCATATTAGCTCTAGATCGATTCCATTGTCCCTATTAAAATTGTCGTACTTCTGGATTTCGATGGCTTCCTTGTATAGTCTAGGCCAGAAGTTTTGGGATTTAGCCAAAATTGTTATCTCTTCAAATTTTATTGTGTGACCGGTGTCTAAGAAATGTTTCGCAAAAGCTGATTTTGTGTTGACACGACCAAAACAAAGTTACAATCGCAACAATAGATACACATACATTCTTCAAACGAACCTAAAAAATTCAAACAAATTTTTAGCAAGAAGAAAAGTTTGAGTACTAATACTAACTTAGAAGTAGCTTTTAGCGTTTATTTGTAAAATGATCAAAAGAAAAAGAAAAGTGCGAAGACAATGCGTACGATCACACAATTAACTTGTTATTACCAGAAATGGACTACATCCACTTACAGAATTTTACTAAAATGCAGCAAACAGCACGAACTTACTTATTGCCGTCAACTGAACGATTCGGCATACAATAAATCCTTTTGAGCAATTTCAATTTACAAATTTCGGAAAACGTTTGGCGCGTTCAATTCGGCTCGGAAACAGACTTGGCAAATTCTGTTCTGTTCATTTCGTTCTGTTCGTTCGGGTTAAAATGTTAAAAAAAAATCTTAAAACCTTCCTATTAAGTTTAATTTTTTATTTTGATAAACGCTACATGTTTCGACGTATGGTAATCATCCGGCGTATACTATAAAGTTAAAATTATAAAATCGAATCTTATTTTAAACATAAACTTACTACATTAAAATTAAAAATTCTAACTTCAAATATTAAAAATTAAACTTTAACCAATAATAATTATAGAAATCTAAAAAATAATATAAATTAAAACAAAGTTTTGTTATCAGATTTCTTTAATATTAAACATTAAAATTTAATTTTAATGAATCTGTCACTGCCTTTACTATATGGTCTTTTTAAAATTCACAAAAGTGATTACCCAAAAAGACCTATAGTTTCTTTTACAAATACTAAAATTGTAAAATTTCATCTTGGGTTAATAAAATATTACATTCTCAAATTAACTTTCAGTTTCCGTATTCTATGACTCTAAAGAAATTATTAATTTTACTTCTAAAGACAATTTTATGCTTATCTCTTTTGATATTATTAATCCTTTTTCTAGTGATCCGTTTATAGATTGTTATAATATAATTAAAGAACTTCTTGTTCAATCTAATTTACCTAATAATAATTGTGTTTTTATACTTGATTGCTTAATTTTTTTTCTTATTTAACAACCAAACATTTATTCAAAAAACAGGTTTACCTATGAAAAATAAATTTTCACCGATACTAGCAAAAATTTTCTTATCTAACTTAGAAATCTATAAACTTTTTTTTAATTAAATTAATAAAACACAATTTATTTATTATAAAATGTACGTAGATGACATTATAGTTATATTTAAAGGCAATGAATATGATCTAAATTATGGTTTTAATTTACTTAACTTATTATATCCTAATATAAAATTTACAGTAGAAAAAGAATTAAACAATATTTTTAATTTTCTTGGTAATCCTACAACAACTTATCACATTATTTCTTTTTCTTCATTCCATCCACTCTCACACAAATTAGCAGCTTTTAGATTTTTTTTAACCGATTATATACATTTTCTCTTGATCATGATAGTTTTAATAAAGAAAAAAATATTATTTATTATCTAGCGAATATTAATGGTTATCCTTGACATATTATTAGAAAATTACAAAAAACAATTGGTCTTCTATTAAAATTAAAAATTGTTTATCTCTTACACATCTCTAATCAATCAAAAACATGTTTTTTTCTTCTTTATATAGGCCCTTCTTCATTTCAATTTCAAAAACTGTTAAAACATTTTGACATTAACATTTCTTTTTTGTCAAAAAACAATAGTAAATCTTTATTAGTTAATACTTAAGATAAAATTAATATTTTAGATAACTCCGGTGTTTATAAATTAAAATGTGTTGATTGCAACGCATTCTATATAAGACAAACAGGTCGCAAGTTTTGTATTCGATTTGTTGAACATCTGTCTTGTAATAAAAATAATAACATTTTATTTAAATGATCATTTGCTAATCATATATTAAATTCCCATCATTCATTTAATTCTAATAAATATTTTAAAATTTTACACATTTATAATAAAAGTTTGAAACTAATTTTTTTAGAAATATAAAAGATAAATAAAAATTACAATTTAAATTGTGATTTATCCCTTAACGAAGTTGTTAACTTCAATAATAATTTACTTTTCCTAATTTATTTTTTTCTTTTATTATTTCCATTATTATATTATTTTGTTCTAACCTAGGTTGGTAAGTTTATTTTTATAACTTTTTGATTTTATTTTAATATATATTATTTTTTAAATTTCTATAATTATTATTTTTTTAAATTTAATATTCAATATTTACAGTTTGATATTTTAATTCTAATGTAGTAAGTTTATATTTAAATTAAGATTCGATTTCATAATTTTAATTTTATAGTATACGCCTGAGGATGACCAAAAATCAAACATGTAGCGTTTATTAAAATAAAATTAAAAATAAACTTAATAGGAAGATTTTGAGATTATTTAAAAAATAAAATAAAATATTATAATAAAAACGCATTTAGAATTTTTGAAAAGAAATAATGGAAAAAACAAACTTTAATAAACTCTTACTTTAAATCTAAATAAACAATTAAATATTGCGAATAAATAACAGTAAAAGTAATTGTAATTATATTTTAAGTTGGGTTGAAATTGCTTTTTACGTGTAGGGGGTTTATGTTTAATTTTTTTTTAATTATCAAATTTATTTTATAATTAAAAACAAAATACAAAAATTCCAAAAAACAGAACTTTTCATTTTTTTAAAATAAATAATTTTCCAGATAACCTTTCCAATTTTTTCTTGTATAAAAACCTAATTTGGATTACTACGAACATTAAAAAAAATAAACAAATCGCTTTAAACGTTGCAATTGATACGCTTACTAATAAATAGTATTGCATTTATATTTATATAGATAGAAGATAATATTGTAGTTGTTAAAAATATTTACATTTTGCTATGAATTTTTGTCAGCATTTTCTTTAGGCACTTTATTATGCAAAAAACATATTATAATGGTAGCATGCATTATTTAAAGTGTTGTGTATAACAAATAAATAGATTTACTAGACAATAGTGCGGTAAAAAATAATAACACAAAACGTTCACATGTAGATCAAAACTTGGCCATTCTTTTAAAACTTTTATAATTCTTTTATAAAATGTTTTTTTGAACAGCTATTTATGCTCAATTCAATAACATCATAGTTTTGATAAATAAATCCTATTGAAACGTTCGAAAAGTTATTTGCAAATTCGAGATTCTTTTCGAGGTTGTTATCCATCTTCTAGGACGTATATCGAAAGATATGGAACACTCGATGGATTTTCAAAATGTGTATATATACCGACGAAACAATTCGTAGGTCAGTTATTTCCGTAATGCGAAGCCTACAGTGTTAAGAAGATTATTCAAGTCTAAATAAATAAGTCGTTAACGCGTGTTATAAATAAATCTACAAAGTACGTGAGTTTAGTGTAAACAAGTGTGTGAAGTTATCCGCGGATTTTATCTTATCTTTGTGTAAGTGATAGCGTTCGTTATACATAAATTATACTGTGTTTTATTAAATATTATTAGATTTAATTAGTTCGGTTAATTTAAAAGTGTACATATTTCTAGTATAAGTCTAACATATTTTTAGTCCTTTAAATAATATATGTTTTAATAATAAAATTTGTTACACTATTTTAGCTGTTTACAAAATGAAAATCACGTGGTAAACTATATGCCGGATATGGAAAAAGTTTTCCATGCACTTCTGAAAATTTGTAAACAGTTGAATAGTATAACTTGCATTTAACGGAACAAAATGCTAGATTGTTTTTATAGTAAATGCATCAAAATAAAAAATAGCATTTACAGTACGTTGATCTCTCAAAAAATTCATTACAAAAACATTTTTACTCTTCAAAAAAATGGTAGTCATTACTGTACCCACTGAGCTCACTTGTGATTTTGATTCTGACGCGAAATGGTAAACTCAAGTTTTGTTGTAAGTAAGCAAAGAATTTAAAAAAATATTTCTTTTATTTTGGCATTACCTAAAAAGTTTAGTACAGATTATAACACGTCATGATTTTTAACGTACAGTTAGCAACCTGAGTACTTTTTTTGCTTAAACGTTTTGGTAAAACGGATAATTCGTTATGTTAAAAGTGTTTTGGTGTGATTTTTGTACCGTATAAATTTTGCCCGTTTTTTTGCTACATTGAGAGTGGTAACTGTCAACTGGAGTAAAACCATTTTTTCGATGTCTGTGGTACGGGAATCATCTAAAATACAGGTCTGGCGAGGTTGTCATTTCTAAATATTCACACGCATTGACGTTATAAATGGATATAGTACTTTTGCTGCTTATGTGAAAAATTTTCTGGGGTAAGAATTGATTTTATTTTTGTGATTTAATTTGATTTTTTCCGTTATTGTCATTAATAATTTTGGATATCCACACGCATTTCATTAATGCGAAGATATTAACACCTGTTAATTCATATTGAGAAAATTCTTATTATTACGTTACAATCTACGATGTAATAAAAAGAGTGTTATATCTACGTTAAGTACAGATATTAGGATCTTTGACTAATTACAATTGTAACCGCATTGGAAAGCCCACTTATTAAAATATCCATATTAATCTGAGGGAAACTTGACGCATCTGGTTTTTTCTCATAGATTGTATGAACCAAAAAATTTATTTGTGATAACGCCTTATGTATGTCATTTTTTATTTCAACAAATTTTAGGAAACTTAGGGTAAAGTGCCGCTAGCTAGCCGCATACTTAAAAAAATAATTTGTAAATATTGTATTTCCTATTGTAATTTTCTTTTATCTACGTTGTCGGTCGTTTGCACGTACGACGCTACGTACATATCGGGTTGTCACAATTATTTATAATTTTTTTTAGTGTGTAATATAATATTAAAAGGTACGCATGTGTTCTCTTAATTATCGAGGTATTGTATATTTGTATTATATTTACTAATGTAAGTTGTTACCTAACCGAAAAGACCTAGCATTTACAATTATTGTCTGTGATCTATACCTACATACTAGCAATTGATTGCATTTATGTAAATTTATTTTACTTAATTTTTCTCGCCTCTCTGTGACAATATAAAAATATATTTATGTTACAGTTTGTTGTTATTTGCTTTCTTTCAACCTTAGATAGTTTTCAAACAGTGTTTTCCATTCTAGTTTCTGACCATTTTGGCGCTTTTTTAATCTTATGTTATAATTAACACATCGAGATCTGCAATCCGCTTGCCGATTTAACTGAGTTAGTCGCCAGCAATTAAGTTACGATACAATTCTCGTAGCAAGTTATGAATGATTTTCTTGACGATACCAACCATCATTGCTACTGTTTGTAACATTTTACAGACAAAAATTCTTCTATTGGCAAAAATAAAGTTGTTTGTTGGGGTGTTAGTTTGAGTTTTAAAAGTTTTTAAACGTTTTGCGAGCAACAAATTTTTAATGACTGTGCGGTTCTTTTTAAAATTTTTCCACTATTTAAACACCTTTGTTGCTTTGATTAGAAAAATTTTCCGTATTGTGTTTGCAGATTTTACAAAATATTACTTGATTTAGCATCCTCATTTTACCACAAATCTAAATATTATAACAGGAACTACTTGCTATGTAATTTTAACAATTACTAAACAAAAACAGTTAAAATTCAATCTAAATCTGTTGTATAGTATTTAGTGGCGTAACCTAGTTTTCAGTAAGGGGAGAGGGGTCTGGTTAGAATATTTGTTATACCTTATAAATAGACTAAAAGTCTTTGAAACTCCCGCCTAATTTTTTTGCAAGCATAACTTTAATTGAGATTTTTAATAAATCGTTTGGGTGGGGTTTGAACCCTCAGGACTCATATCTTGCCTACATCACCATAGTATTGCTTGATCGTTGCTAATTTGCATATTGAAAGTTATAAAATTATGGTGCTTAACGGTATTGTAAAAGAACTTGTGTCGTTGATAGTTTAAAATATAAAAAATAGATAGTTTATTATGCAAAATTTTTTTTTTAAATTTTAATTTACTTTATCTGTTGATTTGCACTTATAACCGCTTTAAAAGCATTTAATCCATCTTGATTTACATGATAATAAGGTAAATCTTCTACTCTTTTTATCCAGTTTACAATATTCTTGTACTTATTTACATCAATCGGTACAAAAACATCAATGGTTGTAACGGTAGAAATTAAACTGAAATCGGCCAAACTTAAATCGTCTCCAGCTGCCCAGTTACCATTTTTTAAAAACTCATTCAAGATTTCATAACTATCGTTTATTTCCTCAATCATATATTCCGGAACGGTTTTAAAACTTTTACGAAGAAACAAATGCTGCAAAATGTTTATTTTTTATAAAACGTTTTATGCGTAGTTTGATACTCACTGCTATTATTCGGAGCACACCAAACAAATTGCAAGAATCAAAATGTAATCTTTGATCAATGACTGCACGTTTAAAACTATCTTTTGGATACAATG
Source organism: Aquatica leii (assembly GCA_035610365.1). Classification (NCBI taxonomy): domain Eukaryota; kingdom Metazoa; phylum Arthropoda; class Insecta; order Coleoptera; family Lampyridae; genus Aquatica; species Aquatica leii. The sequence continues at coordinate 79,358,273 of CM069436.1, read as the reverse complement.
AATCGTTTTTTCCATATTTGGTCACAAGATACGCGTTGATTGCGTGACTGTCCCATATTATAGTGCCGTTGTCGTCTAATACAGGTATACTATGTTGAGGATTAATCTACAAATAACTGGTTTTTATTGTTTTAATCATACTTATTTTAAATACCTCAATGAACTTTGGATCTAGTTGTTCTGATGTCATAAAATTTACTGTAACATGTTCTAGTTTAATACCAAGAGCTTCCGCTGTTAGCAATACTGCCCTTACAGGTGGGCTAGCATCTATCATATATAATTTCATAACCATTTTTGAAATTAAAAAAAACAGTTATGAGTACCAAACTCTAAATGTGAAATAAAAAAGTTGATCTGCGATTTTAAACAAGTTTTATCAAATTTTTATAATTAACTTTATCAAAAAACGTTAATAAAAAACACTTGATAATAAACTAAATTAAGTAATACGACAGTTTCTTAAACTAAAAGAGCATAAATAAATGACAAATTATAATTTTAAATTGCTTTTGTTACGTCATCTACTAGTGTTAATTAGAAAACAATTTCAAACCGGAAGTAAATGTATTGTATTTTAAAACTACTGCATTTTCTAACGACAAAGTTTTATTAATTTTATTTTTTGTTTACAAACAAAACAAAAAACTTTTGTTACTAACTAAGATGTGTAAACAAAATTTGATTAAATCAAACAAAACGATATCAAAGTTTGAAACGTGAAGTCTTATTTACCTATTCGGATTAGTAGATTTGTCAAACACGTAGATCTTACTTAAATAGAATTATTTTTGTTGAAATGATTTGCGTTTTTACAGAATTAATATATTTCTTGATAAACATTTAAATTTAAAGTACTAAAACTTAACAGTTATGTAAAACTTTTGATTGAAAATATAATGATCATGTATGTATATAACATACTATATGTAAATGAAGATGTAAAAGGTCAAGTGACATTTTAAAAAAATATGATTGTATTTAAATTTAAATTACTAGATTTTACATGATAAGCATAAAACATGTATATCCTTAAACATTGTTATACAAACATGTTTTAATATTGTATAAAGTAAATAAAATGTTTAAAAATTAACTATACTTAGTTACAGTTTCTATTTTTCTAACGCAGTAACAGAATTTTTGTTTAGTCAATGTATTTAATCGTATACAAAAATGCTATAGCCGTAATCACGAAAGGTGTCTTATAACTCATTGGTAGGCAACGTAAAGTTTAAAAATTTTTATACATACTCTCGTAATCACAAAAGAACAGCTTTACGTCATAACACTCATGCGTATGGTTTAATATAAAAAACAATCAAATACAGTGTTTGTTACGTACATAAATTTAAATAATGCATTACCCTGTATATTGGTTTAATTAAAAATTACTTTTATATTTCTCGACGCCATCTATCGGGTTCGTTGGTCACTTCGTATTGAGTAGGCGATATCCGGCGAGATTACCGGCATTTTGACTTTAACATCGTGCATGTGTTAACCTATGTCTGCGTGAGTTAAAAATCGTTTTCTCAAATCATCCACGTGTTGGGACACGATGGAAAATAGAAGTCTTCTTAACTAACTAATTTATTCACGCAGACGCTATGTGCTACCTCCTAAATATGGGTATTCTTATCGTAATCTAAAATCCTCAAGGGAAAATTAAAATCGGAAGCTGTAGAGCTAAGAACGCTGCGATACAAGAGCAGAATTTCGATTCGGAAGCAATTAATACCTTAATGAATATCACCTTGTTCGGAAGATCCTAATACGATACGATTGAATTCTCTTCGGAAGCAATAAATTAATACCACCGTCGACGAAATTTAGTGTAACAGTATACGATAAGTGTCGGTTCGATTACTTTCCTTTAAATGTTTCTTTTACTTATAGTTTGTGAGTCGCCAGGTAGACACGATTATTTTCAGGAAGTTTAATTACAGGAAGCCAATAGGAAAAACGTTTTTCTGAAGGTAACCCTGAATTTGGTAAATCAATTTTTACTTAATTATTCGTTGTTGCTACGGTGATACTCACGGCTTATTATATTTACTAATCGTACGTTCGAATTGATTTGTTGCTTATTATTGTTACTCAATTAGTTTAAGTAAATGACTTATCGCTTGCTGATTATATCCACAGTCAATTATTATTATTAATGTTATTTACTGTTGAAGATTTTTATATGTTCCGGTGGTTACACTTTTGTTTTACGTGTAGTGTAAGTTGCCGATCCTGCTGATATTCTATTTTCTATATTCTCTCTAGTACCTGCTTATATTTGGTACTCGGATTAAGATGATTCATTGTCATGCTATTCAAATTTTAATCTATTTATCTTTATATAGTAATTAAAGTGAAATTGTTGTTAACGACTTCGTTTCTTTTTTTTTCATTTCTTTCAGCCTTACGAACCTTAAAGTGAGTTACAAGTTTATACCATCTGTCTTGAGCGGGACAGAAGTGACTTTGGATAAGCTCTGGCGCCCTTAAGTATATTTTCTATATTATCTGTGAACCCCCCCTCTCACCGACTATTGTGAGTTGGCTGTGCAGGTTCGTAAAACCAAAAGCTTGTAACATGTTGCAATAATAACAATGAAATTTTACAATGCAATAAAATTGTAATGCACAATCACAGTCTACCTATCAAAGTACTTTTGGAAACGTTTGATAATATTGAACCTTGGACCAACAAAATTTCATTTTAATTTTAACAAAATTATTATGGTTAGGTAATGGGTTATGATTATATACAAAACACACCATTGCAAAACTTTAAGACGATGATAATATCTTACGAAGTATTTTTCAATTTGTAATAACGGTTTCTGTATGAGGAACACAGTTTGCCCATACTTCATAGGAACAGTTTCTTAAAGCTTCTGCCCACATTTCCAACACATTTTGATCTTTATACCCATCTCTTCCTATATGCTTATTATAGTAGATTTTAGCATGTGTCCATATGAACTCTATTGTGCTAAAATTTACAATGACATAATGGTAACCTCAATACCTCATGACCATTTCTTCGAATTAGTTCGTCTACTTTATGCCGTTTCTCTTTCTGAATATTTTTTGTTAAGACAAGTAAGTCTTTACTTATGAGCACAGTCAAACGTGTTTCTGCTTTTGTCTCAATCATATACATAAATTACAGTACAACAGTTTAATCGTCGTTAATAAATTCTTACATCAATGAGGTCGGGCTTTTCTTTCCTGATTCCGATAATATGTTATTATTGACTTGCACACACATAATAAGTAATACCTGTAATACTGTTGGGTATGTAGGTTCTTGTCAGTCGCTGTCGCAGCGATTAACGTAATTAACGAACTTATCTTTCCGTTACCGCTTGACTGACTTCGTTATTATAAAACTACCATTTGTAGGAACATGTATAAGAGAGAGAAAAAACCCCAGAAGTTTGTTGGTAGTACCAACTTTAAATATCCATCAACCCCCTCCTTACTAAAAATCTTTTTCTTACATTCAGCCGCCCTAAGATTTAACATAATAAAATACCTTACAAGTTCAATCAAATGGGTGCTCTCCTAATTCTAGCAGAGCGTCTAACTTTAGGGACATTTGTATCATTGGTATCGATAGATTTATTTTCGCAATTATTACTTAAGGACTGTGTCCCGGAAAATCCTACTACATTAGGTTCTGTATCTGCATTGCTCAGAACTATATCATTATTTATTGAAGTGAAACTTCTTTATCGGCGTTGGAAAAAAATTTACCGTCACATTTTTCGCTTACGCGTCACATTTTTTTTTGGTTACGCGTCACATTTTTTATCGTCACATTTTTTATCGTCACATTTTTTAAATTTAAAATATTTAAGGTTAACCTCAGTTTCTGATTGAACGATGACATTTTAAATTTAATATATTTAAGGTTAACATCAGTTTCTGATTGAACGATGACATTTTAAATTTAATATATTTAAGGTTAACCTCAGTTTCTGTTTGAACGATGACAATGATATTAATAATTCTATTTCAATTAATGAAATGCTGTAATAATCTTAGTAGCAAAAAGTTAAAGTGAAATAATTGTATTATTTGTATTCATGGCTATTATAATAAAATCCTTTTGTTTAAAATTTATCTAATTTTAAATTTAAAATATTTAAGGTTAACCTCAGTTTCTTATTGTAATTAATGGCTTATGGTAACTGAAATATGAAATTGAATCTACAAAAATTAGTTAATTGATTTACAAAAATTTGTATTCATGTCTATGATAATAAAATCCTTTTGTTTAAAATTTATCTAATTTAACTTTATTTAACCAATTTCTGAAAAGTTGCATGTAGATCATTTTGCGAAAAATAAGGCCATAAAGAAGTTTCACTTCTTACATGTGTACACTAGTACACGCCCTAATTTTTTTGGTATTGAAGCTCTTTCATCAGGAATTTCTGGTACAAACGGATCTAGGTAACCTTGCTCAGAGCGAGTATTCTCGTCTATTTTCCTAATTTGATTTATGTGGCTGCCATCGTTTAATTCTACAATATAATGCAGTCTTCTAAAAGTTTGCAACACAACACCAAATTTCTATTTCTCATTAAAGTAATCTCTTACTGCTACTCTAGTTCCAGTATTAATTTTTCGAACTTTAATATCATTTGTATATGAACTCTTTACCTCAACCTCTGGTTTAATTAAATCTAGTCTCGAGCCTATTTCTTAATTGAACATTAAGTAAGACGGAGAATGCCCTGTTGTTGAATGTAGTATTTTCCTGTACTGAAACAACAACTTACATAACTTCAGACTACGCGTATTCCCTTCACCACACATGGCTTTTAATGCCTGTTTCATAATTTGTACGTACCTCTTCGCCAATCCATGGTTCCGGATGGTATAGCGCTAAAAACTTTTGTAACATTCTATTCTCTTTCAAAATGTTTCGAAATTTAATCGATTTAAATTGTCTACCGTTGTCACTTACAAAAATCTTTGGAATTCCAAAAGTAGCAAAAATCTTGCGACAAATTTCGATTGTTGTTTCACTAGTGACATCTTTGATGAAATAAATTTTGGGCCAATGTAAATATAGATCGACCATTATGAAATAGTATCCACCGTTGAAAGGACCTGCGAAATCCGCATGTACCCTCTCAAATGGCGTTTGTGCAGCTTGCCATGGATGAACTTCCATTTACTGCACATTGTTTTTAGTTTTGGTACATTCGTAACAATTTTTAGCTACTTTTTTAATAGAACTGTCTATATTTGGCCACCAACAGTAACTGCGGGCCAATCCCTTCATTTTCACAATACCAAAGTAGGAAATATGCAATTCACCCAAAATCTGTGTTCTTATTCTAACCGGAATAACTACTCTAGTCCACCTTTAAAATACACTCGTTTTGCAAACTAAACTCGCTTTGGTCTAAATTAAATCTCAAATTTTTTTTGATCACCCTCCCGGTTTTTCAACCATATAGTAAAGGTCGTAAGGTGTTATCCATGTATGTTTTTGTAGCCAATACCTTAACTGTCAGTGGTAGTGTTTGTATTTGCTGTAATTCAAAAATATTGGGAACGTCAAATTGAATCGGGTTATTCATTTCAAGTGGTAGTCTTGACATAGCATCCGCATTTGCGTTCAATGTGGACTTTTTGTACCGAATCTCATAATTGAATGATTGTAAGTATAATGCATAATGTTACATTCGTGTTGAGCTTAATGCTGGTAATGATTTTCCTGGACTAAAATTTGCACTAGCGGTGTATGATCGGTACTTAGAATAAAATGCTTGCCAAATAAATATTTATAAAATTTTTTTACCGCAAAAATTATTCCGTACGCTTCTTTATCTATCTGTGAATACTGGCTCTGTGTCTGAGTTAACGTTTTTGATGCAAACTGTATTGGTCTCTCGGACCCATCCGTGTAAATGTGACTAACTACTGCCCCCACGCCATATGGACTTGCATCCGTAGCGAGTACCACAGGTAGACTGCTGTCAAAATGTACCAAAAATGAATCTGATTGCATCTCTTTTTTTACCATTTTAAAAGATTTTTCACACTTCTTGGACCAGTAAAATTCTGTGTCCTTATGTAGAAGTTTATTTAATTGGTGCAAAATAGAACTTAGATTGTTTAAAAAACGTCTACAGTAATTGTCCAATCCAACAAAAGCTCATACTTGCCGTTTCTTCGCGGGTCTAGGTGTTTTATCTATTACGTTAATTTCTTATGTATCCCTTTCTTCTTTATTAAGTATCTACAGTATTCAATGTTCTCCACTAAAAAATTACTTTTATCTAAATTTATCTTTAAATTATGGTTATGTAATCTCTTTAAAACTTTATCTAAAATTTTCAAATGTCCTGCTGTATCCTTTGCGGTAGTTTTTATATCGTCAATGAAAACTGACACTCCAAGAATGCCTTGTAAAATTTGTTCAATAGTACATTGCCATACCGCTGGCGCATTTGCCAAAACGAACATTAATTGAGTAGGACGATATAAACCTTTGTGCGTGTTTAAAGTTAGGATGTCTCTTATGTCTTCTTTCACTTCCAAATGTTCGTATGGTTTTGTTAGACCAATTTTTTTTTAATTTTTTCTCATTTGCCATTGCAGCAAAAAGTTCCACAACCGTAGGTAACGGATGTTCGTCTACCAAAATATTTGGGTTTACCGTCCTTTCATAATCACCACATAATCGTACCTCACCATTTGCTTTCATTACGGGAACTACTGCCGTAGCCCATTCTGAGTGATCGACTTTTTCTAATACTCCCTGTTCTACTAAATTTGCAATTTTGTCCTCTACTTTTTGCATCAATGCAAAGGGTACCGACCGCGACTTTGCATATACCGGTTTTACGTTAAGTTTCAAATGAATCGAAGTTTTCCTTATTTTTGTATCTGATATCCCCTTGTATTTATTTAATAACATTATCACGTTTGTTTGTACATTATCTTCTATTTTTAATTCACCGACTTCAAGTAATTGTATTTGTAACTTCCTAATCCATTCTCTGCCTAACAATGCATATTTTCCCCTGTAACTACATAGATCTCTAATATCCCTTTAAAATCTTTAAATTAAACCTTAACTTTAAAATAACCTACTACTTTTGAATTTTGATTGCAGTAAGATATTATTCTCAATTGAGTTAGATGAAATTTAAAATCTTTGAAAAACTCCAAAAATTAGGTGTAACTTATTATTGTTACCGGGCTTCCACTATTAATTTCAAAATTTACTATTTTATCATGCCCTTGAATATCAATAAAAAACTTTTGTCTTAAGTCAATGTTACCTGCCGTTTGTATATGTAAAATTTCCTGAACTTCATTTACTGAATAACTGGATTTACCTTGCTCAGCCTTAGCTTTTGTGCATACCTTTTGCAAATGTCCCTTCCGCTTACAAAAAGTACAATATAAATTTCTTTTAGTACATCTGTCTGCTAGATGATTACCAGGGCCACACCTATAACATTTTAAATTAGTATTTGTATAAGTACTTCTATTTGTACTAGAAAATCTAGTATTATTACTTGCTGAAAGCAAGTTTACATTTCGTGAATCTTGACATTGAAATTTGTTATTCCTATAATTGAAATTTTTCTCAGGATTAAAATTATTATTAAATCTAGCCTTATTATCTATTTTATTCGCTGTGGTTCCCCTTTGTAGTTGGTGAGCATCCTTTTCACTTAACTCCATACCGGCTGCCATCTCCACCGCTTTATCTAAATCTAAATTCCTTGTTTCGAGTAGCCTACTTTGTATTCTTTTTGAACTCAGTCCATACAAAAACTGATTCCTTAACGCTGTTTTCAAAAATGCTTGAAAGTTACAGTTTATAGCCAGCTTTTGTAGACCGTGCAAATATTCTTAAATTGATTCTTCTTCATGTTGTTTTCTTGAATGGAAACGGAAAGCTTCTGCAATTTCTAACGGTGCGGGATTATAATATTTGTCCATTAATTCTACGATTTCTTCATATTGAATATTTTCTGGTAAGGAGGGTGCCACTTTGTTACATAAAGCGTCATATGACTCACTACCCATGTAGTGTAATAGATAACTAGCTTTCATATCGGTTGCTGTATTAAACACTTTGAATGTGACCTTTAACCGTTTCACCCATCGACTCCATTTCATTGAAGTATTGTACCCTTCGACATTAAAAGTTGTGTTTATTGACGTGATATTATGATCTTGCGTTGCTTCTGTCATAGTTATTGTATTTATCCGTAGTAGTACGTATTTGTAAGTTTTTATCGTAGTTGTAACTTGTAATCATGTGCTCTTAACCTTAAAAACCTTTCCTTGTACTTTACGTTGTAAAATCTAGTAAATAATCACTGAACAATCTTCGTCGCCAATTTTATCCGTTATGCATGTAGGTTCTTTTCAGTAATGACACTCGATACACACGATAATTGTATATTTAAGCAAAGACAATAATGAAATATAAAACTACCATTTGTAGGAACATGTATGAGAGAGAGAAAAACCCCCAGAAGTGAGTTGGTAGTTGCAACCTTAAATATCCATCAAATACTAAAAATAAAACATTGGAATTTTGCAAACAGCTGTCGGATTTTGTGGCAAGGACAGTTGACTAAACCAGAAAAAAGTTTTAATACAAATAAAATATGTTTCATCAATAGTTATAACGATTTGTATTTTTTAGGCAATTGCATATATGAATTTAAAGCTGAACAAACGGCAATGATCAAAAGAAGGAAACTAATTTACATTTTTAGCATAGGATTAGCAGAGTACCAATTATATTTAGTATTTTTGAAAAGGTATTTTAAAACTAATTGATTTAATCCAAATATTGCAACATTAATCTGTTTTTTAGGTTACAAATATGTGATTTCACCCAATGGAAAAACTAAGCTATTGAATAAGTACTATCCTGTGTACTTTTTAAGTTTAAAGCTAGTTTTGAAATGTAGTTAATTATACTACTATTTGCATTGCAGAATAAAATTAAAAGATAATTTAATATTTAACTTGTACTTGTAATCGTTAATTATAATACAATATTAGGATTTTTTTACTTGAAAACAGTTCATGTTTGATTAACAGTTAATTAATTTCAAGATTGATGAAACTGACAAAACGTTGTTTCCGTTATCGGCGTACGCTGGCGTTATAAATAAAAGTCATAAAGATTAACGTTACCGACTTTCTAAAGAATAACTATATTTCTTTAACTCCAAAAACAAGTGAAATAAGCATAATATATTATTTTAATTTTTATTTGGTCAAGTATGAATCATAAAACACCTCTCGTGATTACAACTATAATATTTTAATTTTTAATGTCTACGACATTATACAATTTATTTTTATTGTAATCAAATATGATATCGAAAAGACAGTGTACTAAAGATAATTATATGAAAGAAATATTTATATACACACACAAAAGTAATAGACTAAGGGCCGGTTGCAGAAACAAGAATTAAAAAGATAATTCCAGTTTACTTTGTAAATCTCGGATTATATATGAAAAATGGTTGCAGAAACGTGAGTTATATAAAAATAATACAAATTACAGTAACTCCGGATTAATTAGTTCGAAATGTAGTTTTTGGGTTGCGTAAAAATATAATCCTGGATTACTTGACGAATAATCCCAGATTATAATAATCCAAGAAATCGGCGTATTATATTGACAAATTTGTAAAGTAAAGTTAAAAAGAAAGCTGAATATTAGAGTTTTAAGTATAGTTTTCATTTAAAAGTAAGTATAATAGATGGAATATACTTACATTAAAACTAAAGTTATAAAAAAAATAAATTAAAATTCATCATCTAAAATATATTTACAGAATCTCAGACACTTCATTGTCAAGTTTAGATAGTGGTGACGAAATACATGTGCCAAGACATGCTGTATTTCGAGATAGAGCAAACCCAATGGAGATGTTTGACCATATAGATTTTAAATCTCGATTTCGTTTTTCAAAGAATACTGTAACTGAATTGTTCAATATATTTGGACATGAGTTTCAAAGAGTTACTCAACGAAATAAAGCAATTACACCGGAGAATCAGTTATTAGTTTTGGCAACTGGTTCATTTCAACAGGTAACACAATTTTAAAAGAATATAAGATTGGTCGCTAAATTTATATAATGTTGACAGATTGTGGGTGATATATTTCACGTGCACAAAAGTACTGTGTCCAGGGTTATAAGAAGTGTTACACATTGTATAGCTCGACTGAAACCTGAATATATAAACATGCCAGCAACAAGAGAAGAACAGCACCATGAAGTCGTCCGTTTCTACAACATGCATGGATTTCCTGGTGTTATAGCTGCGATTGATTGTACCCATGTAAAAATTGAGTTAACAGGGGGAGAAAATGCTGAGATATTTAGAAAAAGGAAAGGATTCTTTTTCATAAATGTCCAGGCAGTTTGTGACTCAGCTTTAAAAATACGTAGTATTGTAGTACGATGGCCAGGGTCCGTGCATGACAGCACAATTTTTAATGACTCTTCACTCTAGCGAAGTGGATTTATTAGTATTCAATATAATATAAATCATTTATTTTAGTAAGTACTATTGTTGCAGATCATATCACTCCATTTTTAAATCCAGCAAATGCCAGTGAAGCAGCATATAATAGGGCCCATGTTTCAACAAGAAATCCAATAGAACGCCTATTTGGAGTAATCAAAATACGGTTTGCATGCTTATCTGTAGAAATGCGTATAAAATTAGATTGTGTGTTGACAACTATTGTGGCATGTTGTGTACTCCACAATATTGGAATAACACATAATGATGATTTTTTGGAAGAGGATATACCTGAAGCTGCAATAGTGATACCAGTAGTTCAAGAAGACCTAGACACGTCAGTAAGGGCAATATTGGTGAATACAGTATTTACTAGATAATTATATAGTATCCTATATAGAAACTTTTTTAAACAATTATTATTGCTTATATCTAATTATAGAAGACATTTGGAAGCAAGAGAATAAATAACAATGTAACTTGCATTTTTATATTAAATAAATATAAATTTTCCCTTTCATTTTTTTGGGACATTATTATTTTTTAATAATAAAATTAGTTTCTTGTCTTCTAATAATCGCACGACTTATCGATAATAACAAAAGTAGGGTTATATTGGGTTATGTCAAAGACACGATGTCAAAGGTAATATTGGCGCGCAACGCTAACTTTCGGGCCTATTCACAACTTTTTTTGTTCGAATTTGTGATAATCTTAAATTACAAAATTCAATCTTACAAATCGTTTCGGCAACCGATAAGCTAAATAATCTGGGATTTTATTTAATCTTGGATTTAATAATTTCAGATCAAATTCTCGTTTCTGCAACCGGCCCCTACTGTTGTAAACAATGTTTGTGACACAAAAGTATTATAAATTCGGGTAGGTTCGAATTCTGATTTAAATATTTTTGTGCTTGGCAACTAAATTATTTTTATAGATTTTTGATTTATGTAAGAATATTTTATATGTTACGTTTTCAATGTTTTGTAAACTATTTCGTAACTGAATTCTTGAGCATGTTTTCATTTCTAACAATATTCACAACAAATTAAATAAAATAAAAATGTTATCTATATTTAATAGTTAATATTTTATCATACAGCATAATGAAGTTATTGTATCTGTATTTAGGTATTTTTTTGATTACTATTTGAAGTTATAAATATCATGCTAATAACCGACAGCTCATAAAAAATGTTTTAGGAAACTGATTGACTACGATCTTAGAAGTAAAGTTATGGTTGAGATATTTTTTTTTTATTTACTTTGTCTAAAGTAAAGAACTAATAACAAAAAAATATAAAAATGGATGTTATAATAGTTATTTATAATTAAGTGCGTGTAAGTGATATTTTACAGCGCGACAACTTTGTTTAAAAACCGAGCCCAGCGGACAAAGTTCTCATTTAGCTGGAGTACCGCTGTAATAGCTAAACGCACAAAATTTCTATTCATTTTTTAGTTGACATAAATTCAATATAAACAATTAGGTTCATTTTTTTATGCCATTATAAGTACATAAATATTTACATAATTACAATTAATGAAGTTTCATAAACTGAACATTTTGTTTTCTAGCTATTTACCTGTTGCAATTTTCTTGAATAAGCACTTTTTTTGCAAAAAAGAAGTTGTTATGTTAATAGTGTTTTGGTATGATGTTTGTTCCCTATATAAGATTTATTCTCAGAACGTCTACTTTTCGCTACATTGCTTTGACGTCAAAAAGTTTTTGACATTGTAGTTCGATAAAAGAAAGATAATTTTTCCGGTAATTTTGGAATAACGCCGACATTATCTAGCGTTGTGTGCGCTCAACGAGACTTTCATTGCTAATTATTTACGCACATTCATGCGACCATTGAACAAAATATTGTTTGCAACTTTAGTGAAAAGTCTGTATTGGGGTATGTATTTGTTCCTTATTTCTGTAGTTTAAGTTAATTACTTTGTCATTGTCTGTAGCATATCTTCACACATGTTCTTTGTCTGTAGATATAATAAACGGTTACTGTAATTGGATAAAATTTCCATGATACGTCACGTCACCGTAGTTAACGCTATCTACACCTTCGAGTGGTTGGATGCAATTGGCACTGTATTGAAAGAAACAATTACCAAAATCCTATATTTAATTTGAGGCAAACTTGGCGCATTTGACGTTTTTCAGTAATCGTATGATGTCGTATGGGATTTACTTGTGATAACACCATATTTACGTTTAGTTATATTTTACCAAATTTTATAAAATACTGACAAGATGGTTCTAGTTAGCAGCAGACTTCGAAAGAAAACTATACTGAGTAATTGATTTCCTAGTTTAATTTATTAAATTATATTTTTGGAGTAAATTTTATAGCTACAAATTTATTTGCTGTCGTAAGGTAAAAGTTAGGCAGATAAAATCCCTTAGTTGTACTACGTGCTGCCCAACCAAAAATTTATTTCATATTTTAACTGTGATACCGAGCTACTTACTAGCGTTAAATCGCCCTTATACAAATATATATCTGCATTTTCTCCAATCGATTAACTTCTGTCTGTGACAAAATAAATATACTCATTGTTGCAACTTCTGTCTTGTCATTTGTTCTATTACAGTTTCGGGTAAATTTAAACGGTGTTTCCCACTCTAATCTTTCATTGTTTTGACATTTGTTTAACTTGTTTTATAATTTAGCACATAGAAACTCACGATGCAGTCACCAAATCAATTGAGCTGATCGTCACTATTTAAGTTACGAGAAAATCCTTGTAACAAAATACTAAAAACAAATGCTTAAATCTTGCACTTTTAAACGTACAATTTTTTTATTAACTCCAAATTGTTACAATCTGACCATGTTGGACAATAAATAATTAATAATTATTATAGCTAGTATCTAATATGTAAAACAATGGCTATCAGGAAATGGTCCTAAAGAAATCCTAGTGTTTTCTTAAGATTTGTGTTGTAGAATTTTTGTTGTAATTTCATTAAGGTTAATGTTTTGTAATAGAAGATCCAATTGGTATGGTGCGTTAAGTGATTTTGTTATGAGGTTTAAATGTTTTACCTAAGCGATTTGCAATTACCATGGTTTTTTCTTTATTGCTTCTGACTCATCTACCATTGTAGTCTCTTATTGGTGGAGAGGATTCCTTGGCTCTATTCAGATTTTTGTCGCTTTTCACAGTAAATAGTCCGTTGCTTCTGAGGCGGTTAAGTTGCCAAGTACTTCTGAATAGCTTTATATTTTATTTGCGATAGCATTTGTTTTAATGCCATTGTAGCTTTGTTAAAATGTCTTTTGTCGTTTTCATTTTTGTGATTTGCCACTTTTTTGCAGGCATTTGTTACAGTGGTAGTATGATTACAGTTTGGTGTTGCTGACCATTCCGCATTCTGTATTACTTTTGTTAAGTCGGTTAGTGCTAGATCGTAATCTTCTAGAGTTTTCAATGATGTTTTTAAATTTGTCTGATGGTGTAAGATTGTTCCGTATACTTTTCGTTTCGTGTTTTTGCTGAACAGTGTAAGCTGTTTTAGTTTTTATAGGATATTGAAATATAGTGTAATTAAAACTGGCGCATAGTCAGATGAGAAACTCCAGCAGGTCTCTGATTTCAGTTCCCTTGCATTTATTCCTTTTATAATTCTAAAATGTAATATATTTGGAATATTTTTCTTATCCGTAGGCCAGTAAATGTGTTCTCTTTTTGATATCGCAGTTAAGTTATTTGCCTTTAGAGCAGCATAAAGTTGTCTGCCTTTTCTTATTGTTTATGTTTTGCATTTCAGTTTCCTTTAGCGAGTATTTGTTTCTTGAAGTACTAAAATAATCTTCGTAATCCAGTTTTTTGTTATTCTATTTAGATTTTTGTATGGTTTTCTATTGCTGCCGTTGTTGTTTGCAGACGTTCCGTTTCATAACTTTCTAGTTCGTGATGTTCAATGCCTTTTCTTATAATGATCGCTAACCCTGCATGACCGCGACCATCAGGATGTATAGTGTTGTATATTTGATATCTGGACATACAAATATAACTTTTTGTAGTGAAGCGTGTCACTGATACTAACATTATGTCTACATTATTATTTTGTAAAAATAGTTTGATTTCTTGTTTATGCTGTTACAAGCCAATGGTATTCTATATGACGATTTTTAAGAATTAAACCATTAAGACATTTTGTTTACCAATGTAAAAATGAGAATCATCATGTTAATAACTTCCTTCATCATATGTTTCAGTTCTGTCATATCGCTATTTTTTTGTGTGGCTATTGTTGTATTAACTGTGTTATTGTTTCTTGTGAGCTCTGCATAAATTAAATTGAGTTAAACATAGTGAGTTCTAAAAGTTTTATGTTCTTCTGCTTTGTTCCTTAAATATGGCAATAATTTTTGTTAAAGTTGTTAAACCTGTAGTTGGCTAGGTGATTTTTATTGCAATTAATACATTGAACTGTTTTATTTCTTGTTTTTTCTAATGTTATATGACGCAGCGAGATGTTTTTTGAGAGAAATTTTTTGTGTGGCCATATTGCTCGCAGCGCATGCACTGCGGTATGGTTCTCTTTACATGTGGTGTTTCAAATACTACTTATGTGTTCATTAGGTAGTTTTATCATATATATGTTTTTGTTATTGTCTTTCTGTTTTGTGACTACGAATACTTGTATAATTTTCTTTACTTTGTGAACATCAGTGGAGTAATGTACATTTTCTAGAACAATTCTGAAACTTTTATCTTGTTTGGGTTTATAAGTATTGTATTCAATTTTTTTGACATTTAACATGTTGACTATTTTAGATCGTTTTTTTACTCTATTTTCACTTGCTCATTAATGAGTGCTTTGGTTGGATACTTTTTTACTGCTACCTTGTTTAATTTTTTGATTAAAGGTTTAATGGTTTGTACACCAGCGATAAAAATTGGTGGTGGTTCTTTCTTTTTCTCTTGTTTTCGTGTGTGAATACATTTCTTTTAGTGCCTTTCTTCTAATGTTATTTTTTTAACTGATACTAACATTTTGCTAGTCGTTATTATGTGACGGTAGTAGCGGCGGGAAGTGTATAGTGTACTGCTTGATTTGGTATTTAAATACTTGTTTCTTGTTGACTATAAGATGTATGATGTTGCTGTGTTATCATCGGTTGAGAGTCATGATTGGATTAGCTTGTACACACTGCGTATTATAGTAATAAGAGTTATAAGCTATTTACCTGCACCCTGTAATCTAAAACCGTCGGTAACTTAAGGCAAGCGACTAGCTAAATATTCCAGAGAAAGAGTCGCAGATAATCCTCAGTGTGCTAATTAAGAGCTCAAAAACAAAGAAATATTAGTAACTACAAATTCCGTTTAAATCTGACAAACACTGAAAGATAACAAGTTGCAAAACACAGTTTCTATGACAAGAATTTATTTATTTCAAACAAGAGAATAGTAGTTAAAAAATCTAAATAGTACAGTAGTAAGCAAACGGCAATTACAGATTCGTCAAAACATATCACAATTTATAATACTGAATTGAATGCTAATATACTCTACATACAGTTTGATTTAATAGGATAATAAAATTTAACTAGTTGAAGAGCAAAGAACACGTTGTTTGCTCTTCAACTAGTCACCGTAACTTTAAACATACTCGATCAACTACTTTGTTTACATGCAGTCGGAACATAAATTGACAATTTACAATTATAATGAATAGCAACAAAAATATTAGTGTTAAACTTACCCCATCAAAAGTTTCTTGTCACAAGTAGCAACGTTTATTATACGTTTAAAGACGAAAGTATGCGTAGTGTATAAGCTTACCTACAACGATTATGTGCCTAACTTATTACATTCAAAATACTCAAAAAAACTTGACGGGTGTCACATCAACGTACTCAAAACAAGTTGCGTTACATAAGATTAAATATGATTTAAAAATTACGATTGAAAGTAATATGAATTAGTATGATCTACACTTCGATTATTTTAATACGGTGATTTTTAAATTAACTGTTTGATAATTATAAAATTAATTACAATTAAGAAATCATACAATAGATATACAATGTATTCTCAAAATAACCGTGTAGTAGTTCTACGAAACTCACTAAAAAGTTAGAAAAGTAGAGTTACAATGCTAGTTTAGAATTTTTTTATACCCGAGATGGGCACGCAAGTAACAAAATCGTTTAATCCAATTATTACATTGAACAATTATCTCTTAGCACATTTGCTAAAAATGTAATAGAAATAACCAACAACAAAAATTAAGTAAAAAGAAGAATTACTTATAGGCGACGTCAAATAGATAAATGACTGAAATGACATTTCTGGTTCGCGCTTCTTCAACCCGTAAATGTAAACGATACCCATTAAAAAACAGTGTAGGCGACAAACTAATTTTAATTAGAAACAATATTTTTAGCAAATACATAAATAACGACATGTAACACATACTTTTTAGATATGCTTTAATGCCTGGAATTTAGTGTTCATTTTACCGCACTGTAATAAAATTTACAATACTGTCATATATCAATTTGCGTAAAAATCAAGTTGCATTTGATAAACAACGAATTCTAAAATACGGTTTACATTTAAGAAAACTAAAAAATACTATTAAGTTACGCCGCACGAGTGGGAAGAGAACAACGATTCTGCTATCACTAATTATTCACACTTTTTAAGCTTTTTGTGTAATGGAATTTATATATCTTTTATTGTATCAAAATTATGTCTTGTTTTGTGATATTAACCATGAAAACATTACAAAGATTTTAACGTGAAAATGACCATGAATAAAATCTTTAAACTGACAGTGTTTTCCATTTTTTTAATGCAAAAATTTACTGATTTTAAAGTTTTTAATTAATATTGTGCATTTTATAGAAATCTAAAAATACACAATTTTCTAGAAAAATGCAAAGGAAATGTAAATTTAGGAAGATGGCAAGCCAACAGGTTGTGATGTAAATTTTTTTATAAACAAAACATGGTTACAAAACAACTATAATAGTATATGGTGGTACAAGTGTAGAAGCAAACCTTTAAAGCACGTACAACAAGTTTAAAAACACGACGCAAAATGGAGTGCTTTTAATGGCGCTAGTGCTTTAAAGGCACTTCTACAGGTATGTCATAAGCGATCTTTATTACAATTGCATCGTAATTCGAAAAATAGCACTGAAATCCATATTTCAAACCAACATTTTCATTTTGAATTTTTATCATATTGGAAAACAGCCAATGGTTGTTTACGTTTCTATGTAGACACGGTGTTTTTGAAAATTGTTCTGTGAAAAATGAATTAGTTTAGAAAAAGCAATCCACGGGATATTCAAAAACTGATCAAAAATGCGTAAGTAAAATTGATCTCGAAGAAATTAAGGAATTCCTATTATAAAGAATATGAAAAACTGCTTATTTGGATGCAAAATAAAAATTTGAAAAGTGCAAATTAATCATTGATGTTTGCCTACATAATGAAAATAGTAACATTAATTACAATTTTAATATCGAGATTTTACATGCTTTTTAGTGTAATAAAAAATATTACTAAAATATATATATAAAATATTAGAAAAATTCTAATACTTTAAAGTTTATTTTTCTATTAATTCTTTTTAATAACTTTAAATGGGTTTCTAATATATTATTTTATTTTATTTTTTATTTTTTTAAAAATCTCAAAACCTTTCCATTATTTTTAATTTTTTATTTTAATAAACGTTACATGTTTAGACTTAGAGTCATCTTCAGACGTGACTACAAAATAGAAAATATGCATTAAATTAAATTAAAGAGTCAAACTTCAAATATTTAATATTAAACTTTAAAAAACAATAATTATAGAAATCTGAAAAATAATATAAATTAAAATAAAATCATAAAGTTATAAAAATAAATAAACTTACCAACATTTATTAATCAAACTAAATATAACAAATTTTAAATTTAAACAATACAAAATTAGCCTAATAATAGAAATTCCTAGATTACAATAAAATAAAATATAAATGGAAATAATCAAACAAAAACTAATTTAGAAAAAGTAAATTATTATTAAAGATAACAACTTCGCTAAAAGATAAATCACTATTTAAATTGTAATTTTTAATAATTACTTTTATTTTTAAAAAAAATTATTTTCAAACCTTTATTACAAATGTGTAACATTTCAAAATCTTTATCAGAATTAAATGAATGATGAGAATTTAATATATGATTTGCAAATGGTGATATAAATGAAATGTTATTATTTTTAATACAAGTCAGATGTTCTGCAAATCTAATAGTAAACTTGCGACGTGTTGGTCCTATATAGAATGCGTTTCAATCACACTTTAATTTATAAAAACCATATTTATCTATAATAATACTTTAAAGATTTACTATTATTTTTTGACGAAAAAGAAATGCTAATGCTAAAGTGTTTTAATAGATTTTGAAATTGAAATAAAAAAGGGCCTGTATAAAGAAAAGAAAAATACATTTTAGATTGATTAGAGTTAAGTGTAAGAGATAAACAATTTTTAATTTTAATAGAAGACAAAATTTTCTTTTGTAAATTTTTAATAATATGTAAAGGATAATCATTAATATTAGCTAGATAATAAATAATAATTATTTCTTCATTAAAACTATCATGATCAAGAGAAATAGTATATAATCGGTTAAAGAAAAATCTAAAAGCTGTTAATTTGTGTCAGTGGTTGGAATGAAGAAAAAAGAATAAGGTGATCAGTTGTTGTAGGTTTACGATAAATACAAATTTTTGAGATGTAATAAGTTTAGTAAATTAAAACAATAATTTACATCATATTCAATGCTTTTAAATATAACTAAAATGTATGTACGTATTTTTTATAATAAATAAAATGTTTATTAATTACATCATTAGAAAAAAGTTCATAGATTTCTAAACTAGATAAAAAAAATTCTGCTAGTATCGCTGAACGGTTATTTCCCATAGGTAAACCTGTTTTTTGAATAAATGTTAATATCAAAATAAAATTATGTTTAGAATTAAAATTAATTAATTCTCTAGTTAAAGATTGAGAGCTTATAATAGAATAAGGAAACTAAAAGTTAACTTGAGAACGTAATATTTTATTAAGCCAAGATGCAATTTTAGAAACTGGAGTATTTGTAAAAGAAACTATTTGTCTTATTGAGTAATCAGTTTTGTGAATTTTAGGAAGCCTATATAGTTGAGGCAGTGGACGGATTTATTAAAATTAAATTATAATGTTTAATATTAAAGAACTCTGATAACAAATCTTTGTTTTTTGTAATACATTTTTTAACTTTATTAACAAATGAAAGAAAATTTAAATTAGAAAGATCAAAGTCATTAGATGTGAGGAAGTTGTTAACTTTTTCAATATAAATAGATTTTTCAATAATAACTAAAACATTACCTTTACCTGCTTTAGTTATTATTAAATTGTTGCCTTTTATTTTTCATTTAATATTATTAATAACATATTTTATTAAATTTACCAAATGGAATAGTAATTTTGTTTAGTTTACTATAACAAATAGCTCTAATGTAATTAGTGTTGGTATAATTAGCTCTTTTACGTATTATACATTCTAAGTCTATTGTTGAGACTTCTGTGAATGTTTTTATTATAGTTTAGTTAGAATTAAATTTAGTAGAATTATTTTACCTTATTCTTGTTATACGCATTAGTTTTAGTCATTGGTTTTTAGGAATTGCTGATGCACCTTTTAGGTTTTAAGAACTTGTAAGGCACGTCATCAGGATTTGTATTTCTTAGTAAATTCTGATGCATTTGTTAATTGTAACTTTAAATATGTGTACTCTTGTTATTGGCTAATTTTGAAATAAGAGGGTGTATCTACCCTACCAAAATTTAGTCGTATAAATAAGTAATTTAGGAAAAGAACGATGAGTAGTAAAGAAACGATGTAGTAACCAAGAAGATAAATATACTTATGTAAACAATGAATTGAAATAAAGCTACAATTAACAATTTAATTTCGCTTTATCACACTTAAAAAAGCTTAAGTGTCATCATGGTCCTTCGAGCCGGATAATTAATTAATTAAAACAAAATTTTCGGTTAATGGAATGGTGATTTGTGCATCGGTTATCGGAAAAATATACGGTTTCGGTATCAACCATCGCACTGCCATACAAACAAATAAGTTTATAATACGGTTACAAACAGTAGTGATTTGTGTAACAGTTTATCGAATTTTGATATCAACTACCACACTGCTACAAATAGAGGACACAAACAAGGATTAAAATACACATTCAATTCGGTAAGTGATTCTTTTATAAATCATTCTCCTTAAACATGCCTCAGTCAGCTACGATTGTCAATGATTGTGAAAACATGAAAATATTAGTAAATAAACGTGGACGGTGCAAATCAAGCCTCACAAAATTTAATACGTTTGTAAAAAACTTAATGTCGGAACCATCAATCACTGATAGGCACATTATTTAATTAAAAAAGCGCATTGAGTTATGTAATCAGACATTTCAAGATTTCAATTGCATTCAAGAAGAAATAGAATTATTAGACAACAGCGGAGATCAAATCAGACAAGGTGAAGAATTCGAAAGTTCGTATTTTGAATCAATTGCAGATGCGGAATTAATAATGCAAGAACATAATCGGTCAATATCTGAAGCGGAAACAAACGCGTCTTTTAGTCAACAACACTCAACGAATACGGCCAAGCTTCCAGCGGTTCAGCTTCCTACGTTTGACGGGTCTTTCGAACAGTGGAGTAAATTTCACGACACTTTTTTATCGATTATTCACCATAATGAGAATCTTTAGTCTTGTTCAAAATTTTAGTATTTGCAAGGTAGTTTAAGGAACACTGCGGCTGATACAATAAGATCACTACCCTTCGTGCAACGAATTATCAAATTGCGGGATAGGTTATGGAAAAGATTTCATAATTCAAAATTAATTGTAGAAGATCACATAAAAATATTGTTTGAACTACCTCAAGCTCAAGAAAATTCCGCCGCATCTCTTAGAAATTATTTAGGTAAATTTCTAAATAATGTTCAGGCATTACAAACTTTAGAACATCCAACGGTTGATGATTTATTAGTTTATATTGAAATCTCCAAATTTGATACGATTACACGCGACAAATGGGAAGAAATTACAGTAAATATAGACTTTCCAACAGTTGATAAACTTGCGGAGTTTCTAGAAGAAAGATGTAAAATACTCGGACCGTGATCGAATAAAGAATTGCAAGTTTACGGAAAAGGGTCAGGTAGTCAGATAGATAAACACAAATACAACAAAGCGGTATTGCACCCCATGCATTTACCTCAGTTCAACAATCCTGTCCACGTTGTAAAGGATTGCATAATTTGTACCAATGCAAAGAATTTTAGACTTAGACATCCAGTCTAAGTTCGACGTAATAAATAAATTAAATTTATGTTTGAATTGTTTTCGTTCAAATCATCATGCCCGATATTGTAAAAGTAGAGGCTGCACAAAATGCAACCGTAGGCATCACACATTATTGCACAAAAATACGGAATTACCTGAAACAACGCAAACTTTACAGGCTCAGGTAGAACCTACAAGTGTGAATGTAAGGGAACCATCTATTGCTAGCGGTAATTATTCTACTCAGTTATTTCACGGACAATGCAGCCAGGTCTTACTATCAACTGCCGTAATTGAAATCTTAGACAATCGAAAACAGCCAAAACAATGTAGAGTATTACTGACAGTGGGTCGCAGAGTAATTTCTTATCGGAATCTTTCAGTAAAATTTTAAACATCAAAATGCAGCCAGTAAATGTGCCAGTAATAGGAATAGGCCACTGTAGTACAAATGTTAACAAGAAAATAAAGACAATTATTAAATCCACAGTAAATAATTTTACAGCGGAATTGGATTTTCTAATTATACCAATAATTTCTCAACAATTACCGGTGTTTGACGTTCAAAACACACTAATTCAAATTCCAGCAAATATAAAACTTGCTGATCCACATTTCTACAAATCAGCTCCCATTGACGGATTATTAGGAGCTAAATTATTTTGGCAACTAATTGCGGTTGGACAAATTAAATTGCCTTATCACAATAATTTACAGTTACAAAAAACTCAATTAGGCTGGATAGTAACAGGGCAACTTCAGTTTCAATCACAACTTTCAAGTTACGGCACCTCAGCATATTTATGTAACATTGAAGAAGATTTAAAAACAACTATTTCGAAATTTTGGAAAACCTGAGGAACCAACAAAAAATGTTACACAATTATCAATAGAGGATCGACATTGTGAAGAACAGTTTGTTAAAAATTTCACTCGAAATGAAAACGGACGTTTTGTAGTACAGTTGCCATTTAAAAAAGATCCACGTGAATTAGGTGAATCTAAATCAATGGCCATGAATCGATTTTATTCCCTGGAGAGACGCTTAAACAAAGATATTGAACTAAAACGCAAATACAACGAGTTTATGAAGGAATACAAAGAATTAAATCATATGACGGAATTTACAGAAGGCCACAATGGAAAAGAAGGTTATTTTTTGCCTCACCATTGTGTAATAAAGGAAACAAGCAAAACAACCAAGTTACGTGTTGTTTTTGATGGATCTGCAAAATCAACAAATAATACATCATTGAATGATATTTTGCTAGCTGGACCCATCATACAAAGTGATCTTATTTCAATCATGTTGCGATTCCGAACATACAAATATGTTATTACGGCAGACATTGCCAAAATGTATAGACAGGTTCTGATTTCAGATGATGATAAGAATTATCAAAAAATATTATGGAGATATAATGACAACGAAGCTATCAAGACTTACACATTAAATACGGTCACGTATGGTACTACCTCAGCGCCATATCTGGCCACTCGATGTTTAAAAGAACTTGCAGTTTTGGCTAGGAAAAACAATCTCAGAGAAGCAAAAATAATCGAAAGAGACTTTTATGTGGACGATCTCATCACTGGAGCTGATTCATGGAATGAAATCATAGCAATACAAAGAACGTAACCAACATTCTGCGTCAAGGATGTTTTGAACTTCGCAAATGGAGATCAAATAAAGAAGAAATCAAAACTGCAATACGCCAATCAGAGCAGTTTGACGCAATTATGAGTATAGACAATGATCAAACATCAAAAACATTAGGATTATTATGGAATTCAACAACGGATCAACTACTCTACTCTACAACCATAAGATCTAATGTTAAGGTAACGAAAAGGAATATATTATCTGCAATTTCACAACTATTTGACCCATTAGGATTAATCGGACCTGTCATTGTAAAGGCAAAACTGCTAATGCAAACATTATGGCAGCTTAAGTTAAATTGGGATGAATCGGTGCCAATGCATATATTTTCAGCGTGGAATGATTATTACAATCAATTGGATTTACTAACTAACTTACGAGTAAACCGCAAATGTATTAACACATGACATTGTTAAAAATTGAATTGCACGGATTTTGTGATTCTTCACAAGTGGCTTACGGTTGTTGTGTATACATACGAACTACAGACAATTATAATAATCATGCAACGCATTTGTTATGTTCAAAATCTAGGGTAGCACCGTTAAAATCTACGTCTTTACCACGTCTAGAGCTATGTAGTGCTCTACTTTTGTCGGAACTGCAGCATAACGTCAAACAAGCTTTACAGATTAATTTCGACGGTGAATACTTATGGAGTGATTCTACCATTTCATTGTCCTGGATTTCCTCAACGTCAAATTCTTGGAAAACCTTTGTTGCAAATCGGGTTAGTCAAATTCAACAATTAACAGAAATATCAAACTGGAGACATGTCGGAACTAAGGATAATCCTGCTGATATAATTTCTCGAGGTGTGACACCAGCTGTTTTGCTGAATTCTAAGCTTTGGTGGAACGGACCTAACTTCTTAATGTATGATTCAGAACATTGGCCTCAGCGAGTTATGGTGTCACAAGCTAACGAAGAAAGAAAGACTGTATCAACTTTTCTATCAACAAGAACGACATCATTCGAATTGTTAACAAGATTTTCATCACTGGTACTGCTAAAACGTGTAACAGCGTATGTCATGCGTTTTGGTCGCAATTGTAAATTAAATGCTGCAAATCGGATGTATGGACCATTGTCAGTGGAAGAAATTGAAAGTGCAACTGTCAAAATTTTGAAATTATGCCAACAGGAGAATTTTGGTGAAGAAGTTTTGTCATTAACAAGAACGAATACTGTACATAAAAAAAGTAAATTGCTATCATTAAATCCGTTCATGGATGTAAATGGTTTGATTCGTGTGGGAGGACGCATAACTAAAGCCAATGTGCCATTTGAACAGCGTCACCCAATAATACTGCCTAGTCATCACGTGCTAACAACAAAAATTATTTACTATGAACATCTGAAGCTTCTTCACGGTGGAACTCAGTTAACACTAGCTACGATAAGAACACAGTACTGGCCAATAGGAGGGCGAAATACTATAAAAAGGGTATTACGGAATTGTATCCGATGTTGTCGAGCAAAACCAAAATTGATAGAGCATGTGATGGGAAATTTACCACAACACAGAGTCCAAATACCACGACCATTTAGTAATTGTGGAGTTGACTATTGTGGACCATTCAAACTGTATCAGAAACGAAGACGAGAAGTTGTTCCTCAAAAGGGATACTTGGCTATTTTTGTTTGTTTTGCCACAAAGGCATGTCATTTAGAATTGGTTCTTGATTTAAGCGCGGAATGTTTTATAAATGCATTTAAGCGTTTTGTTGCACGGCGAGGAAATGTGTCAAATTTATACTCAGACAATGCCACCAATTTTGTAGGTGCCAAAAACGAATGGGAAAAAATATCCAAGGTATTGCATTCTTCCGAATATAAAGAACAATTTCAACATGTTTTGATCGAGTGTAATACACGTTGGCACTTTATACCTCCACGTTCTCCGCACTTTGGCGGTTTGTGGGAGGCAGCTGTTAAGGCAGCAAAACATCACCTAAAAAGAGTCGTCGGAAATAATGCGCTTACTTATGAAGAAATGTTAACACTAGTTACACAAATAGAGGCATGTTTAAATTCCCGTCCTTTAGTTCCTATCTCTTCCGATCCTAATGATTACACTGCTTTAACGCCTGGTCATTTTTTGATTGGAGAATCATTAAAGGCTAACTCCGAATTGAATGTTGTGAATACAAGTATACATTTATTATCGTATTGGAAACGTATTCAACATATGCTAAGGGGATTTTGGAACCGTTGGTCGAGAGATTACCTTTCACAACTCCAGCAGCGCAAAAAATGGACAAGTCCAGGCCAAGACATTAAAGAAGGATCAATGGTACTTCTAAAAGACGACCAACTTCCCGCGCTAAATTGGAAATTAGGAAGAATTATCAAACTTCATCACGGAACAGATAACGTCGCCCGAGTAGCATCAGTTCGCACTGCAAGAGGTATAGTTAAGGTATCAATGCGGAACTTAGCATTGCTACCAGTGGTAACTGAAGAATGTAAGGTGCAAGTGTAGTTTTGAGTGTTACAATAGTGTAGTTCATGATATAGGTTACAGCGTAATCGCTTGAAGGCATATGCTTCAAGGGGGGCGGAATGTTGAGACTTCTGTGAATGTTTTTATTATGGTTTAGTTAGAATTAAATTTAGTAGAATTATTTTACCTTATTCTTGTTATACGCATTAGTTTTAGTCATTGGTTTTTAGGAATTGCTGATGCACCTTTTAGGTTTTAAGAACTTGTATGGCACGTCATCAGGATTTGTATTTCTTAGTAAATTCTGATGCATTTGTTAACTGTAACTTTAAATATGTGTACTCTTGTTATTGGCTAATTTTGAAATAAGAGGGTGTATCTACCCTACCAAAATTTAGTCGTATAAATAAGTAATTTAGAAAAAGAACGATAAGTAGTAAAGAAACGATGTAGTAACCAAGAAGATAAATATACTTATGTAAACAATTAATTGAAATAAAGCTACAATTAACAATTTAATTTCGCTTTATCACACTTAAAAAAGCTTAAGTGTCATCATCTATTTTGAAATTATCTAGTAATTTAGTATTACGTTGATTGTTGTTATATTTAAAACCAACCTTAAGAAATTCAGTTTTACATTTGTCGAAGTTAGTATTACTTAAACTAAGCAATCTCTCTTTTGAAAAACAAAGTTTGGATTTTGGATATTATTAGTTTGAAAATTGTTTAATGTTTAATTTTTGTAAATTATTTATTTTTAGAATTACTTTAATAAAAGTGTAAAAACCAAAATCTTGTACTTTATCCTTAATAAAATTTATAATTCCATCTATTTCTGTTTTGAAAATACTTGCATAGAGATGAATGTTTTATATAAAGTTTTTAATTTAATTGGTTTCTAACTTTATACCAAAACCGTATTTCGTTATTTAACCAAGCTTTTTTTTACCTTTTGTTACTGCATTAATGGGTTGAGGTGATTTATTTTTACTTTTGAGTGTAATGTATTTTGGAAATAGTTTTTCTTTAAGACACAAGCTAGTAAACCATATGTTTATTTTAAGATTTGATTTTATGTATTCGTAGAAAATCTTTGCTCGGCAAGCAATATTAAAGTTTATTTTTTCATTAAATCTTTTTAATAACTCTAAATGAGTTTTTAATATATTATTCTGTTTTGTTTTTTATTTTTTTTTTAAATTTCAAAACTTTCCCATTATTTTTAATTTTTATTTTAATAATCGCTACATGTTTCGATTTAGGGTGATCTTCAGCCGTATACTATAAAATAAAAAATTTAATATCGAGTCTTATTTTAGCATAAACTTACTACATTAGAATTGAAAAATTAAACTACATTTTATTCATTCAATTATACACATTTGTAATAAAGGTTTGAAACTATTTTTTTTTAATTTTAAAAATTACAATTTAAATCGTAATTTATCTCTTAACAAAGCTGTTAACTTTAATAATAATTTACTTTTTCTAAATTAGTTTTTGTTTGATTATTTCCATTATTATATTATTTTGTTGTAACCTAGAAATTTCTATTATTAGGCCAATTTTGTATTGTTCAAATTTAAAATTTGTTATATTTAATTTGATTAATAAATGTGGGTAAGCTTATTTATTTTCTGAATTTTTTAATTTTATTTTAATTTATATTATTTTTCAGATTTCTATAATTATTATTTTTTAAAGTTTAATATTCAATATTTGAAGTTTGATTTTTCAATTCTAATGTAGTAAGTTTATGTTAAAATAAGAATCGATTTTATATTTTTTATTTTATAGTATACGCCTGAAGATGAACCAAGTCGAAACATGTAGCTATTATTAAAATCGAAAATTGAAAATAATAGAAAGGTTTTGAGATTTTTTAAAAAATGTAAAATAAAATAAAATAATATTCTAATAGTTGAACAAAATTGTTATCATACTATGTAAAACATTTGTGTTTTATTTATTTTAATTTAATCAACATAAATTTTATTACATTTGTAAGAAGTCGATAAGAGTCTATATATCTTTTGATTTTTAATTAGCTATATCTATAGTACTTTATTTACAGTTATTTTGTGTAAGTTTTAGATATTTTAAGAAAACAAAAGCGGATTTCTATTATTCCACTTCAATTCACATGACCAACATAATCGTCTTGAATCTGGTTCAGCAGTAGTTACAGCTAAACTTTCAGTTAAAAAGAATAATAAAAATAAGAATTTTAATTTTATTTACAGTTTGGTATGTTTGACTTAAGATTTAGAAAATAAGGTTATTTAGAAAAACTCTTAGTTCTATTTGCAACTAAATGCAAATAATGAATTATTGATAATTTAATTAAAGTGCATAATTTATTATATATGTGCACGAATACATTTTATTGTTTTAATATTTTAAAAACAAAATCAGATATAAAGTAAATAAACAGTTTAAGACTCTAAGACACTTAAAAACACATATAGAAGAACGCAAAAAATATCAAAACTATAAACACATTAGAAATGAGCAGACAAATGTGGCAATTGCGCTAGACATCACGACTATCCTAAATGTAAAAGATTTAAAACTTGTGGTAACCCAGCAATGCATATTGATTGATTTATTAATAAATGACAAACACAAAATAAAATCGCAAGAAAACCACAGTAGATAAAAGCATTGGTATAAATGCAATATTTTGTATACACAAACAGGAAACAAATCTAATAAATGCATTGCATATTGCATATTTACAAAATTAATAGTATCCATTAATCGTCAACAGAATAATTTACCCAACTTTTTTGCTATGCTCCTAAATCAACATAAACGAAAGAAGAACAACAAACCATTAACATATTAATAGAATTTAACAAAAAAAAAATCAGCAACAGCGTCAACATTTCTTAAATGGGTAGGCACAATTAAAAACAAAATTTTTAGGATGGGCGCAGTAGTTTGCGTAATAATTGTTTTAATGAAAATTTTAAAAAGTTAAAGAAGAAAGTTAAAAAAAATTCACAGAAGGTGTTGAAAACAAACACAATATTACCTACTTAATATAATGAACAAGATTTATTACAATTTTCAAAAATAAGAATGCATACATAAATGATAAAAAAATAAAAAAAACAGAAATAACTAGTATTCTAGGTACATATTAAACGAGACTAGAGTCTTATGATAATTCACCAATTGCACATAGCTTCCAGTGACATACATATCTAAAGAGAAACCCGATCGCGTTATCTTAAATCCATGCATTGAACAA
Organism: Aquatica leii; assembly: GCA_035610365.1. Taxonomy (NCBI): domain Eukaryota; kingdom Metazoa; phylum Arthropoda; class Insecta; order Coleoptera; family Lampyridae; genus Aquatica; species Aquatica leii. The sequence continues at coordinate 79,328,976 of CM069436.1, read as the reverse complement.
ACATCATGCCATGTAAATTAGCCGGCGTCACTAATTTTTTCCATTTTGTAGTTCAATTTGTATGCCCTTTATCTCCCCAAGAAGAACAAAAGTTGTGCTCAGCATTGAACTAGTATTAAAAACTCTAAATTTTTAAATGGTCTAATCTTTTCAAACCGTTAACAAAATGTTCAATAAACTCTGTCATAAGTACGCGATTCTTTTTATTCCACCAGTAGTCCACTGTTGGCACTAACAATGAGACGCGATGTTTTTGTTGTAAAGTTTTAATGTTCTGAACCACCGTACTTATTTATTTTCTCAAATCTAAGCTTTAGTTAAGCAACAAGTATTTGGCAATATTTGGGTTGTGTTGGTAACACTTAAGTTCTCTTTTCTAAGCGATGTACGGTAAGAAACACAAAGCAAGCAACAAAATCTCAAAACATCAAATTTTATTTGACACAAAATATTTACAAGACAAAAAGTCACCTTCGCAAAGCTCAAATAATAATATTGCGTTTACAAGCATGTTATGCGAAAAAAGTTCAAAAATTTGTTATTTACGTTCACTGACTGTTATCTTCTGCTGGCTTATATATAATTAAAAGCATTCGGATTAATTTAGAATTTTTTCTAGACACAATCAATTTTAGACTTTGATTGAATACCCTTGAATTAAATAAATCATTCAATGATTAAATAAACAATTTATATCGTGTGATCCTTGACAATTGTTTTACCACACTCTAATTAATTGACGCGCATTTTTAAAAAAACAACAGAACTAAATGATTACTGGATTTTACCCGAGCTTTATAGCGGTTCACAGTTCAACAACTTCTAAGATTATGACACAATTCGAACTCCGTTGCCACATCCTTTCAGATGTAAAAGTTGCAAAGAGAAGATTTCACCTTTAGAAATGTGCATTCACAGTTTAAAAACTACATTTTTTAACAATTTGTTGCATTCGCGAGATCCTGTCATATCTAAAGAAACCTTACAACAGATTGGATTTGCAATAAAAACATTTCGCGACATGCCTATTTATTAAATTCTCTAGGTGTTCTTAGAGTGATCTTTTGGAGCAAAAAAAGTAAAACTAATCTTATAAGCGACTTGTTAATTGCCAAAAACACAAAAAAAATTAAATTTGCTCTCTCTCTTTACAACAAAAAAACAAACAAAATGCGTCGTTTAAGCAATAGAATTAAATTTAAATAATCATTCTCAATTTTCTTGCGATAGACAGTTCACCGCATCTCTCGTACAATAATCAAATAAAAAAACTTACAAACGCATTTCCAAATAAACTTAACAAAAAATAATAGCACAACTACACGAGAATTTCTCGCACCGGCACCGACTAGCTAAACGCGATCGAGCCGTTAGTCAAAATAAAAAGATTTGTATTTGTTGATACGCTTATAATTTTTGCCCAACAGAACAAAATAGCAATAGCAACCTGTTATTGAAAGACGTCTACACTAAAACACACATACAAATCAAAGTCACTTTACAACGTAAAACACTTCAATAAAGGACGTTAATTAAACATAATATATCACTAATTAAATCACAATAAAGTAATTGAATGAACAAGTAGACAGGCAACACACTGTACTTACGTATACCCCGTGACATTAAAATTGCAGCACCAAGAAGGGGTGAGAAATTTGTGACTAAACTCGGCAGAAAAGTTTAGCTATTCAAAGGTAACGGTTAACGCACACGGCCATTAATTGAATTTTGTTATTGCACTTAAGTCACATTGTTACTTGGTTCATCGTACTGTATTTTGGCGTAATACTTAATTAATGTTATAATTTTGCTTTTGTTGTGACAATTTCCACATTTGTCGTAAAGAAAAATCTCTGCAGTTGTAATAAAACTTATCGCATTCGTCAAAAAAAGAAAAAAATCCGCTGCATTGAGGAGATTATCGCTTTTGTTGTATAAAAAACGCAACGAAATGGTATTAGGAAATTATTCTGTTCTGGTATTAATTAAAACATAAAACCCTATTGATCATAGGAGCATGTATAAGAAAGTTCTTAAGTCAATTACGTTTGCGATTTAGTTTTAGAGTTTAGAGCTCCGGATAATTTTCAGGCTACGGATAACTCTAAGGCACCGCTATAGTTTTAGAGTTCTGAACTAATTTAGGGTTCAATATAATTTTAGGATGCGAAATAGTTTAGTATTCACGACAATTTTGGAAGTCAGCAAAATTTAAGATTTTTGATAAATCGTTTAGGCGGAGTGGAGTTGCAATCTACACCACTCTAAATGTTAATGTTAACACAACACCAAACGGTTAGTGGTAGCACAAGATGTAACCAATAAAATTGAAATCCAAAACTGTTTGAAAAGTTACAAGATGACCTTCATTACCTAACCATTCATCGGCGAATACTCTGGTACCGGAAAATCGGTCTCTTATTGCCATAAGTTCTACACTTCATTTATTTGCCTCCGTCTTTCAGTTTCTTGTCTACGACATTTTTGACCTTCTCTAGTTCATGGCTAATAAAGTGGGTCCGGTTAAGATAATTTGCAATTTCCCTGTACAAAAAAAAACACCTTTACGTAAATTATCAGTTATGCTCAATTAGCAGCAATTTTTACGCTGTTGCACTAAACGTATAATAAGTCTCTCAAAACACGCTAAGCAGAAGAACCACAAGAGGTGACAAAATTAAAATAAAGATACGTTTTAATACATTTTACATACAAGATACATAATAAAAGTTTTCGTTAGTAAATAGCAGGTTAGGGTGTGATTATTATCGTTGATTGCTTGCATAGGTTTGTTTAATTTTAGAGTACCTGCATTTTATCTTTCATTTTAGAAAATTTTTATAAACAATTAATTAAAAAAAAATGCTCATGTTAATTAAAAACATCAATGTCATCGTTTCAACTGCTATGATTGCAAACAACACATTGAACAAATTGGAAGACACACCTAATAAAATATCTACGGTAACGTCGAAAAATTTGTGTTAGATGTGTCATTAGCTAATCGCTAATTTCAGGACGTAAAATTGTGAGTACCTTGTTTCTTATATAAATTTTTCTTCTCTACATTGTCAGTAGTTTGCAAGCACGACTTAAACATAAAATTTATTTACTCACAAGATACATAATACATAACTATTCTTATCTAAATTTTAGAATAATTTACAATAAATAAAAAAAATTAATTAAATTACATTTATAAATATTTGATAACTAAATGAAAGTTAATATTATTTAACTGTCAATTACATTTAACTATTTTATTAACAAAAGTTTGACAAAAAACAAATGTATTGTAATTTAAAATAAACTACAAAAGTAATAAATAATTCTTTAAATAAAGTTAGTATATACTATGTCACATATAAATGTTGTACAAAACAGGACAAAGCTGATTTTCAGCATTTATCGTTTTATCGACACATTTAAGCACCTTAATTTAGTATATTTAGATAGTTGTCAACAAAAAATTTGCAAAAAAGCGACAAAAAACAGGTAGGTAATCGAAAACTGACAAATAAGTTTCTCTTTCGGCACATATCTGAAAATTTATTACCTAATCGAAAACGGTATTGGCTACTGTATAAAACGCACATCTATCGTTTCCGTCTCTAAGAAATTGTTTTTCTGACATCCAATTTTATAGTATTTATATTTAGCAGCAATACTTAGAATATTCAACTTAAAAGCAATGCATAATTTTAATTCGTAATTTATTTTTTGTATAAAAAATTCATAAACTATTTATAAGACACTTTTCTAATTTTGACAAATGCTTTATATAATTTATTCTTAAATAAATAACATACAACAATTAGTATTTATTAAACAATAAATTGATTTTTTAGTTTAATGATTTTAATTTAATTTAATGATTTTAAATAATTTGGTATCGTTGCAAGAAATTTTTTACGTTAGAAAAAAATTATATTGTTCTTTAATTGTGAACCAAATTTCTAAAAAAAGCGAACAAACAATTTTTGTTATTCTTCGTGATTTATCACTTCCTATTTGTATTACATTTCCTTTTTCAAATCAACTAACAAAAAACAAATTGAAATTACGGATGCTGGTTTTCAGCATTTCTTTTAATAAATACAATTTATTTACAGAAGTAACTAACAGTACATTTTAAGTTTAAAACTGCATTTAAATAATATAAACAAAAATTAATTTGCTGGGTTTGTATTTACAAACAGATAATAGTTTTACAAATATATTTTGTTTATGTTATGAACATTTAACTATAAAGCAACGCATGTTACTGAAATAAAATGCAAAATTGTAAAAAAATAGTACATATAACGTAACTTAATTAATTTTTTAAATTTTGGTACTAAACACGTTGATAAAAACATTGTAGTAAAAATTGAAAGCTATTAGAACCAAAATACGTAAGTTCTACTTAAAGAACATCTACCATTAAAAAGTTTTATATTTTTAAAACGTTTATTTCTATTTAATTAATTGCTATTAAAAACTTATTCTTTAAATATACGCAAAATAAATTGTAATGCATTTGGCTTTACAATTTTGTAAAATTTTACATTTTTCACAAAATTTAAACAAAAAAAGTTCAGTAAAAACTCCGCAACATTGATTATTTCAATAAAAAAATTTACGTTTACCAAAATTTATGCCGACAATCTATAAAGATAACTTAAAACAAAAAAATAAGCAAAAATCTTTATCTTAAAATATATCTTAAAAAATCAAAATTTAAAATCAGCATTCAAATAGTTAAAAAAGTTGATTAAACAAACCCTATTAAATTAAAGATTTTTAAGACACCTAAAAGTATCCTAATTAGAAGAACGTTATTGTTTACATATAATACGTGTAATAAATTGTCTATAAATTTTTTTAAATTTTAACGTTTTGCGCACAGTGTGTCAGTTTTATTGAATCCATTTTATAATCCAGAAAATAATTGATTTTCAAAAATTTCTAAAAACGGTTTCATAATTGTGAACAGATACTAATATTTAAATATACAAATAGAACAAAAAATTTTAATTGTTATACAAAAACAACAAACGTAGACACAACTAAAAAATAATGCTTAAAAACGCGATACGATTTGGTACACTCGTCTTTAATAAAATCGAGGCAGAGAATACTTTTAAAGTAGAACAATCTAAAAGGTCTATCTACTTTTATGTTGTAGTAATCAAACTAAACTTGGTACCTGTCTCGTTTTTAATTAAACTGTTTTTGCACAATTCTTCTTTAAATGGACCGGCGTAGAAAAATATTTAAAAATTTAACTTGATAACTAATATTTAATTCTACTTTTTCAATATAGCATTTACCGACGGCGAAGATTTAATTAAATTTTCTATTATGTGGATATAATATTGGAAACCTTCCACCGTTTTTTATTATGCCAACAGATACCTTTACCTATAATGTTAACCCATTCCAAAATATTTACATTAAATATTCCACTTTTTGCTACATTATGAAAGAACCGTTGTTCATATCTATTTTTTATAGTATACTTTTAAAAAATCATCATAATAGTTTTGAAATATTTTGGGCTTGTTTATTCTTTTGTCCTGATTTTTATGAACACGAGTTTACATAAGACGCTATAATAATTAACAAAAACTTTAAGACATCACGGAATGATAAAGAAAGTGAAAAAACAATAATCTACAAAATCATAAAAATTTGTTTACATTTTGACTTCACAAATTTCTATTGTCCGTGAGTTACTCAACATTAACACGTTTCAACTAAAAAATGTTCTATAATAACTTACAAAAATAATCTAAAAAACGGTCTTTGGACAGTCGTGATACATCAAATTTATGCAAAGATGTAGAAAATGTGTAAACTATAGCTTGAAAACATAAATTTAATAGATAATATGTCTACGAAGATAACAAAAACCGGTAAATTTGTGCTTAACAAAAGAAATTAGATTTAATATTAATATTAAAGCTTTTGATGTACTTAATTTAAAACTAATCTAATGCCAGTTACAGAAATTACTCAAATTAATTATTAATTGTTATTTATGTATTATCACTACCCTTTCAGCTATTGAGAGTTTTGAAATTTAAGTGTAAAAAAAAGATTATAATTAAGGGCGTTAAAGTATAACGGAACAAAATTCAAACTTAAAAAAAAAAAAATTTTTTTAACTAAAATCCGTCACGGCAGAATCTAATTTTTTTATGTACATCAAATTAAATCACAAAATTAAAAATCAATTCTTACCCTAGAAAGACCGTCACATATGAAGCAAAACTAACACAGTTATTTATAACGTGGATGAATGTGAATATTTAGAACTAAAATCTTTACTGGACGTAAACGTTACATGATCATGTACAATCCGTTTCAAAGTCACTGGAAATATAGTTTTTCTTTTAACTTCTTCTGTCAAGAAAATAAACTGAAAATAAATATTAATCAAAATGAAGAACAGACGTTTAGGCATACGCCAAGGATAAAATCCTCAAAATCATAACAAACTAAAATACAATAACAAAAAATGAATTTTCCAGCTCACTAAGTATTACCAATCGGATGTGTTGCATAAAACGGAATGATACTTCCAAGAACCAAAGAAACTCCAATCATTGGAAAACGAGCTAACAAAAAAGGAGTACTTGTTGCAAAATCGACAGTAATCAAAACGCAAGAATAAACAAGAACAATCAACGCAGACATAGACATTACCAAACGGCAATCTAAAGCAAACAAAGGAAAAAAAGAAAAGTTTAAACCTTAGTCAAAGACACCTCTCTAACCTTGCTTGAAATCTTAGCCAACAAGTGCAAAATTAACCCAAAATATAATCCCCAAAACTAATGAAAGTCAAATAGAAAGAAGAAAACCAAGTATAGATTTCTAGCATATCTTAAATGTTGATATGGAAATTTTGAGAAAGAAAAAATTTTTTACAGACGGTATAAGATTTTTCCATCAAAAAAGAGCTAAACAGACTCTAAAGATCTTAAAAAACTAAAATCAACAAAAATCTCAAACAAAAAATTCTGATCAAAAGTCAACACAAGTCAAACTACAAAAAAAAAACAAAATTAGTAATTACAAAAACAAAGTTTAAAAAAACCAAAAACTACATCAGTGCACTAATTGTAACACCTTCTCGCGCTTCACGCGTTTTATACTTTATTTTTTTAGAATATAATCTAATTCGCGGAATTACATGAGATACAGACTCTTTTCTCTCTAGGGGTTTGTGGGCAAATATTACTTCTCTTATTAATAATAATAGAAATCACAACGCAAAGTGTATATATTGTACACAAATCAATTAGAAACAATAATTAGCAAACGTAAAAAAAATTAAATCTGTCATGCACTGATTTTAACTACATTGTTCTACACAACTATTATTATCAATATGACAGTATTAACATATAAAAGTCCAGGTTTTACTTGTGTTGGTCGCCTTAGGTGTACACCGTAGCCCTGCAATTCAATTCGTGGTAGTACACACAATAAGTTTAGCGCCACGCGTACAGTTTAATATAGATCCAATTACACGGATTGGATTGCTTAATTTGTATTAAATAAGTTTATTTAAACCAAAGCTTTGGTAACCTTCACTTATAATATGTTTGCCGGCACTAATTTATTTAACTTTATTAGATTTAGTTAATAATTTAACACCGAAGGTATGGCCGCAATACTTTTCGGGTTGGCTCGCATTGCTAATTCCTTATTTTTGTTGCCTATCCTCTGACACGTGCAAAAAGACACTCGGTTTCAAACACTTTTTCACAACACTTACACTATCTTAAACTACAGACTTAAAAAATTAACTACACTATTTTAACAGTTTACAAGCTACCGTAGATATAAGAAAAAAAGCGCAACACAACAAAACAACACAAACAAATGAAAAAAAGTAAGAAAAGGCAAAAAAAGCTTTTGCTAATCGAATATAGCTAGTCGTTGCTCATTCTGTTGTAGTGTTACAATTACGCGTCAAAAAAAAACATCAAAATATCTTAAGAGCAAATGAAACTTAAAGGAAGCAGAATACCCTTACAATAACCGACAATATCAAAAATGCCGACCAAGCGGAAGTACGTAGAGTACAAGAAACTATGTTGCACTCTTTTCCAAGTTTCAAACTAAACACAGCAAAACAAAAACTTACTAAACCTGATAAAACAAAAAAAAAACTGAGAAAAAAAAGAAAAAAAAAGAAACACAGTTGGATAAACGCTAAAAAAAAGGATAGAAAGTATGTTCCAGCAACTAACCAAAATTTAAAAAGAAACAAAACAATTACTCTAAAAGCTCTTCTTACGAAACACAAGAGAAATAAAAAATAAAATTCGATGTTAATTCCTGATTCGCTCTTTTCTCTGTAGAAGAACGAAAAGAGAGACCACCTTACGGTTCTCATCTAACTGCATAAAAAAAAATAAACAAAAGAGAAGAGCAAAAATACTACAGCCTTAGAACGAATACGTACTAAATGATATCGCTAATTGAAAATTTTACCTGAAGACTTTAATGCCGACAAGCAAAATAGAAAACTCAAGAAAAGAAAAGTCAAATCCAAAAGCAGAGACAGTAACACATAGATCACATACCAATCCAAAAAGGCTGATTAAACAGATATAACTGTCGAGGTAGTCTGTCCTAAGTAAGAAAAAAAATGTATGAGAAAATTTAATCAAAAGAAAAAAATTGGTGACAGCAACTTGGAACAAAGCAAAACATGATACCGACGACGTACTTAAAAAAACTCAAACTACATAACCAAGAGCCTAGAACTAAGAAAATTATAAAAGTGAAAAGCCGAAAACTAAAAAACAAACTATTATTTACTACGTTGGCAACGCTGATGAAAAAAAAACGTTTATAAAAATAATAGTTTAAAAAAACTAAAAAAACATTTTTATAAATAACCGAACTAAAAAGAAGAAAATAATTTATAATTACAAACTAAATTATTAAATTCAGAGCAATGATATATAATTATAAACAAAATCACTAAATTCAGAGTTAAAAGCGTGGGGTGCATCCGGATACACGGTAGTCTTTCGCGCCAAGTATCTGTTATTTCTTTTTGTAATTAATTATATCAATCATTGTTTTAACATGTATTCAGTTCGACTATTGCTGTCAATTTGTCATTTGACTGATATACATAATACTGTCACTAAACACGACGTTTGAATACATACGTGACGAGATATTCTGCAGCTGCACTGTTTTTGTTAAATCATATAATTTTTTTGTAAAGATCAGAGGTTTTTTTTTTATATTTTGTGTTCACAGAAATAAATTTATCATTGTTTGTAACAATAGTTTAACGTGTACTTGGCGAGACATTATACAGTGAAACTGTTATTTGTAGGATTTTTCTATATTTTCATAACTTTCCCCTTATTGATAGCTGCCTCTAGAATAATTGTAACAATTATTTATTATTTATAAAAGCGTGTTTTTTTAGTTTTTTTTTAAACTATTATTTATTTTTTATTTTTTAGTTCGGGTACCTATAAAAGCGTGTTTTTTCAATTTTCTAAGCTATCAGTTATTTTCCGTATTTTAATTCGATTTATCAATAATCAATTTTTGCGCACATGTGATTATGAAATATCTTACGAACTAAAAACGTATTGGAAACAGTAGTTATCGACAGTAAGACCTTATTTCTCGGGGAGGGAACCTGAGAAACAGCTATCACATCCAAGGCAGGCAGCGGGCGCGCAAATTACCTGCTCCGACACGAAGTGGTAATAGTGAAATACACTGGAACGATTTAAACGCGATAGGCTTTGTCGAGATGCACGCCTGCGCAGTTCACGCGCTCTGTCTTTGTCACTTTCATGCAGAGGATCCTTAAAGAAATCAATTAATCCTGACGATCCTAATAAGGATAATAAAAACTTTTTAATGAATTATTGCATTGTCATCGGTCCGTGAAACGCATGCAAAGTTTCAAGTTAATCAAACACCTGGAAACCGCTGAAAATTAAGCTCAAAGATTCCGTTACATACATACATACATACATCCCGAACTAATAAAAGCGTGTTAAAAAAGAAAACAAAGCAGAATTTAAAACGACTGAAGAAGTAGATCCAAAGCCTATTCCAGCAACTTTTACTTCCAAAGAAACAGTACGATCCTGACGCAAACGTGTAGGTTTTGTAGCAACGCCAGTGCTAGAAACTTTGTGAGAACACGATCTTTTGTTTATGTCAATAATAAATAACTTACGCTTTCCGATATCGCCCACTTCATTTTTTTTAGTTTAATACATTTTTTTTGGCTAATATTTATATGTTAAATGTTTCACTTTGTTCGCGTTGTGGTTTTGGGCTTCTTTCAGATTTTAAAATAACGCTAACTAAGATATCAGTGCAAAATTTTCAGTTTGTTCTACTTGCTTAGGATAATACTTCTTGTAAATACAAATCGTCATTTCTATTTAGAGGTGTTTTAGGCTAACTTACGGTTTCGACTAGGCTAGTTGACAGGCGTTTAGATTTAAAGATTAGAACATGATTCATTTTTGTTTTTGGAGGTGAGAAGAACACCGATTTGCGTGGGCAAGAGTAAACTTGTTTTGGAATCTGAATCATAAAATGTGTCTTTACGCATCTCATAAACAACATAAAGAATAAGTCAATTAGCAAATTTTTTTTAAACTAGTAAAATATAGAATTTCAAGATCGCATTCCCAACAGAATTATTCTTTTGAAATTATTAACCGGCATTGTTTATAAAAAAGCCTAACAAATCGATTATTCTTAAAAAAAATTTTGTTTTGTACCTTATATCAAAATCAATATTAAAAAAAGTAATAGATTAATAAAAATAACAAAAATAACAAAAATAAGATGTAGAATTTCCATGTTTTTACTATCGTCTAGAACTCGACTGTTTGATTAATTAGTTTTTATTGTTAATCTAAAAACTTAACTTTTTTTACATTTTATGAAATTAATTAATCATTAACTTGTAAAAAGTATCAATCAATCTAAATTTAAAATAAGAATTTAAACCAAAAGCAAACAAATTTTAAACGTTATATAACAATAATTTTAGCTTATTAAAACATTTTTTATCTTGAAACAATTTGCATAATTTATTTATGCAATTTTAACATTTAAAAAGATAAGTTATAATACGTTTTGTGGAGCATATTTGTAAAGCAATTTAGTTAAATGTTATCTAATAAATCAAATGTAAATTACATATTTATTATAATAATAAATAAAGCAACATTGGTGTTTGTTTTACAACGGTATGTTTTCATGTAAGAAAACTATAAAACGTATAAAACAATTATACAAATAATTACATGCAAAATTTAAATTTACCTAATGTCATTTACATATGCAGCACGTAAATCATAAAAAACTGCGTTAATTAAACTTTGCATAAATATTTGAACCGTGGGTGTTTTTAAATACAAATAAGTTTTATGGTAAAAAATAATTTACAGTTTTATTTTATACTAAATGTTCATTGCTCTAAAAACAATTTGAGTCGAATATTAATGAATGTAAAAATCTAATTAAATTATGGTAATAAAAGGAATCTAAATAATACTTTTTTAGTTGCATTTTATTTTTATTTTACGGTAAAATTTATTTTGCATTTGTAGAAATGACAATTTTGTTTCAATGCAAAATAACCAAATTTATGAAGCATTGGGAATTGAAAATAGACAAATATATGTGTGTTTCAACTTTTTGATTAACCTACATTTTTAGATATTCGTAGGTTTTGCGCTTCTGTGCATTTATTTTATGTATCTCTACAGTTTATTGTAATTACAAAGCTTTTTAATATTTGTTTGTCAAATCCAATTTTATTTTTGCTGTAAAGTTACAAAAAGATATTCCTTTTTTTGTATCTTTGTTAAAAGTTATAAATTTATGGTTAAAAACATTGAATAAAAAGTTTATTTCTTAATTAATTTTATTCGAGTCGTTAATTTTTAAGAAAAGTTTCTTAAACTTTATGCAAGTTGTAACAATCAGTTGCTTTTAATCAACTGTTTTTTTTCGATTATGCACGTTTTATAATTAGAATTATTTTTTTGCGTTTTATTGTTTTTTTCTCTAAAAATAGTTTTTTTTGTATTTTTGTATCCAAGTCGCTATTAAACTTTCAATTTGTCTTTCTGTAATTTTTAGTGTTCTATAGTTAATTCACATTTTTTGAAATTCTTAAATTTTTTTTAAATAATAAAAAAACAAGCAATTGCACGTTTAAAAATTACATCTACACAAGATTGTCTTGTATTAACTACAAATATGGTTTTTTAAAATTTGAATAAATAAATTTGTCGTTGAATAAACCTAATGCATTTAACAAATTTGATTATTGAAAAATATACGGTTGACGGTTTTTTCTAGAGTATAAAAAATAATACCTTTCAAACGAATTACTTTTGTTTAAGTTAATAAAATTAGTGAACGGTTGTATAAATTTCTAATTTAATATAAATATAATTACAAAATAAAATAATTGAAATCGATTATAATGTTGTAAAAAGTTTGACAAACGAATCTACGGTGGTAGCAAATCTCTTTATTGATGGAAAACATAAAAGAATTACTAGATTTTGAGATACAAAACGCAACGTCAGCAAGCTTTGTTACATCTCTTAAATCTCGGTCAAGCTTTCTTTATTGTAAATCTAAATACGGACAAACGTGAAAACACTTTTTGATCTACTAAAATTCAAATAAAGTTGTATCCGATTTTATTTATTGTTTTTTATTAGGTTCTACTTACAAGAACATTTCAAACATTTAAATATAATATATGTAATGTAATCGTTTTGATTGACAAATTTCTTAATTTTTTATAAATTAATAATTTTTTGCTTTTTGTTATGAACTGAAAACATTTTAAAGTAAACATAACATAATTAATCTGCACGGACAATTAGAAAAAATGCGACTTGGGTTACTAATAGCAAGCAGATCTGCAAAAATATGGATAACTAAACCTGTTCCTAACAATAAAGCTAAAAATGTCTAAATTATAATCAAGATTATAAAATATAGACCTTGATAACAAAAACATCAAAAAAGTATGTATTTGTAAACACAAGATTTATTAATATTAAAACATAAATTAAAAAAATAATACAAATTTAAATTTTTGTTAAATTTATTACACTTCTAGTAAGAAAAAACGTTTTCTTTGTATAAATCTCTAAATTTTAGTAATTTTTGTTGTATATGTAATTAAAACAGTTTATTTTGTATGTGGAAAATAAAAAAATAATCTATCACTTTACTCATTAGGAACACATGCAAACAATAATTATTCAATCAATTTACTGTCATTTATAAAAATAAAATATATTAATTGTTTCTTCTTATTTTCTTTCTTATTACTTTAGAAAATGATTAATTCACTTGGCAATAAAAAGATTTTTTTTCTTTGGCTGGTGATAATAAATTAATTGTTGCGAATTTTTTATTTGAATTTGACGTTTTCTAAACCATCTGTTTATTAGACAAAACTTAGCACAATAAATAAATTAATTATAAAATTAAAATTATTAACATTGACAAACAACAAACTGAAGAATATATAATATGCCTTTGTTATACCAATTTTAAATATTACCGGTTTGTTATCAATTATAATTAATTATGTTGTACTAGCATATATTAATAAATTTGATAATGTTTATTTATTATTTGCGAGTTATTAACAATATGTATTAACAATAATTTATTAACAGTATGTACTACGGCTGCCGAGGCTTTTAGCACCCTTTTCTACAACCTCTTCGTTTGTTCCAGTCTTTTTAGATCATGGCTTCCTCCACTTCGTTTCTCCAACGCCTACTTGGGTGTCCTCGACTTCCTCTTTGTAGAGGCATCTATTCACAAACTCGTTTGAGCCCTTTTAAAATTCCCGTACCATCAAAGTCGTTTAGCCTCATTAATTTCTATTAAGTCGATATCTATTCCCATCTCATTCCGAATGTCTGCATTTCTTACTCGATCCATCCTAGTATAACCACAATATCGCCGCCAGTAATCCATTTCAGTAGCTAATATTTTCGACTTGTAGGCTTTCTTAATTACTCACAGCTCCGCTCCATACGTAGTTCTGCTTTCAACTACAGCTTTATATAAATTTATTTTAGTAGTTTTCGTTATCGTGGTGTCCCATAGCACGCTATTCAGATGCGTAGTAACTGCTCTGGCTTGTCCCAGTTTAGCTTTAATCTCGTCGTTGCTGCTTGCGGTGTTGGAGATCGTCACTTCCAGATATTTATATTTGTCAGTTGCAAATCTCCAGGATCTCCTCCGACCACCAGATATTTGTGTTTTTCTGTATTCGTGCGCTTTCCTCAACATGTAGTCTGTGTCGTCTCTGTCCTCCGCTACTATCACCTGATCGCCTGCAAATAGCAGGGTGTAAATTTTGTTATTACCAATGGGTATTCCTAGCGACGCACATTTTTGTCTCCAGTTATCTAGTACTCCATTTAAGTAGATTTTCGATAGGGTGGGCTATACAACACCCTTGTTTGAGACCCTTTGTAACTCTGTATTCTTTTGTCACACATTCTCTGATCTTTATGGCGCTTGTCATATTATTGTAGAGCTGCCGTACTGCTCGAATATACATCTTACTAATGCCCTGTGATTACATAGTGCTACATAATCTATTTAGTGGTATGTTGCCGTATGCTTTTGTTAGATTGATGAACACCAAGTGAGTTTCTTGATTATGTGAAAGACGTTTAGTAATCACTTGTTTTATAAAAAATACACCATCTGTACAAGAACGTCCAGGTCGAAATCCATTTTGTTCCTCCACATCAACTACTTTTTATTCGATTTAAAACTTTAATATCTTATTGTAAATCTTACTTAACGAGTTAATAACGCTTAGACCCCTGTAATTTGTTACTGAGTTACTGATATGGCCTGTCTTCCGTTCCTCTGGCGTATTTTCAGCTTGTAAGTATTGATTGTATATATAGGTCAATATCTCAAATAGTATCTCTGGAGCGCAAACTTTGCTTAATGAAGCTTCTTCTTTCTCTTTAATCGAAAGCTCGTCTTTAGCTAAAGTTGGTATGCTAGTTGCATTTGCAAATTCGAAACTGTTTTCAGTCCGCAACTGTTCATAATGACTGATTTATTCTTGTGCGGATGTAATCAACGCCGTTACAATGTTTTCTTCTCATTGACAATCCGTTGTATTTTGTTATTCCACCATGGTTACTTAGTACTAATCTTATTATAAGACATTTCTGCGAGCACTTCGTTTGCCGCTTCGAAGATGTTTGCGGTGATTTTTTTGTACTAACCTAACTTCTTTGCTAACGGGACTTTATACAAAAACTTTGTGGAATCCTCTGTTAATCCCTGCACATTGTATTTTGTGGTCTCAATTCATGTTGTTTCACGATTGTCTATTACTGCAGTAGCGTTTTTCTTACAGATTGAAACCATAGTCTAAGCGTTCAGCAAGTAATGATCTGCACCACATTCTGCTCTCCTAAAAGCTCTTACATCCTCAACTTGTAGAACGCTACGTTGTTTACAAATGACATAATCAATGATAGATTTCAGTTTTTGGGTATTTTAGATCCAAGTATATTTGTGAATGTTTTTGTATTTGTAAAAACCAATTAAGATCTTTAAATCGTGCACTCTACAGGTCTCTAGCAGCAGCTCTCCATTTCTATTTACTAAGTTGTCGCTATATCTTCCAATTACATTACTTTCTACTTCCCTTACTGTCCATGAGTTAAAATCTTCTATAAGCAGTATTTCAGCTCTTTTTTTGGCTTTTTTGAGTATTTGCGATAGATTATTTTAAAAACCATCTTTTTCTTCCTTGATAGCATCTTCATTTAGTGCATATGCTCCTATAACTGTAATATCGTACTTTTAATTGACATCTCTATTTTGATCAGTTTTTCATTATTTGTTCCCAGATCCTGATGCTTCTTGACAGGCGTTTATGTACCAATATTGATACACCCGCTTTTGCTCTCAGCTTTTTTTTTCACGCTACTGTAAAGATGAATGTAATCATCAAGTTCTTTACTGCCCTGTCCTTTCTCCATCGTTTTTGTTAAGACAAAAATATCCATATCAAGGTGTTTCACTTCTATTAGGGCTTCATTCTGCTTCGTTTGAAGACCTTGAAGATGCCACGTACCAGTATTCAATATCCGTGTCCGTTTGCTTGATCGTTTTTGTTTAAGCAGTCCGGCTTTTTCCAAGGCTTGTTGCTAGAATTTTTAACTTTATTGTTTTTACAAAGTTGAGGAGTTGGTCCAACGCTTAACCTCCAATCTGGATGACCAGGTTTTCTGTTAGGGTTTTCTTTCTCTTAGCCGAGGTGTCCCAGTTGTTTTGAAGTCAAAAGTTCCAAATTCACATGCTTCTATCTGCAATATGACTGCATTCCACATGCAACCATCTACCCACGGGTTCCCGAGCAATCATGGCATCGAGGATGGTAGAAGCAGGATTCGCTGGCAGAGCTGACCCCATTTATTGATCCATCCATCTGCTAACAAAGGACATTAACCAGAGTTTTAATCATTGGACGTTCGTATCGACATAGAAACGTCCTTCCGGTACCCCTTTACCAGCCTTTGACCCCCACTTGATATTGTAACTATGTTAAATAATATTGATATGTTAAATTTATGTAACAGAATTATAAGAACTAACTTATCATCCAGGAAACAATTAATTGTTTATTTTCAAAAAACAACTTTGTAATAATTTAGACACATACTAAGTACTTAAATATACCTAATTGAATTTTATTGCAATGGCGCCAATAAAACGAACAAATTTAAAACTTGCAATGCTTTAAAGCAATTAGTGTTTTTTTTATTTTTTAAACCAAAGTTAAAATGCACACCACTGCAAAGAGAGAAATGAAAGAAGACAAGCAAACGTAGTCTTGGATAGTCATCGAGCTGCATTTTGTTACAAGGCGACAGTTGATTACAGTGCAAAGTGCAGACCAATCCATTGCTATTAGAACAATGAGTGTGGTGTGTCCACAGTGAAATGCATTAAAATACAGAAATAAAAACTCAAGATTGTGTTGTGCAAGTAGCAATATTGAATTGGCTCTATGGTCCCACCAGAGCCATTACGGTTATCCGGTTATACCGGAAGTAACATTAGCTTTTTTATTTTATATGAAATGTTATACTTTTTATTAATTTTTTCAATTTTACGTATCATTTTAAACTAATTTTGTTCATAGTTCATTATCCCAAAAGTTTTTGAGTTATTTAGATGTTTTTGAGAATTTTCACATTTGTAACATCAACTTGAAAAATTCATATCTTGTCAAAATATAAAGTTTAAGCTGCGATATTTTTATCACTATTTACTAAAATTATCATCCTTTAAACAACTTTTTGTAAAAGTCCAACACACATACAGAGTGTTCAAAATATAATGCCAAAGTTAACAACTACTTGTGTAAAACGCAATTTTTTTTAAATGAAACGGTCTAT
Organism: Aquatica leii; assembly: GCA_035610365.1. Taxonomy (NCBI): domain Eukaryota; kingdom Metazoa; phylum Arthropoda; class Insecta; order Coleoptera; family Lampyridae; genus Aquatica; species Aquatica leii. The sequence continues at coordinate 79,311,484 of CM069436.1, read as the reverse complement.
ACATATTAAGAAAGTTAAAGACACAATAAAATTTAGCATCAACAATTGATTCTACTTTATACTAGCACGTGAAAGAAGCGGGAATTGCAAAAGAAGTTTAGGACATACTTTAAAAGCTGTATGAAGACAATAAGTTTGTAAGAAAAATAGTTCTATTAAGGAATTAAACTTCCCTAAGGTTAGAAAATTGTGACAACAAACTGTTCAGACTTTGCAAAAACTTTGAAGAGCCGGCTTCAACATCGACATAAAATGGGTTCGGTCATTATTATTGACGGAATTACCAGATAGGTTCGCATCCATCATAATGGCAAATCAACGTTCTGGAATGAAGATTCAAACAGATGCCATTAAAACAAAGTTGTTAGACATGTCGGAAGGTGGCAATACAGGTTCAAATGCTGCATATCTAGCAAAATAAAAAAGTTTTAAAAACACAAGGAACACAAAAAATTCGACTAATTTTTAGAAATTAAATGTGAAAAATAAACAAAAATATTTATCAAACATTGTGTGTTTTAAATGCAAAAGGATGAGTTACTTTAAATCTCCTGAAAAAAATGCAACAAAAGGTAAACATTACAGTCGCAGAAATGCTTTTAGTAATGTAGTGGAAACTGAAGCAAAAATGACTTTTATTTAGATTCATGGTGACTCTGTAGACCAATAAGAGGTAATATTCATAAGTGAGTCCAGATATTTTTTTGTTTTGGTTGATTAATATAGTAGAATGTTATTTGTCTATTTTTTAACGATAAATAGTGAGGCATTTCAAAGATTTAAACAATTTAAAGCTGTCATTGAAAACCAGAAAACTAAAATAATTAAAATTTTTTGGACAGATCAAGGTGGTGAATTTTGCAGCTCCGAATTTGAAAAAATATAATAAACCACAATACAAATCCCTATTCTCTAAAACAAATTTTATTTTTTAAAAGGCTGAACCAAACCCTATTCGAGAAAGCAAGATGTTTGCTCTTTGATACAGGTCTAAAGAAGAAATTTCGAGCAGAAGCATTTAAATACGTCTAACTATATACAATCCCTATAGCTGCGAAACTAAATAATAAAACTTTATTTGATTTTTGAAATGGTGATAGACCAGACTTGGTAGATTTTCGAATTTTTGGTAGTACTTTGATAAGAGTTCAAAGAAACACATTTTTTTGGGTTACGCAAAGAATATTAAGGGTTGTCGAGTATACAGATGACGTAGTAACCAGTAGAGATGTCATTATTTGTGAAAATTGTGAAACGAAATCAGAAATGACGACAAGCAAAATAACTGAAACGCTATCAGTTCTAGTGGGAGACAGAAGCCATGATAGAAATGCAAATTGGAACGTCCTGGTGCAGGTCCTGTAGTCGATTGCAAGTTGGTTTACAAGTGAAGATTGATATCACTTTACTCAGAAAGAGGAGGTAGAGTACACTAAAACTTTTTCTCCAATGGTTCTACTCTTAGATTATTAGTCGTTTTAGCTGTAGAATTAGACTTACATATTCATCACTTAGATGTAACCAGAGCTTTTTTAAATGGTAAATTAAGTGAGGTTGTTTATATGAAACAACCTAACGGTTTTATTAAGCCTGATGATAAAAAAAAGATTTTAAAATTGAACCGGGTTATTTAGGTGTTAAAGCAATTTTTGCAAGTTTGGTATGAGAAAGTGGAAGAAGTTTTAATAAACTTAAATTTTAACAAATCAAAATTTGAACCGAATGTTTTTTTAAAACAAACCAAAAATTTAATTACTGTTGTTGCACTATACGTGAATGATTTTTTTAAAATTGTCAAAAAATTGCAAACTAAAGGATTTGAATCAGGCTAAACAAATTTACTACTATTCAAATTTAATATGACTGGCTGTAAGAGTGTTGATACACCAATGGAAAGAAATGCTAGTTTAAATAAAAATAATAATTGTGATTTTTTGCCATATCAACAGTTAATAGGTGGATTGATGTAGTTCCCTGTAATGACGAGACTAGACATAACTTATAATGTAAGTTCTCTCAGTCAATCTAATAGAAATTATGACGAAAAACATTTGAAAAGCGCTAAAAGACTCCTAAAACATTTGAAAAAAACGAAAAATTTTCGTATTAAATATGAATTGGTCGGTTTTGTAGACGCTGATTGTGGTAATAATTTGGTTGACAGACGATCTTATACAAATTTTTGTTTTAAGTTATCTAATTGTGTTATTGTCTCCGAAAGTAACAAACAGAAGAAGACTGTCACAGTTTCTACCACAGAAGCCAAATATATGATTTTGAGAATGTATTTTAATTTACTGTGACAGTCATAGTGCATTAAAATTAAGGTTATACAAAAATACCAAGTATATTGATGTAAATTACCATTTTGTAAGAGAAACCATAACGAATAACATTATCGACTTGGAATATTTACAAACTGCCCAGATGTTGGCGCACATATTTACTAAACGTTTGAGTTCAAACAAACATTATAAATTAGTATGTTGGGAGTTACCTCTAGCTTGTAAGTTTTGTTAATTTTTATAATTTTGAGGGTTTTTTTCAACTAGTGAAGGTGTTGTAATAGTTTAAAAATGTTGGTTGAGTGGCTAGAATTGATTTCTATTATCAAAATTTTTATGAAGAAAAAACAGTTCACATTTTTACACAGCACTGTACGTATCGATTTGTAGTTTAAGAAATTAACTATTACAAATAAATTTATATTTGAACAAGTAGATTGCCTTTATTAAAATTCGACTTAAACTCAAGCTTAAAAGAAATAATAGTTAAAATACTGTATCACATATTAGACAATTTTTATTAAAAAATGTTTTTATCCTATCCACTTTGAAGTGATATGCATTTGTATTGACTTCGTAGCATGCTATAATTTTTTTGAAATTTTTGTTCTCGATTTCATTAAGATATAACCGAAATATGGTAAATTAAAGTTATGTTATCATATCGACTAACCTTTATATTGCTTTTCCTTCTAGTAAATCAGTAAAAATTGCTATTTTTACCGTAGGTAAAGCAAGTTACCTTCAAGATATGGAATTTTTATCTAAAAAAATTGTCGCAAGCAGGATTTAAACCTAGATTATATTTGGAATTCATTTTAAATAATAAATCAATTATCTAACAAACTATTAATGTTAGCCAATTTTTTTATTGGAGTTAATTGTTAGGAAGAATTATCTCTATAAGTAACTATAAAAATAATTCGAATAATTTACATACGTACAAAATTATTAAGAATTAAAAAAGGCGAATACGCCCACTTTTGGTCATTTGATAGAACTAAGAGAATATGAAAAGCCAGCTCTGTACCAAATTTCAACTTACTAAGATTTTTGGTTTGAAAGTTATTGTGGGTACAACGTTACATACACACAAACACCCAATTTTTTTGTCAAAAATAAGTTTTTCTGATTTAGGAAACCTTGAAACGTAAAATGTTGCAAAAAAATGTTTTCAACTAAAACTGCAAGTCTCGGCAGAGTACGTGGAGAGGTTAAGTCTCTATCTTGTACAACATCTAACATAGTTCAAAAACGTTTGTTAACATTATTGAATTATTTTGAGATTGTGACAATTAAGAATACCCAAGCAACACATTGGTATAAAAAACGTTTAAATGTCCGGCTAATAGACGTTTATTAGACATTAAAACGTTTTTAAACGCGTTATTAACGTTTATTAGACGGACATTTAGACGTTTTTTGTACCAATGTGTTGTTTGGGTAGTAAAAATTTATTATTATCTTTACAAGCATGATTTTTAGATTGCGTTGAAGTTAAAAAATTATAAATAAAATTTAGAAAATTATTAAATAATTACCTACATACAAGTAACAATTAAAACAAAAATTGGCAAGAATTTTTTTTTGTAGAATAAAATTATATTTTACACAGTTTGCTAATTTCTCCCGACAAATAAAAATCTCCAAATTAAAATTTTTATTCAAAAAATGTACTACAAAAGATATTTAACAAAACAAAAATAGTAAAAATTAAAATTTACAATTATACAGTTTTTTAGTGTTAAAATTTATATAAAATTCATATATGAGTAATTCTTTTATATACAAAATTATAGTTTGTTTTAATAAAAGAGTTATTTGAATATAAGTAAACGATAAATTTAAGCAATGCATTTTCAAAAAGCGTTATTCAACGCTTTTCCGTCTATCTTCAGTTAAACTGATTTTTAAAAGTATAAAGGAAGTAATAAAAAGCATTTGGTGCGTTATTATCTGTAAAATCGGGAAATACTAAACCTATTACAAAATGCATTTTATTAATACTTTAAAAACGGATTGAATTTCAAATAGTCGCATTTGAATTGTTCGAAAACAATAAATTTAAACTTAGTTACATTTTATGTAACAAACGTAACGATAGTAACATCTACGTAATGTGACATATTTAGCGCTTATAATACTAAGCTATTTAAATGGTATATATTTTATGTATGTCATTTTTGGAAATTTTTACTAGTAAGACTTAAATTATTAACAAATAAAATCAGATTCAAGAATTACCAGAAAATGATCTTATCAAAATAATTTTTAAAAATGTTAAACATGAAAAACTGTAATTATCAGAATAAAAGAAAGAATTTAAGATACTTTTTTTTTAATATTTACAATATTATAAATATAAAAATAAGTCGAAGAACACTATAACGACTGCCAGAATACAATCTATACAATATCTCAAATAAATATAAAAGTTGAAAAAAGCAATCAACAGACGTAACCAGGTATTAAAAGATTCAAGTTAACAAAAACAAAAAAATCGTCACTAATGTTTACTTTGTAGCTTAAATTTAAACACATTTAATAATAAATGCCAAACATGTCAAAGCTATATTTTAAATTCAAATAGTTTAAAAAAAAATTGATACTAATTAGATTTTTATAATTTCCTTTTTAAATAAATTTTTATTAAACTCTAATTTAACTTGTTCAGTATTTTTAACTACAATTTATTCAAGTATAACACTAAAGATAAAAATAACAGATTCGTTCAAGCTCACATTTTTACTGGATTAGTATTTTGTAAATTTTTCTCAAGTGTTCTGTTAAAGCTCAAGTGAGGTCGCTTATTAAAGTATTATAAAATTTAAAATAGGCTAAGACGCCTTTACAGGATTTTATCGCTGCTTTATAGTATACATAAGAGAAGAATATTTTATTTTATCAGGTTTTTATAACTGTAAAGAGTACGCTAAATTTTGGGTTTAACAACGATTAAAATTTAGCACTTTTGATATAATGGTTCAAATAAAGTTTTGCTGGATTTAAGTACTATTTTTAATCTATTTGATCAAATTAGTTTTTTGTAATAAGTAAATCTTGGTTACATATTTTTTTTTTAATCTAAATTATTTTTATATGAATTGTACGTTTGATAAAAATTAATTTTTTTTTACCAATTAAAATCTGTAATTGTGATGGATAAAACTAAAGAAAATATTTAAAATTACTAGGTTTTAATAGAATTCTTAAACAAGTAATAAATAGCAAAAATATAGATATAAAATTGGCGAACATTCTTCAGATAAACCTGTTTACACGTCAAAAATGCCACATAAAAATGTGCGAAAAAAAAGTATATATATTTTTGTATGTAACATAACAATTTTTGTTCTTATTTGTTTGTATTTGTTATCACTTCATTAAATTCAGCACAGTTTCTTTTGTAACGCCACTACTTGCCTTAAAACCGTTTTCTTTCTAATTTTTGGGGTCATTCAACCGTGCTTCTTCTAGCTTTAGTTTTTTATTTTGTGAGTTTTTTGCAACATAATTATTATAGTTTCATTTTTATGTTTTCTTGTAAACTAGGATCATTCAGGATCATTTAACCCATTTGCAACCATCGTCCCTGTACGAGAACAAATTACAGAAACCTTTATATAAATTATTTAATGCACTTAATCATAATTATCAATGTATTACGAGGTCTGGATGGTTCATATCTCCAATGTTACAAAAAAAACAGTAGAGGGCACCATTCTGCAATCAATTTTTCAAATATAACGTAAAAAAATCGTTAGAGTTTACAAGCACATTTTTGAGTGTACTTCAAAGTGAAACGTGTTTTGTTTTTAAATTTTTTTTGTGATTTTTATTTAATTTGGTAAGTATTTGGTTACATTACGCAATGAAATCAATAAATTTTAATCAAAAACATAAAAATATCAATAAAAACAAATTGTTCCTGTGTGGGGACAATGGACACCTTACCATACATTTCTATTATATGAAAAACTGTTTTGTTTCAGCATTGATACAATGGAAATTCCGTCTATTAGTAGTATTAATTTTTATGGCCAGCGATATAAAAGGTTAGGACAAGCAGTTGAACAAATAAATTCTACGGATGATAATACTCCAGTAAGTATTTTACTTATTCCGCCCGAAGTTGACATTCAAACCGATGAAGAAGATGTTGACGACGACGATTTACTTTCTTCTTCCATTCCAAAAGATGTGCCAGGTGAGGTGGAAGTTGTTTATGATAGCGATGAAGACGATGACACTATTCCTCTTTCAATAATACAAGATATGCTACATAAGGCACGACACAATCCAAAAAATACAAAAACACATGTACCAAATTGGAATGATGATTTGGAAAATTTAGAGGAAATGGAGGGAACATATACTCCAGAAATCATCTGCAAGTTGGCAAACACTCTGAAAGATTTAGCACCAGTGAAATTATTTGAAAAATTATTAGACGTAACAATTATTGATCATATTGTCAACCAATCGGTTCTATATGCAAGACAGAAGAATGATCATGCATTTTCTGTAACTGCCAACGACATCAAAGTATTTTTAGGCGTATTATTGTTTAGTGGATAACATAAATTGCCGAGAGAGAGATTATATTGGAGCCTCGATGAGGATTTCAATACTTCTTTAGTTTATAATGCAATTTCAAAAAACAGGTTCTTTGAAATTAAAAAATATTTGCATTTTGCAGACAATACTGGCCAAAATGCGACCTCTAATGAATTTACTAAACAAAAACTTCCAGCAGTGGGGGGTATTTTGTGAAAAACTCTCTATCGATGAAGCGATGGTTAAGTATTTTGGGCATCATAGTTCAAAACAATTTTTAATAAAAAAGCCAGTTCGTTTTGGATATAAAAACTGGATGCTGTGCAGTTCTAGTGGTTATTGCTTTGCATATGACACGTATTGCGGTGCAAAATCGAATCCAACCGAAAACGAAAAAAAATTGCCACTCGGATCTAGGGTAGTGTTAGATTTGTTAAATGTTGTACCAAAGCCTTCTGACCATATAGTTTTTTTTGATAATTTTTTCACTAGTCTTGATATAATGATTGAACTAAGAAATAAGGGTTTTCGAGCGACAGGGACGGTGCGAGATAATAGAACAAAGAAATGCCCTCTTACTACTCCAGCAATAATGAAAAAGAAACCGCGTGGCGAATATGAATATAAGTATGATACGGAGGGCAATGTTTTATTTGTAAGGTGGAAAGATAATAACGTCGACACCATGGCTAGTAATTACGATAATGTGTTTCCTCTTCAAACTGTCAAACGATGGTCACCTGCTGAAAAGAAAAAGCTTGATGTTCCTCAACCAAAATTATTTTCTAATTATAACGCTGGAATGGGGGGAGTCGATTTACATGACCAAGCGGTCAATAATTACCGAATTTCTATATTTGGAAAAAAGTGGTGGTGGCCACTGTTTACTCATGTGATCAATATGTCCATGGTAAATGCATGGCACTTACATAGAATTGCAAATAAAAATGAAATCCTCGACTTATTAGGATTTACACGAGATGTTACAAGATATTATTTACGATCTTTTAACAAGTCAAAAAAAAGAAGACCGACAGGCAACAACAACGATGTAAAGTGTGCAAGATGAAGACGCGATGGCAATGTATAAAGTGCAACGTTAATATTTGTGCGGAAAAAAAATGTTTTATAAAATTTCATACTGTTTTATAAATTAAATACTATTACAAACAAATTTCTTATTTTTATCAATTATTTCAGTGTGTGTCCATTGTCCCCATACGAGGCACCCCCATTTTTTTTAAATGAAATATAAATATAAAAAAATAGATCATGTAACAGTTATTTATAGGTTTTAAACCTATTTTGATGAAAATTACACAAAAACGATAGAATTTTTTTTTGGGTCCAAATGGGTTAAGATGATTTGAGGTAATTACCTAGATAACGTAAGAAAATATAAAGTATTCGAGTGTAAAGAATTGGTTTAAATAAATAGTGTCTAACGCACGTGACAGTGAAAAGTAAATACAACGTAGTGTTGATAAAATAAACAAAAATGCAATTTATCTGACATTGTTTGTAAATATCGAGTGACAGTTATATATAAATTAGAAATGTTATTTTTTAATTATTGGTACGTTTCATTAATGTTTGTTAGAAGTAGTTACATTTATCATGTCTAAATTAAATCGTGTAAATAAATTTAATTTTAAAATTTGTTACAATATGTTGGTTATGGCTATCACAGTGCATTAAACAGCATTGTTAAACAAACGCCCAGTTTACAAGACCTTGATGTTGATGACTGTTATTTTTTTGAAAGCAGCAGTTATATTTACAATTTTAATGATACTTTAAATTTATCAAAAAAATTCTCTTGTTGAAGCTTAAAATCAAGTTTCACAAACTTCTGTAATTTTATTTCTTTTGTAGATAAACATATGTACTATAAATTTATTATCGCAAATTAAAACAAAATTTCGTTATGGAAACGATTCCAATTGATAATATTTAAAATTTATATTAACATCTATTTCAATTATTTTTTTAAAAACGGGTTTCACATTTTTAAAGTAGCACAGACAAATCTGAATCATAAATATTTAACTGGTCCTGATTGTGAATATTTCAGTCAAATTGCACATAAATAAGCAATATGTGTTCAGTACATTAAAACAAACATGTATAATTTCCTTTGTTAGTACATACACAAAACATTAAACGAATATGATTTATTGTAGAGACCTATATTTGTTATTACTCATGACAATAACTGTCAGTTTTAAAAGTTTTGATACTAACCTATTAATAATTTGTACTTAACATGTTTTTACGTTTATTTTAAGTATGATCGTATTAAATAATCCTTGTACTTTGCACAGTATGTGAATATCCATGTATATGTACATATCAAAATGCTCTGTTAAAATTCATTTTTATAATTTAGTTAGAAATAAAATATGCGCATTTTGTGTATATACATTAGAGTAGAGACTTAGGTATGGTCACATTACTTAATTACGTATAACATTAAGTTTTATTAGAACAAATGATCAATGAAATAAATTGTAAAGATAAATTAAGTCATAGGTTTTTATATACAACTGCCCTAAAAAAACTGTCTTTAAAAGTCTTTCAAATTGTGCCAGTTCTAGATCTAGCAGCTTTAGTAGATTTTTTTGTTGCACATTGATCATTTTCGAACAATTTAGCTTTTGAATTCTTAAAAATTTGCAAATAAAACTAGAATAAAACTAATTTAAAACGATATTAATAATAATAAAAAATAAAAAACGTCATTAAAATATTTGTAGGAGACATAACAAAACATAAATGTTTTTTGCATCTAATCAATAAAAAAGTTTTCAATATGCAAATAACACATATGTATTTAGTTTATTGGGTGGTTAGACAGTTTGTACATACAAAAAATTGTTGTTTTCTTTGGTGCATTACACACGAATTTTTTAGATTGATCACAAGTTGTTTTCATTTTTTTATCACACTTTCTCGAGCACTAGTAATATCTTGCGCGTTTTCTTTCCGAGTTGACTGATTTGCTTGCTTGTTATTCAGTTCACGTTCACGAGTATTCCACAATGACTTAGAGCACATACGTCGACGGGAACGATTTTTCTTTTTCCGGGCAGGATTTTTGACAATCCATATAGCATAAGCATTGATGACTTCGGAGACCGAGATGTAATGCTAAAAAGTGATAGCGTGTCTGCTTTATTCTTTCAAACAGTATCAAGTAAAGTAAAATAAAGTTTTGTCAAGCTCCTGGTCTGAATCATCTTCAGTTTAAATTTTTAAATTGTCTTCCGTTTTCAAAATCGTGTCTACAATATCACAAACTTCCTCCTTTTTAGAACAGCATTATTAATATACTCTGCTTTGGAATCATCTGAATCAAAATTCCAATTTTCTGCAATTTTTTCTAGAGAGGTGCCGATGAAACTCGACTTTTTTTATTTCACTATAAAAAAACTGACCACCGACAAGTCTTATCTCAAACGATATATGCAGAGGCGCCTTGCCGACACATATCTGGAAGTCCTCTTTGACAACTTTTTGTCTTTTTTCCAAAATTTTGTTTTTAGTTTTTCTTAATTTTTTTGCTGTAGGTGTATGGTTGTAGATGTACCAACACGACTTAAAATACATATCTTACATAGTAGGTTCTACAAATATTGTAACCTTGTCTCTATCAGCGTCAACAATATGTTCATTGGTGTTTCTACAGTACTATTCAAACCATAATTTTTGCATTTTTTTTAAATTGATTAAGAGTATCAGAATTAGTTTTTTTTTTCTATATATTGGAGACGCAATTTTATGTCTTTAACATTAATGACTGTAGCGTTTGTCACATGAAGCCGTCTAATAACACTAACCGACACTATTTTTATAACTTACTTAAAAATATAAAATTTTAGTATTTTGGATTGTAAACATAAAAAATGAAATGTTACTAAACTGTCAATTAATTAAGAAAGAAATTTTGAAGCAGTACTCTACAAGTTGTGTTGCGTAAAAAAGTGGAAAACCGTGCAAAATACCGTAAACGCTATCAAAACAGCTTTTGTTGTGTTTGTAAATTATATGTTACAGACTCGCAAAAGAAACCTTTGTGTGAATTAATTCAAAGAAGCTATAATCAGTGTTTTGATTTTAAAATAAAAATGTTATGTTATGTTTCCTGTTGTCAAATGCACTTAGTAGAACAAAAACAAGAATTTTTTTAAAGTCTTAAAAGTTGGTGGTTTGACGTGAATCAACAAAAAACGTCACGAACCGTTACTTATGTCTAATAAAATTAAAGGTTTTATAAAAAGGTGTAAACACAAAATAATGTATGCAGCTGTAAGCAAACCGTTAAAAAGAACTGATTATGAACTTTCAACTCCAATGCATTTAAATTCTTTTGCAAATTCTACAAACGAGGAAAACATAAACAATATTTTGAGTGTCATTTTTAAACGATTTAACTATGTTCCTTCTAACAAACCACATATTACTTAATCAGATTTTAATGATTTCGGTTTAAACAAATTGAATCTCAAATTTTGGAATTTTGATTAAATTAATAGTCTTTTACACTCTACTACAAAAATCTTTGTTTTGAAAAAACGGCACAAAAAATTCAGTTGTTACAAAGTTATGTTACTGCACCGATATAACGGAATTTTGTATGAAATAAACTCTGCAGAATGAATATTTCTAAAAAACAAATTTCAAAACCATTTCACTTTATACTGATAATTCAAAACTATTAATTCCATTTACTCATTCTACAAACACAAAAGATACGTATAATTGTATATCAACTATAATTTTGTTATTGAGTGGTTACGTTCGTGTTCCTCAGGCGAAAAATTTACTGGGAAAACGTAAAAAACACAAACTATGAGGTAGTTTGTCAAGAAACCGTTTTTGATTTTTTATGCAAAACATACATTGTTGTGATAACTCTGTTCTTAGCAAAAATAATAAATTTACAAAACTTCGCCCAGTCTTTTATATATTGTGCAAAAAATTTATTAATTTTTATCGAACGAAAGAATGTCATAGCGTAGATAAATTGATGGTTCTATATTATGGTTCACTGCCCATTACAAAATTTACAAATTTTAAATAAGAAGGAACAAAGAGCATACTTCAAAAATGTAGCTTCTGAAAATAACAGCATCGTAATTTGCAAGTGGAACGACAACAATGTAACTTTAGATAATTGTCCAATTTTTTCAACAAAGCAAGTTTAGTAAAATTCTTAAATAGAAAAGAAGAAAATAAGTATACAACAACTTATAGTAGTTTGGATATAGCAGTACAAAATAACTAGCATTTGCATTGCAATAATAAAGGAAAGCACAAGCTCAGTGAGTATCGAAAGCAAATTCCAGATAGAATACTAAAATCATTTTAAAAAAACCTCTGAAAGGAGTTCTTCTAAATCATGAGTAAATTTACACTTACACTCGAGATCACTATATAGAATATAAAAATACCCAAATACATTGCACCATTTGTTACAAAAAAATCTATTTTTTTGTTGAAAGTGCACAGTAGTAACATTACACCCAAAGCAGTGTTTTTCAAAATATTCTGTGTGGCATACAAACAAAATATCACGTTTATTTAAATTTAAAAACTAAAATTTATGTCTATATTTTATAACTAATACTTTTTTGTTTCGATTGCGTTGTATCTTATTTTGCTGCTGCTATTCTTTTCAAAGACCAACTATATGACAAAATTAAAACAGAAGTGAAACTACTTATTAGTAGTTGTTTATAAACCCATTATGAACAAATCTTATTAATCAATTTTTTTTTAAAATAGTTTTGGCTATGTTTGAGTTAAATAGGAATAAATAAATATTATGTGAAAGCACTAGAAAAAGAGAGGAACTGTTTTAAATACTTAAAGTTTGCAAAGCTGTTTGGTGAAAAAAATTGCCAAAAAATATTTGTTTGGTCTACAAATTGAAAAGCATTTTAAAGATTAAATTAAACGTGATAAACAAATTTGGTTTTTAGTTATGCTTTTAATTAAACACTAATAATTTTATATCTGTTTTTACAATAATTATTATTAGCTAGTCATAGTTATTTTAGGAAAATCAACGTTATAAACATGGAATGGAAGAACTTCTGTTGGTTTAAATTTTGATATATAGTTATTGGACAGTACGCAGCTATAAAAATTTTAAGTAAAATCCTATTTGTGAATTTCGTAAATGTTCGTAACAGAGGTAATCACTTTTTCAATAGAGAGAAAATGTACATATGTGGTTTCTTGAGGCCAATTTTATTCGAGCTCTGCGACAATTAAGAGTATTGATTATTTTTCTATAACCGCAATTGTTATTTTGACAGCAATTTTAATTTTATAAGTTTTCAAGATATTATGGACAAATGCATGTACAAATATATGCTTTATAACATCATCATCATTTATTGTATTCCGTTTGAAAATGCCTGAAATTATTACAAATTTTTATTTTTATTACTTATATATACTGTATATTCAAAAAAACAAATAACGTTATCTAATCATTTTTGATTTAACCAATACCCCAGATCGGTGTAGCTGCTTTATTTGAAAGCAAACTGACCATTTGCATTGACAGCAAATAAAGTTAAGAATAAACCCTGTTTTTGAAGTCAGAAAAAATCTCATCCATATTAAACATTCTTGTAGGTTTTAAAAGTGCTTCTTTTTTATCTTCTGTAAACAAATCTTTAACTTCTGAAAACCATTTCTTAATATTTTCATTTGTATCAATTTTTTTCTCAGGTTTACATATTCAGCGTGTTTTTGTAATACAACCAGATGTCTCTTTATCTAACTTATTGTTAAAAATTTTTATGTCAATTTTATCAAATAATTTAACACATTCAAGTATCCACTCCACTAACAGCTTTTTATTTTTTTTTTAAACTGGTCCAAGTCTAGAAAAACATAGACAATCAAGTAGACCTTTAGAATTTTGCATAGGAATTGTAGTTTGTGATACCTTGAACTATTTGACAGCTTTTAACTCAAACATTTTATTGTTTATAGTTTTTAAAGTTTGATTAGATTTTGTGAGTAAGTACAAAAATATCTTATGTTTTTTTACGCTGCGTTTATAATTTATCCATATTGGTAAATATATTTGCGATCATAACTAGCAAAAGTAATAAAATTAACTAAACTGTTATTATTAAACTCATTGATATTTATGATTACTTATTGCATATTGCTATAAATTTTAAAACATGTAGATGTTAGCTAAAGATTAATGTGTACTGATTCATTAAATTTTTTACTCACAATACATCTAAGCAACTACTTTGACATCTAAAGATAACCAAGAATTATCTATCAGTATATACATATCTTGAAGTAGATTATTACACTGTCCTGTACAGCATTTTTTTAAACTTATCAATTCAGTTATTGAAATAGAAGTGATCACAAGTGCAATGGCCATAACTGGTGCTTCTCTCTTATACATAGTTAAAAAGTTCAGTTTGTACATACGAATATGATGTTAGATATAGATTTATTTTTTTTATAAATTTTTTTAACTATCAAAAATTATATTTAGTTAAAAAAACTCGACAGCATATGATGTTGCCTGTCAGCTCAAAAAAAAATAGTTTGGTCGACGCTATGCAAACAAACCGAACGAAACACGTACACTCAACTAAACAAAAAACGGGACACTTTGGTTAGTTCGAATGAAATAGTTAGCGTTGTAAACTAAGCTAAATTTGAAACAGTAAACTGCATTTTATTTTATACGAATAATTTTTGTATATAATTACATATTAAGTAGCTTTTTCAGTTTTTTTGTGGAAATGTCTTATTGTATTTTTGAGGAATGTCAATTAAGAACAATGAAGTATTTTACCTTTATATTTATTTACTACTTTTAGTTTTTAAGCCGCTGTTATAGTATAGTATCAACATTTTAATTCATTGGTCTATTGTTTATTATATGTAAATGTGAATTACCGCCACCCTTCATTGTTGTAAAAATAATTATAGTTTTTAGTTTATTCATCAAGCACATGCAAATGTTAATTTGAAGACTCAAATCATGGCCGAGTTAACGCGCGGTCTTAGTGTTCGAGCAATTGTTCAAATGTTTATGATTGCACAGTTTACTGTGAGACTTGTCTGAGTTAAGTGGTATTGCTAGCACGTGATAAACAAGACCATTGGGAGTGACAGACAAAGAATGTTCACAGTCGCCCAAGACGCGGAGTTAGAAGCTTATGTTACTCAAAATTCTTTTCAACTTTTCGAAATGTTCTAACCGACGTCGAATTTCCGGGATGGTAGTTAACCGCACGAGCAAGACTAAAAAACACTTGAATAAAAAAGCATAAAGCAGCTATAAAAAAATTTCTTAACGAGGATAATAAAGGCATGCATCTGAAATTTGCAAAACGTTACTTTAATAAACCGTTAGATTTTAGAAATCGTTGTTTCTAGCAACAAAAAGCTTTTAAAAGTTCAAATGACGCATCTATAAAGGTGTTTCGGCTTCCAAGAAGTCGTTTATGTAGTTAATTACACAAATTCCAAAAATGTAGCGGGTCGTTTTTATTAATTGTAAGAAGTTAGGTTTCCCATGGCACAGGCGTTTGTTAGATGATTGAGGATTGTCTTAATACAGACAGCTATTTAAGTATTTTAAACAACGTTATCTAACCCTGTTCATTCAATTTCTTTACTATTATAATATACACGTCAAACAATAATTCAACAGTTATTTAAAAAATCAGGTAGTTATAGTCTTTTCAAGTGTTGTTATTAATTTTGTTTATTCTGTAAAAATAATGCCCTTATAGATACATGCAGCTGGATGCAAAAGTATGTACAGCAAAATAATCTGAACGTGTTACCGTGGCCAGAAAAAAGTTCTGATTTCAATATAAGAGAAAACGTTTGGGGTCAAGTGGTTCGTACCATGCGGAAACAACAAGAAGCCAATTTAATCGCCATAAATCTCAATTAATTAAATTCCATCATTGAAACTGCTTGGGATATAATTAGTGACGATTACCTTCGCGTTTTTGTAGCATTATAACCTAGACGACTGCAAGAGTGCATAGGCAATTAAGATGCTCGTACTCATTATTAGCAATCGTATGTTTAATTGAAATAAAAACAATGTACAGGTAAAATATTTTTTTTACTAGCTAGAATAAAATTTTAATTTCAATGTAAATAGCAACGCTAGAGAATATTTTCGTAAACCTACCGTAAAATATTAATTGAAAATTGAAAATTACTTAACAATAGTTTTTTATGTAGTTACAAAATCTTTCGTTTAATTTTTTTTTAATAAGTAAGCTATATTTTATTAACACGATAAATTCAGAATGACTTATGAGTGTATTGCACTGCAATGAGGTATATAAAGTGCAAATAAAGAATTTAAAATTACATTATTTTTTTACGGCGACTGTTGTAAGTTTTTTTTGACTATTACAACGAGTTAAAAATTAATAATAGTAAATAAATAATAAAAAAATATTTCATTGTTCTTAAATACAATAAGATCGATTATTTATTGTATTATAGTGAAGCAGGATATAGGTGACAAGGAAAACAAATTTTTTGTATATCACATTAGTGATGGTGCCTCCCTGATTCCTAACGAAACGTAATGTAAAAGAATTTAATGACACATTAAGTTTGGTTTATTTATACTTACGAAGACAATACTATAGTTTATCTATTTGCCAAACTATTTTGTATAAAAATAAAATGCACATCTTTTTTGACACAAAATGATTCCACTGTTAATAAGTTTTTCTTAGTGCGTTAGCAATTATTTAAAGCAGTTATCATAATTTATTTTCTTTGAAGCTACTTAAAATGTGATTACTTAAGAGCAATAGGCTTATATTTACAATGTTATCAATAAGTTGTATTCAAAAAATAAATAGTAAAGTTAATAATGCACTGTTTCAATATGGATCTTTTATTACACACGAAAATATTGCGTATAAAAATAAAATGCAGTTTACACAAAACTAGTGTTTTTTGAAATTTAGGAATATGTTTTTGTAAATTCATAGATGAGTCAGAAGTACGTAAATAGTCTAAAAGATTTCTTAATTTGCTATAATTATTTTGTATGAGAGCGCTTAATTTCAAATTTTTTGAATTGCTGACATTAATTTTTTTTAAATGACACCATCAATTTCTTTCAACTGTTTCTAATGTAGTTTTTAATTTTCTATTAATTTGTACTAGTATTTTTTTTCTTCTAACATCTACAGTTATGAAGTCATTTATAAATTTTTAATTAAATCACAGCAAACATTGTTTTAATAGGGTAAGTATATTCTAGTAGACTTCGCTTCTCTTAACAACAAAAGCAGCAAACTACAAGGCACTTGTTCAAAGAAAAACTGTCAGAACAGAAGAAGTGGACTTTGTGGTATTGCAGGCTGTAGTTGAAATTCCAAATGCTAACACTAAACAAATTAGGAAAGAACTTGGTACAATTCTGTGCTTGGATGTTAAATATCTACTATTTTATTTACTGACGATGCTTTGCCACACTTACTAGAAAATGTTTCGGAAAACACAAGAAGGACAATGTGATATCATCGTGATGGTGCGCCCTGTCATTTTGCTATAAATGTGCCTAATTATTTAAACGAAAAATATCGTGATCGATGGATCATGTATTTCTTTTTATGGGGGTTCGTAAAAGATTACGTATTTTAAGAAAATCCCACTACACAGAAAGAATAAAAAACAGAATAAAAACATCATTTTCATTTTATTGGTTTTTTAATGGTCTCCCTCTTTGTGTTTTAAGTTTAAGCAAAGCCTATTAGAATAAACCTGTTTGATTAAAATAATGCTTGTTGTGATTTAATTGAAAATTTATAAATATCTCTATAATTCTAGATGTTAAGAAAAAAAGTGTATTAGTGCAAATCGATAGATAATTAAAAACTGTATTAGAAGCAGTTGAAAGAAATTGAGGGTGCCATATAAAAAAATGAGTTACAGCAATTTCACAAATTTGAAAATTAGCGTTCTCATGCAAAATAAGTATGGCAAATTAAAAAAATATTTTAGACTATTTAAGTACTTCTAACGTTCATCTACGAATTTACAAAACCAAATTCCTAAATTTCAAAAAAAATTCCTGTTTTGGGACCATTTCTTTCTGATGCTGCATTTTTAAGGAAATTTAAAATGGCAACGCCGCAATCAATTAAAAAATTATTTTTTAATCTAAATTAAGCCTTCGTCAAACACCATAAAAAATTCATGGGTTACTATTTAAAAAAGTGTAATTTTATGCTGCCCAGCAAAAACTAAACACCATAAATAAACAAACATATTTTTAAAACTTTCAACTTTTTAATAGAAATTAGTACCTACTAAACATTTTATGCTGACATTTTTTGATTTTGACGTTATTTTGGTGTATAACAGTATGTGGGTTCTGTTAACGAATCTTGTTTCATTAAACCTTATGATTTATTTTGATTTTTGTACAGTTATTACACATATATTATTTTGTTATATAACGAAGCATCACACAGTGGAACTTAAACTACTTACGTTAAATAAACTCAATGATCAAGTTTGATATAACTGTCGACTTATTACAATAGAAATTTTCTTAATTGTTTATTGATTATAGTTGTTTGATTACTTTGTCTAACAAAATTTTCGTTATCAGTTGTATTAGATAACTGAACGTCTCATGCTTGCTTCACTCGGTAAATTTCAATTTGCGTTTAGATAAAGTTTAAATTTACTTTGATATTTGGTTTAAGCGAAACAAATCGCAGTTTAATTATTGTAAAAATCTTGATTATTTGTTTTAGTAATTTTTTTATTTTAACATTTTACGGTTTTATACACATAAATTTTAAACGCTATAAAATTTAAAATCTTTATTTTTATTTTGTTATTAAAGAATAAATTATATTAAAACTTATAAATAAAACTATCTTAATTTTATACGGTTGTCACACATTTCAACTGTAAACATTTTTTAACTGTAACAAATTTATTAAAACGTTAAGATCAAACAAACACATAAATAAACACTAATGTTAACTGTAAAAGTTGTCTTTTTTTAGTAAAAAATCGCATTCATTTAAAGCAGTAAAATGACATATATTCGTTTAAAATTACTTTATAGTTAAAATAAAATGGTACATTTCAAATTTGTTTTTTTAAAATACTGGTAATAATAATTGTAAAAATATGCATAAAGTCACAAATTAAATGTATTTTAAATTGTAATTTATTTACTGCACGTGAAACCAAAAGTGTTTTAAAATTTAAATTATGCTTTAACTCCTCGGGGAAATAAATACAAAAAATTCCATTTTTTAAATGTTATGAAAGTGCTTAAATAAGTGTGCAAGTCTAAATTATGAATGAAACTTGAAATTTCTAAGAATGTTTTTTTTCTGTTTATTTATATTTGCAATATTAAAAATAGTAGAATTCGTTAAACAAGTATTTTAAAGCATAAATACATAAAAAATTGAAATTTTTCTTATTGTGAATTTTTTTATTATTATTACAGTATGCATAATATTATTGTAATAAATATACAAAAGACAAAACGATATAATAAATAAAGCTTTTTACTTTAAACCATAAGAGTCAAATACATGCAAACGATAAAAGTACGAAATAAAAAGAACTACGTATATAATAAAAGGTTTTTGATTTAGTTACAAAATTCAAATTTAATAAAAATAAATTGCTACATGTGTTAGATGTATGCTATTTATTATTATCTAATAATATAAAGCTGATAACTAAAGACAATTATTAATTAATAACAACAAAAGAACAATGATAAAACTGTATTTAAATAATCAAAAAAATTTTAACTTATACTTAACAAAATAAAATAAACATAACAAGAAAGATAGAAGAGTAATAAGACTTCAACAAAAAATGCTTTACAATATCATTACAAACATAATTTTTTTTGTAATTGCTACAAATTTTTTATAATTAAAAAAAAGTTATATTAAGTAGAATTGCTCTATAATTTAACAAGTTGTACCGAATTGTTGGCGGACTGTAGAAAATGGCCACAAGTCAAACTGTAGTAAAAAGAACAAAATTGGCAAGGTACGAAACAAAAACATTTAGAAACTATCAATCTTCACAACGAATGCAACCAACCGAGCTAAGTTTTCACCAAAAATGGTTACAAGCCACTCCAAACAATTCATGTCAAAGTCAAAGCCTAAAAAAATAAACAATTTTCTTGAAACATGCATACTTAACACTACATAAAACATAAAATAATTAGTAAGAAATTAATCTGAAAGCAATACAACTTTAGATAAAAATACCAATAATAAAACTTTGACAAAAATAAAAATTTGCCAATTTTAATTATAAATTCTATAACAAAAATCACATTTATTGTTTTAAAATAGAATTTATGTAGCTATTGCAATATTTTTTTTTATAATTTTGCTATTTTATAAAGTCAGTCAAATTAAAAAATATGAAAATATGCAATTCTTCTTATTTACGTGTCAGTTACAAGTAGAAAAATTAATTTTTGTAAAAATGTGGTGCACTATGATTTAAGACAAATTATTAAGTTAGGCAGAGTTTTTAATCAAAAAAGACATTTGTCATTCCATTGATAAAACTAATTTAATTAAAGAATTTTCGAAAACAAAAGTTAAAAAAGTTTTTACATTATAAACTTTAATACCAAGTTATTTACATTTTCTTATTTTGTTACTTTTGCTTTTTTCAAGTTGAACTTTTTTATTTTAATTCTGTACATACTTATGCATACGCATTGTGTTTGCTGTACATATATAAAATTACTAAGTATGTATATAGCTTTTATGTTACAGGTTTTATTAATGTTATAAATAAAGCAGTTTCTAAATTGTATCTACAAAATATAATTCTTTATGTTTAAGTCAACTAGTAAAAAGATAGTTTTTCAAATTCCTTTTGCTTAAAGTTCAAATATTCTTCTTTGTTTTAGGCATTTTATAATTTAAAACATTTGTTGTATTCAAAATAATTTATTTTTATCAGTATTACTTTTTTGTACATATCAACATTTATTTATTATTATAAAGGTTTGTATTTAAGATTGAACAGTTAAGGTTTTTTTTTAAATGAAGCTGACTAAAAAATATCAGAAACATCTAAATTATTTGTGATACGTTAGACAGTTAATTTAAATTATTTGCAAAGTATAAATATTAAATATATGTGATGTATTTATATAAAAAATAAATAAACATTTTTCTATATCTCTGTTTGGTAAACATTTTTTCTGAGATCTGTTGCCGGTAAAACCTGTTATAAATTTTTCTTGAGAAACTTTTTCAAGCCGTCGGCAATAATTGTAAATTTCAGCTACGTACACGACTAACTCTTTTTTTTTAAGCCTGAACGACCGCTATAGTATCTAACTATTCCCTGCCGATTAATAACCACCCGCTGTGCCCCAACAGTTGTAACGTGTGTTGATTCCAATCATTGTGCCACGTGAATGAATTTTAGAGTCACTTACCTAAATTTAACCAGTGACTAAGTTTACACCAATTTTGCCATTACAATGTTTTGAAACACTATGTATATTGTTGCTAACATTTATAAATAAATTGAATATTATTATAATTGTAAATAAATAACGGTCACAATGCACAATACCTATGCATGATCTGTAGTCATTTTTTGTTCCATTTATCTGTTTTTCTAAGTATTTCTTTGTTTTTTTTCAATTGCGTAATCTTTATTCAATTTACGTTTTAGTTGTACGTTACAAATTCGATGAATTGTTGTTCTATTATAAATGTAATAATTTTACGATATGTTTTACAAATTACAATTTTGTAGATGCGATGTTAGTGCTTCAGAAGTTTTTCTGATACGTTATCTTATGACAAAAATTCTGATCTTAAACTGTTTTAAATTAAAAACTTTCATACACGTTCTACGATGATTTTGATTTTGGATCTTTAAAAAAAAAGATCAATCACACCAAAAATACAAACATTTTGCAAATTAAATACGCATTACAAAAATTGGAAAATATTGCGTCATCTAAATAAATAAGGTGATGACCACACGCAAAATTGCATCTGCGCAACTAAACTAATAAAGTTGATTTATTTTCAACAATGCACGTATCTACTTAACCGTGTAAATATTATTATGATTATTATCTAAAAGTTTGATAGAATTCTTACGTCCTTTATACAGAGTGTGTATAAATTGACAAAAGAACTACACGCTGTGACATTCTTCGTTCAATTTTCAATAAACAATCCGTATGTTAAATTATTCTATTATGCTTTGTATGTCTTCAGAAATATCATAAAAGAAATACATTCGTAAACTAATATACGACTGTAATACCTACCGTTGCTATTTTCTTTATTTCAATAACCAAAAAAATTTTACTCGTGATTGGTAGCACGTTTTTAATTTTACACATTACTCAAGATATGATTTGCTCTTCAATAATTTTTTTGTTATTTAAGTCAATAAGACTAACTCCTACAAAATTGTTTGAATTGAACTCTATCTGTTTCTACGCATAATTGCAATCATTAAATCTTCGTTTGGATTACCCGTTTCAGTCTTTCTAATCTCTAATACTGCTGCGTTAATTGTTTTTGTAACTTAGTCAGCGTCTTGAGGAGGTAGTACATACACTCTCTTTTTAATAAAAACTCAAACAAAAAAGTGTAAAGAATTGATATCGTAAGATCTTGTAGGCCATAAGATGGGACTACCGCGACTAATCCATCTATTTAGAAACCGTTCATCCAACCACTCTCTTACATTACAAGGAAAATAATCTAAAGCTCTATCGTGCATATAAATCATGTTATGGCGTATGTTTAACGGCATCTACTCAATAACTTGTTCCAATACATTAAAGTACTCATCAGCATTAAGACGATTTGATAGATAAATTGGCTCAACGACCCTGTGAGTATAATTATGAAAATTCTTCTTTGGTAACCATACTCTATAAATTCATGAGGATTTTTATTTGCTTAATAGTGAAAATTATGAGTATTAAATACACCATCTCGGGTGAACCTAAAGTCATCGCTCCAAAGAATACGCTAGTTTTTTTAATCAAATTTAAAATTATGCAATCTAATAGTAATATGTTGTAGCTATCATAAAGAAGCTAAACTTTAGAAACGTGATATGGATGAAGTCAGCATTACCTTTTTTTGTTGTAAACGAATTATTTATTTATTTGGAAAACGTATGCCATACTAATTTGTGGCTGCGTTAGCATGCTTTTTAATGAAACTGTACATTAGGTACATATTGGCATATTTACTAAATGTAAAACCCATTATGAGTGAACAAAACGATAACAAATTTTAGACGTTGTACACAAAGATCTTTCGTTTAGTACCCGACAGTTAGCCCCAGCATTAAATATTCCTAGTAACAAGACCGTTCAGTTGGTTTTACAAGGAAACCTGTTTGATTAATATCACGTTTCTAAAGTTTAGCGTCTTTAAGATAAGGACAACATATTTATTTGTATTATAACGGATACTAACAATAATATCGTTATAATAGTACGATACGAAACAAAACAATTTATACAAACATTGGTCTTTGAACTTCTAAAGTAAGTATAAGGCAATAGTCGGACCAATACTTTTTAAAAGTATCGCTATACGATAAGCGATGCTTTGAGCAAAAATGTATCACAATACTAATACTTTTTACTTTGTCTAGAAGCGTATCGCGATAGCGTTAAAAGTATCGCTTCAATTTGTCGCTTCACCTTATAATAAAACCGTACTCATTTGTTTAAAACTATACAGCAAACAAAATACTATTTCATTTTAGCCGTATGTTCTGTGAGTACTTGTTTAAATTATACTTAAAAGAAAATTAACGAAAAGCAAAATTATACTTAAATTGCACTACTTAAAGACAGTTTATCAATCGACTGGTAAAGTCTGTTTACTAGCAAGCACATACAATTTATGTTGCTGACAAATTTACTTCTTCTTGGGTTTATCAATCGTTTTTTGAGTGTCTAGTGGCTACCTACTAGTTATTTACATTTGCGGTTGGTAATACCGTCTAGAAAAACGCTATCTTCACGTCGTCGGATTGTGTTGACATTTTTGTCAGACTGACAGTAGATTTGCAGGTTAAGTTTAGTTTGTTAGATAGTTTAGTTAATTTGTGTAGATAATTCTTCTTCTTATTCGAAGTGTGTTCGGGTACGTATAAAATACTTTATGCAATTTTTTTTCTCAAACTCAACGTTACAAAATACAATGGTGCAACATGAGTAACCAGAAAAAAACGTAGCTCCAAGTTGCACGGCTAGTCGGCTTGGTTGTGAAATACCACAAAGTGATTGTATTTAATGTCAATGTTAATAGGCAACACATAATACAGCGCAATTTAAAGTTTGTTATCAAAGAACAAGCGCAATAGAAATTTTGTTAACAATTGTAAAAATGTACACAGTCCACTAAAGCTGCTATGAAAGTAAAGTATAAATTATACACAAAGGCGTTTACTTCTTTTAAAATATAATTAAGAAAAGCGCCTACATAATTTGGTCCATACGAGCCGTAGATGTTGAATGCTTGGATGCTGTACGTTATGGGTAGAAAATCAAATTGAAGATTTTAAAAACACATGTAGAGAAAAGTCGATAAAGTAGGTGAGCGATTTCCTTCCTTTTCTTTGTATTGTTATCGTTTATGTTGTGTAGACCTTGTAATTTGTAAAGTACAGGTGTTAATAGGTCAAAGTGTTTATTGGAATTTGTATAATCTTACATTGCATAAAATTGCTCAAATTGTTATACGATGGCAGAAAAAAAATTACAGCAGCTTTTTAAAGAAAGGGTTAGTTTGTTGGGACGGTTAGATTCTATTAAAAACTATTTAACTGGTGTCAAAGATATTCTTAAATCTAATTTAAATCTTAATAATGCAGAATTAGAAACTTTAAAGCAAAGGGTTACACGCATGGACGGATTGTTACATGAATTTGATAATGTGCAAAAGCAAATCGAAACGCTTGTTAGTTCTGATGAGTTAAATGTACAAATTAACGAAAGAGAAGTTTTTGAAAATGAATACATGTTGCTTTACGGTTGTGCAAAGGGCATATTATTAGATCATGTAACAGACCAACAAGCTAAAGCAGTTGTTGTTAATGACGAGAATAAAATGCAAAATTCGTTTAAGATGCCAGCTATTAAAGCACCTGAGTTTGATGGTAAGATTGAGTTTTGGCTTGAATTTAAAAGTACATTTGAATCGTTAATACATCTAAATGAACAAATTGATAACATCCATAAGTTTCATTATTTAAAACAAGCACTTAAAGGAGAAGCGGCGCAGGTAATCAAATTTATTGAATTTACTGCACAAGGTTACGAAATTGCGTATAAAACTTTATGTGAACGATATGATAACAAAAGATTATTAGTTCATAACCATGTGCATGCTTTATTCAATATAGAATCGGTTGTAAAAGAATCCGCGAAATCGCTAAGAAAATTAATTGACGAGGTTTCTAAGCATTTGCGCTCATTAGAAATTTTAAATGAACCTACGCAATATTGGGACACTTTAATTTTGTATTTGTTATCACAAAAACTAGATTCAAATTCTCTTAAAGCATGGGAAGAACATAAAATTAATTTTGCAAAACCGTCGTTGGAAATTTTTTACGCGTTTGCTAAAGCAAGAGCCGATCTTCTAGAAACCGTTGATGCTAACAGGGGCAAGTGGCATGTTAAGTCAACTATTAGAAGTTTTGTTCCTGAAACCAAACAATGCATGTGTGGTGCTCAGCATGAAGTAGCGTCGTGTAAAGAATTCGCAAAACTTTCTTTAGCAGATAGATTTAAGAAGGTACGTGAACTTCGTTTATGTTGGAAATGTTTAAAGTCGGGACACATTTCACGAAAATGTCGCGTTTCTTGTACAGTATGTAAGGGTTGGCATAATCATCTGCTACATGATTACGATAAAGTTAAAAATAATGTTAGTAAAACACAAGGTGAGATCAGTAACGCAGCGATATCAAATCAAGTTGAAACGGTAACGTCTCTCACCGCGGCAAATTTGTTATGTAATGAAGTTGTATTGTCAACAGCTAGAGTTTTAGTTCTCGATAAAAACGGTAGGATTCATAAAACTAGAGCAATTTTAGATTCAGGATCTCAAGCATGTTTTCTAACCGAAGATTTGGCTAAACGGTTACAATTAGATTTAAAACGTGTTAATACTGCAATCGCTGGAGTAAATGATTCTATGTCGCGAACTAATTATGAATGCGAAGTAAACATGCGCTCAAATGTTAGTAATTATGAAATTAATATTCGTTGTTTAGTTGTAAAAAATATTACGGGCAAATTACCTAGCGCAATACTTCCGCGTTCTCAGTTTAAAATTAATAAAGATATTAAATTAGCGGATCCGAATTTTCACATACCGGATAAAATAGAGATATTATTAGGCGCAAATTTATTTTATTCGCTATTGATAGATGGTCGTCACGATATCGGTGTAGGTACAATCATTTTACAAAATACGCATTTAGGATACATAGTAGCCGGTTCGTTTGAAGTTGAAAATAGTTCGAGAAATGAAATAATATGTAACATGGCGTTGAATACGGATGTTCAAGATCAATTAGCAGCCTTTTGGGAAATAGAAAATATTCCAACTAATAACATTTTATCTCCTGAAGAAGTCGCGTGCGAAAAACATTTTAATGAAAATACCAATCGCGGTGTAAGTGGTAGATTTGTTGTCAAAATCCCGTTTAAAGATT
This sequence comes from Aquatica leii, assembly GCA_035610365.1. NCBI lineage: Eukaryota > Metazoa > Arthropoda > Insecta > Coleoptera > Lampyridae > Aquatica > Aquatica leii. Next base: position 79,284,857 of record CM069436.1, on the reverse strand, counting down.
CATTAGATAAGTTAGGTGAAAGTCGCGAGCAAGCAGTGCGCAGATTTTTTTCTTTAGAACGCAAGTTACAATTAAATAATAGGGTAAAAGAACAGTATCGAGATTTCATGCGCGAATATGAAAATTTAAATCATATGAAAGAAGTAACCGAATATGTAAAAGAAACAGATTTAATTACGTATTATTATCCTCATCACTGTGTTATACGGAACGATCACACGACTACAAAATTACGTGTAGTATTCGATGCGTCAGCAAAGACGACTTCCGGATATTCATTAAATGATCTACAAATGTGCGGACCTGTTATTCAGGATAGTTTGTTTTCAATAATTTTACGATTCAGATTGTTTGCATATGTAATAACTGCCGATGTTCAAAAGATGTATCGACAAGTAGAAATTGATAAGTCACAGTGGCCACTACAGCGCATAGTTTGGAGGGAATCTCCTTCTGACTCGTTAAAAACATACGAATTAACTAGAGTCACATATGGCACAGTATCGGGTTCGTACCTTGCTATACGCAGCATGCAGCAGTTAGGGGCGAAGTAGAAGCAATCGAACAAGACATCGCGAATGCCATAGCTCATGGTTTTTATGTAGACGATTTTTGTATGGGTCCGACTCATTAAATGGCGCGATTCACATATGTAAAAGAGTTTCAAGTATATTAGCGAGTGGGTGTTTTCAATTGAGAAAATGGAATTCAAATGATTTATCAATTTTTAAGGGTCTTGGATTAGAAGAAACCTCCGATAATGTTTTCTTGTTTGGGCAAAACGAACTTACCAAAACGTTAGGTTTAGTTTGGGCAAGCGGAACAGATAATCTAATGTACAACGTTAAATTAAATAATGATTTGAACAAACCAATTACGAAAAGAATAATTCTTTCGCGAATATCGCAAATATACGATCCGCTAGGATTGATTAGTCCTACTATTGTTGTAGCAAAAATATTATTGCAACAGTTGTGGTTATTAAAAACTAATTGGGATGAACCACTTCCTGATGAATTAAGTAAGATTTGGCGTCAATTTGAAAGTGAAATTAGCGAGATAAATAATTTAAGTATCCCGCGTTTCGCGACAATACAAGATAAATATAAGGTAGAATTGCATGGGGTTTCAGATGCAAGCGAGAAATGTTACGGTGGTTGCGTTTATCTAAGAACTATCGGTAAAAACGGAAACATTAAAATAAGCATTTTGTGTTCTAAAGCTAAAGTAGCGCCGTTGAAATCGTTGACAATTCCAAAGTTAGAACTTTGTGGTGCATTAATTTTAATTCGATTAATCAACACTGTAATTAATGCGGCTTCAATTTTGGAATTCGAAAGGTGTATTTTATGGACAGATTCTACCATAGTGTTAGGATGGTTAAGAACAATGCCACATTTATTAAAACCGTTTGTGAGTAATCGAGTAGTAGAGATACAAAGTTTAAAATTAAAGCACGAATGGCGACACATATCGTCAAAAGAAAATCCAGCCGATCTTTTGTGGCGAGGTATTAGTCCAGCTATGATTAGTAACGCAGAATTATGGTGAAATGGCCATCATTGGCTTAAGAATGAGCAATATTGGCCTGCAAACGTTATACGCGAAGAAAAGTTACCGGAAATTAAACTTATAAAAACATGCACGTTGAACGTTCCAGAACTTAAAGTAATACGCATTGAAAACTTTTCGAGTATTTATACCTTAAAATTACGGGTAGCCTATTGTTTGAGATTTGCAAAAAACTGCAGAGTTGATGTTAAAGATCGAAAATATGGATCCATCTCATTATATGAATTACGTGACGCTTTAATAGTTTTAATTAAAATGGTGCAACGCGAGTGTTTTGCAGACGAGTTAATATTGTTGAGCAAAAATAAATCAGTATCGAAAGGGAGTAAACTGGCAAGCTTAACTCCATTTGTTGACAACAACGGTTTGTTAAGGGTAGGCGGACGATTGCGTTTGTCAAAATATTCGTACAATAAAAAACATCCAATGTTGTTACCTGGGTGTCATCATTTAACTGAACTAATATTTCGCGAAGAACACGAAGCGTTACTTCATGCTGGGCCCCAGCACTTGTTAGCATCCATAAAAAGATTATTTTGGCCGTTAAAAGGTAGAAATTTAGCGCGTAAAATCACGAGGCAATGCATAAAATGTTTCAGAGCAAAGCCTCGTATCATAAATCCGATTATGGGCGAATTGCCTGCACAGCGTTTTGATGACGGTTTTCCATTTATAAATACTGGCGTAGATTATGGTGGGCCAATTTTAATAAAAAATAAAATAGGCAGAGGAGCAAAATTATCAAAATGTTATATTTGTTTATTTGTGTGCTTCTCCACCAAAGCTGTTCATTTAGAGGCCGCAACTGATCTTACCGCAGACTGCTTTATAGCTACTCTTAGACGTTTTGTTGCTCGCAGAGGAAAACCTAATTCAATTTTTTCTGATAATGGAACTAATTTTATAGGTGCAAACAATGAGTTAAGAGAGTTAGGGCATTTCATGAAAGAAAACTCAAATGCTTTAGAAAGTAAATTAACAAAAGAAAATATTAATTGGAAATTTATTCCTAGCTATAGTCCGTTCATGGGTGGTTTGTGGGAATCAGGTATAAAATCTGCAAAATTTCATTTAAAAAGAGTAACTGCTAATGCATTACTAACGTTTGAGCAATTTTATACACTGTTAGTTCAAATAGAAAGTGTTTTAAACTCGCGCCCATTGTACCCTTCATCTTGTGATCCTAATGATTGTACACCCGTTTCTCCCGCTCACTTGCTTATAGGAAGATCATTGGTAGACGTCGCAGACCCAGATGTTATACACATTCCCGAGCACCGAGCTTCTATATACCAGAGGATTCAGCAAATTAAACGGCACTTCTGGAATAAATGGGCAAAAGAGTACGTGAGTGAGCTGCAGCAAAGATCAAAATGGAAGGTTAATCAGCGAAATATTGCAATAGACACATTGGTAGTACTCAAAGATGATAACCAGCCACCGTAGAAATGGAAAATGGGCAGAGTTGTTGAACTACACCCTGGCATCGATGGAATTGTACGAGTTGTTTCCGTGAAAACATCAAACGGTACTACGTACAAGCGTGCTGTGTCAAAAATGTGCGCACTTCCGTTGAGTGATTAAGTTTTAAGTTAGTTAGAATAATAAAGTTAATTCGTTTAAACAGAATAATAATTTGCTTATGTTTGTATTATTTTAGCATTATTAGTAACATGTTTGAATTAATTTAATTTATATCATTTGTGAATTTATATGCTTTGTTGGAATTTATTAGAATTTTGTTGATGTGTGTTGAAAGAAATACTTCTTTCAAGATGGGGAGTATGTATTTAATGTCAATGTTAATAGGCAACACATAATACAGCGCAATTTAAAGTTTGTTATCAAAGAACAAGCGCAATAGAAATTTTGTTAACAATTGTAAAAATGTACACAGTCCACTAAAGCTGCTATGAAAGTAAAGTATAAATTATACACAAAGGCGTTTACTTCTTTTAAAATATAATTAAGAAAAGCGCCTACAGTGATCGAAAACAAGAAAACCGACGCCGTAACATGGAAAAAAAATGAGAAACATTTACCATTGAATTCAACAGTGTCGGCACGTGTCTGCAATCCAGCAAGTCACTAAAAACAAAATGTGATGGCATTAAAAAAGAGCTAAAAAAGAAATGTGCTCTAGAAAGGCATGGTTTGCATTTTAATTTTTAGGTTGACGTTTCTATACGTTTGAGTCTATTCGTTCAAATTCGGGTTACTGTTAAGCCTACTTGCGTTCCTGTTAAACTTTGTTTTCCACTCTAACCGACCGGTAACTTTATGTTAGCCGTATTTATCTCCCTGGTAACGATTAACAAGACATTGATATACCATACTTTGCAGTTACCAAGCGGTTACAATTAACAACAACTTTACTAGTTGATTGATAAACTGACCCTTAATGAATTAAAAAGTGTGCTATTCCGTTATTTTATAAAAAAATTTATTGTCTATGTGTTAGATTATGGTTCGGTTGTGAGTGGTGACGAGCATTAAAAAAAAATAAATATACAATTTGTAAGTACATCTGGGGTCGGTAAAGATAAAAGTATTTTTTTGCAACATGACTTGGGTGGTTGTGAGGATTTGTAGCCGTTTACTGCAACCCTTTTTGATCCTAATTGTTATTGTTTTTTTTAATCATAATAATTTGATGTAAAATAATAAAAAGTAGTACCATGTTTGATAAACCTTCAAAATAATTTGATTTTTGTACCATAAATTAAACGTACCTAGTTGTACATGATTTTGAAAAACGCAGATTTTCTTAAGCGGGCAATAGACGATTAAATGTATAGATCTAAAGTTTATGTAAATATCCATGTATAAACCCACGTGAATGACCTTCAAAAATAGAACCTCTTCTATATAATCAATTTTGCATGTAAAAATTGATGTAAAATTTTAACCTTACAATATTTGCAGTTTGTGAAGAAATTGATGTAAATTACGTATAAATTATTATCGTCTATTGCGGCCTTTAGAAAGAAAATTGTACTTCAAGTATATACTGTTTATTTAGGAAAGGTCATAAAATTCAATTGTCAGACAATGGTGTAGTTATACCTGGTAAAAAGAGAATAAATACAATGGTACATTTAAAAGTCGTTGACATTGTACAGGATTACTTAATTGTAGTTTAAAACACTATATAGAATTTAGAATAAGTTTTTACTTTGAAGTACTGTTACATTTAAACATTACAATAAATTGTCAGTATCAATTTAAAGTATCGCATTTTGGGATACACGATACTAAAAAAAATTATCGCGATATCTATATCTATACTTTTTTTTCAAATAATTTATATTCTAATAAAGTATAGGGATACTCGTATCGCGATACTATTATCGCTATACTTACGAAAGTAATCTTCTAAAGTCAAATTGTGATCAGATCTGTCTTTCATAATCTTATGAACTATTTTATTTACAAAAATATTACGATGTCAATTTATCAAAAATCAGTTTAGATGTATACGATCTAACAATCAAATCTAAGCTATCAAAATAAAAAATTACTATTTTCCTTAGAACTAAAGCGAAAATATAACAAAGATACCAATTTATACAAACGACGATTGCTTTGTTTTTACAAAGGTTTTCTTATTATTAAAAATTTTGCGAATTGTTTTGTTTTACAACAAAGGCTTATTTATTAATTTCTAATTAACGATTACAAAGCCGATGGTTAGGTAATGCAATAAATGTGCGCACTTCGAAACGAAATAACAAAATTTGAATTTCTATACGCAATGGTTTGGCAAGGTCAAATTTGAAAAATTTTTTTTTCTCAATAGAATACCAACAGAATCTGTAGACACCAGAAAACGGAAGTTCTTCAACTACCATAACGAACGATTTTTAGCCATAAAGGCTACTCCCATTTATGCTACACAATGTCTCAATTGGGTTGCTACTTCCAATTCAAACAAAATTTTAAATACGATGTTTGATTGAAAATTAACTTTTTAACCCCAAAATCTATCCTTAATTTTTTTTAAATAGTATTATTTGTGATACAAGCTTTATGTGATACAATTCTAGTAATTTACAAACTTTGCACGGTCAGCACGCTGTAGGATTGAAACAATACTTAATCGGAGAAAGGAAAGTCCAAGTCATAAGTTTATTTTAATGGGGGCCAGATCTGGTCTTGCAGAGAAGTTCCTGTTAGATCAGCACAAGAGACTCAAATCTTGTATTAAATTTTAAGCTGGAGGAATAGAAGAAAAAAGCAAATCATTAACATCAATTGTACTTTAATTATCTTAAAAGGATAACTTATGATTAAAATTAGAATCAATAACAAATAGATAATTTGATAGCATCACAATAAGTAAATTTAGTTTGAGTACAAAAATATGTTAGTTCTAAAACGCCGGAAGTATCGCCAACTCACAATACACTCAAATTGTATAGTTTATCAGCCACAACATACAAATTCTTTGTAACTAAATTACATTAACAATAGTAATTGACGGTCGACGTATCAGCATGCAATAGCAATTTAACTTAAACTAATAATAATAATAAGCTAAGCATTTTAAACGTTTTGACGTGATTAGCAAACGTGATTCGTGAGAAGTACTGTAGTGACAACAAGTAGTTAAAATTAAATATTGACTTACCGAGATCCAGGTTCACTTTCAGAAAACGTTTTCCTACTGCCTTCTTATAATCAAACTACCTAAAAATAATCGTGTCCACGTGGTGATTCACAAACTTTACTACTACTAGGTAAATAGTAACATTTATGAAAGGTAAGAGAACCGAAGCGTATCGTATGCTGCTACATATGCACTTTAGTCCAAGTTAGTTTTAGTTAAACGTCCATTACCTCTAAATAGAAATATTAATCGTTTTTGCTGTTTTGTAGCAGTATTTTTAAATCCGATTCCTTCCTTTTAGAACTTTTCCGCCGATGTTTAAACTTTTGCACGTAAAGAAACACATATTTGGGAGGTAGCACGTGGTGCTAAAGAAACGACATGGAAATTATCTTTAATCCAAAAAAGAAAACAAAAAACTTATTCTGCGTTGAATAAATTAATTAATTACAGATGTTTTCATGATATATCGTGGCACAACACGTGTATGTTTTAAGAAATTTAATTCAAGCAGGCATATTTTATGTACCACAAAGTGGAAGTAAATTTTGGTTTACTCGAACGGAAGGGACCAACAATGCTCGATAGATGGCGTCAAGAAGTAGAAGACTAACTTGAAGTCAACCAAGAATATACAGAGCAATACAATTTAAATTTAGTGCACGTAAACATTTTTGGAAAAATTTTATAATCAATTCAGGTGTATGCTTGGTTTATAATTTGGACAATTTTTTGAAACAACAAAATCCAAATAATAAATTTAAAGAAATATTAGGTTTGTTGTCTGTTTAACTAAACTTGTCAAAATTATTTTCCTTTATAGCATGAAAAATCGTTGATTACTGAGAACAATCAGCGGAAGAAACAGGAATGTTTTAAAAAACCGTTGTAAGGACATTAAAACGTCACAAGTTTGATCTTTACAAAATGAACATTGTATAAAAAATTGGAGATGATAATCGACACAGAAGAATTGAGTTTTGTGAAACTACCATCCATCAAAATAATGCAAATCCGTAATTTCTACGAAACGTTTGTTTGAGTGATAAGTGCACGTTTCAATTAAATGGGCATGTCACCAAACAAAATTATAAGTATTGGAGTGACGAAAATTTTCACAATTTGGGCACGCTCAATAGCTCGAAAACTTAACGTTTGTAAGAAAATTTTGCGAAATGCTATTATTGGCTATGCTTTCATAGATGGAAATTTCGACTAAAACAGTTTATATTGAATTGCAAGAAAATGTCATGAAACCGTTAATAGTTGAAAACTTAGAAAATCAGAAGGGCATAGATGAAAATTTATATTTAGATGAGGCGTTGCTCCATTTCTAACAAGATGGAGTTCCTCCTCATTAAGTACAACTAGTTAAACAATGCTTTGATAACATTTATCTAGATCGGTGGATTAGCAAAAGAGAGCTATATGAATTGCCTCCCAAACTACCGGATTTAACATTTAAAGTCAGTTGTTTTTAAAACTCAACCGTAGTCCATTGAAGAACTGCGGCGTAGAAATACTAAAGAATGTGGCACCTTTACAGATAGAACTTTTGAAAATGTTTGACAATGGTTTGAAATTAGACTCTACCATTGTTTTGAGAATAACGCAAATCATTTCCAACACTTGTAAAACATTTCTTTTTTGTTAAAGTGAATAGCTATTGTGAATTACATTTATGTTAATAAACCAGAAGTTTCTATTTAGACTAATTACGTTTTGTGTAAAATTTTAATGTTTAATACATTTTTGAATTTTTTCAGTTTATTAATATATTAAGAATAAATTGATTTATCTCTCATTAATTTTTTTTCTTGTCAAAAAATGGTGAAAATTATTATTCCTTAATTAAATTTTGTAAAAAATGACATATCTCAAGTAGGGTAGTGGCATTTAAAATGAATTAAATATAGTTGCTGAGAGTCAAAAAAAATTAGAGAAATGTTGTTTAACCGTTAAAAATTGTTCTGCTTAATATTAAAATTGACCTGTTTTTGCATTTTTTTATTTAAACGTAAAATATTATTATTGCCTAATTTAAAAAAATTCAAAGCAAGTACAAGAAATTTAATTCGTCACAATACGATAAGTAAATGTTGATGGTTTTTAAGTTTACTTTTTTAATATGTTTATTTTAATGGAGTAAATTTAACATAAGTAGTGTTTTACATTATTCTAAATAATATTAGCAATTTTATTGAAAATTTTTAGTTATATCTGTGTAATAAGCAGAATCGATTATTTCAATCATTTCATTCAATAATTGATGAGTTTAATTAATCGAATTGAATTGAATTGTTTTCACTTTCAATTAAATGAACATCGATTATTAATTTGGTTGATGTTTTATAGTACCGACATTTGTTCGTATTATGCTAATACACTTAAGCGTAGATTGTTTTTATTCCAATCAGATGTAGTTTACTATTAAATGCAAAAAAATTTTTTTACTAACTTTGTTCTAGTACGTTGCTTGTGTTAATTTAAAAAAATTGAATTGATTAAGAAAACAATAAATTCTTACCATGTGATGCTATAAAAACAAGTTGCGTTTAAAAAATAATTGACCTTATTGCGTATATTTTACAAGACATAAAAATACAATAAAAATTATTGTTTTTAATTAAAATTATACATTTACTGTAAAAACTAATGCAAAAACCAAAATGTATTTATAATTATATTATCTTCCCATAACTGTAAAAATATGTTAAACCAACAAAATAATTGTTTATAAATTTCAGTTTAATCTAAAATGTTTATTTTAATGTCACTCAAAAATTAAACATTTTTTGTAATATTTTTTTGTAACTTCACAGAAAATTCATAAAAACAAAGCTTATGTTTTTTCTTAACTAAGTTAGTTAAACATTTATACAGATTAAATCTGTTTATTTTATTCTGTTGTTTACTTTACATGTTTAAAGTATTTTTTACTCTATGTAATTGCAGTAAAACTAAAATTTTTCTACTTCAAAAAAATCTATTACGTATTTTTAGTGTTATCAATATTTACATGCATCAACGTATAAAATGTTAAAAAATATTTTTCATAAATATTTAAATTTTTGTATGCCAACATTTTTTGTAAAAAAATAATTTTATGAAAAAGCTGAAAAACGTTTAATTTCATTTAGAATATGAACAATAAATAAAATTAATTTTATTCGTTTTGTCAACAACGTTTTTTATGACTTCAGTGTATAGAAGCAAATTTTTAATGAAACCAACACATTGACCTACTAAATACTGCTATAAAAAAACAAACAATAAAAATCGTTTAACTGCAAAGTAAACTACATCGATTTTTAAAATATAGTTAAAAAATAAATTAAAACAACATCCAAAAGTTGTTAATTATAATTTAATTATATAATTTTACACGTACAACTAACGGAAAACATTATTAAATTTATTTCTATAATTCTATCAATTTGTTAACAATTTACTTCCATATATCGAAAAGTTTTGGCAACAATAATCAATTAATGCAATTTAATTATTTGAAATAATGTGAACAAATTAAAAAGTTTTAGTGCAATAGACCGTTTAAATTACTATTAGTGCAATACTGCGTTTATTAACTCTCTGCCAAGAACAATAGTAAAATTAATTACTTTAGATTAAATGTATGTAGCAGACATAATGATAATGACTACAAAAAAGAACCTATTTGTGAATGAGTTTCCAAATCGTTTAAAACAATAAATTTTGTAACTTTATTAGAAGATTTAATTTAAACAAAATTAGATAAATAAAAAATACGTTTAAAACACATTTGATTAATTACAGGTACCAAAGTAATGATTTTAACAAAATGTATTTTAAGCAATTAATAAATTGTAATATTTAAAAAAAAATGTTTTACTGGAAAATTATTTACTACATGCTTAAAAAACTATTGTTTAATGGGCAAGAATTTTTCTGATTATCACTATCGTTAAATAAAAAATATTTTATATATTAGTAGAAAAGACTGATTTATTTTTCAGTTTAGTAACAGTAAAATATATAAAAATGCAGTTAAACTCAAATATAAAATTAATTAATATTTACAAAAAAGAAATATTACCATTAAGTGATTTCTGTTATTTAGGTCCTAATAATCTAAGCATGAAATTTAAAAAATATAACATTTTTTTTATCTATTTATGATGATTGAATTAATCTAAGATTTATAAAAAAAATTAGTTGATAAAGATAAAACTTAAGCATTTTAAGTACTTGTGAAATTGTAAACGTACGCCACTGCATTGTAAAATCTTTAAGTCGGGTTTACATGATAATTATTGATATTTAAATAAAAAACGGCATTGATTGGATTGCAAAACATTTCAAAATTGTATAGATCCTTCTATATTATAATTTTTTTATGATAATGAGAAACGTTAGCTAAACCTTAACATTAAACGTTTAAAAATAAATTTGATTTGTTTTTAGCTTACAATTTGCAACTGCTAACTTTTATTTTATAATCTTTTTAATTTTTACAGCAAATTTATACAAAATCTGCGTTTTTTTTAATTGTTAGTAACAAATATAATTACTAAAATTTTGTTTTAATTTAATTTTACAAAGTTAAGTAATTGAAAACATACAAACAAAAATTGTTGTTTTCTAACAATACGACTACAATCAAAACGTAATAAAAACAAAAATCATATTTATGATAGATATCAAATTGTATAAATTTACAACTCTATTTGTTACAAACATAGCTAACCGATGTTCTTGTTAGTGTGTTTCGGCAGTTTTATATACAGAACCGTATAGAAATATGCACGTTAAGAAGTTTTTATGGCTTTTGTATTCCGAAAGACAAAAAGCTTAAACCAAATATCGATTTTTTATTCTAAAATTGACACAAAAACTTTCAACTAAGTTTAACGGTAAACATGTAGTTTCTTTGTTAAAAAATATTTAACATTTTTAATATTTTTTATTTAATAAATTAAAAATAAAAACTTGATTTCAATACGTGGTCAGACAGTGAACTGAGTAGTTTAATTATCAATTAAATAAAATACAACATTAGTTTATGTAGTATTATAACAAAGTATGTGCTCACAGATAAAGTATAAAAAATAATGACAAAATTTATTCTTTGTAGTTAAGTGAAACACTTACAGGTAAAACAGTAAATAGGTATTGCAATAGTAATTTACGTAACAAGCGTCAAAAGTAAGACTGTTGATTGTAATACTTATTGGAAGTTGCCCAACTACGTGCTAATAAGTGTAAAACATGACTTTCTTCGCTCCTTCTCTATAAATTATCTGCACGGACTAGTGTCGCCACAGAAGGTCAACACAATATCTTACGAATATATTATCATTTACTTTACAAACGAGGTTGCTATGATATATTAGATCTGATTTAAATTTATTCTAATTTCTAATCTAATAGTGTTGATCTCTACCTATTCTTTAGGAGTGGCAAACTTATGATATTAATGTTTTTTTAGCAGTACGAACGTTTATAGTTGGTGACTGTTAGAGATAATATTAATGTATCATTGTACACTAAAATTGCTGATGATGAGCTTTTGTAATATTACTTCCATACCACTAACGAAACAGCTTTTTTAATAATTATTGAGAAAAAAAAATTAAGATTATTATTGAAGTAGTTAAATTTTTAATTATGTTTCTAATTTTTGTGTTAGATATGCTGACGAAGTAAATATGTAAATTGATAATAAATTGTCTAATTTAACTACAAACTTTGATCACGCAGCGAGACGTATAAGCACTGATTACCACGTCAAATTATTTAAAATGTTGATCAATTCTCACAGTTTACTTATTATTTTAATTTGTTTAAAGTAAACAAATTTATATATAATGATATTTATTATGTAAGACAATTTCTATTGTCATTATTATAAATCTGTCAGTTGACAGCTCAGGTTATCAGAAAAGCAAACGTACATATCTAATTAATAAACATGTACAGTCGAAAAAGTAACATGCATAAGATTCTTAATAACAAGACTATATTTTAAATTTAATTAAAATAAGGTAAAATGACGAAGACCGTCATAGCTACGAGCGATTCTGTAGCAATAATAGCAATCTAAAAACTTTAGTAAAAAAAATCTTTATTTAAAAAAAACTTGAACCGTTAAAAAAGTAATAATAAAATATCAATCTGAAACTTAATAGAAGGAAAGTACTAAATCGTTCTAGAAATCATCTATTTAGTTTACAATGTTTTACAAATTTCAAAGGTAAACTGATTTTCACGCACTCATTTTTCGAATAATTATTTGAACTTTAAATGCTACAATAAATTAAATAAGAACAGATGTGGTGTTTGCAAAATGTGCATTATGTAGAAACATGTCTATTTTATTTTTTTAAACAAAAAGTTGTACCAAACCCACATAGGCACATAGGTTAACGTGGGCCAAAATATTAGCATGTAAATCCCTATGGACACTTTTTAAAAAAATGCAGTGTATGTATAGAAGCTATATCCTTAAAGAATACACAAATTTAATATTAACAGTTGAAAAGATTGTAAGTAGCCTGTATTCTGAGTAACCGTTGAATTATTGTCGAATTCAGGTTTCCGCGGGTAACATTATTAATACAATTTTCTATTCGTGTTGTCGCTCTTACACAAGCGAAACTTTCGTCACACGTGACATTGGACATCTTCAGAGCTCGGAACAAACTAATTGATTGCGCTTTAAAGTTTTGCTATTATAGACTTGCCTCCAAACAATAAAAATTCTATTAATATCCATTTTATTTTTAATGCGAAACGATTGCGGTACTACAACATTTTCTAAAACGTTACATTATCCCCCTGCTTAAAGATATTACCTTGGAAATTTCTCTACGCTACAATAACTTTAAATAAACTTATACACTATAACCCTACTACTGTAAACCAAGTTATTATTCATCTTTAAAAATTTCAAATCTTTAGCATGCCAATTACCTCAAAATTTTCTATCTTAATCAATTAATTCAAAAGTTAAAAAACGGTTTATTGTTGACTTTAAAAAAACTAATATACTTAGGTGCAAGTTTTGCATTATAATACTTATAAGCATCGGAGAGAATATTTAGCATTACGACGACCCAAATTATAATACTTTTCAACCTTTTTATACGACTTAAGTAACCTTTTATGTACACTGCCTTAAAAAAGTAGTTGAACACTTTTAAGCGCTACCTGCAAAGTAGGCAACCAAGCTTACGTTATAACAGAACGGCTAGTAAAATATGACAATTTTGGCATTGTAAACATTACTTGCAGCAGAGCCTTAACATCGGCAAACATAGTCTCAGACCATAACCTTATATTGGAAAAAATAACTATGATGAAACCACCAGTCAATTAGCAAACCAAAAAAAGTTTAACATTGAATCATGCAGGAACCAAAGCACTATCGATCTATATCAACGACGTTTCAAACAAAATCTAAATAATAACATAGTGAATCCCCCGACATCATGTGGGAAAAACTAAAAACTATTATAACAAATGCAGCTAAAGAAGCAATTGGAATACGCAGTCTAAAAAAATCAAACAATAAAAAGAATGGAAAACCATGGTTTACACCTAAAATTAGAGTTGGCACAAGAAAAGAAAAAAGCACATCTCCGATATAAATCGAGAAAGACACCTCGAGACTACATTCAGTGCGTCGAAATTAGAAACAGAGCAAACGACAGAATCCGACAAATAAAGAGGGAGTATTGAGAGAACTTCAGTAGAGAAATGGAGAACGATATGTATGGATCCCAAAAACAAATCTGGAAGATATTGAGAGCGTCAACAAGAAAAGTTAATGAAACCGTACAAACAGACAAAATATCTTTAAAAGAATGGACCGATTATTTCAAAACACTATACTCAAGCAACGATATATTAAGCGAAAGCAAAACAATCCCAAAACTTATCCGCAAGACACCATTGAACACCGATGGATTAGTAGTAACTACCGAAAAAGTACTAGATGAGATGAGAAAATTGAAAAATGGGTAATCACCTGGCCCGGACAACATATCTAACGAGCTGTTAAAGCACGGAGGTGAAAACTTAGCAAGTCAACTTGCTGACTTATACAACAACATATTAGATAATACAGGTTACCAACCAGTTGGAGAGACAGTACGACTATACTGTTGCACAAAAAGGGAAACCTATGTAACCCGGAGAATTACCGCGGAATTACGCTTCTAAATAGCTCGCTGAAGCTCTTCACCAGACTCTTGAGTCAAGATATTATCAAGTTTTTAATAAATGCTGTGCCCTTAATTTAAAAAGTTATGTCATTTATAACTTTATTTATAATAAAAATAAATTAAAAAAATTTTTATTAATAGCTCGAATAAATGTAAACTGCATGCTCAAATACAAAATTGCTGTTATAATTAGCCTAAATTTTTAATATTTTCGGATTAAATTAAAGTCAACATTTCGATTTTCTTTGTAAAAGAAGTATTATCATCATTTGAACGTAATTAGTGGATGAACAATTGTAATTTTAATTTCCATTACAAATTCTCATAACATTTATTTGTAGTTTGCATTTTTTTATAGAAAATGAATTTTTATGAATATGGGTAAAATTTGATGTTCAATTGTTTTTTTGATTACCCTGTCGTAATCCACAAAAAAATGCTTCAACTTTGCTAATTTAACTCAATTTATGGAGGATATCGAACCTAGTAGTTTAAATATTAGACAGAAGGTATGCGTAAATCAAATTTACTTATCTGTGCCTGTAGAGTTTTATTTTCAGGCGGTTTTCGTAAAATTCTATTTATATTATAAGAGAAGATTAATATTCATTTAAAAAGATATTATCTTTAGTGATGTAACTGAACTGGAAATCAAAACTAATATCAGTTTCGTTACTTATAAATCAAAACAGAATTCTTGCAAGTTTTTGCTAAAACTAAATAATGGAAATATATCACCAAACATTGGAAAAATTTGTCTTTTTTTGTACAAAATAATCAACAACGTTAGTTCTAAATTAATAATATAAACACTAAGTCACAATCTTGGTTTAAAAATAATCTTTTTTAGGTACCTAACACTTCGAAAACCTGATAGTTATAAGTAACGATTAACCTAACAAATGTCACATGGTGGGATATACATTGCACTTATGCAAAGCTGGGACAAATGGCTAGTATTTCACACGTTCAGCTCTGCGGCTAAACTTTCGTCACAGCCTATGGAACGCAGAGCAAAGTTTATTTTAAACTTTCTTTACAGCACATTGGACCGTATTTAATTGTGCTTTACAGTTGTATTTGAGCGTCCTGTGTTAGCTTTTTTTATTTTTTCTTTTTCTTCAAGTCATTCAAAATAATTTTGATTAAGTATAATGTTATGTTATGTTATGTGTGCTCTGTTTACATTGCCTGTTATTTTTTTAATTTGAATATAAGAAAAATGACAAAATTTTAAAAATGAAACTTTTATTAAATATAATAAGAGTAAAGTTTCAGATATAAAAAAAATGTTTTAAAACATTGTTATCTGTTTTCTTGAACACTAAAACATTCTGTCTTGAACTTTTTGCCCAAGGCTTTGCCACTACTAAGTAAGAGTTACTTAAAATTCATTTTGCAATGTATAATATTTAGTATATTTAGGGTATATATACCCCTTTTATAGGTATTATATGATGTGTAATTCAGATTGCACAATTATTCACCTACATCACAGGAAATTGTCTATAATGAAATTATAAAAGCTTTAGTCAAATCGCAATTGAGTATCAAGTTTTAAACGTCCCTCAAGTTAGCAATACAAAGTTAGCAAAATCAAATAAAACATAATTAGGAATTTGCGTCTAAATTCTTGCGAAAGAAAAAACTTGTAGCTTTCTTACTTTTTAATTATGCGTTAAACTTGAAGCAAATTAGTAGTACACCATTCGAAACAGTGTTTTAATAGATCGGTGTTCGGTTTAAAATGTGTGTAGAATTTGTTGCTAAATTGTTGTTAACTAATAGTAAAAGAAAAAAGCTGATAGCTTTATTATTATTCCACACACATCTTAAACAGAAAATAAATTTCTTAAAGCACTTTTTAAGATGGTGTACTGCTAGCTTGTTTCAAATCAGCCGAAAAACGCATAACTAAAAAAGTAAGAATGTTACAATTTTTTTCTTTCGCAACAAATTCCTAACTATACTTTATTTGATTCTGCTAACTTTTGACTGCTAACTTAAAAGACGTAACTTTTTTACTTAAATTAATAACATTACTTTATTTACTATATAAATAGTGTTTATGTATTGGTGTGTTTCGAATAGATAAATTTAATTTTTCCGTTAAATAAAATACGTTTTGTTAGACCTTGTGATAAAATTTTATTTGTTACTATTTTTCATATACGAAATATGTAGTATTAGAATGTTAGCCGGCGCGCTATAACGCCTTTCTGTTGAATCCAATTAATTCAAGTTATACAATAGTTATGAAAAGTATAAATTAAGACAGTGCATTAAATTGAGTAACACGTTAAATCAAAGTCGTGCTAAGTGCAACATACAAAACCGTCCAAGTCTTTCACCCTATCCCTATCTTCCTGTTCCCTTCGACAATCATCACGGGGAAATGACTTTGGGTAAGTTTTTAATTGTAGAGTTAAGTTGCAATTAGCGTTGGTTTTTTTCTTTGGAATTTTGATACGTAACATGTATAATTTATAATAAAATCTAAGGAGTTATTTCTATTAAAATGTAGTAGGTAATTTAAAACATAAAAAAAATGCAAACTACAAAATTGCAAATTTCAGTTAATTACTATTAAATTTATATTGACTCGGTATAGTTAATACTTAAATTAAATGTTACAAAGAGAAAGCGGAAAAATGCATTTCGCATTTTTATAATTTTATGATTTTTAGATTTACAGCACTTTTTTTTTAATTTTTTTAGCGTTCTGTATGAGAAATTAGACTTGATTTTATAGAGATATGTATCCTTTAATTTTTTATACGCATAATTTAAAAAGGGCAATGAGAATTTATACTTCAATTGTTCGACCACTAATTACGTTTTAATGGTGATAATACTTTCTTTGCAAAGAAAATCGGCATGTTAACTTTAATTTAATCCAGATATACTAAGACGTTTAGGCTAATCAGTACAGTAGTTTCATATTTGAGCATACAGTTTATCATTATCTGAGCTATATATGGAACTTATTTAATCATAAATAACAATTAAAAAGTTTTAATTACTTAAGAAGAGAACAAATAAATGGAAAACTCGGCGAAGAAGAATTTAAAAATGTAGGGTACAATTTAGATAAATATTTGCAGGTAAGAAACATTTTCTTTGAACACTTGAGGCAGTGCTTATGATGAATGGTTAGTAAACTCTTAACATTGCTGCAAGTAATGTCTACAATACCAATGTTGTCAAATTTAACTAGGCGTTTTGTTATAACGTAAGTTTGGTTGCCTACCTTGCAGGTCGCGCTTAAAAGTGTCCAATTACTCTTTTGAGGCAGTGTACATCTTTATACAATTCTTCAAAATTAGTTAATGTAATCATTAACTTAGGTTTGTTACAAACAATTTTTATATCGATATCGTCTTTATCAACGGCGGTATTCGTTATCTGAAAGTCTTGACAATCGAAATAAATTAGCTTGTAGATACTAATAAGCTGTATACAAAATCTTTATTCTACAATTATTTGTAAGATTTATAAATTTTTGATTCCGAAATTGAACTCCATTATCTACCATAATAATTCTAGAAACTCCAAGTAACAAAGTACGTATTCATACAAATTGCTCTTTTCTCTTACCTGAGCACGTATTGCGTAAAATCCATTTTATTTTATACAAAACCACAGCAGTACTACAACATTTTCTAAAACGTTACAACTGTACACGTAATTGACAAACTAACAAAAAAATGCTTTTTAATGTGTTTATTGAAAAAAGTTCAAATGAGTCATTACATTAATTGTGCTTAAACATTCATTGCTCACAACTGCTGTAAATTCTAATTTTTTGGTTTTGTCAACATTAACGCCAAACTATATTTGAGAGATTTTTAAAACATAGACGAATAAAATTTTGCATTTAACTAAGTTCTGACTAAATAGGGATTCGTGGACTTTTAAAGTCCTGTTTGCACATAGTTTCAAAAGATGCCCACTTGTAAAAAAACGTCCAATTTACACAGAATCTAGTCAAATAAAGTTTATTTTTTTCATTAATTTTTGGTTTTATTATATTATTTTATTTTATTTATTATTTTTAATAAACCTTAAATTCTTCCAATTATTATTAATTTTTTATTTTAACAAACGCTACATATTTCGATTTAGTGTCATCTTCAGGCGTATACTATAAATTAAAAAAATATAAAATCGAATCTTAATTAAACATAAACTTACTACATTAGAATTAAAAAAATTGAAAAATCAAAGTTCAAATATGAACTTTCAACATAATAATAAATATAGAAATCTGAAAAAAAATATAAATTAAAATAAAATAAAAATAAATAAACTTACCAATATATATTAATCAAATTAAATATTTGAAGTTTGACAAATTTCAAATTTGAACAATACAAATTACAACAAAATAATAATAACAAAAACTAATTTAGAAAAAGTTAATTATTATTAAAGTTAACAATTTTGTTAAGGGATAAATCACAATTAGAATTGTAATTTTTAATAATTTCTTTTATTTTTAAAAAAATTAGTTTTAAACCTGTATTACAAATATGTAAAATTTCAAAATCTTTTTTAGAATTAAAGGAATGATGGGAATTTAGTATATGATTAACAAATGATGATTTAAATAAAATGTTATTATTTTTAATACAAGACATATGTTCAGCAATTCTAATAAAAAACTTTCGACCTATTTGTCCTATATAGAATGCGTCGCAATCACTACATTTTAATTTATAAACACCGGATTCATCTAAAATATTAATTTTATCTTTGGTATTAACTAATAAAGATTTTTTGACGAAAAAAAAATGTTAATGGCAAAATGTTTTAATAGATTTTGAAATTGAGATGAAGAAGGGCCTATATAAAGAAAAGATAAATGTATTTTAGATTGATTAGAAACAGGTGTAAGAGATGAACAATTTTTAATTTTAATAGAAGAAAAAATTTTTTTTGTAAATTTTAAATAATGTGTAAAGGATAACCAATAACATTAGCTAGATAATAAATAAAATTTATATCTTTATTAAAACTATCATGATCAAGAGAAAAAGTATATAATCGGTTAAAGAAAAATCTAAAAGCTGCTAATTTGTGTGAGAGTGGATGGAATGAAGAAAAAGGAATGTGATCAGTTGTAGGTTTACGAAAGATATTTAATTTGATTAATATATATTGGTAAGTTTATTTATTTTCATAACTTTTTGATTTTATTTTAATTTATATTATTTTCAGATTTCTATATTTATTATTTTGAAAGTTAATATTTAAAGTTTGATTTTTAAATTTTTTCAATTCTAATGTAGTAAGTTTATGTTTAATTAAGATTCGATTTTTTATTTTTTTAATTTATAGTATACGCCTGAAGATGACACTAAGTCGAAACATGTAGCGTTTATTAAAATTAAAAAATTAATAATAATGGGAAGGTTTTGAGATTTATTAAAAAATAATAGTCAAATAAATAACTGTTTTTAAATTAGATGTTTTAATGTAAATTGTGATGCGGTTTTGTAATTTAATTTTTTAGTTAATCAAATTGCAGTTAAAAATATTTAATTTACAATATAATACAAAAATTTTTTTTTGTTATTGCTAAGATAATGCAAGAAACTTTATCGAGTGGGTGCTTTCGACAACTTATGAAATAAGATTGTAATTAACAAATTTCATAAATATTGATTAATGGTGATTAAATCCTTCAAAGTAGGAGAGGGCGATCGATTACACTACTTTATGTAATTTTTCAAGGCGACGTTTCGTGGAACAAGTGTCAACATCCTCAGGCCACTGTATTTGATAAAACAACAAACTAATACAACATATACAACAAAGGTAAATTTAAACAATACTTAAAGCTAATACTATACAATTGTTATTATCTTTTAGGATGAATAAAAAACTATGATGTAAGAAAAACATAAAAACCTACTTACAAAAAACTTTCAAAACAAGTAGCGATAAATTCGCCAAACACAGTCAATGTTACAAATAATAATAAATAACACTAAACATAAATGATAATTGATTTAAAAAACAAACAATAGTTGGAACAAACTCACAAACATCGCAAAGACCAAAAACAAAACTAACCAAAAATAACTAAAAAACTAATTCTGATTTTAAAAAATACTAATTTGAAAAAAAAGCGACCTACAATAACAACACTATTTACAACACCATTTATTCTAAAACAAAAGACAAAACTAAGTTATATGACAAACACAATGTTATATACAGAATCGAGTGCATGGGATGCAATAAATGTTACATAGAGCAAACAAAACAAAAAACTATCAATCGGATTAAAAATCATCAATATGATTGCAAAAACAAAAAAGCAGAATCGGCTATTGCTTTGCATCATGTTGATACTGGCCACAATTTCGATTTTTGTAACCCCATCATCTTAGATGTAGAACCCAAATATAATAATAATCACAAAACATAACAACAACTTAAATTTTAATACAGATACTAATAATCTTAGTACTGTTTATAATAACTTAATCAATAAAATGTCATGACCTCGACTTTTATCTATTACCTTTCAGTGCCAACATTTTTGGTTAGTTTTGTTCCAACTATTGTTTGTTTTTTAAATCAATTATAATTTACGTATGTTTAGTGTTATTTATTATTATTTGTAACATTGACTGTGCTTGGCAAATGTATCGCTACTTGTTTTGAAAGTTTTTTGTAAGTAGTTTTTTATGTTTTTCTTACATCATAGTTTTTTATTCATCCTAAAAAATAATAACAATTGTATAGTATTAGCTTTAAGGATTGTTTAAATTTACCTTTGTTGTATATGTTGTATTAATTTGTTGTTTTACCAAATACAGTGGCCTGAGGAAGTGGACACTTGTTCCATGAAACGTCGCCTTGAAAAATTACATAAAGTAGTGTAATCGATCGCCCTTTCCTACTTTGAAGGATTTAATCACCATTAATCAATATTCTTAGGAGGTTCAATTTTTATCTTTAATTCATAAATATTCTTTTACATTTTAACAATAACAATTATGTTAAATGTACCTAACTAAAGTATGTTAAAATATAAAAATAAAACAACACTTAACCACATTAGCTTTAAAGTTTAAAAAATAATCTAATTGCGTATATAACAATCAAATTAAACTAGTTTCAAACACTTTGTTTAATAAGTCCCATTATGAACTTACATATACTAATTATCTAAAACAACATTAAACTTTAATTGGGTAGCTTTTATTAAAATTACCAAAACTCTGAGTGCGTTTAAAATTGTATTAGAAATATTTGTAAACAAAATACACGATTAATAATATTAGAAACAGCGTAAACAAAGTCAAAAGCATACCACTATAATAAAGATTTTTCTAACGAAATTCTACGTTGTTCATAACGTAATAGGAAACATTTATGACTAAATTTGACAAAGGATTGGGATAAACTTACGAGACAAGTTAACGGTACAAGAACTTCAACAGAAATAATACCCAAACAAACTACATCAATTCTTGTTTACGTCACAGAGAAAAGTTATGTTAAAAATGTATTATTTATTGCGTGTTTATTAATTTTTAAATTATTAAATTATATGGCTACGTTTTAACTTGTCAATTTTAATTTAAAAATATAAATCAAACTTACCTTATACAGCTAAGTATCTGCAACAAATAAAATATGTAATTAATAAAAATAAACAATAAATCTAAACAATAATGTATATAAAAAACTATAAATAGATATAATAAAACTATGAATAAGCACATGAAGGTATTGGGATCTTTATACGCATATGCTAATGAAAGTTTAATAACGTCATCATAACCGCTGCTAAATATTCACAGTACAAAAAAGTTTTTTACGTATAATATATAATCAAAACTATAAAAAATGTTTGTCTAACTCATATCGTAATTAATACAAAATTGCACTAAAAAACTTTTCAGTAATTTTTAATTAATAAAACTTTTTGTATCTAAAAATAAATTTATAACGGAAACTAGTTTTAATTTAGAACCGGATAAGTAATAATTTCTACAAACTCATAAATGTAACAAGTAATCCGATTTCCATGTAGTATACACAAACACGATTCTATAAAACATATGTCTTGTCATATTTTTATCAGAAAATCCAATCCTCAATTAATTATTTAATAAAATACAGCTATCGTAACAGCTGATAAAATATTTGTTATTTTTGATGTATTAATAACAATAACAAACATGTCAGTATATGGATTATTGTACAAAATTTGACAAGTATAATTTTACGCTGTATTTATTTCATTCTGGTATTTACTTAAAGCTTTTAATTGCATGTAAATGTTTACAAACAGGTAATTACGTTTCACAGTGTGTTGTAATAAACGTTTACTTGTTTTCGCTGACAATGGAATTATCGGTTATTTAAATTTACAAAATCTAATTTTTGCATTACGTTACGTGCTTGTCAGGATTTTATTGAATCAACGCACTTGGTTTAAATTTTATTAACATACCACGTGTTTTAAACACAGTGTAATTTAATTTTAAAAAAAGAATATTAAAAACATGTTAAGTATATTTTAAACTATTCATTTGTTTTTGTATGGTAATTACAATTTATAATTCCCTCTAATTACTTAAAAACCACACAACAAAAACTTAAAATTTAAGCAAGTGTATATTTACAAAATTTATAAAAAATACTTGTCTCACGTAAAATTGGGAACGTCAATCATTTTTCGCGCAACTAAAGTAGTGCCAACATTTTTGTTGGCAATGCAACATACTTATAGAAATAGTATGTATTGAAAACTAAATGTGTCCAATTTCACATCGTTTTTTTTAAATTTAAACTATATTTCAAGGTATTTTAAATGATTTTTCCACCTGTTGCGTACTTGTTCTAATATAATAATTGATTTGGAACACTTAATTTTATGAAAATTTCTGATTTTTATTTTGCCACCCTAGAGCTTTTTTCCCTTAATACATAACTACACTAACAAACACATATTGACGTTTGCGATGTTGGCAGAAAAAGGAAGAGTGTTAAATATTATAAGACTAAAATTGAATTGGTTAACTTTCATCTCCAAAGGAGATTACTTATAAATAGGTTACAACATATAATTTAGCGACGTGTATTATAATTCTAAGACATTTAAAAACTAAATACATACATATGAATAATTCGGTTGATTTTTAATAACAATTTTTTTGTAACATACACATGTTGTTTGTTGGAACAAATTTATAATGATGCACGTGCTTGTCTTATCTACTAAATATGCGATAAGTTTAAAAAATATAGTGGCGATTAAGGTGAAAAGATGTTTTGAACAAATCTGTTTAAAAAATTATAGTTTTACATTTCAAGGTCTTCTGATTCAGAAAAAGTATATTTTTGACAAAAAAAATTTGGGTGTCTGTGTGTAACGATGTTCCTACGATAACTCTTGAACCAAAAGTCCTAGTAACTTGAAATTTGGTATGAAGCTGGCTTCTCATATTTTCTCGGTTCTATCAAAAGATGATTAAAAAACCGGAAGTGGGAGTATCCGCCATTTTTAACAGTTCTTTTTATATAATTTTGTACATATGTAAATTATTCGAATTATTTTTACAGTTTCTTATAGAGGTAATTCTGGTTAACAATTTATTCAAATAAAATTTTTTTGTAACATTAACAGTTTATTAGATATTTTATTTATAATTTAAAGTGAATTCCATATATAATCCTAGGTTCAAATCCTGCCTGCGACAATTTTCTTTAGAAAAAAATTCCATATCTTGAAAAGAAAGCAAGATACGTTAAAAAATAACAATTTTTCTTTATATTCCTTTGACTCTATATACGGATTGCTGTATCTTATTTAAATTATCTTTAGATGTACCCACGATAACTCTCGAGCCAAAAGTCCTAGCAACTTGAAATTTGGTATAGAGCTGGCTTTTTATATTCTCTCTGCTTGGTCAAAAGGTGGGTTTGGTAAAAAATCCGGAAGTGGGTGTATCCGCTATTTTTAACAGTTTTTCTTACATAATTTTGTACGTATGTAAATTATCCGAATTATTTTTTACAGATTTTTATAAAAAAAAATTTTCCTAACAATTTATTCAAATAAAAAAAATTCTAACAATTACAGTTTATTAGATAATTAATACATACATATTAATGTATGTGGTCTCTAATTACTTGTTTCACCTAAATTGATACAATGAGAAAATCTTAAAAGCAATGTACGTACTGTTTTTACCGACACCTACTTTAAACCGTCATTGGAATAGCCGAGAAAAATTATCACCCTTAGTTACACCTTTTCAGAAGTCGTAGCATATTTTTTGTAATTAGTCTCAATTACTGTTTGTTCTTGTTCTTAATTGTACTTGTGCATTACCGCAAGTATTTTTGTCTATTTGTTTATATTAATAGTAATCGTATTTAGCCGTGCCGTGATGATTTGCACGTTTTAATAAGTGTTGTCACACATATATAATTTCTACGGCTTTTAAGCTACAGTTTAAAACGGTTTGTCAACCTCTTTTACTTTTATTGTTCTGAAATAGAAATTGTAATTCTACCACAGTTAACTGTGATTTGCTGTAATAAAGTATTATATAGAGTTACAGATATTTTGTTATTTATAATAATATAATATATAATTTGTATATATATGTATGATAATTTTGTTACTTTGTGCATGTTTAAATTAATACATGTATATCTGTTGTTATTTTAATTAACGTATTATTTATTTTTTGCATGATATTCTTCTATTTGCCCTGTGTGAGCCAGTACAGAAAACTAACTTGCTCTGGCGTTTACAATTCTATTTCCTTTTTTTCTTCTTGTAGTGGACAATTTTGCCAAATACACTTTATTTTTTCTGATTATTTTGTTACAATTACTTACGCCCTCTCTGACAACTGTGAAGCTGCCACTGTTTTTTTTTTCTGTAAATGTAGTACCCTTTCAGTCAGAAACACGCTACACTTGTTTGCGCCAAGTTGTAGTCTAGTTCCAATTAAAGTAAATTAATTCTAATTAGCTTCCGTCAAACTGTGTTAAATGCTAATAAGCAATTAGCAATCTTGGTTTTTAAGAAAATATAAGTGTAGAAAAAAAGAAGAAAAGAAGGTTGCAGAAATAAAATGCTTTTGCTTATAATTTTAACTTTATATTTTTATGGTATAAACGAGCACCATAACAATTTATTGCTTTTGTAATATTTCTTTTGTTTTATTTATTATAACGTAAGTATAAACTGTCTATAGTTATTTTCTGAATTTTATTAAGATTAATTATTACATACTCACTTTTAATTTGCACATTTTGTTATTACAAATTGAGTAATTTCGTTATTGGACTAATTCGATTAAACATACAAACTCCAACAATCAATGTAAAGTTTCTAAACAGTTGATTAAAACAAACTTCGAAAACGTTTCTATCTTATCCAATTAAAAATTCTTATAATAATAATTTCTTTATAACAATGCACAAGCAAAAGTCTAATAAATTACTGTTGCCAAACTTTCTGTATCAAAAAATACGCAAAAAATTAAAACTAATAGTGTTTTAGGTTTTTTGATTTATTCTAATTACTTCGAGCAATTTATTTAACTCTAAATGTACTTTTGATACTAATCCGGCGGCATCCATACGGCCCTACATAATTTTGTATTACGGTGCAAGAAGTATTTGTACAAACCTTCTTATACGGAATTGACTTGTATAAATGTAAAATTGGTCATAGGGATAGCCGTTTTTATGTCACCGATTGTTTAAATTTGAAAGATAATTTTTACGTTTAAACAAAACGCAATAAAATGCAAATAAATAAAAAAACTAAATTTTTAGCATAATTGTACTCGGTTATAAGGTATGCTTGCAAACTCTAACGTTATGACTAATGCTAGCTAAAGAACGTATTTATTTCTTGAAAAAGTGGTTTTAACTTAATTTTTTTTTTGTTACCAGACCGATTACGCTATCTAGATTATTATACCATATTTGGCAAAAAAAATTGTTTACAGATTTCTGTTTTTAAATGTTTATTTTTAATATAAAAATAGAGTTATACACAAAAAAAACAAACAATTCTTTTATGATGCAGTAATTTACCTAATAAGCGTTGAAAGTAAAGCATAGCATAACAAACATTACATTCTTTTTTATAAAAATGAAAAAAAATAAAATCAACAGATGTTGGTTCCTAAATCTGTCAAATTTAACATTGACTTAAACATCGTTTTTTTTTTAAATTTTAACTGCATTGTAAAATTTTTTAAATGACCTTTTCATCTGCCGCATACTCATTCTAATACAATAATTGACTTTGATCACTTAGTTTATGTAGATTTTCTTCTTTTCATTTTGTTGCTTTAGAGCTTATTTCGCCCATCCCGTAACTACATTTTATACCAAGCCGCTGTAACTGTTGTTAATTTTGAATTAGAAAATTTCACTCAATCGAGACAAAAACAAGTAATACCATTTACTTGTCTTCTTACTGCTTTAGTAAAATTTGTACAAAAGTACTTCAGATGATGCGATTTTAGTTATCATTAGAACATTGACTGGTATACTTATTTTACCAGTGCGCATTCCGGTTTTTGACGTTGCCAACATCTTGTGTTGTGGTAAAATCTATTCTTTTCTAGAAACAAATTTACATCTTTCAAAAGGTAGATCAATTAACATTATGTATATATGCAAAATACTGTGAACTATGAATTTCTTAACTTGTTGCATATAAATGACTAATAATTGATCAACTTAATAAATATTCAGTTTTAGTGGAAAAAACACGCATCAATAATAAAAACTTTTTTTTTAAATATGCGTATAGTTCGATTACAACTGAATGTAGACTAGTTTTGCTGCATTATTATCTTTAGTTTTGTGTATGCACGGCTGCACGTGTATGCAACTATTTGTAATTTAATGTTAGATAGAAACGCTTTAACATGTATTAGAAATCATGGAAAACTTCGACATTGTAGTATTTAATAAATTTTACCATTTTTGCAACTCATCTTTTGAGACTGACCGATTTAGATTATTTTTGACGTCTATTTTATATATAAACTAATTAGATTACATTACCCATGAATTTCTTAGATATCGTTGTAATAGATTTATCTTGTAACAAATGGTTTTGAAAAAACTTACCTTACAGTTCACAAATTAACTAGGATGCTAGCAATTACAAGCCGAAAATGTAGATATTAAAGGAGAGTCTGATGCAGAAAATAAAACCGAGGAACAAATATTTATTCGTTCTTCATCTGCGGTCTTGTCAAATGTTTTGTCACTTTTGAGTTTAGGTGTGTCGATCTCAGATACTCAGAGAAAAAAGCAGAGAAATGATTTTCCACTTGCCATTTCATCAAAACAAAATGACAACGACGACAAAAATTACAATTTAGACGATTCGGTCGTAGATAATAATTATCAAAAGTTTCTGCAAACTTCACTGCTAAATAGCGATAATAAAAAAGAAAATCAAATAAAATTAGAATAAGATGGCGGTGACACCTGCGACGTTCAGAAATCATAACTTTACAAACAAAATAGGACTAAGACTGCAAGTTGTTTATTTTACTCTTTCTCCTAAATCGATTTAGAAGAAGCACTAGATTTTTTTAACGTATTTTTTTTTCTCAATTTCATTCAACTAATGATGGATCACTCCAATTTATATGCTTCTTAAGCACATAATTTTTAAAATCCGCATACCAAAAAATTGAGAGCTTTTACTGAGATTTTAATTATAGTGGGTTTTAATTCTTTGTTGCATGTGCAAAATTGTGACAAATAATGTAATGATTTTACGCCCAGTCAAAATGTTTTAATATATGACAACATAATTGCTTTCAAAAACCGGACTAGCTTGAAACGGTACATGCTCATAAAACCCATCAAGAGAGGATTTAAAGTGTGGACAATGGCATATTAAAAAGACATTGATTTCAAAACTGTGGTACTAATCAAACCGTTATTTAGATCATAAGTAAAGTAATCTATGTAAACATGGCGGAAAGTGAAAATGTATTCAATTTGCTTCCCGATAAACCGTGTCGGTACTGCAAAATTATGCCTAAATCGGGTCCTAAATGTAAAAATTGTGATTGTGTTCTACATCCCGGATGTGTTAAATATATAAAAAATGTTAAAATTATTGATGATAATCAAGTGATCTGCTGTACAAGTGGCGAAGTTGGGCAGGCTGACTTAAGTGAACTTCGCGTTAGTATTGACGCTACGAATGTCCACAGTAGTGAAGTAAGTTCAACTGAAATTAATTACTTAAAATCTATATTAGCTCACAAAGATCTAATTATTAGTAATCAAAAAGATACCATCGAATCACTAAAAGCCTAAGTAGGGTTACTTAATAGATTACTATCATCTACTTATTCTAATACGGAAGCTGCATCTGTTAAACAAACTGATAAAATTCCATCATACAGTGATGTCATCAAAAATAAAAATTCCGTCAATAATAATGCAATTGAAACGAGTTCAAATAAACCAAATGCAGATAATGTATCTAAAATAGTAACAACCGATAAATCAAAATCATTGAAATTATTAAATAAACAAAAATCAAAAATAAATGAAATACTTAATTTAAACAATGATTTACCTTCAAATAATATTCAATTGAACAATATAGTACTTGATGAAGAATCGTTAATTAGTAATACTGATTACATTACTGTATCTAATAAGAGAACCAAAAAAACCAATAAAACTACCTTAGGAACTAATATTAATCAATGTGAAATAACAGCAGTAGCTAGTAGACGACAAATTTTTATCTCACGATTGTCACCTAATACTACAGTAAACCAACTAGAATCGCATTTAAAAAAACAAAACATTACATTCTGTAATATTGAAAAATTACAAATAAGATCTACCGAAATAGCAGCATATAAAGTAACGATTCCTTCTACTGAAGAAACTGCAATATTTAATCCAGATAACTGGCCTCAATTTGCAATAATTAGGCCATTTTATAATAACAAAAATTTTCAAAAGTTCGAAGCAATAAACACAAACCCATAGTAAACAACAGACGAAATTGTTTAAATAACACACAACACAATTTTACGACGAATATTGATATGAAACCAATTATTAAATTAAGTGAAAAATTAACATCATGTACTAATGTTCATCAGAACGTACAATGCATTTCTAACAAAATCAATCAAATAGAAGCTAACATTATTAATACTTGCGAAATATTCTGTGTCTCAGAACATTGGCAAAATTACCTATCTATTGACACCGTAAAGATTAACGGATTAAACCTGATTAGTTATTTTTGTAGAAAAAATAAACTACATGGAGGAGTAGCAATATACGTATCTGATCAATTTAAAAACTTCTGTCAACCTTTAAGTAAAATTGAACGTTTTGCCATAGAAACACATTTTGAATGTAGTGGAATTGAAATAATCTATAATAAAAAAATACTGGTGTATATTGTAGTCATGTACAAATCACCATCAGGAGACTATGAACAATTTTTTAATTTATTCAACAAATTAATTGAAGTGCTTGATCCTAGTAAACATTCTTTAATTATATGTGGTGATTTAAACATAAATTTTTTAGAAGAAAGTTTAAATAAAAAAACTCTTTTTGATATTATTGAATCACACGATATGACTAATATCGTTACATCACATACTCGAATTTTTCTAAATGCCAAGACTGGACTAGACTATTGTATAATAAGTAATAACCTAAACTATAGTGATCATCAAATATTAAATTTTAACTTAAGTGACCATTTAGCTCAGAGTGTAAAAATACAGCCCAATTTAGAAAATCAAAATATTTCCAAATTCAAAAAGGTTTCAAGAAGAGCAATTAATAATCTAGGACCTAACCAAATAGACTTGATGTTACATAAAATAAATTGGAAAAACACCTCTTATAATGTAACCGATACTGATGAAGCATTTGATATTTTTTCAAAAATTTGGAATATTGTTTTCAAGTAAGTTTTCATGTTGTACAAACAAAAATATATAACAATAAACCAAGAAATAAATGGATAACTCCTGAAATAATTAGAAGCAGCCTAGAATTAAAAGAATTATTTAACTTAAAAGCTAGTATATCAAGTAGATTACTAGAACAACTCTACAAAGAGAAAAAAAAGGAACATTTAAAACACATTCAAGTTGCTAAAAGCAATTACATGAAAACAATAATTGATTCTAGCAATAATTTAACAAGAGGAAAATAGAGAGTAATTAATAACATTTTACAACTAGTGAGGAAACTGGAAGAGATATATAAAGAGACTAAGAATAGGGTAAAAATAGGGGATAGTGTTAGTGAAGTGTTTTGGACGAGAAAGGGGCTAAGGCAGGGGTGTCCTCTTAGCCCTATTTTATTTGCACTGTATATAGGGGACATAGAAGAAGTGTTGAAGGGAGGTCAGTGTGGTGGAGTTGTCATGGAGGGAGGGATTAAAGTGTGGGTGTTGGCATATGCAGACGATATGGTCATGGTGGCAAAAATGAGTTGGAGATGAAAGGTATGATAAATACGATAAAGAGGTATCTGGAAAGGAAAGACTTGGGTTTAAATGTGAGAAAGTCTAAGATGGTAGTTTTTCAAAAAGGGAAAGGAGGGAAGAAAAAAGAAGAGTTAAGTTGGGGAGAACAGAGGATAGAGACAGTGAATGAAGTGACTTATTTGGGATATAGGCTAAGGTATGACAATAAAGACGATGCGCACATAAGGGAGTTAGCAAAGAAGGGTAACAGGGTATTAGGGCAGGTATGGAGTTTAGGGGAAAGAGTATTTGGAAAGGAGATCGAAAAGAGAAGATGGCTGTTTGAAAAGTTGGTTATAAGTGTGATGATGTACGGGGTGGAGGTATGGGGTTGGAAAGAGTGGAACCTATTGGAAAAGGTACAAATAAAATATTGGAAATGGATACTAGGTTTAGACAGGGAGACGCCAGGGTACATAATAGAGGAGGAAGGGAAGTTAAAGAAGATTAGAATAGAAGCAGGGAAAAGGGCGATGGGTTATGAAGAGAAAATGAAAGAAAGGAAAGAATGTAAAATTTTGCAATGTTGCTGGAGGACGGTAAAGGATAGTAAAAACATATATGGGCAGGAAGAAAGAAAACTGTACTATCAACGAGGAGGTTTTGCAAGAGAAGAGGTGGAAAGAAGGAGAGTGGAAGGGAGGTTAAATACGGGGGAAATAGTACTAAGAGACAAAGATTCGCAGATGCAGGAGAGGGAAGGAAAGATAAGGGAAGGAAAATATAATGTAAGATATGAGAAAATAGTATCCAGGGAAGTGCCTAAGTATCTCATGGGAAGGAGAAGCTTAGGAGAAAAGCGACTAATAGCCAGGTTTCGATGCGGCAATGAAGAGAACGTAAATAAGTACTGGAAGGAGGATGCAATGAGGAGATGTAGACTATGTGGTGAGGGATGGGAGGACATAGAACACATGAGTGAGAAGTGTGGAGAGCTAAGGGAAGAAATGAGGGGGAGGAAGGTTTTGCTTGGGGAGGAGGGGGAAGGATTGGATTGGATGAAATCAGTAAAAGATAGAAGAATAAGAGGGGAGGGTTAGATCTAAAGTATTAGAATAGTAAGATGGTGATGGGAAGATTTTAGGGGAGAAAGTTTGTTTTGTTTTTATTTTATTTTTTTTGTAATTTCTGTACAAATTATAATATTATATAACGTAACTCATTGTAAGGCCGAATGGCCAAAACAATTAACAATAAATAATAATAACATTTTACAAACAAAAAAGCGCGATATTCATTTAACTAATATTATTAATGAAGAAAATGAAAACGTTAATAATCTGAAGGAAATATCTAACTTGTATGGTTCTTATTATGCAAACATGGCTGAACTAAAAATACATAAAACGTACGGACACAAAGTTTCCACATCATGTACATTACCTGAAATATCTACAAATATCATATTCCTATATCCTACTGATGAGAATAAAGTAAGTTTAGTTATTCAGAAAATGAGTAGTTGATATGCAACAGGAAGTGATAACATACCGTCAGTAATTTTAAAAAAATTTAAACATTTGATTTCACCTGCATTTAGTAAAATAGCAAATATATCGTTTAAAAATGGAAGTTTTCCCCAACAATTAACTACTGCTATCGTTAAACCAATATACAAAAATGGAGAACAAACCAAAATAGAAAGCTATCGACCTATTTCAATACTTTCCGTGTTTTCCAAATTGCTTGAGGGTCTTATGTACAAAAGAATACTAAATTTTATTATTAATAATGATCTGCTTAGTAAAAATCAGCACGGATTTCGACCTAAACACTCAACAACAACAGCGTGTTGTACCTTTCTTGAACACACATTGAAATCTTGGGACAATAGACAACATGTATGTATACTTCTACTAGACTTGTCAGCGGCTTTTGATACTGTGGATCATCACTTTTTACTAAGCAAACTAGATAGAATGGGAATAAGAGGAATTTCTAACAAATGGTTGCGCTCATATCTTCAGCAGCGACACATAATTGTAGATATTAATAAAACAAAATCAAATAAATACAAATTAAACAAAAGTGTTCCACGAGGAAGTAATCTTGGACCTATATTATTTGTGCTATTTGTAAATGATCTTCCTAAACATATAACAAATGGTGAAGTGATAATGTATGCAGATGACACATCGGTTATTGTATCCGCACCATCACTTACAGAACTTCAGACAAAAGTTAATAAGACGCTTAGTGAGTTTAACGACTGGTGTTATAAAAATAAATTAATTCTAAATCTAAATAAAAGTTATTATCTCTTAATTGAAAGACCTAATATCAAATATTTCAATCTTAATATTACGTTAGATGGGAAAGAAATAATGAGAATATCAGAAACTAAATTTCTTGGTGTGGTTATCGATTCCAAATTAAACTGGTTGCAACATATTAATAGTGTTTGTAAAAAACTAAATAGAGATTATTATTGTTTAAAGTTGCTAAAGCAAACTGTGACCGAAGATGTATTATTAAGTTTTTATTATGGGAGTGCGTATAGTACTATCAAATATTGTATTGTTTTGTGGGGTCATTGTTCTGAAACTATTCGAGTGTTTAGAATACAAAAAAGAATAATTCGCTTGATTTTTAATTTAGATTATTATAAATCATGTAAAAACATATTTGTAGAAAAAAATCTGTTGACGTTTTATGGACTGTATATTTTTGAACTTACATTATTAACGAAACAAAATCTACATTCTCTTAGTTTAAATAAGGATGTTCACTTATATGATACACGAACAAAAAGAAATGTTTTTGTTAACCATTGTAGAACAGCAAAATATAAAAATAGTCCTCAAAGTAAAGGAATTAGTTATTATAACAATCTACCAAAAAATCTGAAAAGTATACAGTCTATAACAACATTTAAAAAAGAACTAAAAAAATACATTGTCAGCAAGTGTCCGTATACTATACTACTATAATATTATAATAATTTTTATTTAAATTTCATTTTGTATAATATGACGTTTGTATACTGTACTGAGTCTTAAACAACAATAAAGAATAATAATAATAATAATACCCAAGCAACACATTGGTATAAAAAAACGTCTAAATGTCCGGCTAATAGACGTTTATTAGACATTAAAACGTTTTTAAACGCGTTATTAACGTTTATTAGACGGACATTTAGACGTTTTTTGTACCAATGTGTTGTTTGGGTAATAATAATAATAATAATAAAGCTTTTAAGCAACTTTAGCAGAAATTGCTTGTGTACGTTTTTTTTATTGGATTTATTATCATTGTAAAAATATTTTTGTGTTTACCAAATCCAAAACTCATAGTGCTTTTTTTGTTGTAAACAAAAAAAAATTTATGAAATTTAGCAAAAAACCTTTTTTATGGGGTCTGTTACCGCAGTACATACTATTTGATAAAAAACATGATGCAGAGATCGCTTTTTATAGCAACGATTTTATTAGCGTTATAAAAAGTCATAGTAGATATTTATATTAAATAGATACGATAAAACATACATAAATTGAGTTGATTATGTTTTTTTTTTGAATTTGTGTGACAGAAATGTAATTTTTATAAACAATAATTGTTTTAAAATGTTTTTTAACACATTTTATATCTGTTTTTATAATATTTTTTTCAATAGGTCAAAAGTTGACAATTGTACATATTAATTAAGCGTAAATGTCATATAATTACGTTTATTACATTTATTATTTTTTTAAATTTTAAATGAAGAAAATTGCAACAAAAAAAGTATTTATTAAAAAGTGTTGAAAATTATAATACATTACAACTAAATTTATTGCAAAAATATGTTATTTTAGTTTAGAATTTTTATATATTACACAATTATTTTGTTTCGTATCGATTGATTTTATATCGTCGCTTTATTGCTTACGAAATTTTAACAATGGCATTTGTTGCAGTTTTATGAGTTTCGTTACTACAAATCTTTATGTAACGGTTGACCTTACCTTAACTGCTCTTGAGGGGGTAAGTAATACTGATATTGGATCTTTTTGTGTCACACAAATCTTGGTACTCTGTAACGGCTCAACTTGTCGACGATTGAAATACTGTTTGGTTAACATTGATTGTAAATTTCTTACTACCAATATAAATTTTTGACATTTAGCTGACATTTAACAAAGTAACGAAAAAATAAGCTTTAATTGCGATTTGGTTTTAATGTATCTCTTCGTATGTTATCAATATGTAAATAAACGTAATTGATACGAACCGATCAATAGGTAATTTTTGTTTCAAGTACTTAATTTAGGTTTCAACAAATATTTTGTTTTTGAATTTTATTTGAGATTTTTTTGACGATAACTAAACACAGTCTTCAATTCAAAGCATAACAAAAAACCAAATTTTTTTTTCAGTTATAGAGGTATAAATCATACTCTGCTAGTAGGTAATTAATCAGAAGTTATAAAAAATTACTAAAATCTTAACATAAAAAATACTAGACTGTTTAATTAATTTCAAGAATACAAAAACACTTAACTCTTACACAAAATCAAACCCCAAGCTTAAATCATCTGAACGTTAAATAATACATAAACTAAATACTTGTGATAAAAAACCGTATACTCCGTCGTCATACATACGATTGACAGCAAAATGTGATAAGAAGTACAGTTTTCTTCTCTTACTAGTACTAGTAAAAAAGAAACCATCCCTAAAAACTGACAATAAATAAAAACTCTCTTAATTTACTGCAAATATATTAAAACGACAACTCTTTAAAAAATGAAACAGGAATTCGGCTTACATAGAAGTTAACATTACGTGTTAACCAGGTACTTTGGTAGGTAGTAGTAAATGCTAGAAACGGCAAAAGAAAATTAGATTAAACCGCAAAACGTAAATGTGCATCATTCTTCTGACGAACTTTAATTTATTTTGCATTCGATTTACGCCAAAAAGTAAGTGGATGACTTACAATTTTAAAAATCTTTGCTAAGCATTTATATTTACATGCGTTTACTATGTAGTCTGAAAAAAACTCCAATGCTACCAACTGACATTAAAATCCATGTGTCTACGTAAATCTATAATTATAAAGTCAATTATTCTTTAAATTGTTTGTGTTTGTTAGAAAATACATTTAAAGTTCTTAAAAATTTTAGTAAAATTGCAAAAAAAAACGTTTTATTTATTTAAATACTAGAATATTATAATAATAAATAAATAAATAAAACCACAACGTAAAAGGACATTGGGGGTGAGCAATGTCAATGCAATTGTGTAAACGCCACCAGAGTGAACTACTAGACAGCTGTTTCGCCCTTTTGGGGCTCATCAGTAGTAGGAGATACACTCTAATGTTGTTCCCACAATTGCATTAACGCCCCTTATAGCTTATAAGGGGCGCCAATGCAATTGTCCTTTTACGTTGTGGTTTTATCCCGACGAATTATTCAAAGCTTATTTTAAATTTCGCGTATTCAACGTATTTACCATCGTTTATAGCTATCTACAGATATTACCATGTTGAAACCTCATGGAAGCTGGCATTTTAGTTCAATAGCCAAATCATATGTTGAACAATCTTTGCAAAGTCAAATCGATGTTAAACTAACTAATCAGAAACGCATTCTTGAAGCTAGCAGTAACGCAATGAACACTTTTTTTTTTTAAATGCTGTTGTTAATACTTCTAATAATTATAATTTTGTGTATTAGCTACTAGCGGTTTTTATTAAAAATAATAACATAAATAACTGTGTATTAATGTAAATATTAACAATAAACAACTTGACATTTGTAAAAGTTGTTGCTACTCATTTTATCTGTCTAAATTAAATAAACCTAAAATTTCCTAATTTCATAAAATGCAACCTTTGCCTTGACAATCAAGTCACATAAGTTGCCACTTTTACAACGTTTTCAATATTATTTTTTATTAGGGTACTCTAATAGGTTCTTGAACCCTTTTGCGCCGACTTTTTTGTCCATATCAGCATTTTTTATTTATATAAAAATAAATTTTACTCTGGAACATATTGTCCCACCAGTGTTTTGAATTGGAACATATACGTTCCAACAGTTGCAAAAGCTTAATTAAAATACAAAAACTAATAAAATGTTATGTATGGAATAAAACAATTTTTACATAATGGTGTATTGCACATGGTACACAAGGTTTTTGATCTTTATTTTTCTGCAGCGAACATTGATGGCATCTTCTATAAGAAATTCTCTCTATCGACAGATGATCGCCGACATTTGGAAAGTTGCTGTAGCAGAAGATCGTCCGCATCTTCTCTTTTCAACAACTTTTATCTTTTCTCTACCATTTTTAATCAATTCCTCTGCTAAATCAATTAGAAATGTGAGTACATATTCTTTCTTATGGTAAACCTGATTGTATATTATGCAAACATTTATAATGTCATGAGTGGTTTGTAAAACACCTTACGCCAACATGGCAAACTGATCGTACAGATCAATTCTCCCTATACATTTGTTGTAACCAGCAATAGCTTGAGAGCATTCTAGAGATAAACTCTTTTGCTATTTTTTAATTTACGGTTTACTGAAAAAATTTCGTTTTTTTTGGCAATTTCTGATGATTAGGACTTCCTTTGTGTCTTGCCAAAAACAAGTCAATATTCCAGATCCAGCACAATAGCTTTGCTCTCTTCTCTTACTTTGCATGCCGGTGCTCGTAGCTGCATATAGCAGATTATAAAAGAACTTTACTAAAGTAAAAAATCGGTCGAAGCAAACAAACACATCTTCACCACGCGGTATAAATCCCAGTAATTTTTTTACTTCTTGCTCTTCTAGCGTAGATGTTTGAGTATCTACAGTATTTTTACTGCCATATATATCAAAGTTGTAGAAGAATCTTGTTTTCGAAACACAAAGTTGAGAAATTTTTTAGTCCCCGTTTTAAGGGTTTTAGTGGCAAGTATTGTTTTAGCAATAACCGTCCCCTGAACTTCACTTGGATTCATCTATACTCAGATGCGAGCATAAACTTTTGGCTTCAAGCACTTGACCAACTCGTTGACATAGTACGTCTTGCTGGAGTTTTCTGGTTTTTTGGGATTAGCGTGTTACATTTTAGAAAACAGATATGTACAACGATCGCGGCTTATCGCATTTTTGATACAATTATTTCCCATATTTTTTGGACCAATATGTAGTCATAAAATAATAATAGGTGATTGTACTACTAATACTACTATGATCTTAGACGCATCCGATGTCACTTTGTCTCCGATTCAATAAAATTCTGCCCGCGTAAGCACTATTGCTATGAAAAAGCATGGCACACTGCACCAAACAAGAAGAAACGAAAGTAAATTATCATATGATATCCCGAGAACTTCCAAATATACACGACGACAACGTGAATACTGGCATCGATTCATTGTAGATCGTCATACCCATCCACTCATTAGAATTTTTCTAAATCTCCATAGAACATATACGTACCAACAGGCGCAATAGAGTTAATGAATTCGTTTGACTTGTCTAAAGTATAAGTTCAATATCTTCTACTGTAATGTTCTTAACGCCTACATTGCTGCTCTAATATAATACTAAGATAACTTAAACATTTTCAAATTTGAGATATCTCTCTAATTTTATGCGGAATGATGTTGTACGTGCAATACTAAGATGCCCTCAAAAATGCATAAATAATGTCTCACTACTTCAATTTGGTATTTTCTATGTTTATCTAAACCAAATAAATAGAATAATTTCAGTAACCCAGTATTGTCTTGAAAGTAATTTACTATTTTTAATCCCATGCTGAGGTACATATCAAAATATTTCAATATTGCATAGTGTCATACTTTGCAACGGTTTGTAAATACAACGACTGGTTAGAGCGTTTTTCTTTATTACGATAAATATTACACATAGCAAATCACGAAATATAGTTTCGGCAACCCTTTTTTAGTAGATGCAGAAAATGCAAAATATGAATCAGTTTAAAGTAAGTTTCTTCCGCAAATGTTTACCAAATTGTTTTTGTTGTGATTAAGTATTAGGTATATCCAAAATTGCTTGAAGTTCTTTAAAGGAAAAAGTATCGTGTGATATTTGCGTAAAATGTTGTTATAAAAATAATGAATGTCCGAGTTTAATGTATTATCAAAGAAAATTAATTAGCTACCGTAACAACAGCTTGGTTTCATTTCGATGTTAAAGCCAAGGTATACAAAATTGATAAAGGTACTTATACAAGTATAATTTTCTACAAGAATTTAATAATATTTAAAATCAAACTGAAATTATAAACGATTTATAATTGTCCTTGGCATGATTTGTCAATAGTTTCTGATTATTATGATAACGGCATTACTGATAAAGACTACTCATCATAAGACATGTCAACATCATCTAATGATTTTGATTAAAGTCACGATTTATCTGCATCTATTTTGACTGAAGCAATGCTTTTATGCTTAACTGATAATCTCATAGATCCAAACAAAGAAACTATTGTTGATGTTAATAATAACATTAAACCAAAAAAAAATACAAATGAAAGTCGGTGGTACAGAAATGTAAAAAGAAACTGTTAATTTCGTAAAATCATTTAAACCTAATTTTGGTCGTAAAATTCCCGCAGAAAATTTAGATGTTCTCTCATTAAGCACTTGGTTTGAAAATTATACTAATGCAAAAGGAAAACTATTAAAGAAAAATATGATAATCCTTTGGCCGAAAAAGTTATCTAAGGAAGAACAAGAAGATGATATAGTTATATCAAAAAACAACAATCAGATGATTGTCGCTTGTTACTATTTAAGGGCAGTAATTTAACGTAATAAATTTTACAACCTTTGATGTGTAAAACAAAGATAGTTTCTGTTACCTCTAGCATGAAACTATTGCTAAGAGGCCGCGAGTGAAATTGCCAGCAAGGTACATTTATTTTTGCAAAACGTTGGTGAAAAAACTGACGTAATAGTTTATTCTGACAATTATGTGGATCAGCAAAAGAATAAATTTGTTGCCACAATATATCTCAATGCTGTTGAACACTTGCCAATAAAATCTATTACTCATACATTTCTGGTTACTGGCCATGCAGAAAATGAAGCACTAATAGAAAGCGAAAAAAAGAAAACTCTTCAAAATGGCTTAATTTTTTGCTCTCTGAGGTGATTATGTTATTGAAACTGGCAAAGAAAACTGGTAAGCCAATTGGTGTTAAAGAACTAAACACAAAAGTCATCATAAACTGGAAAGAGTTGTGTGGAAAGAGATACAAAAATTTCAATGTAAATAAATCAAGAGAAAAGTTAGAAAAAGAACAAACAAATTTTGATATATCTGTGTTTTTAAGTATATTTAAACAAGCTTTTAACATTGAATATTTTGACCATAGTGAAAAAAAAATTCTTTAGTTTACTGTCTTTGTCAAAATAAGCAATTAAAAATTACAGTTACTTTTATTTCTGTACACCAGCTTTAAAATTATTTGAAGTTTCTGTAACATTTTT
This sequence comes from Aquatica leii, assembly GCA_035610365.1. NCBI lineage: Eukaryota > Metazoa > Arthropoda > Insecta > Coleoptera > Lampyridae > Aquatica > Aquatica leii. The sequence goes on along the minus strand of CM069436.1, from coordinate 79,244,475 downwards.
GAGTTCTAAATGGAATTGTGAAAATACCCTCTTCTTCTATAATTTAGATTTAGGTAAAGATTAAACATCTAAAACTACAGCTTAATAGCAATTTAAAAGAGTTAAAAGTAAGGTATAGCAGAACGAACGCATGTGATTGAGTTATGCTATTATACTTTCGACAAGAGTATCGTACATTATTTTTTGTGTTGCATTTGTAAAATTACATTTTGTTTTAAACATTTTTTTAAGAATTACCAGAAATATAATAGTACTGGATTTATTGCTAAATCTGTCAAATTTGACGTTGACTTTAACAGAATTTTTTAATTAACTTTTCTACCTATCGCATACTCGTTCTAATATAAATAGTTATCTGTATCACTAGTTCAGAAAGTGCTATTTTGCGAGTATGGCCATATTTGTTGGCGGAGGCAAAGCCCAGGCCTACAAAATACGAATACTCACAAAATACATTTAGAACGTGTGACTTTTATAATATAAGTTCATTAAAAGTATTGATTTTTAATCAAATTTAATAACATATTGATAAAACTGAAACCTGTAATGACGAAATTTAATTGTTTCTGAAATTAGTTTGACAATTACATAGTATTATTACAATTTAACTTATATAAAATAAAACTATTGTTGCGTTTAGCAATTGTAAAATATAAACAATTTTTATTTTTGAGGCTTTCGCGGCATGATTTTTAACAAATAATTTTCGGGTTTTGAACCGCGTTCCATATTAACACTTTTCACAAAATTTATAAAACTTACAAACTTTGAAAAATTTACAATGTTTGACCTTTCGACAGTCATGTCGCTGTCTTCTTCAGAAAAAACTGAAACTGAAGATATAGGATCTTGACAAGCCTTTATATTACGCCGTTTGGCTCAATAGTTCGTGACAGTTCCGATTCATTAGTTTTCCGGAACATGTTTTTCTATATTGGCGCTAGATCGATTCCATTATCCCTATTAAAATTGTCGTACTTTTGGATTTCAATGGCTTCCTTGTATAGTCTAGGCCAGAAGTTTTAAGATTTAGCCAACATTGTTGTCTCTTCAAATTTTATCGTGTGACCGGTGTCTAAAAAGTGTTTCGCAACAGCAGATCTTGTGTTATGTTTCTTTGTATACGCCTTATGTTCCTGTAATCTGGTAGCTATGTTGCGTCCCGTTTGTCCTATGTAAGCCAGCCCACACGAACAAGGGATGTGGTCACGAACCATTAACCCGAACGGCGTAATATAAAGGCTAAGATCCTATATCTTCAGTTTCCGTTTTTTCTGAAGAAGACAGCGACATGACTGTCGAAACGTCAAACATTGTAAATTTTTCAAAGTTTGTAAATTTTCTAAGTTTTATAAATTTTGTGAAAAGTGTAAATATGGAACGCGGTTCAAAACCCGAAAACAATTATTTCTTATATTTGTTTTAAAAAAATTGTTGGTGTAAACATAAGCAATAACACAGTTAATGGTGTTAATAAATCTGACAAATTGACAGATGACGTTTAATTAATACAATTTTTTATCACAGCGGGGTCGAAAGTTCTTTAAAAATAAAATTTATTGTTCTTAACTGTCATAAATTTTAATTTTTCGCTATTATAAACCGTCTTTGACAGTTTTGGCACACTTGTCAACATAAACGTCAAAAATTAATTAACTTTGAATAGTTATTCATAAATACATGAAATTGTAACGTTATAATTATTGGTTTTTTTTTCTAAAAATTAAGAGTATTATTCTCATTTACTGCAATTATGATTATAATAATCAGAATAATTTAGCATGCGCATAGAAAATGAAGCATGCGTACTTATTCATTAAAACAATTAACCGGGAGCGTAAGTGGTGCTTTCGCCCCTGAAAATAGGGTCCGAAAGTGAACTTTCGATCCCGCTGTGATAAAAAATACATTAAAACGGACTGAAGCACAAAAAACTGTTCTTTAATATACTAGTAGATTTTTTAATTGTTTTTTTATTGTTCATTAGTTAAATGATTTATTGGTTTAGTATTGTTTTTTTTTGTTTTTTAATATAATTTACAAGAAATTAAATAGTTAAATAATAATAAAAATAATAATAATAATAATAAATAAATTTTTTTTGTTAGTATATTAAGTTTACAATTAAATAAATAGAATTTGCTTAAATTGTCGATTAAATTTCTATAAGCACAATTCCAATATATATATATTCACTGCAAACATAAATTAGATTTATACAATTTTAATAACATTATTACTATTTAAATAACAAAATTTAGAAAACATAGTTAACCAATTTATTTAACAATTTATGATATTGTAAAACTTAATGCGCACTTACAAGTATAATCTAAAAGACGTACAACATTTTGATATAGTTATTGTTAAAGCACAAAAAATGTTATTCAATTGTTAGAAGTTCATTTTACGTACAAATTATATTTAAATTTACGAACAAAAGTCTTTGTTCGAAAAGCATCAAAACGCGTAAATAACAAATTACCAAACATTATTTTTTAGTTGCTAAAGAAAAAACATACATACGTGTTTGAAAAAACCTTAAAATATAAATTAAATTTAAAATTTACTAGGTTTCAAGTTTTTTTGCGAACTGGAGTACATATATCGACACGACAGCAGCTGAGATTACAAGAATTTCTTTGAACTGTGATTGATGATTTTATCATGACAGTAGTAACGATGTAGATTTTCGAATATAACCTATTGAAAAGTAAATTATTATTAAAATGAAATTTTTTATATTCGCGAAAACACATTAAGTAAAACAGAGTGCACAACCTTTAAACTGATTTCCAATAACATACGTCTATGCATGCTTTGCTTCTGTACTTTCCTTATTTGTTTTCTTTCTTGTTTATGTTATTAAACCATACTTAATATACAAAAATAAGTTATGTTAAATGTATCGTGATAAAGTGTAACAATTTATTTATTTATGTTTATAAAAAAGTATTTATCAATATCTATCGCTGGTTTATTTGTTGTTTTAAAATTTATAAATTTTCAGAGATAACTTAAATTTAAAATGTTAAATTTAAACGTGAATATACATAAACGTTCTGTTAAATGAAAAAAAAATTTATTTATATACAAACGAAACTCGTTTACTTTAATTGTTTTTTTATTAATTAAATTTTAAATTAATAAAAAACACAAAAATATAAGTTTCGCAGATGACACACAATGGTTATAAACTTTTAAAAAAATTAAAATGTCTAATAAAACGAAAAAATATTAAACAAATAGTATAAATGCACTAAAATGTTAGCGAAGAACAATATTTTAAATGCAAACATTAAGAATTGCAACAGCACAAAAAATCCATACCACACAACATGTAATCATGGTAAATTTATGAAATTTTTCTACAAGCAAACATCAAACAATAAAGTTAAAAAACGCTTTAAAGATAACATCACAGAAATCTTAATCTAAAAAAAAATTTTATTATAAAATATATTTTTTTAAGGTAAAACAATTATTAAGGATGTTTTAAATCAAGCACCGAAGCATAGGTTTTTTGCTACAGATAATTACACAAGACGTTTAATTAAAAACGATAAAACAGTGCTTTTAAAAATACAGAAAAATAAATCTTCAATGTATTTCGCGCAAATTAATGTTACATTATTTAATAATTTGTTTTAAAATAAATATTAGTACATGAAATGTTAAATGTATTTAAAATAAAACTTGTTATTATGACAGTGCAAAGTATTTTTGTATAAGCCAGTAGTATATCGTACAATATTTAAGACAAAAGTAGGTTATACGGTACATAAACTACAAAACTTTGCTTAAAGCAAATAATAATTAGGAAATATTAAATAATACCAATGTCATGTTTTTAAGATTTACAATTAAATTGATTGCAAATAATATGTACTAGTTTTTTTATACAAACTATTATTCATTAAAACTAATTTTATGTGTTGATATTTTAAATATTTTTTTTAATCATTTAAAACAATTAGAATATTTAAACATGCCAAATCACATAAACAAAAGAAAAATGTTTAAATTATTATTGTATATCAAAATTATATCAACATAAACAAGTATGTAGCTTACAGTGATTTAATAACTAACAGTGTGGCTATACAAATCTAGACGCCATTTTCTTGCAAATTTTAAACATGTACATACACATAGAGTTAAAGTGTTTATTTACTGTAAGTTCTTTTCAAACCGTTTTTTAAATGTGAAAAGAAAAAAATACAATACGTATTAATAAAATTCAATGACAGCCATCTCATAGTATAAATTTACTATGTAAGAATAATAGTATTGATAATATGTAAATGGCTATAAATATTCAAACGTTAAAAGATGATTTTATACCCGCGTAATTCAAATAAGTTTTGAATATACGGTGGGCTAAAACCAAAACGTAGAAACATTGTACGATAAATAATGTCAATGCAAATGTAAAAATACCACTAGAGTAAACCACTTAGAAAGCCGTTTCGCTCTTTTGGGGCTCTTCAGCAGTGGGCGAACACTCTTCTGTACTTCTACAAATGCATTGAGAGACCTACAGTTTTTATATTAATAAATGATGTTACTAACCTGAGTAAAATTCGATGTCAGAGCTATCTCGTATAAATAAAATAATGGTATTTCAATGGCTATAAAGATGGAAACGTTGAAAACTCATTTTATACCTGCGTAATTCAAATAAGTTTTTATCTACTGCGGACTAAAACCACAACGTATAAACATTTAAGAAAAATCTCAGTTTTTTTCTACCTCTTTGTGGGTATAAGGCTCCTCTTTGTGTTTTATATATTTTTGATTGTAATATTTTGATTTAACTTAATGAATAAAAGCACAGTTATAAATATCTTTGTGTTTTGTATATTTTTGATTATAATATTTTGATTTAACTTAATGAATAAAAGCACAGTTATAGATATGTAAACTTAATAGATACGTACAATAATAATACTGACGACTTGGCGGTAGCGGTACATGCAGAACAATTTCGAAACTGGGAAAGGATACTATAGCAAGAATATATAAAGACAAAAAAAGTAAAACACAAATGGTAATCATGGCTGAATAGAAAAAGCTTTGCTACCTAGCAATACAAACAGGAACGAAACGTATTCAAATGCAAAAACAGTAAAATACATGATATATAATATCAAAATATCAAAATCAAAATGACAGTACACGTATTTATATGAAAAAATAAAGAAAACGCAATAGCACTAATGAGTACTACTTCAAACATAAAGTGGCTCAAAAAAACAAAGAGGATGTTTGCCATAGTGATAACATGGTACTATATGGCGCAATCGTATGAGAGATATCTTTAAAAAACAACTGAACATAGCATCGGCAAATCAAACATCTTGTCTAAGGCTAGTGATAGCAATCATGGTCTTACCACCGATAGAACTTAGAGTAAAATAGAAAATTTTAGTGCAGCACAAAAAAAAAGACAAAAGCAGATATGCTGGTTAAGTAGCAAAGAAACGTTTATAAAAAATGTTAAACGAGCGAAGGTGGGTACAGACAGATCACTATATGACTTAAGAAATTACGGCACACGAAATCTTATAAGACTATTTGTACAGAATAAAAAACAAAAAAACAGTGTTGTTAAAATATTGTTTTGACACAACTTACTATCTACGATAGATGGCAGAGACAAAGAGAAACCACCTAAACTGAGTGCGGAAAGCCAGCGAAGGTCAAAAACTTTGCGTAAGTGCTAACGTAGAGTGCAAATAACTATGAAAAAAATAATATGCTACCTAACAAAAAGAAAAGAAAAAACATAAAAATAGACATAGACCTGTTTTAAAGTAATAATAAAGCGACGTTTCCGCAGCGCCCTCTATAAAAGCAAAGAAAAACAGAAGTTTTTTGGTTAGTACGTACGTACATTTAGGAGTAGGAATCCAATCATACCCAAATAATCTCGAGTGTCTTTAGATGATTTTTCCTTGTCCAACAAATAGACAAGACAAGAGATCAAAACTACTATTTAATTTAAGAATTTTGTATGTGATTTTTTTACAAACGAGACAGAAAGCTACTAAAAAACACGCCAATTAAATAAAAAAAATTATTCATTACGTATCTTGCGTTTCAGTCTTAGTAGTTTGCGCCGCGACAGAGACTGATAGCGACAAATGTCTTCGTCTCCTGAAATCTACTGCGCACTAAGACTAAGATCTTTTTTTGCTGTGATCTGCTTGCTGGACGCTTCTAAAGTTAGCAGTCTTGCAAGTTATAATAATAGTGCTCTTTATAGAGACTGTCTGTATGCTTGTCCAGTTTTTACTATTAGTACATGTTGAGCGCTTACTTAGTGGTTTCTGAGTATTTTGAACGTTGCATCTATGCCGTCAAATTTTGCAAATTTACAAAAACTGAATCTTTGCGTCAAGCTTGAGGCTCAGCTTATGTTGTAAGTTGTGTTCTAGTACAGTTGAGTCAATTGTTTGTGAGCACTTCAAAGTGCTTTATAAAGTCTTTAAATGAATTCAAAAAATAGTGAAGTGGTGCAGCCACGGGTATTAGGTAAACTCAAAGATGGTTCTTATGTGGCGCAACTTTCTAGGCCATCTTTAAGTATACCTGATACCCGTGACTGCGCCATACCACTATTTCTTATTAAGATAACCAAAACTTATTAATAATAACGAGTAAACGTATTCAACATATAGTAAACAGTTATAAATTTAAGTGTTTTTGCTTCTTCTAAACAAAATTACACAGTTACTAAATTAATATTTGCCTAAATATATATGATTATTAATTTTTTATAATAAAGTACCATATCTATTTTTAAACATGTTACGTAAACAAAATTATACTAAAATTTAAAGATGAGTAAACTTTAAAGAGTAACTCATGTTCAAAATTGATCAAAAAATTTAAAAAATATAAAAAAAATGTAGTTTCAAATTGATAAATGTACATTGAAATTTAGGCATCAACAACTCAAAAGCAAATATTTTGAATAAAAATGCATAAAATCGTGTCCATACTAACCCAAAAGTAAAAAGAAGAAGAAGAAAAAGAACAAAAACGAAAAACAAAGTTGTAACTTCTTTAGTGCATATGCACTTGAGTCATGTAGGTCGGGTTTATTGTAATAAGTTTTGAGTACATTTTATAATTTATTAGTTCCACCAGTTATTAGTATATTGTTTTAAAGATTGTAATTCTATATAACGGAACCCGTTTGGTTTAGTAATTTATATTTTGTTATCGTTCGATGATTTTGCGTTTGTTGTACATGTTTAATTACGTCTTAACTTTGTTCTTTTTGCATCTCCGTTTGTTTATTATGACCATATGTGATTTTTTTAATTTCTGAACATGTGTTACTTTATAAAAAGAAAACGCGTTTGTTATTGCGTCAGTGATAATGATGTAGTAATTCCAGTAAGAATTATATAAAGAATTAAAAGTCGGCGCGTGACATGATCGGTGTTTGGCCTCCTAAGGACCCTGAAGTATTCTGTTTAGGGTGGAAACATACCCGAGTTTAAAAATATTTAGATATACAAAATAATTTTTTACGTAATATGGGTTTTTGTCATGTTTATGTTTGGGTAATGTCCTGCATAATAGCAACCAACTTACTCCAAATTTGCAGTTTGCGGCAAAATAAATATTATACCCATTTAACCCGTCATCGCCCCTTTGAGTAAGTAAGAAACGATGAGTAGCGTTTCAGACTGAAATTACCGTCTAGCTTCTGGATCCAGCTACCCGCGGCTTTCATCAGGAAACCAAACTACCTCAAGTATTCACAAATTAAGTTTACTGCAAAAGATTTTATTGCAAATGTATTTGAGTTCTGTGTAATTTAAGAGCTTTAAACTTGTTAAAGTGAATTTTATTCTTAACTTTGACTTATTTAATTTTGTCAACTAAATAAAACATTAATGTAATTGATTTGCCGACGGTGAATAAATTTAACCGATCAACAGTATTTATTTGTGTATCTTGGATCAAATTTAAGCTAAATAAGGTTAGCGTAATTTATTGATGCGCCGTTAATATTTCAGTAACAACTTTGTTTTAAATTACATACGTCGCAAGCTTCTATTTTGCAATTTTGTGGTAAGTTTATGCACATTTTGTTTAAATTATATCATTTATTTTTATTTTTGCTTAAGTTTGATTAAGTGTTTTCTTAGAATGACTTTTTTTGTTATTTGTTTTATAATAAATTTGTAAATTTTAAATGTACCAAAGTCTTTTAATCACACCGCGTGTGTGCTAATATTATAATTTTAGTTTTGTGACGTTACAACCCTTAAGGTAGGTTCATTAAAGGTTGTAACCAATCTGATGGGCTTCTGGTTTGTCAAGGATCTAGAAGCTAATTTTACCAATTTCTATTCTGTGCTATACTACTCCTTATCGTTGAGCACCAAGTATTTATGTTGCTTTCATTTAGGCATTTCTTTTGTTGCCATCTTTTTAGATGTAACAAAGTATCCAAATACCTTCTTATTAAAAAAACAAGCATGGCTAAAATATCGTTAAATTTTGTACTAAGCGGTTTGATCAAAGTGTAAAAAAATTAATAACTTAAACAATCAACTAAAGCTTAGGTAAAAACTCTTAAAAAATTGAGCAATCAACTTGCCTATCAAGGTACGTTCTAACAAGCAAAAAACAATTTAATAAATATTCTTTAAAAATTTATGTAGTCAACACGTCCGAATAAAACCTCTTACTAAAGAAGATAAAGATTTATTTACAACATAAGCCAATCTAAACCTGAAAAACATTCTTATTTTAGTATATTTTTTTCGTAAATTTTTATTCTTGTAACTCTAAAAGCAAAAACTTAACTACAAAGCTTATTAAGTTTTTTGTTACTATAAAATAAAAATTACAAGTGTAAAATATTTCAATAATATTTTAAATGTTTGAACTATACAACCAACAATTTAAAAACATTGCAACAAGCTTTGAAAAGTTTACGAACCTTGCACGGTCAGCTCGTAATAGAATTAAAACAATCACTATCGGAGGTCCAAGTCGTAAAGATTTTTTTTAATAGGCGCCAAATATTGTTTTGCAGATACAGCTTCTGTTACATCAGTACAGAAGGCTCAAAGCTTGCATTAACATTTTTAAGAGCTGTTGAGGAACAAAGAAATTTCGTTTTAATTATCTTAGATTAATAACGTATAAATAGAATTAGAATCAATAACAAATAAGTCACAAATTTGATAGCCACACAAAAAGTAGTTTAGTTTGATTACATATTCTAAAAACGCCAGAAGCATAAGCACAATACATCTGTATAGTAAATTTGAATGACAAGGACATATAAATTCTTTGTATTAATTAAATTAACAATGATAATTAACTTTTTACATATCAGCATGCGATGACAATTTAAGTTAGACTACTAGTAATAGCAAACAAATCGTTGTGAAAGTTACCAAAGTTATAAACAAACCAAATTTATGACAAGCACCGTTGTTATATCAAATTATAAATAAAATTTTATTTACCCAAATCCCGTGTTAACCTTCAGAAAACGTTATCCTAATGGTTCAACTGTAATTAAGCTAACTAAAAGAATTGTGTCAAACTAGTAACTCACGAAAGTAAAAGTTATTATTTATGACAAGTAAAAGAATGGAGTTTACCGTATGCTGTTACATGTGTATTTTCTTAAAGGTGGCGTTAAACATCCATGACTTGTAGTAAAGGTATCAATCGTATATGCACATGGTATAGAAATTAATTACAGGTTCGATGTTAGAAATGTAGAACTTTTGAAATTTTCCACAGTCGATTCAAATTTTCCTGACGCACCAAACAGGTGCTTAACTTTTATAAGTAGATGATCCCACATTTTGAGGTGACACAAGGTGCTAAGGAATCGACATAAAAATTACACTTAATCAAAAAAAAAACTAACGAATTAAAGCTGTTTTCAAAAAACATCGCAAAACAATACGTAGATGAAATACTGCTTTAAATTCAACCAGGCATATTAAGTGTAAGACAAAGTGGAAGTAAAATGACAACTTGAACGGAAGTGACAAACATATTACCTGTTAGATGGCGTCAAGAAAATATAAACTAACTTCAAATCCGTTAAAAATATACAGGGTAGCGCAATTTAAATATTGAGTACGTAACAAAATGTATAATACTTTTGTTGTTTTTAATGCAAATTATTTGTCATAAATAAATCTTAATATAAATAGTGTTTTAAAATTTTTGATTTTAATACATTTGTTTAAGGAATGAAATTTTTTAAGCAAATTTTCCAAAATATAATACATTATTGATTTTATTGTTTAAATTGTACTTTGTTTTGTTAATTTATAATTTTAGACAATTAAACAAATGTGCTTTTAGTTAAATTAATAAAAGAATTTTAATTAAATGAATTTTAAGCTAAAACCAGAACCAAAGAACTATATTAATCTTTTAAGTATACACGTTTTTTAAATGCTTTTAATATGCTTTTATTTATTATAATTTTTTTAATTAAGGACTTTAGTGTTCGCAAAGAATTTCTTTTAATTACTTGATTTATGACGGTTGAATTTTGTTTAGGTTTTTAAGTGTCATTAACAAAACCGTTTTAATTTTTATTATTATAAATTATTACTTCCATAAAAGTTAAAACGTCATGATTATTAAAATGTTTAATAAATTTTTGTTTCATGTATCTTTTAAGATTTATCCAACTTTTAAGATTTCGGTGAATAAAATTAAAGAAACAGTATCTATATGGTACAACTTAATCAATAACTAATTATAATAATAAATGAGTTCTAATTCAGCATCAGTTTACTAATACGCTACAGAATATCATCTTCTGGTATTAACAGAAAATATAGAATGGCATGTTAAGCTTTTATCATAATATTAAAGAGTTAATAAAATAAATACATTTAAATTTGTTATTTTAGTAAAAAAGTTAATAATCCATACAGATTTTTTTATTAAAATTGTATAGGAAACTGATCAATAATAACAAAAATTGTTTTATTAAAATGAAAAATAGTTTGTAACTAGACGCTTTTAAAGCCAAATTTTATTTTAACAAACAAAAGTTTGAATCGTTTTATTTTGTTTGATTCTTTATTTTGTGCAACGCTGTTATTAAAATCAAACAAAATTAAGTTTTCTTTTTAATTTAAAAATTATCTTTATAATACAACAAAGACAATTTAAATCTTTGCAATTTTATGTTTGTTTAATAAGTAATTTTATACATTTTATATTAACAGTTTTTTCATTTTATTCAAATAAATTAGAAATTTGAACGTAATTCTATAATTATGCACATTGTTTTTGTTATCATTGTTATTTTGTAAAATAAAATATTTACGCAGTCAAAAAAATAGTGTTTTTACTTATTTAAATATTCTGTTTAGTACATTAAAACCAGTAATTTTATCTATAAAATGTGACGTTTTTTATAAACATTTAATTAATTTACTCTAATCTGATATGACGTTTATATGAATCAAACGGTTGATTGATTAATGTTTTAGATTTCGTCATACAAAATCTTGTTACAAGTGTTACTACTCTTTACGTCTAATTTTGAAATTGATCATTTATTATTGTCCAAAATAAATACATTGAACTAAATATTATCATATCTCAAAGTAAACTTACCGAAAACTAACATTATTTTGATATCATTCACCTCAGTGACATAAATTTTTAATGATATTATAATTATTTTATAATTTAAATGATTGTTAAAATTCTTCCTAAGTATGTGTCGGTTTAATACTATAACGTTTTTATATAAATTTAAGAAGCCAAGCTAATAAATAAACAGCTAAGAATTACTACTAACTTTACATAATTAATTTGATTAAACATGATTTCTACTTTTAACAACCTTCTTCAAACAGTAATTTGGAATAAATTTCACGTCGTGGATAACCTGTAACTGTTTTAGGTTTACCATTACTTTGCCACATTATTTAATAAAATCAAACGCGTTTTAACAGTTAAAGTATTATCCTCTGCTTTTAAACATTTGTATTCAAAACAAATAGTGAAAACCTTTAACCAACAAAAGTTTGTATAATTTTAATATTAATTAAAATAAAAATAATTGAATTTTTACGCTGAATAAATAATCAAGAAGTTTTTTAACTGAATCGTGCAGTCTACCAGCTCTGTAAATTTTATAAAAAGTTGCATCTTTAATTACTTCAAAATTGTTTTCTAATGATGTTAAGCTTGAATCTGTAAACACTTTTTATTGTTAAACTGTTATAACGTAATGTATTGAAAAATATTTTTTTTTAAAAAACAAAATTGATATTTTAGAACTAAAATAAATGCGTTAACTAATTTTTCATTTTGCGAAAAAAAATTACAGGAGAATTGAAAAACTATACCAGATTTATTACAATCTTCTATTCTAAAAAAAACTGCTCACAGGTTTGAGTTTCGTTACATATCGCAATACAACTTCAGAAGGAAGAAATATACCTACCAGATATATCAAAAAATCTTAACGTTTTATTTCAATAAAAATATTTTTTTAGAAATCTGTTTCTTGGAATCTATTTGAAAAGATTTCTCATCTACAAATCTAGCAGGATTGTATCAATCTTGTAGAAAATAAGGATAAAAAAATTTTTTTTAGTTTAGTCGTACTGTTGAATTGAGAAAAAATAAAAACTTTGTACAGCATAGCTAACTTCAAATATACGCAAATATACGCTTTTCGCTGAAGTAAGTCAGTTTACGCAGAAAAATTTTATGTGTACGTCTTTGTTCATTTTATAATCAACAAGTAAAAGCAACTATTGTTAAAATAGTAATAAATTAATAAGGTCATGGACCCAGTGCGCGATACGTAATTGTGTTATTAAGATCGTTTGGTGAGATTCAAGATTAGGTGTATTTGCAGATTTGTTCCAGCTTGCAAAACAAATAAGCTAAGTGTTGTACTAAAACCTTGTTTTGAATAAAAACTGCATTTTCTTTGGTGTTTAATTTTGCTATAACAGTACTTTTGTGTGTATACAGGGTGTTAATACTGAGCAAAATTTGTAAATGGACAAAATGGAGTGTGAAAAATAATGAAAAGTATAACATTGAAAAAGAGCGAAAAATTGGGCGACTTGGCGATGGCATATTGAGATGGTTCTTCAATTGAAGTGCGTACTTGATATTGTTGAAAGCAAACGGGTTCTGCCTCTAGTACAAAATCCTAATAAACTTAAGGGTGACGAAAGAAAAGTTAAGCAAAAATGGCACGACAACTTCACGACAGCAACAACTGCCGGTACATTAATTAGGGACGTGGCTCAACCAGTGTTAATCTCTTTGAATATGGTGAAACGCAGCGGGTTCGTACCATAGTAACTAAATTTATAACGGCAGTAAAGAAAACTAAGCAATAGCGACATATGTATATCGCATTAATGTAAATTTAGAGTTTGATTGTCAGGCGAGGGAAGACGCAAAAATTGGTTTTTAAAACATCAGGCAGTTAAACATCAGATTCCTGAATCGATACCACATGATTGTATCATATCTTCAGACCAGACCGCGGAAAGTGCAAACGTTTGCAGTGCTTTCAGAGTTGATATGTTTAAAAAACAAAAATTACATGCTTGTGGTTCAGCTGAGGTTTTGGCGGCGTTCTATGCTCACAAGCCTGCTTATCGGAAAGACAAGTTTGTCGACAGCTCAAATAAGAGCAGCAACCAATCAAAAGAAAATTCGCGAAGCGAAAACAAAAATTGGTATTCTAAATTCTAAAATTTGTTATGTTAAAAAGTTGGTAGTTCAATTTTCAAGTATAAAAATTTTTCAAGTATAAAATTTGTTTCTCGACAATCCCTACCTTTTTGTTCGTAGCCAGTTGTCAAAACGAATTGATTTCCTGCTAACGTTTTCTAAATTAGGGACCGTTTTTAGCGTTTTTTTTGGCCCAACAAGGCTTTCATTATTAAATTGCTTCATGCTACTCCACGTGAATATGTGAACGAATTTTGCGTAGTGTCGAGTGAAATCTTATTTTGGGGTATGTGATTTTATAACGTTTTTTTTTGTATTGAGAGTTTAAATTAATTCTTTGGCGGGTCCGATCCGATAGAAGGAAACCAGCGTAACAAATTGTCAAAATGAATAATCGCATGACAAGCAGACCAACAAGTATGTAATAGCACATTCGTTGCAAAAAAAATGTCAACAGTAACGCTGACGGCTGGGTGTGTGATTGGAAAGCAAGCTATCATATCACGGGCAGCAAACACTACATTGCGACATACAAAGCGTTCAAAACGTCTCGTTTCGTAGACACGGCTTCTACAGACGGTTTGTTGAATGCAATCGGAATGAGTGACATTAACGTGTAGATGCTCGTGAGTGATCAGTAGTGCACAACAACGTTACACAACGTTCTATACGTTCCAGGTATGGCGAATCACCTGTTTAGTTCCCGAATGGCATCGAATTACGACGTGATAAATATTATTGGTTGTGAGCACGTTTTGCTTAAACGTAATGGCAGGTTCGCAGTAACGGCAAGGTGGAGCAACAACGCGTACATCATGAGCATGCGTGTTGTTGTACCAACTCATCCCTCAAACGTCTGTTTTGCAAAATTTAGTAAAACGACTCTGGCACAAACGTTTTGGGCATCAAGACAAACGCCTTGTAAAAAATGTTTTTTCACTTCTGAGCATTGAAATTAATTACGCAGCGACAAATAAGTTTTGTGACGTATATGCGATAGGCAAAAAGCATCGCAAACTTTTTCGTACTCAAAAAAACCGTGCAGCTAGTGTTAGTAAATGAATCAATGCAGGTGTGAATGGACTTATGTCAGTAAAAGGTTTTGATTGTAACCACGTTAGTGTGTGTGTTTCAAAGACGATTTTAGCAAATATCGACGTGTGTTCTATGTAGCAAAGAAAAGCTGGCAGAGTGCTTGAAAATATTTCTTAGTAAGACAAAAATAGAGAGTCATGCCACAAAAGATTTTTGTTGCAATTGTGGTGGTAAATTTGATTGTGCCAAAGTGCGAAAAGTGCTAAGTAAAAACGGGATTTGCTTAAAAAGATTAGTGACACATACACCAGAGCAGAACGGCGTTGCTAAACGTGGAAATCGGACAATTGTCGCGTTTGATACTTTCGGTAAAAGAACTACCAAAATTGCTTTGGTTAACCAATTGTGTGCGTGTGCGTATGTTCTAAACGCAACAGGCAAATTGATGGTTCTGGGTAAAACACTTTGTAAACTGTAAATTCTAAAATCTTGACAATTTTTTTTTGGTACAGGGTACTATGTGCATGTTCCGAAACAGTTTCGTAAGAAATTCGATGACAAAAATGTGTTTGGTCATTGTGTTGGTTACGTAAATGACAAAAATGGGAACGAAGTGTACATACCATCACGTAAAAAAATTGTTCGTTCACACGATGTGTTTTTCAAAAGTGAAAAAAATATGTACAAAGCTCGCTGATTTGGTGTTGTCTGAATATCGACTAGTGTCGCATAACAAATTAAAATCATCAACTGAATACACCAAAGATGTTGGTGCTTTGAATTTGGAGGAATAACTGCAGTCAGTCTTCTAGTGCTGAGAAAGACGGTGTTGACAATACTTTGGAAAAAAATCCAGATGGAAACGATGTCAATGTGTATGAACGAATCGATATTGAAAATGTGCTTGATGCGCGTGACGTGCCTCGTAAGTCAGAAAAGCAGTTTCAACGTCCGGCAATGTACAAGACAGATAAGTTCGAAATTAACAAAACAAATGGTGCATTGTATCAAGCTAGTGTTGCAAACACAATTGCAAAAATTGATGATGGTATTGCACTCCGATCGTACGACGAAGCGATGAAATTGGCTAAAAGTGTCAAGTGGAAAGCAACGTGTAAAGACGAAAGTGCATTGTTGCACGAAAACAATACGTGGGTGTTAGTGGAAAAACTAAATGGTATTAAAATAATAGATTGTGGTTGGGTTTCTTTGTGCTAAACTGGTCGCGAATGGAAACGTTTCACGTTACAAAGCATGTCCGGTCGTGAAAGCCTATAAAGAGTCGCGCGTTATGACACTGTTCGTGTAGTTTAGGCTGAAACAGCATTTCGGAATCAGCATATGCAGCAGTTTGATGTGAAGATAGCATTTCTCTACGGTAAGCTAGAAGAACAGATTTTCATTTCACAACCTGAAGGATATGACGATGAAAGCAGCAAGGTATGCAAACTGTTAGAGAATTTTATCTCAAAGTAACGTGCAAGGATTTGTGTCTTTAAACAACGTAAAGAGCGACTGTTATAGTGGTTCTTTACGTAAATGTTAGTTTCGTCGTAGAAGACGATGCTGATGAAATACAAACCTTCTTGTCAGAACTGAAGCAGCACTTTAAGATATAGTTGGGTCGTTGGACATTTTCCTAGAAATGCAGATCGAGAAACGCAACAATAGAATTCTACTATCTCAGCACGCGTACACAACGCGTATGCTTAAACGTTTTGGCATGAGTGATTGACATTGATACCGTGCGAACACATTGACGGTAGAAGCGATATAAAGAATGGATCTCAAATAGAAGATTATACGACGTACAGATCAGCAGTCGGGAGTAACCTTGAATTTGTACTAAGCGCATGTACAATAACTACATTAGCTTTTGTTTTTGTTTAACAACTCGACAACGCAATTAAAAAACTGTCCATTCCTCTACTAAATGAATTGCAACCAATTTTAAATTGGTTTAAAGACAGTTACGTCGGTAGGCGAAATAAGAACGGTACACAATGAAGAGCACTTTTTGGTTTAATACGTGGAACATGTATGAAAGGGGACTAAATAAACAACATTGTACAAATAACTTTGTTGGAGTTGCACATCGTAGCTTACAGTCCCAATTTGACATGGATCATCTGTCTGTATAAAAATTCATATATGGATTACGAACAATTCAAAAAAGGACAAGATGCGTTTTACGAAAAGTTCTTACGTGGTGAAACAATTTCAACCACAATTTACATTTCAGAAAACGAAAAAAACGTTTGATGATAATCTATAGTGTAAATTATAAAAATAAAATCGCTTATAAGAAAGATGGTGCTGTAAACGTTTCTCAGCAAAAAGTTAGATTAATCAGTGCACTAAAAGTACCCAAAAAAATTTAAATTTGATGATTAAATTGTTTCTCTAGTAAACAATAACTTTTTCATGTTATTTATTTAAAATCAAAAAATACACTAAAAACACAGTAAATAACGACACAAGTACATATGTATATCAGACATAAGTGATTTAGTTTTTGTTTTCTTTAGTTTTTCATTGTTTTATTGCACTGTTTTTAATAGTTTTTGTAAAACGATTTATAAATATCCTTAATCCACCACCGAAGAGTTTTTAAGTTCTAACTTTGTCTCAAGTAAAGCGAATCTTGATAAACTGCTTGAGCTGATATATTTCCTTGTTGTTTTTAAATGTGCAAGTTGAAAAGTACACAACCAGTTATTATTAAATTTATTTACGTTTACACATCCAGGTTTATGATCCAAATAAACAAAATATTTATATTTTAAAATTGCCAACGATTCTGTTAAGACAAGGTGAATTATTTTTTTAATAAAACAAAGACACGATACACGGTAACAATAAATCAGCTCTAATGAGAAAGATATGTTGCATTTTTCAGAATCGCTTCATATCAGTCAGAATCAGATATCCTAATCACACAATAATTTTTATTTTGCTATGGAAAATCGTCCGCTAATAGATGCAACTCTTTAATTATTGCTGCAAATTAGATTTTATTGTAATGTCAAAGAAATGAACACACTTTGTTTGAACTATCTGCTGCCATCTTTTTGTAGTAGATGTAGAAAACAAATTTGTTAGTTTTCAAATTGTGGATGCACGCTTTCCTTGAAACTTCTAAAACCTGCAGCAATGAACAATTTTTTCAGTTACTGCAGATTTTTTTTTAAATTTTTTGCAAAGATTAATCCTGTAAAAAGATCGTACATAACTTTTATGTTGAGATCCAAGTAACAATAATCTTTTTTGAGTAGTGAGAATTTTTTACTAAAACTGAACTGATGTGATCACGTACGATACGTGATCTCTCGATCTCTAACTGCTGCAACAATGTTATGTATTTTTATGTTTTTCCTCTTTTGTCTGCGTCGTTACTATGGTTGCTTGCACTGCTGCTTTGTTTGTAGTTTTTTTTTTAATTTTGTTACCTTAAAATGTGCTTGTAAATACATATCCTGTTTGTTTTTCGTCTCCATACTGTAAAACCTGGCAAACACCTCTGCCTCTAAATCTTCTGACTTACCTATAGAAAATCTTAAGTTTTCTGAATGTATCCAGTTGTATTTTGTAATTCGTGTAAGTACGATTCATCAGTTCTCGGTTTTTTTGACATTTTGTTTGTAATTTTCAATATTCTTCACACTTTTGCGCTTCTTAGTCAACGTACTTTCTTGTGTCTTATTTGGCACGAAAACTGAGATCAAAGTCACACCTCTATATTTTAATGACTATTTAACTGTTTTGTTGACATTTGACAATTTAATGTAGAAACAATTGAAGTTCAACGTATATATTGTTTCTGCACGCGACGGTGTATAACGTATCGTATGTTTGTGAAATAACTGATTCAACTATAAAATCAACAGAGTATACGCGTTTCATTATGTCGTGAACTGTGACCTTAAGTTAAAAATTGGTACTAATAAACTAAAAATTGAAAATTTGACAAGTTTAAGTGAATTTCCATTCATTAGAAATACAAGGACATAAGCAATAATAGGTAAGAAAAAATGTATCGCCGAATGTTTCTAAGACGGATGATAGCAACATTTCAACATAAACCGATTACAGCACCACAGTTCACGAGATCCTGAAAGACTTCTAATCACATTTTGTAATAACAGCAATTTGTAATACAAAACAACGGAATAGTGATAATAAAGGATTTATTACTTTTTATAAAATTTTAGAAATTAATTAAACATACTAAACCATTATATATACAGGCTGTATCAAATTTTGTGTTTAGTACAGAGGATCTGGTTTATTATCAGAGATAGAGAGTTGATTAAATGGACAAAAATGATCTTTAAGTTATTTCTAAATAAATTTAAAAAACAAAATTTACCCCCTCTATAAAGTTTTTGAAATACGGCGGAAAATAATAAAACTAATGTTTTTGATTTTTAGCTTTCAGATGATGACAATAAATTTTTGTTATCGTTATTACTTTAGTTTATTTCGATACCAACTTTTGTCTTCTATATGGTAGCCATTCTAAAGTTTTATGCCATAAGATAGAGAAAAAAATTTCGATTTCAAAAATGTATAACATGTTCATAAAAAAATCAAAAATAAGTTTAACATTTAAAGAAAACAGTTCCGATTGAAAATTTATTAATAAGTGTCAATTTTAGCAATATCCGTGAACAACAAATACATTTTGAAAATAATAAATAACCTAAGTTTAACTACAATAAACGTTCAAATTGACGACCTTGATATTCTAGACACACTACACATATTCTCAAAACTTGTTCTGAAGCACGTCTATAATGAGCCCTCGGATAATTTTTACATGCACTAATAATTTGCTCTGTTAGCTACTCAACATTGTTCGAAGTTACAGAATACGCTTGATCCTTAACGTAATCTCAAAAGTAAAAGTATAGTGGTGTTAGATTCGGAGACCTCGCAGGCCAAAGTATAGATCCATTTGTTTCTAACCATTTGTCTGGAAATTTTTGGTTTAAATAATTTTGGACAACTTGCGCATTGTGCGCAGAGACACCGTCTTGTTCAAAATGAATTGATTCGTGTTGATTTAGGGGAATTTTGTCTAGGAAATTTTCAAAGTCGGTTTGTAAGAAAGTGAGATACATATCAGAATTTGAGTGTCCTTCATATATGATAGGTCCGATAATCGTATTATTAAATATTTCACATCATTTAACATTTAAACTAAACTGAACTTGAGATTTAACTACTATAATTCTTCCTTAATTTTCTATGGATCAACTTAATAAATTTTTAATCAAAACGGTTTTCCTTTAAATTTTAAACTTATTTCTGATTTTTTTATGAACATGTTATACATTTTTTAAATCAGGATTTTTTTCTTTATTTCATGGCATAAAACTTTAAAATGGCTATCATATAAAAAACAAAAGTTAGTATGGATATAAAGTAAAGTAATAACGATACCAAAAATTTATTACCATCATCTGAAAGACCAGAAAAAGTTATTTTAAGGAAGTTTTTTTACTTTTTAAATACCTCCCCAAACAACAATTTTAAAGCTAAAAAGCAAAAACACTAATTTTAATATTTTCCGCCATATTTTAGAAACTTTATAGAGGGAGTAAATTTTGTTTGTTAAATTTATTTAGGCATAACTTAAGGATCATTTTTGTCCATTTAACCAACTCTCTGTTCCTTATAATAAACGAGATCCCAGTACTTAACACGAAATTTGATACAGCCTGTATATATGTACATATACATATTTATGGGAAAAAAATACAAAAAAAACTCATTAACATGATCTAGAAAGTAAACATAATTAAATAAATTTGTTAAAAACAAAATATAAGTAGTCTTGATGTAAAACATTATTATTAAACCAGTATAAACAAATATTGTTATTATTGTATAAAATTAAAGTTTGTTAACAGACATTTTAAGTTACTCAAGAAAAGCTTTTCAAACAGAGAATGTTTTGAGTTTCAGTCAAAATGAAACATACATCTGCCGTTTTAAAAACTATATAATTTGTTATAAAACGTATTTGTGAGTTGATCTCAAAAACAAATAATTAACAGATATTTTTTAATAATAAATATCAATTTAAATAGTTAGAAAGCTTTATACTTCTGCAAATAATTTTAGTTCGAATATAAAGTACATTATAACCTTCATATCACAAAATACGAGTGCTTTTAGTCCCTCGAGCAATTGTTGTCTATTAGGTTTCATTTATTTGTCTTTAGTAAATAATACATTAAATATTAAACATTTTTTTATGATTTTAACAATACTACAACAAATCAATTCATTGTAATTGCAGTTATATTCTTTAAATAACGTAAATTTCTGGTACATTTATAAGCTCAACTAAGCAGGATATTATGCTGTTCTTTGATGGGAGGGGCAAATAAGCCACTAAAAATTTTTTATGGCAACGTTTCGTGCACTTCTTTAGGTCGCTGAAATATATTTGTAAGTATCAAATAACACAGAGATATTAAACATTACAATTAATTAAAATTGTATTTTGCATAAATTTTTTTTTATTAATTCATCAAAAGAAAAATAAATCCTTATTTATATTTCAAATTAAATAGTTGATCACTTCACCTCATCTAATGGGTAAAACTTACATTGCTGACAAAGGGCAGTAAAAACTTTTCTAAAACTATTGTTGACCCGTCCAAGATTTTTTAGTTTTTAAACCTTTTATTGTGAGAGCTGGGGAAATCAGCAAATTATATGTGCACCAAATACGCGGGATACCAGTTTCTATATATGCATTTTTAACGCATTTGTTGTTAGAGCCGTCGCGTCCGTTTTTGGCTATGGATATTGAATTCTGCGTACAAATTTTAACAGGATTTTACAATTGCTTTTTTTATTTATTAATGAGTATAGAAATGGTAGTTACGTTAGTGGGTCTTTTTTTCTGTTACAAAGTGAACAAACAAAAACGGCTCGACAATAAATGACAAGCAACTTAAAAAGTTGTTGCATGCCAGTGACAAAGAAAATAATTTTAACGAGTCGTCTGGCTGTAAAAGTGACGTAGTTTTTAAAAATGTTGGCTCAGAAATTAAATCAACCTATGTTTTAAAAACGATGACATATAAATTCTAATATTGATTTATAAAAATATCAAATGCACTTTATGTTATTTTAGTACCAGTTGCAGATTCATCTAAGAACTTATGTTGGTTATACGAGTCAAAACTTACAAGATAAATCTTTGGTGTTAGAATGTTTTCAGCTATGTATTCGAAAGAAAAACTCTCATTGTGAATTAATCAAATTTGTACTTTATCGACAAAAATGACAAATTGTTCAAAATCAGGATGTCATTAAACTATGTAAAGAAAGCATACTCTGACATATTTTGCCTTTTTGAAAATCCATGCACTGATGTCTCACGCTATTCAAAAGAAGACAATGCATTCTTTCAAAAAGGCATAAATTTAAAATAAAATTGTTTGTCTTGTAAACTTTATAATTTATTGTTGCAAGCAAAATGACATTCAAAAACTTCATCAAAAAACGAGCATATCTGGAAACAGTTCTCAGAATGGTGGAATCATATTTGGATTCAGGACAAACGTTATATACAGATAATTGCTTTACGAGTTCTGTGCTCTACAGCATCTTGCACTGCAGACAAACAAACAATTTATAATACAGCAAAAATTGTCTCAACTGAAAAAAATGATATACTAAAGTAACTATATAAAAGCAAAAATGCGTTATAGATTACAATGAAAATATGGGTGCCATAGATTGCACAGACATGCTGTTAAGTTCCATCAAGTAAGTTTATGTACAAAAAGGTGTTTTTTTCACAAAGTAGATACCTTTAAATGGCCATGGTTTGTACAAAGTAAGCACCGGTGAAAACATACCAGTAGCAGGCTTTCAAATAAAGTTAGTAAACAAACTTGTTGTATGGTACCATAGAGACAGACCACACACTACAAATAAAGGAGTTTAGATGGTGATTCTTTACTGAGTTTTTTGAAGAATATCACACAGTCAAAAATGCAGTTTATGATGGCGTTAGAAATATTTTCAATTAATACAAGCATTAACCGTTATTTTTTAGAATAAAAAGTGTATTTAAAAAAATTGTTTACTTTCTATGGTGCAAACATTTTTAACATTGCATGTAACGGGAGACGGGCGTTCAATTTTCCCTGTATATAGCACACTACAGAAATTTTACCAGCTATAAATTGATCAAATGCCTTAAACTTAGTCTTTATTTCGTGTTTGAAGTTTTTGTTAAATTCAAGAAAAGAAAACCGTTTAAATAAGGTATCATCTCTATATAAATTTATGTCTTTGTTATCACAGCGCGAAGCGGTAGAACTGTTTTAGCGTAAAATTTATGGCAAAAGTTGTTAATATAAAAATTGACGTATTTTGTGTTTTTAAAAAAATTACTGACCACAAACCCGTCTGTAAAGATTTTGTTGGGCCACTTTGTATATAAAACCGCTTACACAATCCCAATTTGATATGTTCTATCGACGTTATCAAACCAAATTCTACGTTCTCAGACCCACCTCTAAGTTTGACAATGTTTTCTTGTTATTGAAATTGATTGTGGTGTGATATATCTAAAAAAATAAAAAAAATAAATTTAATGGTGGGCTTTATTGGAAGTGTAACCGCAAGTTTTGCTTAACGCTGTCAGTTTTCATGTGTTTTTGAACCGGTACTCATTTTTTCTTTTAAAGTTAAGTATTTTGAGAGATTCCTTGATAATTTTTGGATAGTAGCGTGTGCTTTTGACTAGCACGTTGCTTTATTGTATTTGATGTTATGGATTCTACATTTATTTTATGTGCGTGTACAACTACTGCAGATATTGTCATGAGCCCCAGTCTAGTATGTAGTTCATGTTGTTTAATACTGCATTGGATGCTTTGGTCTGTTTGTTTTATGTATAATATTCTATACTGATATTCTATTTAATGGACTTCTTTAGGCCTTGGGGTCGGATCTGTTTTAGGCAATAAAATTGTTTCACTTTTAGACAGTACCATATTAAATTTTAAAAAAGCAGCTTTATATCAGTTTTTCAGTCACATTAACAACTACTATAATCTTGGATTTTAATGGAAGTGAAAGAAAATAAAAATCTTATACGTTATTTATTTATCACATCGACATTACAGGAAGTAATATGTGACATGTCATTTTAATGACACTAATATTAACATTGTTTAATGAAATTATAGAAATCACTTAGTGTGTAGCAATTTTGTACTTTTAACATTTATCTAATTTCAATTTTAAATCTGTACTAAAATAATTTTTTCAAATGATGTAAAAGACTATTACATAGAATGAATGTTTTTGTATGAGCTTCAAATTGCTGTTTCTAGTGATATGTAAATGAATATCACTGTCAATTATAAAATTATAATTATTTTTATGTATAAAACATAATAGTTTATGTATATTAATACCTATCAATGTTAATATTTTGTATTTTTTTAAAATTGGCCGACACGATTCACGCATCTTGAAGATGAATGCACAATGGCATAGTAAAAGTTGAACATTGTACTAAAGCTATTTCTTAACGAGAAAAGGAAATAAGATTTATTTAGAGTCGAGCACAATTTATCAATATAATCGTGCCAATATACTTTTTTATCAATTGTTAATCATAAAAGTTTAAAATATTCCGTTAGTTTAAATGTATTACCATGTATAGAAACATGCAGACAATTATGGTTTTCTCAATGTTAACTGCGATATTGTTCTTTTTGTACCAGTTAGACAATTCGATGATAATGCTTTTCTTTTACTTTATTTATGGCATTAGCTCTGTATTTGTCAAAGATGACCAAATATGCGTCGTCTGCATATACAATTACGCTTGCGTAATGTATTGTGGAAAATCATTTATGTATAGTAAAAACATTAAGGAACCTAAATTACTTCCTTGTGGAGTACCTACATTTAAAGTCATAGTATCAGAAGAGTGGTTGTTTATCTTGACTTTGAAGGTCCTGTCGCTAAGAAATGAGATTATATCCATTCATTGAGCATCACACAATTGCAAATTTTTGTAGATTTTTTCTGCAACAAAATAAATATCTATACAGTCAAATGTTTTTTGTAGATCAAAAGAAACGCAATAAGTTTAGCAACAGTAATTGTTATATTACCGTTAAAAAAATATTTTATGTGAACGTAAAACAATCATACTAGACTCGTAAGCTTATCAACGTTTGTGGAATTGAAAACGTTAAAGCTGAAAGCTATGTCAATTATATAAAAAAGGCTGTCAGAACGCATTGGTATGTATGGGATTTGAGAACGTCTAGTAAACGTAGTAAAAAAAAAATTTGTGATTTCTTTACTCCTTAACTTTTATTAAGATCATTTATTATTAAATACAAACCGTATTGATATATAATAATAGATACAAGTGTAAGTTAATTAGTTTTAGTAATTTTGAAGTGGTCTAAATAATGTAACAGGTCCGGCAAGAATAGATGTATACGTATATATATATACTTCTACAGAATTTATTAATATATAAAACTAATTTTTATTTGACAGAAATAAAAAAAATTTAATTACATAGTATAAATATCTAAAAAAGTGTATACGATGTACATATTTCATTAAAATAAAAGTAAAATCAACGATAACACTGCTTTACGATTAATTATGGGTCATTTTAAGTACATTTAAACTGTTGGAAATTGCATAAAGTTAAAAAGTAACCGTAAAGTTTTAATTACACTACATTTTGTTTTAAACTCTAGTAAGACAATGTAATTTTAAACACAGAGAATCTGTACATAGTAACAAAAAATATATTCTGTTTTAGGTGAGAAATACAAAACACAAAATCATAAATACACTTAAAAAATATATTACCATTCAACTATATAGTTACTTTTTTTTTCCATTAGTTATTTTATATCATAATTATAAAATACTTTGGTATTGATTTTTATATTCCGACAGTATAAAAATGTTTTAGTAAAAAAAATTTCATACTTTTGTATAGTGATTTGGTTTTTCAAACACTAACAAAATTTAAATAACAATACAATAATTTTTTTTGCACAAAATATTTAATTTACTTGACATCAACATTTCTGTATTTTTATAATCAGCAAAAAATAAATGTAAATGTTTGAGTACATAATCTATAGTCAACAGAATACGAAAAAAAAACAAAAGAAAAAACATTTAATTTGAACTGTTTAACGCCAAAAAAATTTCCTAAATATTATAGATTATAATTTTTTTTTTAATATTTATTTGCACAAGTTGTTTTTTATAAACATCTATATTTAAATAATCATTTTTATAATATTTGCGTTACATGTATAGTTTAATAAATTTAGAAAATTCTCAAAAAGAATGCCGGTATTTTTAGGTATTTAAAGTTCAATTTAAAATACTACATATGTAATTTCAAAATCAATGAAATAAATTATTTAAATATATATTTACAAAAACCATTAAATTATTTGTTTATTTAAAACACAAAATAAAACATAATAAATGAAATAAATGTTGTAGATTACATTAGTACATAAAATAAAATTGTGCTTTTTTAGTACAAATCAGTGTAATTAAATTAATCCTTTTTTTAAATACAATTTAATATTAACTTCGATACATAAAATATTCACCAATTTTTACAATTCTTAAAAAAACGTTTCAAACATGATACTGCCATCAAAACCGATGGTAAATTATTTTTATCACTCTTTGAATATATTCTTTTTCCATCCAAAAGGTAGTGGTTTCACTCAGCAATTCTGTTTTCTTTACGCAATCTTGAAACTTACTCAAAAAAATTTTTTTTAACTGATCATTAGTTTCCAAAAAATCGCTCTGACAGCATTACTGTGCAGTCTCATTTTATGCATATGTTATTATGCTTGATATTGCAGTTTAAGCGTTTGATTGCGGTTTTGCAAAAAACAGTTTTGTGTGCCTAATTCTTATAGAGTTTTTCTATAGTTTATGTTCTACTGTTTGTTTTGGTGTAGATTATTTGTTTACCGGTATCGTAAAAGATTCCGAAAGCGAGTTCCAGTTTGATATATAAAACGTATATAAAATTTGTTATGTTAACAAGTTGATTAAAATTTTTTCAGTATAAAATTTGTCCTCGACACGCTCACATTCTTCTTTTGGTAACGTCTTGTACAACTCACGGACCTCTCTTTTGGCGGTGTCTGCGCCTAACCAGGCTTTCATCATTAGCTTTAGCGGATCTCCATTCCTCCAGTTGTGTTTCTTATCTGTAGAGCTGATAAAACACCTGTTGTAATTGGATAGTTTTCATGACGTCACGTCGCTGAAGTTCAAAAGGGTTGAACACAATCTTATTGGAAGAAATATTTACACAAGTGCGGAGTTAATTAGAAAGAAGCTCGGCGTATTCGTGTACTTCAATTTTCGTATGAAACAATAAAGACAGAATTTACTTGCGATAACGCCGTATGTACGTTTTTGGTGTCAGATTTCATATTACGTTTTTGGTCATACTGGTACGGAATGATTTAATCCTCTACTAGATAATACACAACTGTAAGTATTGCATTTTCTATTTATATGAATACTGCTTTGTTGGTCATGTCGTGTGTTAGAATGACCATACGTACATACTAGGTTGTAATCACAATTAATGTTAAAATCTTTTTTTATGTGTCACATATTTATCTGGTGCGCTTTGATTCTCTCTCTTTTTTGATTTTCTTATTTTTGTAATTTAATTTAAGAAAGTAAAGTCATTCTTTGTTTAAATGTAAAAATTAGACCGATTGGGTCGCTTTGATGTGCGACGTGTTGCCTAGTTAAGGGCGTAACTTATACTTGGCTTGTGACATTAACCCATATAATATTGTTTGCAACTCTTATATAACTATACTTATGCATCGTTTTCCTCTTCTTCAACTACGTCCTGTGATAAAACAAATATATATATTCTGTGATTGCTTCTGTCGTGTTATTTGTTCTTTTCCAGCTGCGGGTCAATTTAAGCGATATCTTCCTAATTTAGTCCATTTTTTTTGTGCTTTTTTAGATTTAATTTATAATTTAGTATCACAAAGCCTGCGACTCACTTTTAATTCCAAGCTAGTCGTGTCAAAACATGTAATCTGAATAGTACCAACATTGCTGTTAGCGATGTAACATACTTATCAAAATAATATGTATTGAAAACCACACGTTTGATAATCATAGTAAACCGCATTGTAAAAAGAATGTTAAATGATATGAAACTAAAATTGTATCGGTTAATTTTTATCTCCAAAGGAGATTAAGGTACTTATGAATAGGCTGCAAATTAAAATCTAGTGGCGCATAATTCCGTTACTTATTGTAGACGTGTTAAATTTAAAGTAAGAAATAAATATTTGAAAATAGTAAACAATATTAAAAACTAAAAATAATTTTTCTTAATAAATAGCTCAAAAGTCTATTTTAGAGAACTTAAAAAAATAAATATAAAGCAAAATCGACTAAAAAAGTCAAGTAAAAAAAATTAAGCAAAAATGAGAACATTTTTTTCTTAACAAATTGATCAAAATTTATGTTAAAATAAGTAGTGAAGAGTAACAAAGTTAAAAAATATACTTTGAACATTTTAGCAAAAAAATTAAACTAACGTATTAAATAAAATTAGACACTTAAATTACAATTAAAAACAAAACAAATAAATTAAAGAAGCAGTTAAAAAACTAGGTATAAATCTGAAGTAACAAAAAACAGTTTGAGTAATGAATAAAACCAATGAATAATTAAAAAAAGACCAAGAAAACGGAAATACCCTTAATTACAATTAAAAAACTAAGACAATAACAAAGTTGCTTTATTGGTTTGAAGATTTTTGTAATACACTGACAACAATGTTTTAAATAAAAAAACATCAATTCTTTATAAAATGTATTTATCTGTATTAAAAAATATATAAGGTGTAAAAAATTGTTAAATTAAAACGTAATTTTTGTTTTTAATTAAATTTAACGTCAAAAATTAATATTTTAAAGAAGAGAAGTCAGAAACAACATAATTGTAAAAAAATGTATCCTAAAGATTTTGGTAAACTATACAAAAAGGTGGTTATGAAAGAAAACAAACATTAAAAATAAAGCAAATTTTTATTCTATTTTTTAACAAAAATTTTTTTGAAAGTAAATTCTCTTAATGTTATACGTTAATCTCTTTTAATTTTTTCTTTACCAAAAACTTTCATTAAAAAAATGCATTTTCTGTTTATTTTAAGATCTTTTCAAATACGCTATGATCAGTTTGTCAAGAAAAAATTATAATTGATGACCAGTGTTCTCTTAACTTTTTTTTTTAAATTCCCTAGTCAATAAAATAACTTCTGTTATTTACTGTGTTTTTCTATTTTTTTTTTTCATTTTCTATAATTTTATATACTAAACTTGAATTAATAAATTTTAAAAAGTTTTAGCCGATAGCTTTTTAAGATTTTTTCATTAATAAGTTTTTTAGTCGATGAAACTAATTCTGTATTTTCTTTTTTTATTACTTTGTTTAGGTTTTTCTGAAATAAACTTTATTCTCTTTGTTAACAAAACCATTATTGATGACATTTCTAGTTTTTTCAATTAAATTTTTTTTTGTTACTCTTTACTTTAAGTTTTAAATCATTTTAAACATTGCGTTCAAGCGTCCCTGCCTTCAAACGTCTCTGCGTTCAAACGTTTTTGCGTTCAAAGGTCTTCCGTTCAAAGGTCCTTGCGTTCAAACGGTGCGTTCAAATACACTTTTGGTATTAAAGCTATCTAAAATTGATTCGTTTTTTAAAGAGTAGTACAAAAATAGAAAAGAGGAGTTTTTTTTTAAATTCCATAGTAAAACGAATGCTTTGATAAATACAGTTTAATTGACATAGAAAACCGTTAAACGATTATGTTGCCAAATTACAAAAATGTCATCACCGCATCTGTGAACAGAGGAAAACGGAGAACTCATGGCGGCATCTGATAAAATATGTAGACATTGACAACAAGTACCATGTCACTGAAAATATTATTTTTAATAAGTAAAAATTTGTTAGAAACAAAGTAAAAACTAACCACAATGCAAAATATTAAGTTTTCGCAGTTTTCTTGGTTACAATTATAAACGACTTTTGGCTTACACCGCATCGTAGTTGAACACGCAGACTTTGTAGCCTTGGTCCTAGTCTTTCTTTGAGAGACTAAACAGGAAGTAAAACCTAGCTTTTGTCTTATTTCGTTCGTAAACCCAAGCAAACTGACATTTCGCAAGACATTGCAGCTTGCATCTTTGGAATGGTGAATGTCACTAAAGAAAAAAGTGTAAGTAACGGTATTAGATCATTAGCGATCAAGTAATTAACAAACTTTCACTTTCCGTTTTTCAAGTAGGTTAACTTTTGTCTTGTAGCGTGTAGTACTGGTAACCAAGATTTGCTGAAATTAAACTCTTTTTGCGGTTTATATTATATAGGTGCATTTTATTTCTACAACTTCGCAAATTAGTCTGGAAAAACTGAAAGAAGTTTTAGCCAACACTTTAGTTTGATCAAAAGTTAGCGTTTGTTTTTGTTTCCATACGTGTTCTGTCACTGTTGATCTTTTAACTCTGTGGTGTTTGCAATCAGCCACATGTTATTTTAATTTAATTTCTTATATAACTTGATCCACAAAAACAAGAAATTTTGTAAATCTCGGCATGTTTTAAAGCTTCTTGTTTGTCTTTATCACTACTAAACCAATTTTTCAAGATATCCGTAGTCGTAAAGACAGTTTTGATATTATGTTTCTTTGGCACTCTATTTATTTTGTCTGTCATACAGTATGGTAAATAAACGTTGCTAGTAAGAAGTAGTGTCTTTTTCTGGATTTAAATAGATTGCTTTTTCCAACGCCCTTTGGACTTTTTTGAATTCGTATCCATTTTGTTGCAGAAACTCCAACAGTGTTTCTTTTTCTTTTTGTAGACTTTCATTATCTGACACACGTATATTTTGGTTCTCAAGAAGAAACTAAGACCAAGCCTAAAAAGTCTGGGTGTTCAACTATGGCGCGTACTAAGCCAAAAGTCGCTTATAATCGTAACTAACCTGAATGTCGGTAGGTTACCAATGAAAAATAAGAAACATTTAAACAAAATTACCAAAATTAAGTATAAATGATGCTGATGGTTTTATTAAATTGGCAAGATTTTATGAGCCGGTGAATTTATAACGCTGACAATTGATCTAAGAAAAATATTAGATTTATGAATTTTAAGTGATCTGTAAAATCACAAAAAAATATGAATCTTTTTATTCTTAAAAATTGTTTATCAGCTTCATTAATAGGCAAGCCGTTTATGAGTTTATGCTCATGCAACAAAAGAATAATTTTTAAAAATTGTTTTATAAGAACCGTTTAAAAAAATTGTAGATTTTGTTATCATAAGTTGATTAATTTATAAATAATCGTGGTCTTCTTTTGTTAGCTTTAAGAATGGATGTAAATTTATCTTGTTTAAGCAACTTTAGAAATCAAAAATTACTTTGAAAAATTTTAGAATTTTTGAATTTCAATAATTTTTGTAGTTTCAAAACGGATTTCTTTTACCAAAAGATAATGGTTTGTTTGAAACAAATACAAAGTTAAAACATTGAGACAAAACATCTATTTTTGTAGTTGACAATGTGTGTGAAGACCAATCACAATACCGAATTTTGCTCCTGTATCGACCACGTTTTGGAGATACTAATTTTTAGATATATAAGTTTAGCTTTATTTGTTGCCATTTGGCTTACAAATTTGATTGTGCTATACTACATAACATTCTATATTTACATTTACATTCTATTTACTTTTTTTTTTTTTTTTGAAATACATTTTCTTATCCCTTCTCTCCCCTTAACTTTTTCCTCCTGCTCCATACTTCCTCCATCCATTCCGCTCCTTTTCCGTTTTCATCTAAGATTTCCTCTATTTTCATCACCTCTTCTCTTAGTTCCCTGCATTTCTGTCTCATGTGATTAAGGTCTTCCGTTTCTTCTCCACATAGCCTGCACATTTTTTCTGGTTCTTCTTTCCAATATTTGTTCCCTAACTTCTCGTTGCCACATCTGAACCTTGCTACCATTTTTTTCTTTTTGTTGCTTTTGTTCTCTCTATCTTTTAAATATTCCGGCACTCCTTCACCCTTGATATCTTTATACTTCCTATTATATCTGCCCTCTTTTATCTTTGTCCATCTTTCTTGTTTTTCGATGTCTCTATCTCTCCTTACTATTTCTTCTCTTATCCCTACTCCCTCTTCTCTTAATCTCTCCACTTCTTCACTCGCGTACCCGTTTCTTTTGTAATACTCTTCTCTGCCCTCCTGCCCGTACTTCACTTTCCCTCCCTTTATCTCTTTCCAACATTCTTGCAGTATTTTGCAATCTGTTCTTTCCCTTCCTTTCCTCGTATTTTATGGCTCTTTTTCCTGTCTCTACCCTTATTTTTTCTATCTGTACCTCCTCTCTCACAATATACCCCGGTGTAACCCTGTCCAGTCCTAACACCCATCTCCAGTATTTTTCCTGTAGCTCCTCTACCTCCCTCCACTCCTTCCAGCCCCATATTTCCGCTCCATACATTACCACCCCCTTTATTAATTTTTTAAACAACAATTTTCTTTTTTTTATATCCATCTTGAATACTCTTTCCCACACACCCCAGACTTGTCCTATTAACCTGTTTCCTTTCTTCACTCTTTCTTTTATGTGTTCTCCCTCTTTATTATTCTATTTCATCGTGTAGTTCAGGTATGTAAATTCCTTCACTTGTTGCACTTTCTCATCACTCCATATCCACTCCTCTCTTTTTTTTTCCCCCTCCTTTTCTAAATTTCATTATCTGTTTTCTCCGTGTTTACTTCCATTTCTTTTTTTTCATGTATTTTTCTAGCGTTTTCATCATCTCTTTCATTTCCTTTTCCTCCTTAGCCACCAGCACTATGTCATCCGCATACGCCAACGACCATACCTTAGCTTTCCCTACTACTATCTCTCCTGTCTATTGTCCTCTCATTGTCTCTTTCAGATCTCCCGTATATACTGAGAACAGGCTTGGGCTCAGTGGACTTCCCTGCCTCAACCCTCTAATTTTTACATATATTAGACTTGCTGAATAGATAGAAATAAATCCCTCTCACAAATGTTTTTGTAATTGGTAAATTCAAAGTACGCGGCAGAATTACATCAAACGTCTGATTCACTCCGTAAAGTTATTGTGTACTAATAATCTTGATATTTCAGCGTTTCGTTAACTTTTATCAGTATTTTTTGTGTACACAATTTATTTTTTTTAAATAATCTTTTGACAGACAATCTGATGTTGATATCAAGGTACAAACTAATTTTTTTTTAATATCTACCAACTGTCAAAACAACATTTTTATAGGTTATCTAATACATTATTATAAAACTTTCACTAATAAAAAAACGTAAAACAAAACATTTATCAGTACATGATAAAGAAAGTATTCTAAATATCTATAAAACTTGTGAACAAAGTTAGAGTATGTAGTTCGAAAACAAATCATACTAAATTTACAGCAGCCGGTAACGTAACCCTTTATTTTATTTGCGTTTTTTATATACTTACATATAATAATTTATATTAACTTTACTTATATTTACATAAGTGTTTCTGTATTTCCTGTATACAATGTGCTAATTGAATATAACACAAATCACGTACTGCATTCTCCGAAAGTGTACCGTACATCAAGACCAATATTAGATAATGTTACCGATGGAATGAAAAGTGCCCTAAGACGTATTGTGCATTCGTTCTTTTTATGTAATAAACAACCAACAGTAAAAAAATGTATGGCTTGTATTATCAAAGATTAGGACTTGCCAAACTTTAAAAAAAGTACGTTACAAACATTATTGAAAGAAATTGGGCTTAGGTTCGTTAAACGAAAGTGTATTGTGTTTGTAATATACGTTATTTTTAGGTACGGAAAAAGATATCGCAACAAAAAAATTATATCATAGCATGGAGAAAAAGATTCCATAAAAAATCATAAGGAAGAGGGCAAAAAAATATATTATTTGGACGAAACTTGGGTTCATGCTGGTCATGTTACTACAAAAATTTTGACAAATCGACAATTAAAACAGCACGGCAAGCCTTTATTTCTAAATTATCTACTGGACTTAAGAATCCTTCTAGTAAAGGCAAACGATTAATTGTGTTACGTATAGGATCAGATACAGGATTTGTTGTAAATAGGTTCATTATTTTCGAATCGGAAAAAACTATCGACTAGCACAAAGAAATGAATTCTGGAGTATTCAAAAACTGGTTTGATTCGGTGCTAAGTAACTTAGAAGAAGGTACTGTAATAATGTTAGATAATGCTTCATATCATAGCAAAAAAGTAAAAAAAATCCAACTTCCGTAATTAAAAAAGCTGATATACAAGATTGGTTGACAAGTAAATCGATTGAATTTGAGGAAGACATGGTTGAAGCAGAACTTTTAGCACTTGTTAGGAAAAACGTTTTAGCAACAAAATCTGTAGTGGATGAAATGGCAAAAACCAGTAAACGAGTTGTGTTTCGATTGCCACCGTAACACTGTGGGTTGAATACCATTGAATTAATATGGGCACAAATAAAAGGGAAAGTTGCTAGAAAAAATACAAGATGTTAAAAATCTATTTCTTGAAGCAGTAGCCAGTGTTGGTACAGATAATCTATACAGCAGGTGATTAAACTAGAACAAGAAATGTGGCACACACACCTCACATTAGAAGTTATAGTTGAACATATTATTATTCAATTGGGAAATAAACTATTACATTGCTGAATTGGTTTAGTTGAGTTATGTAAATATTTTAGAAGCGCTTTTTTCATTCTTACTCCACGTTTGTTAATTACATAATATTTATATACTCAAATCTAAAAAATAGTAAGTTTTTATATTATATGCACGATGTTTTAATTTAAAAAATAAATCTAATTTTAGAAGCATTAGAATGACCTATAAAGCGTACAAAGTAATAGAGAATGAGACAAACAACAGAGCGAAACTCTTGTCTGCTTTATTATTCTTGGGATTCAATGTACAACTTTAGCAGTGGAGTATGCAAGGTATGCACCGATCAGTTGCAAAAGTGTGATACCTAATGGAGAATAACATGGTAATATATTCAAAAGGTCTATTTATTAGTGAAGAATATGGTTATTTAACAACTTCTTCAGATAGTAAATTCAAAAAGTTTAACATATAGTTGTTCCTAATTAGATCAATTTACCTATAGGTGAAACTGGTGGAAGTAAAATATTTGCACACTAGAAGATGCTGTAAAGACAGATAAAACGTTATACATTAAATATAGTAATGAAGAGATCAAATCAAAAAGTAAACATTAAAATTGCAATAGAACTTGACAGAGAATGTTGCAACATCGAGTCTATCTTAACAACCTGTATGGCAACTAAAGTCTTTATTTCTTTTGTTGTGTTTGGTCCTAATATTGTTTTTACAATGTTCCGTTCTATGATTTTTAAGTGTTTTTCTTTTTTGTTTATTATCGCTATTGTTTCCAACGCATATGTTATGATGGGTCGTATCAGGATCTTATAGAGTTTTATTTTTGTTGGTTCACTTAACGCTGCCGTATGACAGATTTCCTTTCCGCACTTTGTTCTCCTCGGTTTGTCCCATCGTGATTCCCAGATAATTAAAGCAGTAGACTCTCAAAAATGTATTTTTAAGTAATATTGTGCGTGCTCGTGTTCTTTTCCTATCTGTATGCATTTTGTTTTTACTTCGTTTATTTTCATACCAATTTTTTTTGCTTTTGTGTCTAGTTGGTCTACAGCTGTTGTAATATCTTCTTTCCTATTCTCTATAATTGCTATCATCTGCGTACGCTATTATTTGTATTTGGTTGCTCATGATATTTTTCTATCTAATTTAGCTCTTCGTATAAACTTTTGTAGTACTAGGTTAAATATGGATAGAGATAAAGAGTCGTCTTATTTCACTCCTTTATTTATTACAAAAGATTTCGTTGTTGCTCCTTGAAATCTCACTTGCGTATTTGTATTTATTAAGGTCATTTTTAACAGTGCTAATAGTTTTCCAAGTATTCCTAAGTGTTCCAGTTCTCTTATTACTTCTTTCTTGCTCACTGAATCAAAAGTCATTTTGAAATCTATAAATATAATATGTATTTCTTTTTTATATTTCTACGGTTTTTGAATTATTTGTTCTAGGGTGTGTATTGGGTATGGCATTTATGATCTGAAGCCATTTTGGTAGTCTCTAAGTATATTTTGAGCATGTATATCTTTAGTTTTTTGTTCATCAGATTTTCAAAGATTTTATAGGTGATGCTTAACAGAGCTACTGACTTGTAGTTTTTGCAGTTTTCTGTTCCATTCCTTTGGCATCTTGTTTCGTCTCCATATTTGTTTGATTAAGTGATGTATTTGTGCTTTTATCTGCTGTCCTCCATATTTTTGCAGTTCTGCCTCGATCTGGTCTTGCCCCGGTGCTTTGCTATTTTTTAATTTTCTTATTTCTTCTTGTATTTCTTTATATTTGAGGCAGTTCTTTTCTTCTTGATCTAGTTGTCTTTTTTTTAATTTTTCCTTCTTTTGTTTATAGCGTTTGTTGGTAGTGTTGTTTGCATATGTCGCTTATCTTTTGCCGATTCTATCTTTTTTCCTCTGTTTTTACCTAGTGAAAGTACATTTTTTGCAAAAGATATAATAGCGTAATATTAATTTATGGTTTTAGTTTATAAGAATTAAATTTTACAATGATTGTAATAATTTTTAATAAACAATATAATTGCTATTTTAAAGTTCTAATTTTTTCTAAGTTTGTTATTATTTTTTATAACTAAGAAAATTTATGATAGCATTACTATAAAGTATTAAAGAACGTAAATTGAAGTAGACTGGTAAAGAATAAAATTTTAGAACAGACTTTTTTTAATATTCAATAAATTATCATTTCTATACCTAATTATTGATCTAAAAAAAAATAATTTGACTACCGTATAGGTACCAATAATACAGATATGCATATGCGTACTCGTTTTGGTTATTCGTGTATGTAAATCTGACTTGACAAAATTCCGCTCCTTTTTTTAGTAGGGGGACTTATTTCTATCTATTCAGCAAGTCTAGTATAGTTACAATTTTTACATGTAAATAAATTTGAACTTAGATTATATTTAAAATTTTTAATTTTAACGTAATCAGTGTGTAATAGTATATTTCATAACGAGAGTTGTAGGTAGCTTACTATAAGCGAGTAAAAAAGTTAATTTTACGAGCATGTAATAAGCTTATACAGCTCTAGTTGTGTACTGTACTTTTTCTACGAACATTTTCATTCATAAAAATAAAAAGCATAAATGTAACATTTATTAATTTAATTTGTCAAAATGACGTCTACTAATTTGTTTTCATGGTTACTCAACGGAACTGACTAACAAAGCTAATGTGACAAATTACGATTTTTTATAGAACTGAAGCGTAATTTTTTTATTCACACTCAGTTAGCAACGTACAGTTTTCCGAACCTCTTAAACGTTGGTAAGTGAGCGGTTTCCATGGTTAAAAAAACGAGTATGTAATGAAACCTCACGGTCAGTAATGTACACTTTCCGAACCTGTAATTTGTGTGTGTGTTTTGTTTTAACTAATTTGATAAAATGACAATCATAAATTAAATACGTATATGTCAATTGTGAAGTGCCTACCATGTGTTAATATTTTACCGAAATAAACGATAATATTTTGGAAGTAAGTTTTTATTCATTTTTTATTAGTTTAATGTTACATATTTTATTTAATGGCTGATTGTGAATAAAATAGTATGAAAACCTTGTCAAAAGTGGTCCATTTGTCTCGAGAAGTAGTTCACCTCGAGGCTACGCCTCTCAGTAAACTATAGTTCTCTTGACAGAAATGGAATACTTTCCGCCTCGGCATGTAATCCACTAATATTCACCTTCAGTTAGTAACATACAGTTTTTCGAACCTCTTAAAGGTTGGTAAGTAAGCGGTTACCATAGCCACAAAAAGCGTATGTAATGAAACCCGACGGTCAGTAATGTACACTCCGAACCTGTAATTTGTGTGTGTTTTGTTTTAACTAATTTGATGAAATGTCAATCATAAATTAAATACTTATATGTCAATCGTGAAATGCCTACTATGCGTTAATATTTTACCGAAATAAACAATAATGTTTTGGAAGTAGGTTTTCATTCATTTTTTATTAGTATAATATTATTTATTTTATTTAATGGCTGGTTGTAAATAAAATAGTATACGAACCTTAGCAAAAGTATTCCAATCGTCTCGAGAACTAGTTCACCTCAAGACTACGCCTCTTTGTAAACTATAGTTCTCTCGACACGAATGGAATACTTTCCGCCTCAGTGTATAACCTACTATTATTACATGCTAGTCATTACGTCTCAGTATCTGTTATGACCTATTTACTTAGCAACCAAATAGTAGATAATATGCGATTTACTAGTAAGAGAGTAGAAAAAAAATGTAGTCTCAATGAATAATAAATAAATTTTTAAAAGTAGTAGAAGAGAAAAGCTTACACAAGTCGTGACTAAGGCATCTAGTGAAGGAGTTAGTTTGTAACATTTTGTAGATTTACAAATGCCGAAAAAAGTACTGTACCACCAACTTAAATTTAAAGAAAAAAAAAATTTAGAAGTTTAGAACAGTGCACGTTAGTTATGTACAATTGTTACAAGTAATTACATTACAATAATCAGTTTCCAAATAATAAACAATAAATTAATGAATAAACAATAAAAAAAACAGAAAAATTGAAAAATGTGTTATAATTGTATTGGGGCCTACGACTTTAAATGACTTAAATAAAATTAAAACCAATTTATTTGTTTATTTTACGTTAACTATTTGTAGACAGTTTAAATATACAATTTATAATTTTTTGCTTAAAACTTCCAAAAACAACACTCGATTGTATTGTTTTGGTTGCGTTTGGTCAACTACTGTTTATACAGTCTCAATAATTTATCGCATGCTATTGACCACGAATAAGACCTTAGACTAACTGGATAATGCTTAAATTTTCCTGTAACTAATTGGATTTGCTTACAAGGGAAAATCTCGCTCATGTAGAAGTGAAGCTTTTTTACGTTAGTTGTACGCGTTATAATTGTTATAAAACGAAACAATACGTATACATTTATTAATGCTATACATTTTTATCAAAATTATATAAAAACATTAGGATAAAAGCGCCGAGATAACGAAATAAAAAATTACTATCTTGTACGAACTAGTATATCTCAACAATATTGCTTTTTTTATCACACCTACTAACAAAAATGAATATTTTATCGTTTAATTTAAAACATATCTGAACGTCGTTTTTCATAGTCAAATTTTGTGTGTTTACAAAATGAAATATAAAACTTCTTTCTGGTATAATAATTCTTTGTATAAATAACGTCTTTAACAAGGAAAAAACTAACTTTTACTTGTCACATCAATGCGTTAAAAAACTGACAGAGATAAATGAGTAACTGCCCATGATAGTCTACGATGACATTATGTATAGTAAAAATGGCACGTGTGTGTATCATGCGAATTTCTTGCAAGTATTGGCCACTAACTTGACCTGAATAATATATGGAATAATCAATACTAGACATAACAACAGTATTTTAATAAAAGATAGATTTGTGCAGATTTTTTTCTAAAAGGCAGAGTATTTTTATTGAAGCTATACAACTTTAATAAATTTATAGCAATAAAATCTGTCGTATGATTTAAAATTTTATGTTACAGTTATAAATATAATTTTCAATTTCAACACAACAAGACTTATTAAAAAGAGTTTAAAACTAATAAATGTAGAAAAACGTATAAATTACTTTAAATCCATAAAACACTGACATTTATTTCAAGAATAAGTGCTATAAGTATAACCAAGTTCAAGGCGTTTATTGCGTTAAAAATTATTAAAAATGACAAAAACATAAATGACATCAACTATAGTTTAAAAATTGACAACAGTAAACTGATTATAAAATTAACATTTGACTTTCTTTAGATAGCATGACAAAATAAAAACATTATAACTAACTAATTATTAAAGACAATAATTTCTAAAATAAATTTATATATTATTGTAACTGTAACTGTCATATACACACCGTTTGCGATAAGATATATAATTTTATTCGCTATTATTTATTTAAACGGCAGTCACGTAAAAACACGGAATATGCATCCATTACAGTAAATTTCTTGCGTTTACTGTTTATAATTTTTGTTATCGTTTTCTATTGACGTTTTTCTTAATGAGCTAAGTATATTTTTTTCTTAAATACTGCAATATGTACTCTATCTTCATTTTATACTCTATTCTATTTAAGAAAGTAAAAACCGTAATTGTCATTGATCAATATTCAAACACGTTTTACACTGATAAAATTAACTTTATAAATAATGTAGTATTGAGTTCTCTTTTTCTCTTAGATCATAATTATTTGCTATGTATTACAAATAATCGTTAGTATTTGTATACCTAATTTACTTTTACAATATTTATTAAAATTAAGTATATGAAATATAGTATAGAAACTAAAAAAGATTAATTAAGCAACAAATTAAATTAATAAACATTTTTTATTATTACAAAAAAAGCTGCACGGCAAGTTTATAAAATTATCTAAACACCACCGAAACAACGTGATAAAAACCATATTTAACTTATTTTTAATATAAATAATATAATTACAAAAATAATAATAAAAATAATAAAGTTTGATTAAACAAAATTTTAAATGTACAACATCTACAACAATAATTTTCAAATATTGTTATATTGACGGTAATGACTAAATGACTATTTTGCCTTTTTGTGTAACTTTTTGTCTTTTTTTCTTTTTTAAAGACTATTATTTTATATTGCCTTTTTACATGTATATTTAAAAAGTTTGTGTAAACAGTGTTTTAATAGGTAGATGAAAATAACGCATTACAGAATTTTACTTAAATTACGTACAATAATATAATTAACATTTTTTGCTCAAAAGGTCTTACCACGAACCTATAAATAACAACAGGGATTTTCATGTTTTGTTAAACAGTGGTTTCTAGAAAACATTAAATACAAAAGCCGCTTATAAAGATGAACTATTGTAAGAATTTATACGAGGATTATGTACAATAACAGGCTTAACAGAACACTATTTACAAAACCGGAAGGATTTCTGAATGAATCATATTTTATAGTCTATTCAGTACCTAAGTAAATCAAACAAACATAGATAATTTTAATTCTGTCCGGTGGGATTCCTTTAATGACTGAAACACATGACTAAAATATTCTTTGTTTGTTATAAATACTTGTGATATTGTCACACTGTGATACTCTAATGCTGTTGTGCTGTGAGTAAGTTTTAAAAAATGCCACCTAATAAACAATCAAAATTTGAAAATTATTACAATTGGAGTAAATTGGACAATAATTTAACAACCAACGGCGAAATCTTTTTCGTCAAGTTTGTTCAAAATCAGTAAGTTTGTATTATTTTAATTTAAATGCTTTTAATTACTAGTATATGTATTATTTTAGATTGGTGCTACTAGAAAGTACCATGTAAAACAACATTTGGGTAGTGGTTTTCATCTATAAAATATTTAAAAAACTATGAAACAACCATTGTTAAAAAACGTTATAGAAGATTAACAGAATAAACCTGGCCCATCATAAAAGACTTTTGCTCTAGATTTGTGCGAAGCATTAGTGTCGGCTCAAATTCCTCTTAAAGAACTTAATAATAGTAATTTTCGCAATTTCCTCGAAAAATACACCGAATAAGTTGTTTCAGATAAATCAACTTTGAGAAAAAAATATTTAAACATATGTCACCAATCGGTAAGCAGTTTAATTAAAATATAAATAGTTTTCAAAATGCTGGTTTACTTATTATAGAAAATACAGACAATAAGGAATGACATTGGGGTCCATTACATTTGGACTTCGGTTGATGAAACAAACGATTGCAGAGGTCGATAGATAGCAAATTTTGTAGTTGGTAAATTGTCTAAACTAGAACCAGGAAAAACTCATTTGCTAGCATCCAAAGAAATTCCACAGACCAATAACAAAACAGTTGCAATTTTTTTCGATGATTGTTTACGTAAGTTTGTTTTTAATTATTGATTAATATAATCTAATCTATTATTCACAATTATATAATTTTATGTTTGTAAGACTTCTGTATCGCAATGGCGTAAAAAAAGAAAAGGTTCTCTTATTCGTAACCGATGCAGCACCTTATATGATCAAATCCGCTCAGGCATTAGAAATATTTTATCCGAATTTAAAACATTTAACTTGTCTAGCACATGGAATACATAGAGTGGGTGAATTCATTAGACACGAGTTTGCAATAGTAAACAAGTTAATTTCTGCCACCAAAAAGATAAAAATTTCTAACATATTAGATTTTCTTTTTGATTATTGGATCTTGTTTCAGGTTTTTGTAAAAGCACTATTACGAGGACTATTAAGGACCTATAAAGAAAAACTTCCAGATATTAAACTTCCACCGAAACATATCATAACAAGATGGGGAGCTTGGTTATCTGTTTGCATTTTTTATTTCACAAATTTTGAAAAATTAAAGAGGTACAGTTCATACTATAATCTGACATTGTCTTATACATTAATTGAATTTTCTTACTTCTGGTGGTTGAATTATTTGACGAAAGAACCTCTGCAGCAATTGCTAAATTTCGAAAAGCTTTTAATGACGAAACTGTTAAGAGAGGACTAGTTCTTATAAAAACACACTTTTCCGGCATTCCTAACGTATTAAAGAAGCTAGAAAAAAGCAAAACCGCAATGACCGAATCTTTCGCTACATTCGAAAGAATAAGAGCAATTATAAGAGCCTGTCCAGGGACTATAGAAAGAAAAATTATTCAAAAAGTAGATTCCGTCACATCAAAAAACCTTTCCTTTGACCTCTTTAAACAACTACTGAAATTTCAAAACGCGAGGTCATGAAGCATCAACAGAAAATATCTTTAACAATAACAGAAACATCGGCAATAAAATTTGCTTCACTAACATCTAGTGATGTCGAAAGAACTTTTTCCTTCTACAAAAATATTTTAAACGATAAAAGGCAACAGCTTCTTCGTCAAAATATTGAAAAATGATTGATTTGTGCTTGGGAAAACAATAGCACTTAATATACATTGTAAAACAAAAAAATAAACTGTAAATTTTAATAGATGTTTGTGCCTTTTTTATTGTCTTTTTGCCAGGCTTAATATGCCTTTTATGCCACTTTTTTTGGTATTTTTTCTTAGCTTGCTATTCGCTCTTTAGTAATGACAAATCCAAACTTGTTTTAGATATTTACTACTGGATTGTATGGAATGTAGTATAGTCACAGTTATTAAAAATTTTTAACGTTTACAAATAGTTGCTGAAACTGAAATTACCAAAAAAAACAATCAAAACCGCCGAGGTGCAACCACTAAAAGCTGGCTGGTGCGGGACTCGGCCACGTTAGAAATGAACGCAATAAAAAAAAAATTGAAAATACAAGACGTAGTATGCTTCACAAAACTCGCTAAAAGTTTACCAAAGCGCAAAAAATTTAACAGAACTTATCCTATAACCAGAAAAAAAAGAAAAAGAAAATATAATTGAAAAGGTAATTGTAACACTACTCCCTTCTTAAAAAAGGAAATAGAAGTTCTGTTCTCATAGCAGCATCAACACCTAGAACAAAATTGACACTCCGTAGTCACAAAGAAACAATTTAGTGTAAGTTCTTAATAATTTGTTAAACGTGCACACAGTCATTTCTAATATTGTATCTTAAAGGATTCTTCTCCAACATGCTTTAAACTTTACGC
The DNA here is from genome assembly GCA_035610365.1 of Aquatica leii. NCBI lineage: Eukaryota > Metazoa > Arthropoda > Insecta > Coleoptera > Lampyridae > Aquatica > Aquatica leii. The sequence continues at coordinate 79,200,773 of CM069436.1, read as the reverse complement.
AACATTCTAACTTACGTATTAGTAATTTTTGTTTATTACGATACAGCATTGTACAATTAAATCTACAAAAATATTTGATGGTAATCAATTAGTAAAACAATTGTCCTTGTAATGAAAAATAAAAATATAAAAAAATATATTAAATTATTAGAACAAAATTATTTTTACCACAACACCTGTTGGAACACAGACTTCTGCGTGCGAGCTTAAATTAAACAAAAGTACATAGGTGTAAATTTCTTATAATTTATTTGTAACTTTTAAATGAGTATACTAACTATTAACTTTACTATTTAAGAGAAAAAACAGTATTTGAGCGCCAACGACCTTTAAATTGGTGATAAATAAAAACATTAAACATCGTATAACTATTAACTAATATTAAATTCAAAAGTAATAAACATTGCAAAGTAGCTATTTTAATAATTGAATAAGGCACAATTTAATTAATTTGAATTTAAGACGTAATCATTAATCAATAATGCAGTTAATAAATCCAAACTGAGTCACCAATATCAAATTTTACGTTATTGCAGATCTATTAATAGCACATTCTTCGTACACATATTTTGTTTTCTTTTATAACAAAATAACATAGAAATTCCATAAAATCACAAATCAAAATATCTCAAGGGAATTAAAGATGAACGTAAATTAGAAAAATCAAAATAAAAACCAGTAAAAATGAAGATAAAGATAAAGATAAAAAGTGATGAGTTATACCACTTTTGTTAAAGTATTGCGTCACATTACGAAATTACAGTAATTAGTTAGAAAGAAGAAATATTAACTTGTATACGTTTTTACGCTATTATTAAAAATTGTCTTCTTTTTATCACTTCATTTGAAACCTTTGTTACTCAAAATTGAGGAGGAGATTGAAAATTTAGTTGACGCCATTATGATTGGGAAACATCTATTCATTCTGTTATGAAAGGGAGAAATTTGCGTATTTGTGGAGTTTTTAAGTTAACTTTAAATCTTAATGTGGAGAAACACCCTTTGCCCACAATTGATGAGTTGTTTGCTTTTGTAGCAGCAGGATTGTGTTTTTCTAAAATTGACCATAGTCAGGCATTTTTGCAATTGCCAGTTCAACCAAAAGAGCGGCATTTACTAACTTTGATTACACATAAAGGTTTGTACCAATGCAATGGTCTAATGTACAGTGTAGCATCTGCATCTGCAATTTGGCAGCGTAAAATAGAGAAAATTTTGCAGGGCATGTCGGGAGTGTCTATCTTATTGGACGACATTAAAATTACAAGTGATGAAATTTACATTATTAGAGTAGAAAACGTTTTATTACAATTATCTAAAGACAGTATTACAATCAATTAACAAAAATCCGAATTCTTAGTAGACAAAATAGAGTACTGTGGGTATGTGATTGAAAAATTCGGAATTTACAAATAAAATGAAAGCTATACAAAACGCTCCATTTCCTGAAGACAAGTCACAACTGCGTTTATTCATTGGACTGGTAAATTACTATAGTCGATTTTTTCCCAATCGTATAACGAATGACATTTTATCGGTGCCATTTTGTAACATCTAACTTTATATAACGAATAAATTTAAATAATAATAATAATTAATAAAGAACAACAAATAATGCACCGTACTAGCTCTTATGGTTTTATTAACGTATAAACAACACACAAACAATAAATTATAGCAATGAGTCTTATTCAAACTATAACCAGGGTCTGGGTATTCTGATCGTACTCTAATATTTAAAATTCTAATTTGACGTAATTTTAAATATAATTTGGAACATAATTTGAACGCCACAATATTTTTTATATTAAATTTATAACGGTTAAATATTGAAACCAAAAAAACAGATAAACAAATCTTAAAACGAATACTTAAGTTATTTACATACGTGTTATTTGAAGGTTAGGTTATATCTCTTGCTGTTTGTAACTTTGCGCATTGGGCGTGGTTATCACGTGACTTAATTGAACTACGCGTTTCTCATCTGATTCATGCAACATTACGAAATTCTTGAAATGCATATTTAACTTCCATATTTTCCGTATTTATTCTGATTTGATCTAATATCCGTACAGATCCAATAACCAGAACATCGTAAACAAACGTAACGTATGATAATTTTCATTCGAAACATCCAAATCAAATTCTATCAGACGTAACCATGAATAATTATCGATTTTCACTGATGAAAATCCTAATTCGTAACGGAAATTCTTCGTAAAAGCGACGTTGTGACTAACATCAAACGTAGTGCGTAAACCATATCGTAATATCACATTTCAAACCTCAAAATCGTAAAAAGGCGTACGTATCCAAACCAAATTTTCGTAACCATAAACGAATTCATACGTACACAAATCGAAAAGCATCGAATAAACCAGAAATCGTAGTCGTATATCAACCAGCGTATATCGTGACCCATAATTTAAAAAAAAACTTCCAGTTCGTACGTACAAAAAAACCCTTTAGATTACGGGTTTCTTTAAATAAACAAAGGCGAATATAAAACGGACAAAAGCGAAAATAAAGCGACTAAAGCGGATATTTTCAGTGCATTACTACTAAAGCAGATTTCCACAGTTCAAATTTAACATGAGGAAATTTTCTGCACGTTATGCAGGAACGTCCGCTTCTTTTAGAAGTTCAACGGAAGATGACTTGAAACAATATGGCTACAAATCACGCATGAGTAATGTGCATCAGCGATTTGCGCACGCAGGGACTCCAAAAATGTTAAATTAAATCAGAAGTATTCAATCAAAAAAATGTAACCGTTACAATCGAAGTACTGTTTTACACCGGTTAGATCTTCTACTACATAACGATAAAGAGTTCGATTGTGAAATCTTTTGATGCTATCAAAAGCACATTAAGTACTAAAGACTTTCTTGGACATTTTGACCCAACACCACCATGAATTTTTGCTACTGATGTTTCTCCTTATGATGTTGGAACTGCAATTTTACATTTAACAAAAGTATCCACAGATTGGTAACGAGGCGTATGCGACAATTTTTTGTATTCATAAATCTTATCAATATTTATATGGGAGGCGATTTATAATGTATGCTGACCATAAACGACTTGTACAGATTTTTTATCCAAAAAAGGGTTACCACTTTTTTTGCAATGCGAAACAGCATTACGCCTTATTTTTGCAAGCTTTTTATTTTGATATTAGGTACAAAGACAATTCATCTCATGCTATTGCTGACTTTGTTGCACGGTTACCGTTAAAGTCTGAAAACTTCATTGTGACGAAGCGGATGTATTTCAAATTAATCAAAATGCCAGCGACAGCTTCTGATCTTGATAGAGAAATTGTTTGTGATCCACATTTACAACCATTACTAAAATTGTTCTAAGACATTTACATTTTTACATTCACCATACAAAATTTTCTTTAGAACAAAGTTAGAGTAGTAATTCCAAAATCTTTACAACCAAAAATTTTGGGAAAACTACATACTGTTCATTTTAACATTTTTAAGTTGAAAGCATAAGCAAGAAGCTTTTTGCAAACCGCTCATAGAAGTGGAAGGCCATCTCTCTTATCCAGAGTTAAAATAAACAACATTATCCAAAGTGCTCATTTGACTCCATTCATAGCTTCCGCCACTATTCGTGAAAGACTACAGCTACAATGCAGTTTGCATACAATAAGGAATACTTTGAAAGCTAAAGCAATAAACTGCCTGTAATAACTGAAAAAAATTCCTACCGGAGATTGCAGTTTTCAGAAGAACATTTTAATTTTTATTGGAAAGGTGTTGTTTTTTCAGATAAAGAAACCTTTTGCACTTCCCAAGATAGTAAAAAAATTCTTTGGAGGCCACGTAATTTTAGAAGTGGGAGAATTAGTTGCCCTCCGTATGAGCAGTTTATCCCGAAGGACCAATTTGGTTTGTTTAGGACAATTCTCTGATACATACGGCAGCGGCAGTTTAAGAATGGTTCCTACAACATCCACAAGTGGAAAGAATCCGTTGACCATCTAAGTCACCGGATTTTAACCTTTTAGAACGGCAGCCATGCGTAGGTGGAACAACGAACTGAACTATAACATAGAAATACAAAATATAAACAACTTGCATCGCCATATTAATACCGTGTGGAAAAAATTTCGATGCGCTATGTCTTCGATGCCAAACCGCCTACGGGAATGTATAACCAATAATAGATGTTACACCCATTAGTAGCATGTAAAATACAAATATTGAAACAAAATAATAAATACTTTTTTTAATATGTTTTTTATTAGGATTTTCTGTATCTAGCTTTGATCATGTAATATAAATAGTGTTTATGTACAATTTATAATAAAATCTAAAGTATTATTTCTGTTATTATGTAATAGGTACTATAATAATCTAAATATAAAAAAATGCAAACTACGAAATTGCAAATTTCAATTTATTACTATTAAATTTATATTCCCTTGAAATAGTTAATACTTAAATTAAATGTTACGAAGAGAAAGCGGAAAAATGCATTTTGCATTTTTCTAAATTTGTGATTTTTAGATTTACAGCGTAGGTATGTATTTTCAAATTTTATTTGGAATTGTTTTAGCGTTATACTTGATTTTATAAAGGGAGATATGTATCCTACTGCAATTATTCGATTACTGATTACGTTTTAATAGTGATAACACTTCCTTTGCAAAGAAAATCGAAATGTTGACTTTAATTTAATCCAGATACATTAAGGGTTGTATTTAGTTAAGACGTCTTGCACCGTAGAATAGTGAAACGCTAATCAAGATATCTCACTTTGTAGCAGTATGATTAAAAAAGTAATTTAAGTATTATTTAAAACAATCTTTTCTCCAACGGGCTAAATCGCGAAAAGTTTTTTTTTTTAATAAATATGAATAATATCACGTTACAAATAAAACATAAGTTTTAATTGATACTGCCAACGGAATTTATTTTTATAAGTTTTTATTCTTTTACCCCGTTACATACATGTATTTTACTGACCTACATGCATCGATGTATCTTTACATTCTACATGGTGACGAATTAATTGAGTTAGCGATTAAAAAATGTTCTATTAATTTTGTTAAAATTTTGTACAAATATAGGCAACCGATTAACCAGGGACCTGTGCCGGCGACCACCCGTTGTTAAACAATCGGATTACTAACAAAAGGATTATAACTGTTTGTAAACTGCAGGTAGAAACCTACTTAATTTGCTAACGCATTTATTTATTAAAATCAATCTAATAATACACCAAGTACGTAATCAATTTGATTAGAATATTGAAATTCATTCATAACGAATAAAAATAAAATTGCCTAAAGATATTTATTTACGACATATTAGCTAACAGTGTTAATAGTGACGAGAAAAATTTAAAACAATAAATACATCAGTCCAAAATAGGTACCAACATACTGTTGTCAACGCATAAATAAACAATCTTACAAATAAACATAACTAATAATAATCAACTATGTATAAATAATAATAAGTCAGCCTGTATATTATTTTGTATGCATATAAATTAATTTAAAAAAGGAGAAAAATTAACAACTTTACAGATGTACATCCTTGACATTGAATTTCAGAAGATACAGTTTTTTCCACATACATTAATTTAAAAATGTCTCTCGAATAGGTAGCTGTCGTGATTGTCTTGAAACCAAAATTTCGGGTAACAATACTATATAATAAAATTGTTCAAGCTTTGAAAGCATTTTTTTCTCCCAAAACAAAGTATCGATTTTAATCTTTTCTACAGAAATACCAGTAGGAATCCAGACAACAAAATAGCAAATGTCTTTTCTTACGATATTTAATTGCCCTTGGATTTGGTACATGTAGCTGTCATTTTGTTTTAATTTTAATTCGATTTCCTCTACTCGACAAAATTTGATTTTATTCTTTATAACGGTTTCCATCGGAGTGTACATTTTTGCACCGTATGGGCATTTGATTTCTACAATCGCATTTTCATCTACTACTTTGTCTGGAGATGCTGCCAAACATGGGTGAATTTCATCCACAAATAAACCCCAAGGATTAACCTTTATATTCGTGACATCTTAAAAATCATCTATGGCTCAATGCTCATTTTTTTCCCATATTTTTTAGCAGCACTTTCTGTAAACTGTTGGTATAATACATTTTTTATTACATTTGCATACGAAGTTGCTCTGCACAATTTACAAATGCGGTCAATATTTTCCACCGCTCTTCGTACCACCGACTGCTTCGGTGTTGACCAATAGTTTTATTCAAAATTTCTTCTCGCTTCAAAAGCAATTTCTGTACAAATTTTTGCGTTGCTTCGTTTAATTATTTCTCTAGCATATCCGGCGTTGGTTCGGCTGCATCCGGTTTATAATCAGCATCTGCGATTCCAGACTACTTAGTACGGTAACGTATTGTTTTTTGATTGCAAATCAATTTTACGCTTTTGTTTTTCGCAAAATAACTACTACTTACGTACGTACTATTGGCTGTAGTTTTCACGATTTCGTGGAGTGTACCTAATTCATTATGCGCTACAGCAGTTTTACTCCTAATTTGATAACTACGGTGAAAAGCAAAATTCACACGTTTACCACCAACAAATTTCGCAACGTGGGAATTTTAAAGTGCTGCGGAACTGTTGGTAACTTGGAATCGTAAGATACACGACATACTGCAGTCATTATTTCCTTAAATAAACCGCTTTCTTCAAAATCTGGAATAATATTGTTTTTGGTTTTAGCAACGGTACAAAAATAATCCCGTATGATCACAAAAAATATGTTTCGGTGCATTTAAAACATCAAGTTCTAGTTCTTTAATTTTTATATCTGTAGTCACATCTTGGATTTTTCTAAATTGAATGACTTTAGTAACTTTACTACGAAGCCTGAGAAAATTTTCTGAGATAGTGTCTTTTAATTCGTTTTTGGTTTTTTGACTTCTCGTAGTTTATTTAAGTAATTACGCAAAATACGGTTTTTGCATTCATTTTTTTGTATTACAGTAGTACCATAGGACATCGACTCCACAAGTTTTCGATGCACGCTGCTTCACCCACTAATTTTACATATTTCATACATCTCTATTGTTTTTTGGAAATCCTTTACTAAAATGACTGCCTCCATTCCAGTTGATAGACCGGTCTAATTTCCATAACATGTGTTCTCTGGACATTGATTATTTTTGTACAAATCCTTTCGTGCACACACCAAACAAAACTTATTTTTAACGGTCATATAAAGCACCTTCTTTGTCCGTAGTCCAACTATACACGCAACACCTCACAAAGCGTTATAATTAGTGCGATACGACTGTTTGCTCCACGCTCCGTCTGTTACAACTGCAATGTTTGGACACTCTTGGTCGTCTAATTCTATTAGTTCAAATGCTAGTTTCGTTTCTTCTTTGGCGGCTTTATTCATCGCGTCAATTGCTGCTCGATTATAAATTTGACAAACTTCATCTTGGTAAACGGCGTAAGTAGCACTTGATGGACTAGGAATATCTAAAACCGCAAAAAAGTCAGTTGGGTTTTCATTAAAATTTTTGGAACCATTGAAATTTTCAAAATAATATTCATTTTCAGATGAAAATATTTCTTCCTCAACGTAAAAGTTTATGTCGTTATCCATTAAATTTTCTTCAGTAGAAGAAAATGGCCGATTTCACTTCACTTTCTTCATCGTGTACACGCGATACACATTATGCACTAACTGTGCGCACCCTTTCTTTTGCTGCACGCATTTGTTCTTTCATACTACGTCTTGTTTTAGTCAACCGCAAGTATTTCGAATTTGCAAACTGTGTACGACACATTCTCGAAAACTAAGAATGAACAACTAAACACAGATAATATCACTTCGTATTATGTTTGGTAATTACTGTTTAAATGAGATGTATAAGATAATTTGTAGAATAAAGTTGTTATTTATATTAGACTGGAATGTATCTATAATTAGATTCAACCAATAAATAGGATTTAAATAATCAAAAATTAATCTTAAAAAAATAATAATCACATTTTACGTTTACAATAATTGTAGGACGTTTTTAATAACAATTTATAAATAAACATTGTTTCAAAGGATTGACAATATTGCAAATGTTAGATGTTTATCAAGTAGCTAAGTTACATGCACCTCTGTAGCTCTATGAGAATTATAAATTTATTTAATCATCAATATCTCAAAACGACAATAAACAAATTAAAAGAATAATAATACCTTTTATTGTTGTTCAACATCCTATTAGTATTAGCTCTAACTTTGTAAAATTGTTACGGTCGGATTTTCTTTACGTACGCTTGTGTTGTTACGGACGAAATTTTCAGTAGGTACGCCTATGTATTTTTGACTTGAAATTAGTTTATGGTTGGGACGCCCCCTACCGATCCTTTCTCGTGACTGTCATTCGATCAAGTAGACGTTAAACTGTAAACCACAGTAACGGTCCGGTGTCGAAGTTTTCGAATTGATTCTTAAATTTTTAAGAACATCACGTGTGATGAACATAAATTTATAAATCGACGTAGAAGGTTTTACGATTAGTTCGGCACGGGGGTAAGTCATTTTGTCTTAAATCTATTCTTTCTTTCGTAATTTCTATATTCATATGACAGCCGGTTCCGACCACGTTGTCTACCATTTTGGAATTAAATCAACAATTGGGATGCATAACTACTATTAAGAATAAATCTACCGAGCCTATCAGCTGTCGTGAGGGCTTGCTACTTAAGCAACATCGAGGTCCAGTCGCACGTTGTGTCGGGGATGTTGATTTGAAAATTTGAAGTCGAAGGTGTATTCAACCTGTCCTAAATTATTACTTACATCGTTCTATGCCTTGGGGTTCAATGATATGATTAATGAAGAAATCGAATGTGTTATCAGTCACTTGTGTTAAGACTATTTCTTACAGTACACGATACAACGGGTTTTTATATGCCATTTAATTATTTACTAATACTATCTTTTGTAGCTTTTGTTCTGTGTGAACTCGATTATGATCCGATTTGTGTTTCACAATTGATTACAGGCCACTGACGAGAAAACGTTTTCGACGTGTAAGTGGAAACCTTATTAGGTGAGTTATTTATTTGCTTCTTTATATCGAGATCACCAAAGTTGTACACAGAATTATATTTAAATGTTAATGATTGTAACTGCGTTATTGCTTACATACCAATAAGGTAATGTTAAACATGTTATACTTGTATCGCATGCTGTGAGGGAAACCTAATTATTCGGTGACTTTGTAGACTGTTCTATTCGATATAATCTTTTTCTGTGATGTGTGTTGCCGATACTACAGGCATTTATGTAGGAGGATTGTGATATAATCTAGAAAATTTTATGTACTCTTTAATCAAAGTTTCTCATAATTATTAATGCAAACTGTGATAGGTAATAATTCTACCTGCTAATAGTAAACCTCATATCTTCGACTATTATCCAACGTTAAACTATTAAATCGATTATACTTGTTAATCTTTCTTTTTATCTTGCCTGCTCCTGTGATTATCGTTAACTATTACTTACTTTTGACTACTCGAACAGCTGAGTAGAGGAATTACGAACTTAACATAGTGTTACAAGGTTTATACCGTACTGTCCTGAGCAAGACAGAGAATTACTTTGGGAAGCTCTGGCGCCCTGCAACATCTTTTTTATATTTAGTGTGGACCTCCCCTCTCTCCGATTATTGCGAGTTGGCCGTGCAGGTTCGTAAAACCGAAAAACTTGTAACAAATTTGGCGAGCCCAACTGTTTGGGGCCTTGATTATCTCATTTCGAATTTCTCATTTCACTACATTACTTTTAGCTATTTTCTTTAATTGTGATTAGCGTAGGATTAACTTATACTGTTGAATTTCCCTCGACTTAGTGTGTAACAAATTGGCAACCCGACTTTTCGATTCTTTTTTCGAATTCCCCATTCGTTATAATTCTTTCTGCTGTTTAAATTTTTTTCTCTAATTAGTATAGAATTACTAGCAGGAATAGGTAATTTATATTATTGACTTTCCCCTGATTTCGTGTGTGCGATCACCATTTTTCTAGATTTATTGATTCTTTTATTTTCCCTTAGTCTCCCGTGGGTTCGAGTTACTCTGCTTTGTGCACGTAGTTATTGCTGCTAGACTTGACGTCTGAGTTACTTCGCTACCGTGTAATTTTTTTTCTTCTCTCTCTTTGGACTGCGGGTTGACTTGATAGTAGTAATTGGCTTAGGTTTCTTGTAAGTATACTGGTGGTTGGATGTCAGGATTTTTTTTTGGATTAACTTGACTACGTCAGTTAATTTTTTCTTATTACTTGTATTATTATTAGGGTTTAGTCGTACGGTTTTACGTCACGATTAGGTTAGTTTCTTGGAGTTTTTGTCGTAGTTTTGGGAAACGTGATTGGAACTGTACCACTATTTGATTTTTGACTTTTATTTTTTTCTCTCGTTCATTAGGAAAACTCGTCACTAAAATGGCTACTTGGCGATTAGAAGTGAATCGACTTAGGAAGCAGGAGCTTCAATATGAATTAGTTTCTCGTGGGTTTGATCCTACAGTAGTCGTTTCTACATTAAGGGGTGCGGTACGTAGTGCTTTACAGTTGGAAAAAGAAGCCTCTTTTCGTATGGATACTGTTACTTCAGTTTTTGAGGATGATAAGTTAGCTGTTGAACAAGCTATTGGGGAATTACAAACGCTATTAAGCGAATTCGATGGGAATTTTTCTTCGACTATTTTCAAACGAGCTAGTACCTTGTGGGTACACATTCATCGTCGTTGTGTAAAGATGTCACCTGATGGAGAAGATGAAGAAAAATTGCATCGTCAATTTGGACTTACGCTACAAACCCTTCGTAATGAATTCACAGCTAAAGGGAAAAAGGCTACTAGAACTACATCGGTTTCTTTTGCTAATCTACCTTCGTCTAGTCCTAAACAGGCGGCGGTAGAATCACTACTTCAGGATGAAGAACCACCTCTTCTTACTTCTTCAGATTCCGATGCTGAAATGGATGTATCTGTTCCGACTACTTCTGCTCTTTCAAAGACTACTGTTACTAATGTGTCACTAGCTAAGTGGAACTTAACTTTTTCGGGCGAGGGTTCGTTTTCACTCACCGAATTTTTGATGCGAGTTGATGAGTTGTGTTTGTCGCGTGGTGTCTCACCACAAAATTTGTTTAATTCGGCTGCTGAAATTTTAACTGGGAAGGCTTTGTGTTTGTTTAGAGTAAATCGAGATTCTTTACGTTCTTGGCAAGATGTAGTTACTTTGTTAAAATCAGAATTCTTACCACCTGATTACGACGATCGTTTATGGGATGAGATTCGAAGTCGAACTATGGGACCTCAAGAATCGATCGGCATGTATGTGACGATGATGCGCAGTCTCTTCCAACGTTTATCGTTGCCCGCTTCGGAAGAAACTCAGCTCAAGACGATACGACGCAATTTAACACCATACTACCAATCTGCCTTAGGTTTAGCACAGATTTCTACTTTGACCCAGTTGATCGATTATGGCAAGCGGTTGGAGTTAACAAAAATCTCAGTGGATAACTATAAACCACCTCCTTCGCGGCGTACCACTCGACTTTTGGAACCTGCTTTGGCTTATGTTAGCGACACCTCGGTTTCTTCGATTGCTTCTACTTCTAAGAATCGTTCGGTACGATTCGAAGAAAATAATATTAATTCTAATTCTCCTCGACGTGGTTTTCTTAATTCTTCTCGCGTTACTTGTTGGAATTGTCGTCAGATAGGACATGTCTCTCCGAATTGTGACAAACCTCCTACTCTTCACTGTTATGGATGTGGACAGGCAGGAGTTAGTCGTCGCAACTGCACTAAGTGCAATACTGTTTCGGGAAACTAGGACACGAGTCTACGGACCGAGTCGTAGATTCTACGCTATCTTTAATCTCGGATTCTATCTTCGACTTGCCTGACAAACAACGTATTCTTTTGGACTTTATATTTGCCAGTGTTCGTGATGATGAGCGTCCTTATCTTAAGGTTAATGTATTAGGTCTCTCTTTCTTTGGTCTTTTGGATACCGGTGCTTCTCGAACCATTCTGGGTGGTCCGGGATGGCAACTTCTTCAGTCTTTGAATATTCGTCTTTCTCCTTCTTCTGTGTCTTCATGTAATTTAGCTAATGACGTTAAGTGTACCGTATTGGGATCAGTTCTTCTACCATTTTCTTTAGAGGGTAAAGTAAAAACGCTTAATACCTTGGTTATTCCAGAAGTTTCACAACAATTGATTTTAGGCATTGATTTCTGGAAAGCTATGAATTTTATACCTGATTTTCGACAGGGACTGTGGAATTTTAATGCTAACCTTCCTTCGATTGATACTGTCTCTTCGGATTCTATTGGGGCTATCTCAGAACTACTTCCATATCAACAACAACTCTTAGACAACGTTGTTGCGGACTCTTTTTCGAAACAATCCTCAGGACTTGGTCACACCTCTCTCGTTCAGCACCAGATACGTACGACTGCTGAACCCATCAAACAGCGCTATTATCCGCTATCACCAGCGTTACAGAAGGTTGCTAATGAGGAGTTGGACTCGATGCTGAGTATGGGTGTTGTGGAGCCATCGAGTAGTCCGTGGTCGAATCCAATTGTTTTAGTGAGGAAGAAGGATAATACTTATCGGTTCTGTGTCGATTTTCGAAAGGTGAATCAGGTAACTCAAAAGGATGCGTACCCACTACCGTACATTACCTCTATTCTAGATCGATTGAGAGATGCTAGATTTTTGTCCAGTTTGGATATTCGGTCTGCTTACTGGCAGATTCCGCTGTCAGAAGACTCCAAAGCTGTGACTGCTTTTACTGTTCCTTCTCGTGGTCTTTTTCAGTTCACGCGCATGCCATTCGGTCTGCATAATGCGCCTGCTACTTTTCAGAGATTGATTGATAGAGTGTTGGGTGTAGATTTGGAACCTTATTGCTTCGCTTACCTTGACGACATTATCATCGCTACTCCAACGTTTGATGAGCATATTCGGGTACTAGAAAAGGTGTTAGAACGTTTAATTTCTGCTGGACTTACCTTACGGCGAGACAAATGTAACTTTTGTTTGTCTGAATTGAAGTACCTCGGATACGTAGTCAACAAGAATGGTCTGTTGGTAGACCCGGACAAGGTAACAGCGATACTCAATATTCCTACTCCTTCGAATGTCACTGATATCAGACGATTTATTGGTATGACTAGTTGGTACCGTCGTTTCATTCCTAATTTTTCTTCTCTTACTTCTCCACTGTCGGCTCTTACTCGTAAAAATGTTTCTTTTGTTTGGACAGATGAATGTCAGGTCGCTTTTGATTCTCTTAAAAACAGCTTAGTTGCTGCTCCTATTCTGTCGTGTCCTGATTTTTCTCTTCCTTTTGTGGTACAGACTGATGCTTCGGACTTTGGTTTAGGTGCGGTGTTGAGTCAAACTACTGCGGATGGTGAAAAGGTTGTTAGTTATCTTAGTAGATCGCTCACGAAGGCGGAGCGACATTATTCGACTACTGAGAAAGAATGTCTGGCTGTGTTATGGGCTATAGAGAAGTTCCGTCCTTATGTGGAAGGATCTCATTTCACAGTGATAACTGATCATCATTCGTTGTTGTGGTTGAACCGTTTACAGAGTCCTTCAGGACGATTGGCTCGGTGGTCTATTAGACTACAACAATACGATTTCTCGATAATCCATCGAAAAGGAAAAGATCATGTCGTTCCTGATGCACTGTCTCGCTCAGTTCCTGTATTAGAAACTATCCATCTGTCTGAAATTTCTTCTACTTTGCTTAATTTGCCGACTCTTGATCCTTGGTATAATAATCTTCTTAAACGTGTCTTGGATGCTCCTCATAAGTTTCTGAAATGGTCTGTTAGAGATAATGTTCTTTATCGTCGTGTTGTTACTTCTTTCTCTTCTGATTCTACGGATGATTGGAAAATAGTGGTTCCTACGGAACAACGCACGGAAATGATTCGTAATCATCATGATCCTCCGGTTGCTGGACACTGTGGTGTTTCGAAAACTACGGCAAGGATTTTACAACGTTATTATTGGCCCTGCTTACGTGCCGATGTTGCTCGTTATATTCGGCGTTGTCGGGTATGTGCAGCGCACAAGGTGGAACAAGTTGCTCCTCCTGGCGTATTCGCTCCTCGCGCTAAGCCAACACATCCTTGGCAAGTTCTTTGTTGTGATATCGTGGGTCCTCTGCCTCGCTCTTCGAAAGGCCATAGTTATGTTTTGGTAATCGCTGACTATTTTACTAAGTTTCCGTTGTTCTTTCCATTACGTTCAGCTCTTGCTTCCTCTATTTGTAAAATCATCGAAGAACATATCTTCCTTCTTTTTGGTGCTCCTCAATACCTTATTACAGACAATGGTGTACAGTTTCGGAGTAAAGAATTTGATAAACTTTGCGCTACTTATGGGACAACGATACTCTTTACAGCTAAATACCATCCTAGAGCTAATCCCGCAGAACGAATAAATCGTGTCTTAAAAACCATGATCTCTTCTTATGTTAAAGAAAACCATAGGCATTGGGATGTAAATCTCTCGAAGATTGGTTGCGCCATTCGTACTGCGAAACACGAGGTCATTGACTGTACTCCTTTCTTTGCAATGTTCGGACGTGAACACGTTATCTCTGGAAATTTCTTTGGTCCTTCTTCTTCTTCCGATGTTATTATCTCTGAATCCAAGGTTACTCACTCCGTGTCTCATTATGAAGCTATTCGTACGCACATCTTGAGAAAACTTTCTAAAGCGTACACAAAGACACACCATAGATATAATCTTCGCCGTCGACACGTGCGATATAAAATTGGGGATTCGGTATGGCGACGTAACTATACTCTTTCGGACGCCACTAGGCATTTTAATGCCAAGTTAGCTCCTAAGTTCCTGGGACCTTTTATTATTAAAACGGTTAAATCTCCTTGGACATATGAGTTAGTCACCACTACTGGACAATCGATGGGTGTCTGGCATGTTAAAGATCTTAAACCAGATCAAGGCTCTTCGGATTCCGATTCGAATGAGACTCCACACCAGGGAAATCGTCGATCGGTCAACGTGTCGTTGCTGTATCCTCGTCGGCGTAAGCGGCGTAAATTACGTGCTAGGGTATCTATTGCTTCTCTGGATGACTAATCTTGCTTTCGACTTATTACTATTTTCTTCGGTTCTTTTGAATTCTACAATTAATGTTAGGCAAATGTAATGTTCATCGGTGTTAGTGTCTCTTAGGTCTACGTAGATTCATAGTGGAAAACTATGGTTAGGGGTCACTCTAGTCTTTGGCTTGGGGTTTAGTGACTGATCGGGCTGCTGGTTCATTTCTTTACTCAGTCAGGGTAATACGACTTAGTCGACTGTAACCAGAGTCCTTTCTAATGATATTCCTTCGTTGGCTTTAGTTTGGTGTTGGGTGGTCTTTGTCAGACCTCTCCAAAATTTTGGTTTAGTATTCTTTTTGGGGTTTAGTATTTTGGGGACTTTTTAGTTAATTCGCCTAAGAAGGGCTACCCGTAGAGGGTCATTATTATTTTGGGTTTCGTTCTATTTTTGGGGAAGGATATCATACCGTCTTTTGACGACTTTACAGCACTATATCTCCATCCAAGTCTAGTGTGATGTGAGTTCTTCATACTATGTCTCGACGTTTTGGATTTCTTTGTCACGTTTACTTGTTTTCTTACTGCATTTGGGCGGTTGGTTGGGCAGTAGGGTAAGGTCACTCGGGGTCGGCTATCTAGGGAGAGATAGTCGAGCCGTACACTCCATCGTACTCTCTTTTCTCCTTCTGTCTTCCTGTCTTCCTTTCTCTTCTTTCGATCTGTCTCCATGAGTGGGGGGGCGCCTGTTGTGGGAACCTGACGGCTATGCGTCCGGGAAGGTTGGCTGTCTCCGACCCGGTAGCCCCAAGCTCTGGACCAGGCATTATACCTTTCGGGGGCCGTACGGCGGACTTGGTGGAGCTTGGCGGGGGTGGCCAATTCTTCTTAACCGGCGCATAGGATGTTGTGGTTGTACAGCAGGCACCGCTTCCGGCTACAGTCACGCAATTGCGGGCTGTAGTCCTTTATATTTGGATTTTTGGGCAAAATTATGGGATGCTTCATTTCTTTCTTCCTTTATCTACTTTCAGGGTGGGGGGATTTCCTGGGTCTTGTTCCCTCTGGTCGCGGATCAGAATCCATCCGGGGTGGGAGGAAGACTATAGTGGGCAAGCGAGTACTGGTTGCGGTGACGTGCGCTTGTGTGGACTAACGTTGGGGGGCCCAACGACGCGCTTTAACATCTGTCGCGAGGGCTTGAGGTGGGATTAAGACTTCGACGCCACACAATCGTCCGGCACTCCAACGAGGAAACCTTAGTCTGCGATAGGATTCCTAGGGTGTTTCCTAGTCTCGGGGTTATGGGTACCGTTCCTTTTCCATTCTCCTATGATACCTTAGTCCTTTTCCTGAGGGGCTTCCTAGGGGTTTATAGTCAGGGTTGGATTTGTACTCAAGGGTTGGGGTTTCAAGGGATTTTAGGGCGTTGTCCTTGACCGTGGTCTAAACTTCTTTTCTTTCCTATCATTCTTCTTTTTCTCTCGGTTTGTTTGGTACTGTTGATCAGTAAGGTCTATGGGACTGCGTTGCTTTCTGGCTTTTTAGCGTAACGACTGTTGTCGACTCTCAACAAGTACCTGTGCTGATACTTCTATTCTGTTAGTTGAGTTTCTGGTTCTTTGAAGTATCATTCCGCTTCATGCGACTTTTGGGACACATCTGATTAGTGATGCTTAGTAAACCGAGAAAACCTCTTTCCTCTACGTTTCTTCTGGGGTTGGGCGTTATTGTGTTTCGGGGTTGGTTTTGGATTTTAGGGTTCTGTCCTTGGCGTATGCCTAAATTTCTGTCTTCATTTTAGCTTTTGTCTTCGTTGTTCTCGCTCCACGCTTTCATCTTGCTGGGGGGGAATCTGTTACGGTCGGATTTTCTTTACGTACGCTTGTGTTGTTACGGACGAAATTTTCAGTAGGTACGCCTATGTATTTTTGACTTGAAATTAGTTTATGGTTGGGACGCCCCCTACCGATCCTTTCTCGTGACTGTCATTCGATCAAGTAGACGTTAAACTGTAAACCACAGTAACGGTCCGGTGTCGAAGTTTTCGAATTGATTCTTAAATTTTTAAGAACATCACGTGTGATGAACATAAATTTATAAATCGACGTAGAAGGTTTTACGATTAGTTCGGCACGGGGGTAAGTCATTTTGTCTTAAATCTATTCTTTCTTTCGTAATTTCTATATTCATATGACAGCCGGTTCCGACCACGTTGTCTACCATTTTGGAATTAAATCAACAATTGGGATGCATAACTACTATTAAGAATAAATCTACCGAGCCTATCAGCTGTCGTGAGGGCTTGCTACTTAAGCAACATCGAGGTCCAGTCGCACGTTGTGTCGGGGATGTTGATTTGAAAATTTGAAGTCGAAGGTGTATTCAACCTGTCCTAAATTATTACTTACATCGTTCTATGCCTTGGGGTTCAATGATATGATTAATGAAGAAATCGAATGTGTTATCAGTCACTTGTGTTAAGACTATTTCTTACAGTACACGATACAACGGGTTTTTATATGCCATTTAATTATTTACTAATACTATCTTTTGTAGCTTTTGTTCTGTGTGAACTCGATTATGATCCGATTTGTGTTTCACAATTGATTACAGGCCACTGACGAGAAAACGTTTTCGACGTGTAAGTGGAAACCTTATTAGGTGAGTTATTTATTTGCTTCTTTATATCGAGATCACCAAAGTTGTACACAGAATTATATTTAAATGTTAATGATTGTAACTGCGTTATTGCTTACATACCAATAAGGTAATGTTAAACATGTTATACTTGTATCGCATGCTGTGAGGGAAACCTAATTATTCGGTGACTTTGTAGACTGTTCTATTCGATATAATCTTTTTCTGTGATGTGTGTTGCCGATACTACAGGCATTTATGTAGGAGGATTGTGATATAATCTAGAAAATTTTATGTACTCTTTAATCAAAGTTTCTCATAATTATTAATGCAAACTGTGATAGGTAATAATTCTACCTGCTAATAGTAAACCTCATATCTTCGACTATTATCCAACGTTAAACTATTAAATCGATTATACTTGTTAATCTTTCTTTTTATCTTGCCTGCTCCTGTGATTATCGTTAACTATTACTTACTTTTGACTACTCGAACAGCTGAGTAGAGGAATTACGAACTTAACATAGTGTTACAAGGTTTATACCGTACTGTCCTGAGCAAGACAGAGAATTACTTTGGGAAGCTCTGGCGCCCTGCAACATCTTTTTTATATTTAGTGTGGACCTCCCCTCTCTCCGATTATTGCGAGTTGGCCGTGCAGGTTCGTAAAACCGAAAAACTTGTAACAAAATATCCATTAAATGATTAATTATAATTTGTTATTATAATCTATATTTCGTATAAAACAAAAACAAAACAATTAATGATAAAATACATAAACATTTTTTTTAAATTTTTTTAAATTTAATTTTGCCTGACGAAGAACTTGACCAAGTTGGAAAGCTTGCATTTAAATGGTTCTAAATAAATACAACTTATTACTGTAAAAATGTCTTTAATACTTAAACATTATTGGTAACTAATTTAAAAATATATTGTTTGTTTCTTCCAAAAATATTTTTTCCGTGTAAACAATCACAGCAATTTAATATTAATAGAATTATTAATCAATGACTTATTATGTTAAAAAAAAATTGTAGCATTTTGAATAAGAATAAGTAAATAAACTTAAGTTTGGTTTGTTTAAGAAAGGGATTTAGATGTCTATCAGATTACAAATGGTAAATGCTGGTTTATGGTTTACATGCACCCCTGCAGTTAGCCAGGTAGTTGGTGTCATGAGGTTTGCAGATACTACAGGCGTTTACTAAATTTCAAAACTAAGATTTTATTTGACTAAATACAACCCTTAAGACTTTTAGGCTAATTATTACAGTAGCTTCATATTTGAGCATACAGTTTAGTATTATTCGAGCTATATAGATGGAACTATTTTAATCATAAATAAAAATTAAAGTTTTTAATTACTCAAGCAGAGAACATAAATAAACAACTCGGCGAAGAAAAATTTAAAACTTTATGGTACAATTTAAATAAATATTTGCAGGTAAAAAACATGTTCTTTGAACGCTTGAGGCAGTGCTTATGAAGAATGGTTAGTCACTACGTAATATCGCTGCAAGTATGTCTACAATGCCAATGTTGTCAAATTTAACTAGGCGTTTTGTTATAACGTAAGTTTGGTTGCCTACTTTGCAGGTCATGCCTAAAAGTGTCCAATTACTTTTTTGAGGCAGTGTGCATATAAATTACCAATACACTAGTTATATGTTTTTATCTGACTGCATATAGATTCCAATAATGTCCTACAAAAGCTACTAGAAACATATAAGTTTTTTTATTGGCTTAAATGGGAATTTTATATGAAATTTTTAATAAGAAAGAGATAAATAGAACGTGTTGTAGTTTGTACCAATATGAGTATATTTTTAACTTTTTCTTTGTTAGTTTTTTAATAAAAAATTGGTTAAGAAACCGTATTTATTAGTTGTGGTTAAGGATTATATTAAAACGAGATTTTCGTACAGTGATTAAAATTGCTCGCTTAACAATTTTTAATTTAAAATGACAGAATTCCAGGATGTTTTACTTTAATCGCGCCTAAAGATTACACGCACTAAAAGTTTTTTTTTTTTGTAAGCGTTTATGTTAAATTCCAATAAATAATACTTATCCAATGCATACATATTCATCACTATCGCACACAGCTTTGCGCGACAATATTCCTCCTTTATACTACATGCATACATTCTAAAAATTTCTGTATTCAAATATTTACAGAAACTTTCATTTGCATGTTAAAGCTTGTTTTTTGAATCTTATATTAAGTGTGACAAAAATTAGATTTGCCAGGTTGCGTTTACCTTATAAATAAAAATTATCTAAAATATTTCATAAAATTAATAAAAGCAGCACTGAACTATAAAAAGGTTTACAACTCTTTATAAATAAATCAATTTTATGCAAAACAAAGTTACGGTTGCATAACAAACTACTCAAAATAAATTAAAATTTTTCTAATTATTTAAACTAAAACTACTATTTTGAACGGTAGTTGTTAGATTTCATCTTCTTGAAATTAGATCCTCTAAACACTCACACGGTCTTAAACAATTAATATAAATGGTGTAAGTTAACGTGTATGACATAGTAATGCCTATAATGGATATTAGTTACATAACCAATTACAAAACCCTACAGAATTTATGTTTAATTAATTCGTCGTTAACTTTCAATTTTAAACGTACTTTGTCAATTTTTGCAACCGTTCTAAATATAAAGAAAATAATATTACTCATATCAGAACTGAAATACAAATTTAGACTGAAAGTTTATTTTGTGTAGGTTAGGTTTCATATTTCCACTGATTAACCCGGTAAATATCTGAAACCTACGTTTTTATACAATAAATTAACAAACGTAATTGATGTACGTAGGCAGCTCAATAATTATGTGCCAATTTCAGATAAATGATGGTTTTGTACTTACATATGTAAAATATTAAATTAAGATATGTTGGGATTGTAATTAAAAAATTTCTATAGCAAAATAATTCATCAAATCATGTATTGATTAATACCTCTTAAAACTCAAAATAGGAAAATACCCTAAATCAATAGTAAACGAACTTTGAAAACAAGCACCATTAACGTGTTTTAAATAATTATAATTAAATTTTAGAATTGATAACTAGGTAGGAATAGCTCGTTTTCGTAAAAGCAAACAACCGTAAATATTAGATTTTAACACTGCTAGAAGTTAAAATAGCAGTTAAACTATTTCGTGAAAATTACAAATACATCTAAAAATTTTTTATGAATTGGCGTAAAAAACAAGTACAAAAATTACTATTAAAAAGGTACTTTTAGTATGTTTTAACAGTTTAACAAGAGCATACAAATCGTCATTTTTTTTAAATGTATATGAGAGCAGAGTTTTTAGCATTCAATGCGGTGTTGGCATTAAAAAACACACAAAATTAAACGACGTTTTAATATAACAGTTAAAAAACTATTGACCTCAAAAATATAAAACCTTTAGGATTAAACAAATTAACACGCTTATAAACAACTTGTAAAATCTGGGAATTGTAGTTTTTGTTTACGAAGCGTGTGGTTAGAAACATAAACAAAAAAAATGCGAAAGCAAGTAAAATTTAACATTTAATGTAAAACCAAAGCTAGTTAGCTTAATCATAAAATTTAGACTTTAACTAATTCGCTGAAACAAATGAAAACGAGTAGGTTATATTTCAAATAATATACAGTAAATACAAATAAGTTGATAAAG
Source organism: Aquatica leii (assembly GCA_035610365.1). NCBI lineage: Eukaryota > Metazoa > Arthropoda > Insecta > Coleoptera > Lampyridae > Aquatica > Aquatica leii. The sequence continues at coordinate 79,179,315 of CM069436.1, read as the reverse complement.
CAATTAAAAATAAATCAGGTTTGGAAAACATAAATAGTAGTTAAAGATCTGCCAACATTTTTTTTTTTTTGACAAAGCGTAAACATAAATAAGTTGGTTATAGGTATAGGTAGGTAGGTTCTAATCTGCTACAGATAATTTTCAAATGTAATTTTTCTAGTCTTTCTTCTTTAAATTTCCATGTCCTCAAGAATAAAGTTGCATAATGTTGATTTGACGGGCTACAATTTAATTTTAGCATCCATATTACTTTAAAAAGCGAAGATAGCCGATCTGAATCGCATGCGCAAAAAACCTTCAAAATTTCGAATTTATTAATTATCAAATTAGAATCGAAAAATTGTTTTTAGAAACCTTTTAAGTACTACTTTAAATCTGCGTAAAAATTTTTGCGATTTTTTAATTTGGGAAGCAGGAAAAAAATAATTTCAATTTTCCCATGTTAATTCCCATGGGGTACCCCTAGCGTGGAACACAAGGTATATGCTATGTATTACTATTGCTCTATATACAGTTACAAATGTTAATTATTTTTAAAATTGCAAAAAAGGTAAAAAGTTATAAATTAGCATTTACAATTTTTGCTATAGTTTTTCTGTTATAACCTTAAAATATAATTTCCCGTAAAGTTTATTCAAATAAAATTTTAAGTATTTTCTTTAAATTCGAACATCTAGTACACATTGAGATAGACGTAAGTGGTATACATTAGAAGCGATTACTGCTGATCATATGTTTGCAACCATCAAGATGGCGATTAAAGAAAAGATGACGATACGTATAGCTACTAAAATGTTTGATATTAAATGTTTAGACATTGCACATATATGTAAAGAAAAAAAATCTATTGGTTTAACTATAAAAAGACATGACAAATAATTCTGTTTATTGTATATTTACTGATGATTAGGAAACACTATTAACACACCGTATAACAATGAGATGGCATATATGATGTGTGTACAAAAATGCAGAAAAATTGCGCATTTCATGTGGCAATGCACGACAACATAAATATACAAAATTCTTGGCATTCCAGTAACACGGCTGTCCAATAATAGTGCAAACAAAAGCAGACCCCAGCTGAGGCTCCCAGTCAGGTAACAATAAGTAAGAGAACAAATGATCATAGTTCTACAAAAAAAAACTTTTTTTGTTGCCTTGGATGTCATCGCAAATTTTTATGTTTTCAAGTGCCCAGATTATGAATATATTCATGAAAGTTCTCAATGTGTTCGTATTTTCATGATTTTTGCATATCTTATATTTTGAACAATTATCAGTTTGTTAGAAATAAAATTTAATTTTCCAGTCTTGATTAGGCTTCTGTGCAACTTTTTCGTGCATACAAACATCACGTGCTCCCCACTCTCAGACCCCTTGCTCCACAGGACAGCTGAGATCCTAGTTATTTGACAATATTGTAGTACTTACAGGTGAATCTAGATAAGTTGTTATGGATTAGTATTTTGTTTCAATTACTAAATGTCGATTCTAATATATTTGTCTTGTCTTCTAAAATATGAGTTCGTCACGAAAAAAGTGTAAATCTTGTAGTGATTTATTTTGTTATATTTTCGGTGTATATATACCAAAAAAACAAAAAAGAAATATCACAGACCTTGTCAAGGAGACTTATGTTGATTATTTCGGTTTTAAAATGGACAAATTAAGTAAACCATGGGTTCCCAATAATGTTTGTAAGTCCTGTGTTGAGTATTTACGGTTGTGGAAAAAAGGAGACCGTTCTGGATTAAACTTTGGTATTCCTATGATCTGGATGGAGCCTACGAATCATTTAGGTGATTGTTACTTTTGCGTAGTAAATGTTAAAGGTTTTAATCGAAATCAAACGTGGAGATACCCAAACTTACAGTCTATGAAATGTCCGGTTTTACACAGTGAAAATCTCCTTTAGCCTATTTACGTTTCAAAAGTAATTCGGATACCCTCAGAAACAATGATGTTGCCAAATTCACAGAAATCGGGAGCGTCTACCAGTGGAAGTAAATGGGAGGGTAAAACATCTACGCCAAAGTTATTTTCTCAAAATGAACTCAGTGATTTAATATGTCATCTCAATTTATCAAAGCAAGGATCAGAACTGTTAGCCTCAAGATTGAAAGAAAAAAATTTATTGGCACCAACAGTAACAATTACTACATACAGAACGCGAGAAAAAAATATATTACAATTTTTTAGTGAAAATGAAGGATTGGTGTATTGTAATGATATCGCGAAACTGCTTCTAGACATGGGTTTAAAAGAATACAAATCTACTGAATTGCGTCTTTTTATTGACAGTTGCAAAAGAAGTTTAAAATGCGTCTTATTGCACAATGGAAATAAATTTGCATCAATTCCAATTGCCCATTCAACTAAACTTAAAGAAGAATATGAAAATGTAAAATTAGTTTTAGAAAAAATTAAATTCTCGGAGCATCAATGGCCGATCTGTGTGGATTTAAAAATGGTTAATTTTTGACTTGGTCATCAAAGTGTATACACAAATTCCCTTGCTTTATTTGTATGTGGGACAGTAGAGCAAAACAACTTCATTGGGAACAAGATGTTTGGCCTGTAAGAAATTCTTTAACTGTTGGTAAAGCCAATGTAACAAGGGAGCCGCTGGTGTGCAGAGACAAAATCATACTTCCACCATTACATATTAAGTTAGGTATGATGAAGCCATTTGTAAAAGCGTTGAACAAGAACAGAGATTGTTTTAATTACATTTGCAGAAAATTTCCAAAGCTTAGTATGAAAAAATTTAAAGGTGGAATTTTTGATGGTCCTCAAATACGGCAATTGATGAAAGACTCAGATTTTATCAAAATTATGACTGTTCCGGAAAGTAAAGTTTGGAAAAGTTTTGTGCTGGTTGTCGAAAATTTCCTAGGTAACCATAAAGCAGTAAATTATGAAGAAGTTGTGCAAAATATGCTGACAAACTTTCAGATTTTAGTAGCAAACATGAGTATTAAGTTACACTATCTGCGCAATCATCTAGATAAATTTCCAGATAACTTAAAAAGTTATAGTGAGAAACCGGGAGAGCGGTTCCACCAAGATCTAAAAGTGTTAGGGTAGATGGGATTGTCACATAATAGCAGATTACTGCTGGTCTTTGAAAAGAGATTGTCCCCTAAAAAATTATAAAAGAAAAGCTCATAAAAGGCGTTTTATGGAAATATAAAATATATTTTTGACATTTTCTTCTTTATTTACTTTGATGTATCCTAATTTCTCTAAACATAACTGACATTATAAATATATCTGTTATTTTGTTTCTTGTTTTTCGATTTTTGTAATATAAAATAAAAAAAAGATTTAAAAAAAATCAGAGCAAATCTTACAAAAGCATTGATTCATTCATTTCATGAATTGTGTGCTTAAATAGACCTAAAATCATTTTCATATCTAGGGCAACAAAACTACTGTAGTAGGTTATAACTTATCACCTCCAGTTTTAACAAATAAGAAATGTTATTTTGAATCCAATAACCTTATTACAGCCAGTATATATTATCTTTCAAATTATAGCATACATAATGCTAACAACCTAACTTATCAAGGTAAACAGGCAGCTGCAATTGCACAGATAGAAATTAACTAACAAAATAGTGTTACAAATGCAGCTAATTTAAAACACCAAGAAATACTCAAGGATCTTAAAAAGCAGACTACAAGAGAATTTGAAACAACACTAAAAAGTGATAAAAATAAAATCAATTTAAACACGACCGATGACTATAAAAACATTAATAAATTCTACACAGACAATTTTAACTAACACACTTTTAAAAAGCCTGAAAAGAACAACCTTTCAGTCATTATTAGATCTTTCTCTGTATTGACCAGAGAAAATAAAGTATTAGAAGAACTAAAAGAGTTAAACTACTCGGCCATAAAAGTAGTACGCTTTTACAATAGAAACAAAAAACCCATACTTTTATGTGCGGTGGATTTAGATAACACGGATAAAACAAAACAGATTCAAAATTTACATAAAATACAGCACAACATAATTGAAGTTGAACCTAGACAAAAATCGAGCATCGTTCCTTAATATAAAAAATGCCAACGGACGGACACGGTCTGTAGAATAGAACCCAGATGCGTGAAATTCACAGGCGGCCACCACTATCACCCATTGTTTAAAACAGCCAAATACATATATCACCACAGTGTGTAAATTACGGAAAGTATCGCCCCACCAACTTTAAAGGATGCAGTTATTATCTAAAACTAAATCGCCACATAACCATTTTCAAACAAAGCCTTACCATATCTACCAACCAAACCAAACCCAGTACTAGTCAGAATAATTATCAACAAACTTAGCATAATGATTATGATAGATTTTTTTCTAGACTCCCAGCTAAATTACGCAGACTCAACTATACAAATAAGCAAAAAACGCAAAATAGCCAATAGTTGAATTAACAACACTACATCTAGACAAAGTCATTCTTTTTTGTACAACATTAGTTTCTCAATTATCCCCTCATGAACAGATTTAAGAAAACTGTCTTTAACTGAAAAGCTGACGATATTAAAAGGCAGCGGACATTATTCGTGGAATTCCTAGATAGCAATTATTATCAGCGTAAATTAGATCATCATCATTTAATAAATTTAGAACTTGAAAATCTAGAAACAGTTTTTATTAAACTGAGTTTAGAAAACATTGCCCAAATTACACTTCATGCTTCATATAAACAACCAAATAAAAAAATGCTAGAACGCGATGCCACTAAATTATTTAATGGCACACATCAAACGTTAGTTATAGGTGATTTGAACTCTAAACTTACAGACTGGTGTAAAGTTAAATAACTTTATTATAAACTATGGAATACAATTACAGATTACATATATTATCCTAGAAGACCAAATTATAAACCAAATGTATTAGACATAGTCCTGATCAAAAACATAACAAATTATCAAACTGTGCCAAATTAGCTTGATTCTGATCACTTACCCAAATTAATTAAAGGTAAAGTTGACTGGGATGTTTTCCATATTGAATTAGACAAAAACATGAAAAACCCATCTCCCATACAAACAACCAACAATATACATAGATCAAGCCGTACAACGATATACAAAAATAGTAGAAACTAGCATACAATCATTGGTACTTTTAAACCTAATCAAACTTAAGTACAAAACAAGACGTGAGTGGCAAAAAACACGCACACCACATCTAAAGAACATTATCAATCAACTAATTTACCAAGTCAGAATGAAACTAAACGTTTATAAACTCAATATGTAGGGCTAATACATTCAAGAACTACAATCTCGAGATGCAAAAATGTAGCAGGCCACCAAAAAACTAATACGGCAACCAAACATAATTGATCTACTAACATACAACATCTCATATGTCACCAACGATAAAAAAGCCAACCTATTAGCTTTAAATTTTGAACAAGTCTTTACAATAATTGACACAAACATAACCCAAGAACATCAACAAGAAGTAAAGAAAACTATTCATAACTATAGAAAGTAAATAAATTATTACAAAACTTCCAATACAAAAATCACCGGGACTGGGCTTGATTACAAACTTCATATTGAAACAACTTACAATAAAGACACTAGCGTTCCTGGCAACAATATTTAATGTTTGCCTTTGGCTTGGGCATTTTTCAAAATAATGGAATAGAAACAAGCCATAATTCTACCATTTTATAAACGAGACAAGGATAAACAGAAACCAGACAGTTATATCCCAATCAGCTTTTTTTAATGTTGTTAAAGCTTTTATAAAAAAATTATTTATATACGACTAAATGTAATCCTCAAAAAGAAGAATATCATACCAAAATACCAATTTGGCTTTATCATTATGAGTTTATCAACAAAGTAAAGATTCGTCACTAAAAACTACTCACTTCCATTCTTCATTACATTGCAAGTACTCTAAACCTGTAGTTTTGTGACGCGGAGTTAAAGGTAAACACAGAAATGGTCAGTACGACCTAAGGCTAAACAAATCAAATTCTTCTCCGCATGAATATTTCTTAAACCCCTCCATCTATCAATTTCTTTAGTCGACAAGAAACGGTCCCATAAAGCCAAAAACCAAAGAGCACAATCTACACAATTAGTGATGCATTTGGACGATCAGGTCGTAAACGTCTCCGTTTGTCATTATTTTTTGCTTATGTTTTCTGGCATAGGAATACGATCATTCAATCATTGATAAAAATTTTCACGCTGCCGAACAGAAGGCAATTTTTTACACTCTGACAAAACTAACTAAACTGTTAAGTACGCTTTATAATAACTAAAAAAATTAAAAAAAAAACTTTTTTTGCTTTTTGGTAACTTGATCAATTGATTTTATCTTGCTTTTTTTTATTGTTTCTAAGTACGACTTAAATACATGTTTTTTTAAAATTTTGTTTACATTTATCAACGTTTACTTACGTCGGCCAGTATATTTTGTCAATTTAGTGTCATAAAATAAAATATTAAACATTTCTAAAAAGTTTCTTGTTGTTATTTATTGAATTTAAAATGTTAATACTGTGGTTATTCAAAAAATATTAGTTTTGGTTGCAATTTAAGGTTTTATTAATGGAATTTTTGTTTATATAATAATTTTAACAAAAACACTGACAACTGTTCGGCCACGTATGTAACGTTTTCGTTTTAACTTTTGAAGCAGCGTCGTATAAATGAGATGCAGCACATTTGTGTTTTGGCACTTTAACCTTTGCATTGAGCAAAACCGTAAAATATTGTGTCACGGATGAAGTAAGTTACTTTTACTCTTCCGCAAAAAATACTTCTTAGTTGGCAATGTATTTGATGTTAGTTTTCTAACTTTGCCGCAAACTTATCAATTGTTGTTTTTGTATGCCCGAGTCGTATAAACTGCGGTTTAATATACTGTGACGAATTTTGTAAATAATTATTTGTATGTTGATTATTTTTGACAGAAATAAATGTCTAATTATGAAATTAAACATAATAAGAATCGGTTATGTAAATTAACAAATTAACTATTATCTGAAGATAATTATAATAAATCACAAATATTGTTAGAAATTAAGTAAAGATTTTGTAAATAAAATTAGTGTTTGTAGCAAAACATTTAATTTTCTCGTATTTAACATATATTTTTAATACCTTATGTTTTCTTTATCTATTTTATTTTTATTTTTTGTTTAAACAGATTTTTGACACTTACTTACCAGGTTAACCCTAAGAAGCACAACATGGGTCTGGCAGAGTCGGAGATGCTTTTAATATCTTATTATTTTGTAATCCTTATATATAAAATATTTTGGTTTTCCAAATGCTTCGTAGATTAATTTATGAACACATTTTTTTCTACTGACAAACTTAAATGCAAAGCAGTTATTTAAAATAGTGTATTAAAACACAAGTTACAGAATGAACGCACGTTTATGAAGCGGTCGAGTGATTGAAACGTATTCTATGACGTGTGCTTTATACTATTTTCTCTATTTCGATACAATATTTAAAATTTTTCGTATAATTTTAATTTTAAAACAACATTGGGAAACTTTATTATTTTATTGCATTAGCAACACTTGCACTTTGACATCTTGAAGTTGATGTGTTAACCTAAAATCTCATACAAAATTATCTCTTTATACCTTTATAAGTAAATAACTTTAAATTAATATGACATTTTTATTTTATCTTGGCATCAAAATTTGAATTTCAATTGTTAAGGTCTAATAATTTTGATTTCTTTCTCATGTAACGTCAACTTACGATGCAGAGATACCAACTTTAAAAAAACTAACATTACTAAAATTCGTGTAGGAATTTGCTTATTCTTACACGGATTTTAGTGTAAGAATCGCTAATTCTCATGACGAAATATAGAAAAATGTTTTCTGCAGTTACTGCGCCTTATTACAACAGTAACTTTTAAGGTCCAGTCCGTTTCTAAACACCTATGTGCATCTTTGTCGTCAAAGTAGTTTGTACAAAGATGTCTCAAATTGTGTACGTGTCAGTAGCTTTGATTGCGACTTGCATATTCAAAATAGTATATAAGAGCTTGTTGGAAAAGATGTATTTAATTGCTCTCAGTTTGTAATGAATAGTATTACAATTAGAATAGTCAAGTTGACAAAAACTTAGTTTCAGATTTGGTAATCATGACTTTGAAAAAACTGTGTTAGCATGGGTTAGTGAAGAAGACTATTTTAGAAGAAATCGTAAACTGTACTAATGTATACATATGAGTGTATCATGACAAATTAAAATAATGGAAAGATTTTGATTTACAAAAAAATTTTACTTAACGCTGGAACGTTGCTGTACATGAACTATTTGCCAATCGTATATTTTGAGCAACTGTTGGTTTTCTAATGCAAACAAATAAGATGTATAATTTTTAAGGATAATAAAACTTACAAAACAAGTCTAAAAACTGGCAAAAAACAATGATAATATATTATATCTGCTTTTTTTCTGCTAAACAATCTAAGACGTGCATTATACTTCTTCAAACGTAACAATCGATGACCAGTTTGTGAGTTATCAAAGTCGCTACAAATTTATTCAGTATATGCTTAGCATAATGTTAAATATGGATTTAAGATATTTTGGATGTGAAAATTAGGCTTCAAATACAATATTGATAGCATAATTTATATGGAACAGACATTAGTATATAGTGTTTATAATTCCGAGTTGATCCTTACAATAGACAATTTGTTAAAAAAAACATGACAATTGTCGGCACACTGAGACAAAACAAACGAGACAAAGGTGTACTACGCGCCTAAGAAAAATAAATGTGCAGTTTTGCTATTGCCAAAAAGAAGCTAAATCTAATTGTATATAATAACTAAACAAAACATGTAGTAGATTAATAGATTAGATAATAACAACATATACTTGCAAGAGGTGAAAAATGTTTAGAATTTATGTTAAAATCTAAACCCGAGAAAAACCAACTGAAAGTTGTTCAACGCACGAGCCAAAACTAATGACATGCAGTGTTGTTAATTCATTTAAATCCGCATTTAAATTAAACTGCCCAAAAACTATCAAACGAACCACAACAAAGTTACTTGGTGGAACAAAGTGATTGATAACGCAAGGGCACGCACAAGAAAGATATTTAACACAGCCAAAAAGACCGGAGTATGAATACAAAAACAAGCTTATCTACAACATACAACAATGCTATTAAAAGCAAAGAGAGGTACTGTAAGGACGTAGAAAATAAAGCTACAAGTTTTCGCTTTCAAAAAGCTCTGAGCAAAGACCACATTGGAAACATCAGTTCTATGGTAACCGAAAGCAAACAGTTTACTGACTTGGTTAAAGGTGCTCTGCAATTGCAAAAACACTTTCCGTATTCATCGTTAACTGAACTTCCTAAGCACCTGAACCTAGAGGTACCAAATCAACGGACACAAAAAAAACTGGGAATTAGCAAGAAAATAATCAATCCTGAAAACCTAGAATGGGGAATTAATACGTTTAAACCCGTATTTAGGAATTCATTAAATTTATCCCTGCATGCTGCAAAAGGAATTAACTGCTCTGCGAACGTACGCCTAAGCAAGGCTTTGCCTTTGTACTAAAATCAGTATGTATACCAATGCGAGCTAGCAATTTACCAACTAGAAAGCAGATGCGAAAATGCAATCCAACACAATGATATTGCATTTGGTGCTTTTCTGGATATTGAAAAAGCGTTTGACAATACTACTTTTACTTCAATTGCAAGGACAATAGAGAAAAACGGCATCACACCTTTAGTGCAAAACTGGGTTAACTCAATGCTCGGGAATCAAACGGTAACAGCTACGCTGTACGGTAGCACTGTAGAAGACAAAGTTGTTAGCGGGTGTCCAAGGGCAAGGTGTTGTCAACTTTACTATGCTGCCTGGTCATGAACGGCCTGCTACAAGAACTACAAGACTGAGATGTATTTGATTTACGATACGTTGACGATCTTACTATTATCACAAACGTGAAGTTTGGGGCAACTACATCAAACATAATGCAGAGTGCACTAAACCCCGTCAAAAAATGATGCAAAAAAGAGAGAATATTATTAACTCAATTAAGACGGCAATTGTTCCGTTTACCATAGGATAGAAAACGGATGACATAAAACTACTTACGATGTACGATGTCTTGCTCTCGATGACAAAAGAAGTCAAATATCTAAGACTCACTCTTGATACCAGAATGGCTTTTAACGCTCATCTAAAAAAAGTTACAACGAAGACCATCAGGGTTTTTAATACAACCAAACAGATAGTCGGGCACACATAGAGATTGAAACCCACAAAGACCAAACGGTTATATACTGTTGTGACAAGACCCATCATCACATACGGTGAAAGAACAAACCTATAAAACGCAGCTTTCAGGCTAAGCAAAGTACAGAGAACGGCATGTCTGCTGGTAACAAGAGCAATAAAAACCACGCTCGTTGTAATGATGAAATCAAGAAAAGCAGCATACATGCTGCAGATTAATGAACACACCTCAATTACCGGGAAAAACAAACCGGTCATATACAACGTGCTGCGTGAAGAAACAATCTTAACTATAATATTCGACTTTAATTAAATTTAAATTTTAAAATGATAATACCGTCACGAGACGAGTGGACAACAAACATTTACCGGCGCGCGCGCATACAGATGAGGACAGACGGTGTCGGTGCAAAAATATATGGAGGCAGGCACTATGGGACGCAATTTTCTCTGACTTTGAGTAAATACGCGTTTGTTTTTCAAACTAAACTTGCTGCTATCGACTGGTGTGTCAGTAACATTATCAACTCAAAATCATACGCTATGTTCCAATATCGATCATATCTGACAGTTATGCAGTACTACTGGCACTAAGATCGCCAGTAATAAAATCGAAACTAATTATGGCATGCGTAAACAGTCTGGAAATATTGGCAACTTGCCAACAAGTACAGCTCATTTGGATACCAAAAAGCCAGAGTGTTAAGAGAAACTTAATGACGGATGCGCTAGGTAAAATGGGCACAACAAGGATCTGAACCCGTTTTTGGAATCGCTTACAAAGCCGAAAAATAAATAATATAATAATTAAATAGTCAACAAAATTAACGAATCTCACAAGACTAATAACAGGGCACTGTGGTTTTAACAAACATATGCATAAAATGAGACTGCAAAGTAGCTTTTTATGCCGCGGTTGCTTGGAGGACGACACAGAATCTGCTGTGTAAATGCAACGGCAGGGTTTCCAGCAAGTTAATAAAATCAAATTCCCTGGCTTTTCCCGGTTTTCAAAATAAGTAAATGCAAACTTTTTATTATTAATTTTATTAAATGAACGTACAAAACAATAATAAACAATGTAAGTTAAATTAGGTGCAAAACTGTCAAAAAGATCAAAAGGATTTAGAAACTTTTGATTTTTCGACATTTAACCCTCAAAGTGGTTAAAAATAACTAGAACTAAAAAGTTTCTACTCTAATCGTATTAGTTATCTTTGGTATTACTGTCATAAACAAACGACGCGTAGTATTACACAAATTCAGCAACCTTTGTGGACATATTTTGCTTCGAGATGCATAAAAAAACATGTTAATAAGCAGAAAAATGAAACGTACACCAGTTATAAATTCCAATCCCGTCATAATCAAATTAATTTGAGATATAAATAAATACAGAAGTTGATTCCGACTAGCGATCTTCGCGAATGAAACTTTATGTGAAAAGCAAAATAGAGATAAATATAATGGGAGGAGGGATCACATAAAATTGGCAAGATTGAAAAATTTTTCCTGACTTCGAGAAACAATTGCATGTTTTCCCTGACTTTTCCATGATTTCCATGACTATTTTTTATTCCCTGACATTTCCTGCTTTTCCAGATGGCTGGGAACCCTGGACGGGTATTATTAAGATGGCAGTTTACATCTAGAAAATAACACCAAATTTCGTTTAGAGTAAGTTTCTAACGTAATATTGAACGAATCTAGACGTTTTTTATATAAAAAAGTGGTAAAAAAATCAGATAAGGGCGTCCGGTATATAGGAACTTGGAATGCTTTTTTAACATTGCATAAAATGAAAAATTTAAAAATGGTGAAAAATCATGTCATATCATTTATTGTGAAATTCTTTTAACTGCACATATTTGCAGTAAAATCTTACACCGTGTAACGTGTAAATTTCAACTGCGAGTAAAAATCCGCCTGAGAGTTAGGCAACTTACAGTAATACCTTTGGCCTCGAGTCGTAGTTCGAAATCACACTTATGAGGGCGCGCGAAGGTTGTTCGTCGTCGATAAATTAATTCATTTCTATGCTGTCTTTGGGTCGATTAACAACGGGGGAACATCGGAGAGGTGAGATAAATGGAATTTCTTTTCATCTGGTAACATCTACTACACCGACGTTTATTTTAGCATTTTGAAAATAAATCCGATTGAACCTCCGGTGCAAATAAAATCAGCACGATGTATTGTGGGCGGCCAAACGCATAAAGTGGGTTAGTATTCGCACACGTGTTTAGTAATGGAGGAAAACCAACTAATCTTCACAATTTTTAGCTTCTTTGTGTCTCTTCTTTTCCTTTTACGTTGCGGTTGATGTTAATGTGGATTCTGGATGCTCGATTCTTAATTCTGACGTCTTCGTCCGTCGTTCTGAATTACATCTTCGTATACTTATATCTATAATCCGAGGGAAATGGTGGACACACTAAAACATTTCGGATTGTCGACAAAATAAGGAGAACTACAGGTAGAAGGGTCCTAGCGGATCGTTGGCGCGGTGCAATCGAGGTATTTATGACACCTTTATCTTGGAGTCGCGGGAGACTCGCTGTCGACCTTATTTCGGCCAGACGCTATAGCCTTCGAGTATCAGCAGCCGCGGTACGTGCTTAATGAACGCGGGATCGTGTTCTTGTCGACATTTTGTGATGTATTTAGAATAAGATTGATACCACTGATATATAAACGAATGCGAAAGTGAGAGGCGAGGCCGAGTGAATTTGTTTAATTGCTTACTTTAATTACCGGCTTTAAGTAAAATTAGAATTGTATAAAATTGTCTTATCAGCGTAATGTTCACGTGTATTTATAACTTGTCGGAGTAATGTTAATATCACCTAACGTAAAAATTTATTGTGTGTAAGATTTTGATAGTAATTTATTCAATGCTTTATCTTGTAATGGTCGAGTCATTACAATTATTTATTGTAACTTCCCAGTCATATCTGCGTCATATACAGTAGTTATAAATTTTATCAAGGGTAAAATTTTGGGAGCTATCCGTCTCTCTGAAACTAATTTATTATTATTGTGATTACCGGTTATTCGACGCTTGATCAAGTTGTCACCTGGCGGTACTTTAATTAGCGGGAACGCGATTACCTATTAATCATAGCTACCGTAGCCGCGGTAATAATTAGCTACGTAATCTGATTTAGCTTCTGTGGCTTCCAAACTCTATTTTTGGGACTTCTGTATTTATATGTAATTTATATTGTGCTTAATAATTTTTTTCTTGTTGGGGGTTATATAAATAATTGCTAGGGATTTTACCAGTGGCGTAACCGTCGAGGAGTTTGTGTTTCTTCCGTTCGGAAGGAGGTTGTGAATCATTTATTAAAATAAATGGTTATTGTTAATACTAAATATGTTTTCTTTTGGGGGACTTCGGGTCTAGGCTTTTCTTTTCTCCTACCTAGACCATAATTTCTGCGATACAACAGTTCGAGAGAAGGTGGCGCACTTGGGCATTTAGCTTACCGGAACTAATTGAGTATCTTACGATTTTCTTTAACCCGACGACCATCTGCGGCGAGGCTAGCCAAAAAGGTAAGCGATAACATCTGGTTATTTACGTTGAAGTGATACTATTCTTCATTCTTTATTTCTTTCTCCACCTTTTCCCATTAGATCACAATAAATATTGTAACAACCGCACGCCCAATAGCAATGTTTAAGCTATAATTTGCTATATAATTTATAATGATTGTAGGTGTCGTTTGTCTAAAACTTACTTCAAAATTTGTAAATATGTAAATAAACTACAAAAATACAATCAACCATACACCATGACCAAAAACTTTGCACGAAATCTGTAAATGTAGTTCAACAATTATCAGTACGATGGTAGTTAAGTCGTAGCTTTGCTTTTCGTCTGAAATTAAAATGTGTAAAAACTGCAAGTTGACAAATGATAAAAATTTTCTTATGAAATATATTATATTACTTTCTTTTAACTGCATTTGAGGATAATCAAGAATAATCATAATAGCCTTGTAAATATCAAAATATTTCGCTTCTTTGTTTTTTTTTATAAATAAAAGACGCGATTATATAGGTACGTAAAGTATTTCTTGATATCATTTCTTAAAAAAGTTATATAAAAAACTTTTTTTTTAAATATATGTATATATAAAATTGTCTTATTCATTTTTCTACTAATTAGAATGGTCTTGCTAAAAAATCTTATTTTTAATCAATATTAGGTTTTGATGATACTAATATCGTTGATACTTCTGATGGTAGCTTGTACACTTTTGAGTAAGATGCGAAGTGTCAAAATAATTTTACTAAATGTCAATATTTTTTACATTATAATTAGTATTAGAATTTAATGATACAAAATTGATTAGATTGCACAAGTTTATTACCTCAAAAATTTTTGTAAATAAAACTCAATTTTTTTCCAATTTAAAAAATTACTTATTTTTATTTAACATTACCTTAATTTCACACAAAACGAGCAGAAATAAACGAACAAAAAATATTGTAAAAAAATTGAGTAGAAAACGGAGAGCCGATGATTAAGTTAGCCCCCGGATTAGTTTAAATTTTATTAACAATGTAAAATTGAGCACAATTAAAAAAAATAACTTCACAATTGAACACAAAACTAGCACATTTAGACGAGCAAAAAATATTGTAAAAAAATTAAATAGAAAACGGGGGTTGATGGGTAAGTTAGCCCCCGGATTTGTTTAAATGTTATTAACAATTTAAAATGGAGCACAATTAAAAAGAATAACGTCACAATTGAGCACAATACAAGCACAATTAATTAAGCAAACAAAATTATAAAAAAGTAAAAAAAAACGGGGAGCTAGAGGTCAAGCTAGCCCCCGGATATGTTTTAACTTTTTTATTAACTTAGAATTTGCAACAATTAAAAACAATATTAGCACGATTTAACACAAAACGAGCACAATTCATTAGACTAGAGTATTATTTAAAAAATAAAAGTGGGAGGCTAACTTGACCGAGCTACTTATAATACAAATCAATTTTTCGTCGCTGAACAAAACAGAAATAAGTGTTCATATGTAAACTTATATAACATTTTGATTGTTATTTATTTAAAAATCATAAAACAGTAATTGACGAAAAGAGTGTTGTAAGAGAATCAATTGTTAATTTACTTATATTTATTCTTACATTTTTTAACTAAATACCAAAAAATTATAAGTAATTACAAAAACAGTTAATGCGTTTAATTTTACCTTTAAATTTTCAACACAAAAAAAACTGATAAAGTAACTTATAGTTTATAAATCTAAACTAATTAATAAAAATATAAATAAAATCTATACTCTACGCTATTAGCAGTGTTGCGCATAAATAATTTAATTCTTATCTATATATGAAAAATAGATAATTCACACAAAAACCAATTAATTGTTTACTAAATTTGCCAATTAAATAAATTTGTCAAATTAAAAAAAAATAGTAATCGAAGAAAAACATGACTTTATTAATGAAACATTGATTTAATGACCTAATATTGTGAAATATAAAACAAGTTTCATTATTTACAAATTTTGATACAATAATTAGACTATTAGTTTATATGATCTTTGCTATTAATCGTACTAAATTCTATTAATTAGCTCCGAAAATAATGTGTTTAATAAATATTTTTTTCACAAATGGAGAAGTATCTAGTAAACTTAATTAGGTTTTTTCTTTTAGCAGTATAGTAGAAAAATTCTGGCTTTGATATCGACGTCAGTTTGAATCTATGATGTTAGAATATTATAAAAATGATTCATAGCTGTCAATCGAACTCTGAATTACTGCTTTTTGGTTTATTTAAGTATCATTTGTAGTTTTAAACAATATTTTACAAAAAGACACAAAAACTCTATATGTTCTAAATTTTGAGCAGTTTACATCATAGAGCATTTAAAGATTTAGTTTTTAGGTTAAAAATGCAAGCAAATATATTTTTAAATTTTGAAAAATTTTGGGTTTAAACGAGCTTTAAATATGTTATGCTCTTCCCAGCACTTTTTTTAACTGTAAGTGCAACGTATTATAAAAAAAAAGCATTTTGACTTTGCAGTTTTATTAACATTTAGCAGGTTGTCAGTGGTTGTAATCATATATATTTTACAATATTGATTTATATAATTAGAGTAGTAGTAGTAGTAGCGTTTTTATTCGACGCAATCTACATTACGTTTTTATTGCGAATTGATCTTAGTTTAACTTATCAACTCGTTTATCTTAAAAGTAAGGTAAAAGCTCCATGAGTTAAATACTCTCAAAAAAAAATTCACCTGTATTGAGTTTTGTGAGTTTCAACTGCTCAAAAAGTCACGAATTTTCTATCTTTGGATTAAACATTTTCTTCAGTAGTCAAAATTCGAGTTCCTTCATATTAGTATAAGTATGGAAATGGGCAAGGGAAATGGGTATGAGCTTAGTTTTGCTGCATCAGATCTCATCAGTGTAGGTGTTTCAACTAAACAGATTTTCAAAGCTACGAAATTAGTAGCTATTAATTTCAATGTAATGAACCGTGCAAATACGTAGGTGATAAAACCACACCTAATAAATGTACCAAAAAACTTATTATAGTTTCTGAAAACGATAATATAATTATCACAACGGTTCAGTAAAAAGTAATTTGAGTTGTGTTTTTGTTTATATCTCGTATCGTATGTATTTACGCTCAAGGTCAGTTAAGTTTAGTGCTGGCAGCGATTATTTATCAAGGTTTAAGACTTGAGCGACCGATCTAAACTGTATACTATCGTTGCCTGAACATACATGTTATCTTGACAAATATAAAAACTATTATTTGTGCGACGCCAATGTATATACAACCAATTTTATTCAATGCTTTGCTATATTGCATAACGATAGGCGTTAAAACTGCAACCTTAAAACAGAAGTTTTGAGTGAGTGATAAAACAGATGTGCACAAAAGGAGACCGCAGTGCAGATACGGTAGACAAACCACCCCTCGAATAAAATAAAGTTAAAAGAAAAGAAGTAAGAAAGCAAATAGTGGCCGTTTTTAAAATCAAATTTAGTGCTTCCCTTGTTATTTTATTGTTTTGTTTGTTTGTTTCTTCTTTTTCTTGTTTAATAGCAACAAGCCTACATTTTTCTGGTTTTGAAATTTGTGATCGGTCGCCGTTTTATTTCATAAACTAGAAAATAATTGTAAAAACAAATCTTTTAGAGAACTAAAAGCAAATGTTGAAAGTTTTAGTATTTTTTAAATATTGCTTCAAATAAGAAAGTAGTGACGATTTTTCAAAAAACAAAAAACGCTAGTAACTGTTAACTTGGGTTTCAAATCAAAAATTGGAACTAAGAAAAGTTTTTTGTTTCAATGAATTCTAACTGCAATTTTTGGGTGTTACAATTTAGTATTAACACCTTGTATAGCGATGCAAGTTTAGTAATTTTTGACCATTTTTAGAATAGTTAAATAGTTCAGTTTTTTTGCAGTTTTGAAATACTAACAATACGATTATAATTAATATTTGACATCGTTATAGTTTAGTAATTGCACTCCTGTATTTTGGTAATTTAAAAAATCTTAGAAAAATTTTGTTGTTAAATACGTAACAACAAAAATTAAAAAACGAAACAATATGTTAATAAGTCAAACTATAAAGCACAAAAACGTAAAAGTATTTTTGTTTAATTAATTGTATTTATTATGGTTTTAAAATCAATATTTTATTTACTTACTAAAATTTTTTTAAGAATTGACGTGCACAAAATGCTTTTTCAAATGTAAAAGTTAAGTTTTTAAACTTTGGTTAAATTTATAACGTTTATTATATGAACCAATATTATATGTAAGATAAATAATTCTATAGACATAAACAAAGTTTAATAATTGGGAAAAGTATCTTTTGTATTAAGACATTGTGTTCTTCGTGTTTGCTTGTTCCGGCTTTTACCACTTTATTTTAGGTCTTTGTTCCTTTTTTTATCTTTTTACGTTTATATTTTAACATTTTATAGGCAAGGCGTTGTTTAAGAAAATTTGTCTAATTTTTCTATTTCATTTGTAATTTATGTTATACACATTTCTTTGTATACAAAAAACTTTAATCTTGTTCCTAACTCATATTATTAACATTTTGCAATTAAGGTTACCCTAAATCATGAACAGAAAGATTTTTCTTTGTAATAAAATTTAACCACAAGACATTATTTTATATATTTTTATTATAATTGCAACAATATAATTACAAAACAAAAACTAAAATAAATAATAAATAGAATAAACAACAATAATCAAATACCAAATACCAGTGTTTTTATGCATTTTTTTAATGGAGCGTACCTATTTATTTTTAAAATTTTAAACTATTATAATAATAAATATATTTCGAATTTTCAATAATACTGTATAAATGATGTTTCGTTTTAATATTTGATACATTTAGTATCGTCGAAATATAAAAATTTTATTTTAGTCACTTCTCAAAGAATGTTTTTTTACGGATTTCTATGCGTAGTATTAATTTTAGATCAAAAACACGTATATGCATACGTGTATAAAGCATAAAGACTTTAAAACAGAATTTTTTAAATTTAACTTAACTAATTAAAATTTTTGTTTCAAGTTATTTGAGAACCGAATAGAAATAAATGTCAACGGCTTGTCACTTTACATAACTTTACGTTTTAAGTATTTTTTTCTAAGTGTGTAGTAAATAAAGCATCACTTAATTTCAAATGTTTTTTTATTTTAATTTGTTGATAATTTAATTTGATAAGTAATTAACTAGTTGCAGAGCTTACTTATATTTAATACATTTCTTCAATTAACAAAGTAACTATAAGAAGAAATATTGTTTATTTTCTGAGTAATTAATTCATGTTTTTAATAAAATAAACTCTTCTTAAATTTTTTTTTTCAAAAATAACAATCTTGTTTTATATAAAAAGTTTTAACAACGTTTATGTTAGTTTATTATTAGCATGTTTTAAAAGTAAACAAACAAAAACTTGGTTGATAAGAACATTTAACAGAAACCGTTTACGCCAAAATACAAAAAAAAATAAATTTAACAAACATAAAGTTACAAAACGTAAAACTATAAAATTTAACTTAAATGTTAATTTAAAGAAATAACTAGTAGACATGACCATGCATTTTTAACAAAAATTTTATATTATCTAACGGTTTAAAAAAAATATACACTATTTTCAGCATGTTTATTTGATTTTTTTTAAATTATTAATATTAATTTGTTTTGGTTATCAATAATGATAGATACTAATAATACATTTATAATACAATTGTAAGTGCAAAATTTGCAAATGTATAAATAGATAAAGTGATGTTATTTTTATCTCTTTTAAAATTTAATACAAATCATAAATTTAAAAAAATATTTGTAACAGCTATTTATTTTAGCAGCTAAAAAATTATTTTTTTTTCAAGTTATATTTAATTACTCAAAAATTGTTTCAACTGTGCCATTTATCATTATGATTTAATTTAAAATTATTAAAATTTTAGAAAAATCTTAATATTTGCAAGTTTGTCATAATTAAAATTTAAAAAAACATTGATATAAATAATAAACAAATATAAACGTTAGTTTTCAGATTAATTTACAATGACGATCGACGAAAAATGAAAATCGCCTGGAAAATATTTGGAAAAACGCCAATGAAAACTTTTTTGCATTCATTTATCTTTTAGTTAGTATTAAAAACAAATATGTTTCTAATACGTTTGTAGAAGTAGTGCCCGTTTGCGTTAGTCAAAAAAACTATTGTACAAAGGTTTTTGACCTATTTAACTTTAATTATTCTACGTACAACTGTTTCATCTTAATATTTACTAAACGATTGTTTTTTTTAAATAATTCTTTAATCAAATCTATAACGTGGAACATAAAACATTAGTCTTAGAAACGCTGATATTGTGGTCAGTAAAAAGTTTAAAAGAAATTTGCGATTACAGCATAACCTGAAGAAACTACTTCAATTAACAATAATCTTAAAACGTTACATACAAAAATTTTTTACATAAAACAAAGAACTTAAAGTAGCGTTAACTTCAGAGAGAAAATCAAAACAACAACTTTCAATGAAAAACCTACCAAAATTCATAAAAAAAACACTAAAGACTTATGGAGCTGGGGTTATGACTCAAAAACAAGTTTGTGTTTGCTATATTCTGTTCAAAAGTGGATATACAGCACCGAACCATAAGTCCGAAGATGTGCGACAAAAACCATCAACAACAAAAACAGATGAAAATCAATTAAAAGTCAATACGGTGATTCAAGAAGATCGTCGATTGAAAATACAACAAATTGCTTTACTGACCAAGATTCTTAAAAGCTCTGTTCATAAAATCGTATCTAAAGTAGACTATCAAATAGTCTTTGCAAGATGGGTACCAAAAATGTTGACCGACCAACACAAAATGCAAAAAATGGCGGCGGCTAGATACACCACTATACTTCCAAAACAAAAAAAAAACTTGATGACATAGGCAAAACTGACTTCTGAAACATAATTTGGAAGTTATTGTCCGTTCGCCTCACAATCCAAACCTGGTTCTTTCTGATTTTGATTTTTTTTTGGGTCGTTGAAAACTCATTTATTGAGTAAAAGATTTGAAACGGCAACGAACTTTAAGATAAAGTGCGGCAGTTTTTAAGAACTGTAGATCACACCTTTCACAAAAAGGGTATACAGAAACCTGTGCTTTGCTAGAATTAGTGCTTTAAGTAGTAACGGTGATTATGTTGAAAAGTAACTAACAGTTTAGTGTTTTTACTTAGTATATGTTTGATTTCTATAAATAAATATTTATTCTAAATTAAAATTAACGGCTGCACAGTTTATACGCCGTTACTTACTGTCAAATTTTTTCTATGAATGGGGATAAACGCAATATCGCTGTCAAACATCCATTTTTACTATTTTTTTACCTTTTCGAAATTGCTGTTGAACGTCGTACCACAGTGCTAGTCAGCTAATGTCAGTAGTTTTTCTATTACTAAATTTTTCTCATTAGTTATTTCCATTATTCCAGTTTTATGCATACTACCCAGTAAACACGGATTGAAACTGTTACAGTCACAAAATTAAAACAATTGTTTCATTACGTTGTTTCGTGTTAGTTCGATTTTGATATCATTTACATGTAACTGACAGTGAATAAATTGAAAAAGTTCCGATTTTTCACAATCAGTTTTAAACCGTTTCAGTACTTGCAATTTTTATCCCATAATCAGCAACCGTCTAAAAACTGATTTATTAAAACCGAATATTTTTTGAATAACTAGAATTGTTTAAAGATCGATTAAATAAGATTGAATTATTTTCAAAACAGTAGAATCGTTCTAGGAAAAACGAATACTTTGTGATTAGTCAGCATTAGTCGTTGCTATACTTACTGTCGTCAACGCTTGCGCTGCAAATTGATATCTTTTCACTTGTTCGGTTGCAGTTTGATAAGTGATGCTGTGTGTACAATTACGAAATGGAACACTAAACGGTAAGTCGAAGCATTTTATTATAATCCATAAATGTAATCGATATTATTATCATTTCTGTTCTTTATGTATCATGTTTTAATTTGTATAAAAAAAATGTAAATTAACACACATGATTGCGTTAAGGTAGATTATTGCGTGAATCTGATGATACTTTAGGATTTATAATTACAGTTCAATTCTTCAAGTTTTCTATACGATTATGTACAGCTAAAGGTATTCACAGTGTTTTTATAACTTTCTAATGATTGCTAAAGTGATATTTATATTAAGTTTGTGTTGTTTTTGATTAAAAAATGTAATTAATTTTGTGTAACTCTATGATTATGTATGTATATAAATGAAATATTTATTTCTATGTTACAGATGCGGTTAAAAGTTGCTACCCAACAGTAACTGATGCAGTTTTCGAGGCTTCCGTGAAAAGGCCACATCTAGGAAAGTTGCAATATGTAAAAAACTCAATGTGATATTGTATTTAAAAATATTTATTGTGCAATAAAATTTGAAACGTGCATTCGAAAATGTATTATTATATTATTGAAAGAATTGTTTTAGTTCATTATTGAAACAAAAAATCATACATGTATCGATCATTTAGTATGAGTTCAAGAACGAAGCTTTTAAAACGTAAACCGAATGCAACATTTAGTTTGCAACAGATTTGAATTTAAAATACCGGAACTATACTGATTCAAATAAGTGAAACAGCGATGGACTTATAGCTATTTTATTGCAGTTAGGTTTCTTTTATGTTTGAAACAAGAGTGAATCATAAATTTTTTGTTTTGAAACTGTTACTAAACATTATCAATTCGGTTTACGTTTTAAAAGCTTCGTTCTTGAACTGATACTAAATGATCGATACATGTATGATTTTTTTGTTTCAATAATGAACTAAAACAATTCTTTCAATAATATAATAATACATTTTCGAATGCACGTTTCAAATTTTATTGCACAATAAATATTTTTAAATACAATATCACATTGAGTTTTTTACATATTGCAACTTTTCTGGATGTGGTCTTTTCACAGAAGCCTCGAAAACTGCATCAGTTACTGTTGGGTAGCAACTTTTAACCGCATCTGTAACAGAAATAAATATTTCATTTATATACATACATAATCATAGAGTTACACAAAATTAATTACATTTTTTTAATCAAAAACAACACAAACTTAATATAAATATCACTTTAGCAATCATTAGAAAGTTATAAAAACACTGTGAATACCTTTAGCTGTACATAATCGTATAGAAAACTTGAAGAATTGAACTGTAATTATAAATCCTAAAGTATCATCAGATTTATGCAATAATCTACCTTAACGCAACCATGTGTGTTAATTTACATTTTTTTAATACAAATTAAAACATGATACATAAAGAACAGAAATGATAATAATATTGATTACATTTATGGATTATAATAAAATGCTTCGACTTACCGTTTATTGTTCCATTTCGTAATTGTACACACAGCATCACTTATCAAACTGCAACCGAACAAGTGAAAAAGTATCAATTTGCAGCGCAAGCGTTGACGACAGTAATCAAAAATATAGCAACGACTAATGCTGACTAATCACAAAGTATTCGTTTTTACTAAAACGATTCTACTGTTTTGAAAATAATTCAGTTTTATTCAACCGATCTTCAAACAATTCTAATTATTCAAAAAATATTCGGTTTTAATAAACCAGTTTTTAGACGGTTGCTGATTATGGGAAAAAATTGCAAGTACTGAAACGGTTTAAAACTGATTGTGAAAAATTGGAACTCTTTCAATTTATTCACTCTCAGTTACATGTAAATAATATAAAAATGGAACTAACACGAAACAACGTAATAAAACAATTGTTTTAATTTTGTGACTGTAACAGTTTCAATCCGTGTTTACTGGGTTTTAAGTTACAAGAAAATTATTGTAACATACTCACGAACCGAACATACGTCGTAGGAATAAAATTTATTTAAACATGATTTTACTTAGTCATCTCATTAGAAACTTTTACGAAGACAATTTTTTAAGATTGTTAGAGCTATAAGATGGGTACAATGACTGTAAACTAAACATTTAGAAAAAGTTTTACACGTTCAAGAATAACGAGTTTAAGTAAATTATTTATCTGCTGACATTAAAGACAAGTTTATGTATACAATAAGATAAGATCGTCTTTCGGGTTTGAACCGTGTCAACTAAAACGAACAACGTTTTGCCTACTTTTGTAAAAAGATTAAGAAATCAAAGAATTTAAACAAGCAACCAAAATCTTACTAAGAACCTTTAAAGAGTCAGGTAATCAACTTGTGAACAAATCCAGATTCTAAACTCCTAAAAAATTAATCAAAAAGTCAATAAACTTGAAGAAACAAACGACAGTCTAACAAGGAAACGCTTTACCTACTTACTAGGTAACACGTCATACAGCAAAGTGAGCTAGTCGGTCTAACTTTTACATTCAAAGAAAGAATGACTTTACATTGGTAAATTAAGTTAGAAAAGTACAAAAATCGAAGATCTAGAGAATCAAAGCACACAGTATTATAATATGTGACACAACAAAAAAGATTTTAACATTACTGTCGACTGACTACCGAACTATTAAAAATTAAAGTAAAAATGTAATACTTACAATTAGTTTCTTCCAAGTATAGACTAGCTAACACATATATTGTCAGCATTATCTAAAACTCAATTGAAATCTAACCAAAAAAAAACACGTACATAAGGGGTTATCACAAATAACTCCTATTGTATATACGATCGCTAAAAGTAAAAAACTGCGTTTAGTTTTCCTTAAATTAATTTTGTAATTTGTTTTTGCAAAAATTTCTTCTCATAGGTAATCTACTCGTATCTAACCCTCAAAGATGTAGAAATATTAGTTATAGCGAAATAGACTTCCACTAAAACCGCAGCAATCTCCTAATACATTTCCACATTAGTGTACGTGAAACACTTAACGAGGAAAGCCTTGTTCGGCGTATACAACGTTAGATGGAGTCTGCGTCTTTCGAACTTTTTTGGAAGAATGAAAATGAATTAGTGTTTGACAATTTGACAAACTCGCTCTACTCCAGCAACAAAAAGTAGGCGTACCGAGAATAAACTTCATACTAGAAAATTTTTACTATACTAAGTTTTTAACAAATTGGTGCTATAGAGATCTTAGCATGTTGGTAATTGGATTGGCTAATCGCGAAAATTCGAAAATCGTATCGAATATTAACACGATTGCAATCCACCAACGAATATAGTGTAAAGTAACTATATCAGTACAATTGCAAAAATTACCACCAGAGAGAACCAGTGTACGGCCGTTTCACCCTTTTGGGGATCATCAGCACTAGGAAATACTCTCTAATGTATTTCCACAATTATACTGATATATTTCTATAGCTTATATTCATGTTTTGTTTATATTTTATACGTGGGCTCGTTAACCACAAGATGGCGACAGCCACAACACTTTCATAAATTTTTAACACAACCCACTTATATACTATGTGGTTATCAACTGCGTAGCTACTACTTATGAATGATTTATGTACTTATAATTAAATGCGTACCGACAACGACTAGATGTTTAGTCTTGAATTTTGCTGTGATACTTTTACTTTGTGATTCAGTGCTAGTCGTGAATAAATCGTTGTGATATGTTTTATTTTCAACGCACAGTTGTGGTGTGAAGTTGGGTACCTTTCTGTAGTCAAAAATTTTTGTTTGTTCCTCTACTCGCAAAGAAAAGTGGAGCAGGGCACCGGTTGAAATGAAATAGTTCTATTTTTTTCTAACACTGCGTCTTTTAAAAATAATGTACATTGCCCTGATGAAACAATCAAAGGCGAAGATCAAAGCAACGATTCAAATCACAAAAATGATGAAACAGTGAAGGTGAAGATCAAGGTAAAGATTCAAATCAAGAAAATGATGAAACAATTGAGAGTGAAGATCAAGATAAAGATTCAAATCACAAAAACTAACAACGATAAAGATGACAGTAAAAGTGAAAGGAGACCTTTTAAAAAATAAGAAAAAGAAGACATGTGAAACATGGTACTTGGAAAAGGCACAAAAAAAGAATTGATAAAACGGAAAGAAGGATTCTGGAAAGAAACTAGTAGACATTGAATGAAAGTATGATCTGAAAGATTAGATAATTTAAAAGAGTTTTTTAGCTGGTTACCAAAACTGGAATCGCACTACTGTCACTCAACTACGACAAAATTGTATTTAGAACTTGTTTGGAAATCTAACCAATAATTTTGTGAGGTCTAGCCCAAATAATGGGGTCAAAAAAAAACAAACAACTTTGTTTTCAAATACATACTTTTTTAATGTATTTGATAATCTTAATTTGAGCTTATTTTTACGTAAAAAAGATTAATGTGACGTATGTCTGAAAGAATAGACTCAGAAAGAATACGACGTTTATCTAGAAAAGAAAAGAAAAAAGAGAGTTGTGAAAGATGCTGTTAAAGATAGTGATAAAAATAAATTGATTTACAAACGGTTCTCTTAGCTCAAAATCAAAAGTTTTTTTTTCATATTATAAAACCAAACTTGACATTAAAACTCATGATCCTAATAAATGAAGTTGAAAGAACCATTGCAGCAAATAAATTTACAACAATAATTTTCTTGCTGGCCAATTAATAATACTCAAACCAGAAGAAGAATTAATATTATATAATGATGGGTGTACCGGGCAAAATCGGAATGCAACCTTACTAAATGTTTCCGTAACTAACAAGGTTTGTGTAATTCAAAAGTATTTAGACAAAGGGCACACACAAATGGAGGCCTATTTAATGCACTCATGTATTGCAAGATAGTTAAGAAATCATAATATAAACCTTCCTGCTAAATACGTTAAGGTTTGCACAAGTGCAAGAAGAACTCCCAAACCCAACGTCGTTAAATTGTTATGTTAAAAAGTTGGTAGATCAATTTTCAAGTAGTATAAAAAGTATAAAATTTGTCCCACGACATGCCCCACGAATTCATTTTCTGATAACGTTTTGTAAAATACGGACCGTTTTTAGCGGTCTTCCTGGCCCAACAAAGCTTTCATTATTAAATTTTTTCACGCCATTCCACGTAAATATGTGGGAAAATTTTGCGTAATTGTTGAGTGAAAGCTTATTTTGGGCGGGTCCGATGCCTGCTTGTCGACAAGTTTTCATGTTATCAGGTCGCTGAAAGCTAAAGGGTGTACACCACTTTATGGGAAGAAATACTTACACAACTGCGAAGTTAATTAGAAGGAAGCTCGGCGCATTCTTTTACGTCAAATATTGTATGCATTAAATTAAATTACTTGTGCTAACACAGTATGTACGCTTGTGTCAAATTGCATATTACGTTTTAAGTCAGACTGGTACGGAATTAGCTAATCCTCTACTAGATAATAGACAACTGTAAATATTGCATTTTCTATTTATTTTGTTGGTCATGTCGATTATTGGAATAACCACACGTACATACTAGGTTGTAATCACAATTAATATTAAACTCTTTTTTTGGGTGTCACTGGTTCTCGATACTTTGATTTTCGTATTCTTGAAATTTAACTTAATAAAGTAGTCATTCCTTCGTTAAATGTAAAAGTTAGATCGATTAGGTCACGTAGATGTGCAACGTGTTGCTCAGACAAAGAGCGTAACTTATATTTGGCCTGTGACATCAACTCATGTAATATTGTTTGCAACGTTTATATAACTATACTTATGTACTGTCGTCCTCTTCAACTACTTCTGTGATACAATAAACATATATTCTGTGTTATTACTTCTGTTGTGTTATTTGTTCTTTTTCAGCTACGTGTAAAGTTAGACGATACCTCCCTAATTTAATCTTTCATCTTCTTGGCGCTTTTTATAGCTTTAACCTATAATTTAGCATCACAAACTACTCCCTCTCCGGGATAATTGTGTTAGTCGTTGTCTCTTTTCAGATTCAGTCGTGACCGATAATCGTGCGTTAAGATATAATCCAAGTGATACCATTGATCTTAAACTAATGCATTGTAATAAATAGAAAGACTTTCCGATACGAATAAATGAATGAAACCAATGGCTACAACAAACGATAACATTCCTCCATTATATGAATTCAGGTTGATAGTTAAAACAGAAAAATATAACCGTTTGCAATAACTAAAAAAAATGTTAACTCTGATAACCATGAGTTTTACGATTCCTTACTCCACCAGTAATTTTGCAAATCATTTTTTGTATAATAATGAAAAACAGGTTCGTTTTTTTATTTTCTTATAATAGTTTTGTATTTTTTTGTGTAAAATAAATTAGTTTTTGTTAACGTTGTTTATGTTATATTAAAAAACACTGGACCTATCTAAGCTGAGAATAGCACCCCGTAACTCCATAATTTACTTAAAGCTAATTCAGGAAAACCTTGTATCTCCAAAATAGAGGCAATAAAAATTTATATATATTTATTTGAATTTTCTGGAATGTTTTTTGCGTTTTCTGTAATTTTCGTGATTTTGGAATTACGAGGTTTGATAATTAAGGTGACGATATGCCAGTTTAACAATACTTTTGAAAATTCAAAATAACTTGAAAAAATATCAAACTAAATTAGTCGGTAATCAACTTAGAAACAAACTATTTTTTTAGTATTTACAGAAATGAAGTTGATTCTTTACGATAACACGCAATAAACTTTCTACTATTTGTAAGAAAACTAAAAAGTTTTTGTTTTGTCCATTAAATCACAAAAAAATTTCCTTTTTAACAATATTTTTTCGAAAATTGTATACTATATAAAATTAGAACAGCAGTGCAAACAAAAATCTAATAATAAATACTTTCTTTGATGCTATAAAATGGATTCAACATAAAAACCTACACAAATTCTTTTATTTTTGATAAAATCTAATAAACCAAAATTAAGTATGAAAAAGAATCAAATTTATTTCGTATAAAAACTAATCAAAATATTTTACTGCTAATACTGTACAAGTTTGTAAATATTATTAATCTTATTAAACGTTTATAATTTCATGAAAAGTAATTAAATAAACAAACAAATCTAAAAATTTGTCGAATAACGAAAATATAACAAATGCAAACAAGTTTGTTATCGGTAACAGCCCAACGTACTTTAACACCTGTGTGATAAATATAAAAATAAATTTAATAAAAAACTCAGTAAATTTCTAATAAAATCTTAGTTAATGCTTACAAACTGAGTCTGTAGAAACTAAGAATCAAATACAAAAGATCTATTTAGAACTAACAATTTGAGCACTGAAAATTGTCTCCTATTTCTTATAAAACTCAACAGCGTAAAATCTCTTATTTCTCTAAAGACAGATTTGGTGTCGTGTGTACTAAAGATTTAACAAACAAAAAAATATTAGTGTTAAGTTAAAATTAATATGGTTACAATAAATATTCAAGTTGTAGTAAAAAAATAAATTTTG
The DNA here is from genome assembly GCA_035610365.1 of Aquatica leii. NCBI lineage: Eukaryota > Metazoa > Arthropoda > Insecta > Coleoptera > Lampyridae > Aquatica > Aquatica leii. The sequence goes on along the minus strand of CM069436.1, from coordinate 79,150,073 downwards.
TTAAACATTCGGGAAAATATGGTTTTTATTACATCTAAATATTTTCGGTTTGCTACAGCTGACAGATCGGTAAAACGTAGGGTTTATTTTAAACTTTGTAAATATGTAAATACAAAGAGCGAAAACAGCATAAAATTCAACGATCAGAGTAATAATAATATCCTAGCACATGGTTAGCGCCACATCCCCTTACTAGGATTATCCTAAGGTCGATGATCGAAACATGTAGGTCACACTAGCATCCAGACCTATAGAGAATATCCAAATATATCCTATTAAAATTAATTGTATCCTTTTTTTGATCAATTTCACGCAATAATTGAATCATATCGTTATTACAATATGTGGCAAAATATTATTTTAGATTAGACAATTATTTTATCTTTCGACTGCAGTTACTTACTAATTATTACAGATGACAACAACTACATACATGTTTTCATTAATCAAACTCATAGTAAAGTAAACATGTCTAAATTAACAAATAGCTATGTGTAGTAAATGACTTGTGCTAAATATTATTTCCCTATATGACGTACTCACACATAACATGCGAGATAACGGATGTTTGTAACACTCAGTATATGTTAAATATTAATTATCTTGTTTGTTACAAATTGCTTTAATTACAGGTTGCAATAGGCTTTATTACCGTATCCTTTTAAAAATGTATTTGATTCAGTACTGTATTGGATATGCTTATAATTGTCATTAAAAAACATGCTACGTTCTTTTTTAAATTAAATATAAGATATATAAGGAATTGTTTGCATAAATCAATAAAAATTGAAAAACGATTTTCTAATGAGTTTAGTGTGCAACTTTCTATGCAACTATTTTAAATTAATAAACTAAAAAATTATTTAAATACTGGCATGGTTTATAGTAATCACACTAAATAAATAAATAAGTGTTTTTTTTTAAATTTATTTAGTTAATTGTAAACCAACTTGTAAGTTTTTGAACTATTCCAGCAATTACATAGTTACCAGCAATTTTTTTAAAAATTTTGGATATAAAAAGTTATGGAAGGCCGTTGTATTTTTTAATCAGGTATTTTGGAGAACACATTTTTATTACAGATATCAAGCATATTCATAATTAATAGTGATAAGAAACACTTTGGCGTACTGTGAAAGCCAAAATATTTTTTAATCAGGTACTTTGACTTTGAGTTTAACTGCAGGCCATATTCATAATTGCATAGAAAATATTAAACAATTTGTAAATTATCGGATATGAAAGTTAAATGTAAAGTAATAAAAAGTGCAATTCTTAATTGAATCATTTTTAAATATTAAACAAACTAAAAAAATTGAACAAATTTTTACTTTAAAGTAATATCCTTAATTCATTTGAATTGTGAATATCGTTTAGTATATTTAATGCAAAGTATTTTTTACTTCTAAATAGACAAGAGTTAAAAATATTAAAGTGAAGAAAAAATTAAAGTAAATTTTTACTTTAAACTGATATCCATAATTCATGTTAATTTTGCATATCATTCTAAATTTTTACTTTCACTAATTTTTTACTTACAAATTAATAATATTTAAATTTGATTCGGTGATCTTTTTATGTACTGGCTATAACTGCGTTTATCAATTTTACCTAAGATATACACTAAGACTAAAACAGAAAACTTCATAAGCAAGTTTGGCGCCTAAAGTTACAATTGAACTACAACATATACCGACAAACAAACTACACATTACAAACAAGAGATCCCAAACAATGGGAATTATGGATATCAGTATTGAATTATGGATATCACTTGAATTATATTTTCATTTTAATATTTTTTATCCTAAGACATTTGTAAGTAAAAAATTTCAAAAAATACAACGGCGTTCCATAAAAAGTTAAGGCAGTGGAATAGAACATGACACAGAAATGTTTGATTTATACAACGCTTTGCGTATGTTTCTTGTTTCTCACCAAGTAAAAAACACACCGTTACAAAAACCCAAATGTAACCTTGAATAAACAGACATGATTATTAGAACATGATCAGGATTAAAATAAAATTCTTTATTGTTTTGATATTCTCGATACAAGCACTAATAGAAAACCAAAATGACTCGACGTAAAAAGAATGACACCAAAATAATAATGGGAGACTTCAATGCTAAGATAGGCAAAGAAGCAATAAACACCTCAATTACAGAACAGCACAGTAAACACAAAAAAATTTCCAACAGTAAAAACAAGCTTATTAAGTTTACCACAAACACAATATTTCCTCATAAACAAATCTATAAAAAAAATTAATACTGCCAAATGAGCAATTGGTTAATCATATCGACCATATCGTCGACGACACCGCAAAACCAAGTATCTGCAAAAACCTCATTTTTCAGTAGAGAGAAAAACCTCAAATTTTCTGAAATAATTTCTCAAATGAGTATTATCCGTTTGTCATTATTAATTGTTAATGACACCGTACAAGCTATTAATATAAAAAAAAAACTAGTGGTTTTACAAGCTAGTTACGTGTTTTTGATGTTGATATTGGTTGGTAATTTTAACAATTACGAGGTTTTGCTATTTAATTAGGTACATAAATAAAGATTAACAACTTACTTAGTTTTCACATTTGTAATTGAGAAATACAAAAAATAAGATCATTTTTATGTTCTACAATATAAAAGAGTAGAAAACGTAGTAAGTACTATCCTTAGAAAGATAAAAACTAGGATCAAACATTCCTAATGTGGAAAGAAATCATGAAAATTATGGCAGTCCGATGGCAAGACTTTTTTGAGAACTTGTAAGTGCTCGCATTTTTGTTGCTTAATTTTTAGGCGATTTTGATATAATTTCCCTATTTGAGGGTTTAGATTAACTTTAATTCTTTGAGGCAAATTAGTCCAGTCATCAGAATAATTAATTTTGTATGATATTCTTTGATTTTTTTCATTATTAAGACATCTTATATCATTAATGCGTAAATCAGTCTTTTTATTTCTTGGTCTAATTTTTTTGGTAATAGCACAATTTTGAAAAATTGTTAAAAAAGGTATGATCCAAAAATTCTACGTGAAAGGGTTGCTTAGGTCGCGTTTTCTTACAGATCTCTATGTAATCCGATGGTAGTTTTATATCTTTATTTTTTAGTCTTCTTTCTATCAAGTTATGTGCGCTATCGACTTCCATCTGCGTATGTCTTTTTTACAAGAATTTTTGGATCACAGTTACGTTGTCTCACTTACAAAATGATTAAGGGGATTACTGAGAGTGTTGTTCGAGTTTTGGTAACCGCATGGATCACAATAGACCACAATGTTCTTAGTTGAGGGTTCCTGTTCCAAAAACTGGAAAAGGTGTTTGGTGATAAAACTTGAGAAAATGTTAGCCTTAAGACCGCTTTCAGCCTCATGCCATAAGTAGCAGTTTACCTCCTTGTTTTTTAAGTTAAAAGGTGCAAAGTTGTAGACGCACAACTTTGTTTTGTAGTAATTTGCAGATGCACGTAATACTGGAGCTAGTTTCACTGCCTGCACATCCATTGTAAGAATACCTAACTCAGCATTTTCTGTATCTTCTTTTTTGTCATTCTTTTTTTTATTTTGGGCTACTTCTTTTCTTTTAATGAGTTTTTTATAGTCTTCTTCGGCAACATTTTTAGTTTTGTAACCAATGCAGATATCACACTGGTCCTTCTTTGGTTTGTGAATAAATATAATTTTGATTTTCATACTTGTTTTTCCATACGTGTTTAAATTGGTTTTTAGATACGTGGTATTGCATTTAGGAAATTGAACGGCGTAGGATTTTTTGTTAGTTCAAGGGTTTTGCAGTCATGCGCAAACTGATTTCACAAGTCAATTTCCATTAAATCTCATTTTCGATTTTTTGTTAATTACAAAGTTTTGCGGTCTCGTCGACGATATACTAGTGTCAGTAAAACACAGTTATCAATACAAAAACGTTTCAAAATCTCGATATCATTTAAAAAGATTACCAAAAAAGACAGAATGTTCTAGTCAGAAGATAAAATAAGAATATAAAAAGTAATCGCTAAAACTAACTAGTTTTAAGTATGAAGAAGAATTTGGAGGTCTAAATAAATAAGTTGCAAAGTAAGTGTTTAACACGTGCCTTAGTGTAGATAAATAAAAGTTAGTTTTATCCACGGACTGTGTTTATAAAAATTGTAGTGATATACAAATTATTGTATATTGTTTTTTTTAATATTGTTAGCTATATATTTTATTATTGTTAGTTGTATTGTCTTTTAGTTTATTAAAAATTAGTTACATTTATAATAATAGCATATATAAAAATTGTGTAAATAGTTAAAAATAAATTAAGTTAATAAATTCGTTACAATATAATAAACTCTAGAACAATGAGAGACACGTTATACGCTAGTCGATGCTATACAAAGAAAAAGAATTTAAAAAAAAATCAACGGCCCCCAATAAAAACAATAGATTTTAATGCAAACAGACTTTAAAAAATAGCCAAACAAAGATACCGACAAAATTAAACAATTGTATAACATAGTTGGTTAAAATTGCAGTTAATTTAATTGCCAAGCTCTCAATTACAAAAATTACGGTAATTGCATTAAAAAAACATAAGAGGGTGTATAATATATTAAAAAACACTAAGCAAGATTGTCAACCAAAGCTATATGTATCTAAAATCAAAAAAAGTTCATAGTAGAAACAAAAAAAGTAATGGAAGCAAAAATAGCTAATATGAAACGGTAAAAAAATTTAACAACATAACCACTGATAGTGGTTTTGTTTATACCATATGATAAATATAATTCTTGTCATGTTTGTATACATCATTTATTTGTTTAGAAAACGTTTAGAAACTGGAAAATAAACAAAAAGCATTTGTAAAGGAAAAAGATAAAATCTTGCTAAACTATTAGAGAAAATGTTAATTACAGGCCACAATTATGTTATGTTTGTACATCTTTAAAGAAATCTTTAAAATTTGATTAAAAAAAAACAAAAAAAGTAACAGTTCACTTAAAAATTTTGATATAATTAGCAAATAATAAAGTTTTGTGAGATGCTGTTACCGCTTTAAAAATACACTGTTTGTAAAATCTTATTTGAACAAGTAATTACAAAAACTGTTCACGTTTTTTCTACTTTATGGAATGTCTCACGAATAATGTAAGGACGAATGTCAATAATTCGTTGCTGTAATTCTTTATTGATCTGTTGTGTTTGTCTTATAAACTATTGCTTCGATGTGGTCCCATAAAAAGAAATCTAGCGGTGTCAAATCAGACGATTGCGATAAGCACTCAATTGTTTTTCTAAAGCTTGTTACGTGCGAAATTTTTATAACGGAGCACCCTGTATATCGACTTAAAATTAGTTTCTGGTTTTGACGCCCTCTGCCGACCTTTTTGTTTACTGAGAGGTTGCGAAGCCATTTTGAAGTTGTCAACTAAGTGAACAGGTCGGGTCGAGCATCTTGAACTGATTCTTAAATTTTTAAGGACATCCCTTGTGACGAATACAAATTTATAAGGCGATTGCAAATTTATTACGATTCTTTCGGCACAGGGTAAGATATTTTGTCTCCAATCTATTAAGATTCCTTCGTAATTTCTGTATTAATGTGATAGCCGGTTCCACCACGTTGCAAGCACTTGTTCGCTTCAATAAGTAATAAGGATGCGTAAGTACGATTGATAAATACCGCTACCGAGCGTATAAGCTGTTTGGAGGGCCTGCTACTTAAACAACAACGAGGTCTCGTCAAACAATGCGTCGGAGATGCTGATGTGTAGATAAAAATCGACTGTGCTATCAACCACCTGTTCGAAATTACAACCTACAGCATTCGATACAACGGGTTCTTATATCGCATTTAATGAATTATTAATACTGATTTTGTAGCTTCCTATTCTTCGTGAGTTATTGTGTGACACGATTTGCTATTCAATATTTATTACAGGCTGCTAGCGGGGGAAAACGTTTTCTTTGCGTAAGTGAACACAGGACTTTGGGTAAGTTTATTTGATTAATTTTTATACCGCTGTCACGAAAGTTACTCACAGAACTTTGGTTAATGTTAATGTCCGTAATTACGTTTACTGTTTATATACCAATAAGGTAATTTCAATTATCATTTAAATTGTATCGCATGCTATGTACAAACAATATTTACTACGAAATTTTCTTCGCTGTTCGCTTCGACTTGACTTGCATATGTATTTTGTGTTGCCGATACTGCTGGCATTTATGCACTGAGAATTAGATATAATCCTGTTAATCTTTTATGTTGCTAAATCAAAGTTTTCTATACCTGTTAATCATAATTGTTAGTCTTTCTAGTATTTATGAATTGAGAAATTTAACATACGTCTGTCAATTTGCTACAATGCTAAATTAAAGTTTTTATATTTGTTAATTATACTTAGTAATATTTCGAGCATTGATGAGTGGAGAAATTTCATATATTCTTGTTAATCTTCTACTTTAATACACTAAAGTTGTTATACTTGTTAATTTCTCTTTTATTTCTTTCTCTTGTAATTGTCGTTACCTATTAACAAATTTTGACTACTCGAACATCAGAGTAACAAGGATTACGAACCTCAAATTTAGTTACAAGTTTGGACCGTCTGTCGTGATCAAGGTAAAAGTGTTAATTTGGATTTGATCTGGCGCCCTTAAGTATAATTCCCTTGAACCTCCCCTATCTCCGACTGTGTGAGTTGGCCGTGCAAAGTTCGTAAGACCTGAAGCTTGTAACAAGCTAATCCATTTCTTTTGGATAATACAAATTCAAAAGCAAGTCCAGCCTAAACATTTAGTTTCTGAGAATATTGGGTGTGATCCTTTTGTACAATATGCAAATTTTCATTATCTCAATAACAATTTTTTTTCTTGACCTGTACGCTTAAAAAAATCTGCAATTGTCAAAAAAACACATGTTTTCTAAATGGTATAATATTGTTCACGTTTCACAAAACTGAATTAATCTATTACAATCATTGTCCTCTAGTTCTTGAAGAAATTGCATTTTGTAAAGAAAAACTTAAAACTTGTTAAGACTTTCTAAACCGATTTATGTAACCCTTTCCGTTAATTCTGCAACCTTGCAAAGCGACGTTCTTGGACACTTGGCGACTTGCCCCAAAATATCAATTTGAAACCTTTTATCCAGAATTCTTGGCTGCTTGACCTTGATATTTGCTACAAAACCAGTGGCTTCAAATGTTCGCACAAGAAGTGGCATGTAGACATCGCTGGCGTTTTTATTCAAATGCTTTGCGATTTTTATTTGCGTTAAGATAAATTATTTCAACCCGTTGAGCAACAGAGTATACTACTTTTGGAAATTATTTTTAGAAAACCAGTTTGTATAAATAGATACCTGTAAACAATAAATAAAAGGTTTTAAAAAATAAAATACCATTAAGAAAACCAAATTACAAAAAACTTTTATCTGCTTCCTCTAATTGTCATTATTTAGATAATGGAACTCATCGTATTGTACGAGAGTATCACACTCAATATCTTCAAAAAGAATTGCGCTAGATATTTTAAGAAATGCATCGTGTGACAACTATACCAATAATAAAAATTTTTCATCACAAACAGTGTAATTTTAAAAGTTGACAGCATCTTACCAGACTTCATTATTTGCTAATTATTTCAAAACTGTTAAGTGAAATGTCACTATTTTTGGTATTTTTGAGTAGCATTTTAAAGAGCTTTTCAACGCTGTATCATAAGTAAATGAGTTGCATTTTACATTTTTGAGTTTAAGGTGGCCGAGGGTACAATCATATATTCCCAATACAAAGTTTTCTAATTGACACACTGTATGTAAACCACCAAAACAACATCGATGATTTTAGTAGCCATTATTTTTTAGGAAACTACAATAACAGCAATTGTAGTAAAGCAATGTTAAAATTTTTTATGAACGCAAATTATGTGTTTTTCGTTTATAATGCAAAGCATAGATCAACATTTTATTCGGTCCGATGGAATAAAGGTTACAATGTTATGTCTGACATGCAACACACAGTACTTTTCAGAACTTTAACAACTGTGTTAGAAAATTTTCTACACTCCCAACATAGACCTATCATTATTAAAGTTCGAAACAAAATTCAGTTTAATTCGAAATTTCACCTAAGCAAAATGGCATGATAGACTACCGAAAGCTTAAAAATATTTAAATCAGAAGTATTTTAAAACTTGACAAAACTCCAGACCCAGAAAATTATCGTCAGATTGCTTTTAGTATCTGTTTTAAATTTTTAGAAGGATTGATCTACAATCAATTGAGTTTTTTAGTAAACGATACTCTATTTCCAGAGCATGCAGGATTCGACTCAATAAATACTAAGATAAAAACGTCTTCCGGGTTTGGACCGTGTCAATGTTGTAACCGAAGTTGCCAACGTTTCGCCCACCTTCGTAAGGGGCTTCATCAGGGCGTGAGAGAAATCGAAGAACTCAAACAAGCAACCGAAATCTAACTAAACACTTCTCAAAAGTTAGGTAATCAACTTGTGAACCAAGCCAGATTTTAAACTCAGAAAAGGTAAGAAAGAAAACAATAAACTTGAAAAGCAAACGAAAATCTAACAGAGAACCACTACAGAGTTAGGTAATCAACTTGTGAACCAAGCCAGATTCTAAACTCCATAGAAGTGACTTAAAAAGAAAAAGTCTCCGTATATAAAGAAGAAGTATCGTCACGGCTGGTTAAGCTCGACTCTGATTGGGTTACGGTTAAACGAGGGCGTGTTTTCGATAAAGGACTAATGACCGGGAACCAAAGAGGGAATAGGTCAAAACCATGATCACGATTGAAGTTATTGGGGTGTTTGAAGATTTCTATGCTCTCTCGAAATTTCCTGTTAAAAAAGAATGGAGATTTGGGCGAAACGTTGGCAACTTCGGTTACAACATTGACACGGTCCAAATCCGGAAGACGTTTTTATCTTAGTATAGACTCCGGCCGTAGAAGCTTTCGCTATTACAATAAATACTGCTGTAATCAATAAGAAGTTTAACTTTAGAACTGAAACGAATAAGATTAGAATATTATTAGACAACGGTTTGTCACAAGCGTCTGCTTATCTGTATTATTTTTCAACATTTATACTAGTAAGATTCTGCAAACTACATGTAAAAAATGTATTTACACGGACGACATGGTAACATCAAAATTTACAAATTAAAGCAACAACCTTTACAATTAATTTGATGATTTTGAGTAAACATTTTTAAACAACAAGGAAGCTAAAGTAGAATTTAAGTTTCTACTAGTTGCATTTGTAATAAAAATTTTCCATTCTAATTAATTCTTTTGTAGTCGTTATCACATAAACCAAGTTTTCGTCACACGTCGCATTTGACATCACCAGAGCCCGGATTGATTGCGTCGTAAAATCTTACTTTTATAAACCGGCCTCCAATTGATAAAACTGGTTTTCAAATCTCCGGTAAAGGAAAACTAGATTCTTCGTTAATATTGCAATTACCTGATGCAATTAACATCATTAGATCTTTATTCAACGAGAACTACATTTAAGCGATATAGTACCTATTATCAAAAAATGTTTGACTGCTACATATTTTACTGTTCGAGAAAAGATTTACTCACAAACATCAAGAGCCGTCATGGGTTCTTCGGTTGTTGTTAATATATTTATGGACGCTTTTGAGAAAAAAGTTTCATCTACGTTTTATCTAAAACTTAAGTGCTGGTACAGATACGTTAATGACACTTTTGTCATTTGGCAACATGGTACTTTTACGCTCAACTAGTTTCTATATCATTTAAACTTAATTCATCAAAATGTTTGTTTTACTATAGAATAATAATATGGAAAAGAACCTCTTTTTATCATTTTTGGACGTTTTAGTTGATCGAAATGAAGATGGTTTATTATTAAATTTATTTTATAGATTGTCTCATCATAACCCTTTTCAGGAATTATAAGTAGTAAATTTTTTAGTGTACAGAGCTGTTGCCTTAAGTCAACCCTAAAATCTTTAAAAAGAGTTAAATCATCAAAAAGTTTACGTTTGCCAAACCAAGAGTAACAGCAAAATTTATGTCTCAACCACTATCTATCACTTATTTTTCATGTTTCACAGGTACTATGGCCGTATAGAAAAAATGTTGTCTAATCATAACACTGTTACTCGGTACTGTATTATTCCTTAATTGGGTCAACTCTTAAATCCGGTAAAAAACGTTGTTCCTTATCCATCTGACGGCGTTTATAGCATTTCTTGCTCTTGTGATCGTGCATACATAGGAGAAACGGATAGAAGCGTCGGAATTTATGTTAGGGAGCATCAACGGTGTATTCGTCTTAAACAATGTTTAAAGTTAGCGCTGGCAGAACACGTGCTAGAAACGAGTCATCAAATTATGTTTGAAAACATTAAATTTTTGCAAATGTTTATAATTACTATCAACGAAAAATTAGGGAATGCATTGAAGTAATTAAAAATCATTTTAATATTTAACCGAGATTCTAGTTTTCTTTTACCGGAAATTTGGAAACCAATTTTATCGATCGGAGACCGGTCTATAATAGCGAGACATTATGACGCATTTATTCCGAACTTTGGAGATGTTCATTGCGACGTGTGACAAAAACTCAGCTTGTGTGATAACGACAACACGGAAATTATCCAGAATGGAAAATTGTATATATGTAAATTATACATAAAACAAAATTTTTAACAGACAAAATACACATTTTGTTCTACAAACCTAGAGAAGTTAGCTGCAAAAATTGAAACTAGACTAAACCTAATTTAAAAACTTGCTGAGACAACATACCAACTTGTTACAGTAAAACGTAAATTTTGTACTAGGATGAAGTGCGATCGCTTACCGATAACTTAATTACCACAAAAAAAGCAGTCACAGCTTTGAATTTCGCAAAGTGAAACTAATGGTATTTAGCTTGTCTCCAATATGCCAATTTTGATTTATTTAAAAAAAGCGCCAAAACGGAGAAAAATAAAACTACAGGTGATCGTTTTCACCTGACAAAGTTTAAGGTAGACAAATGAAGAAGAGCAATACACAACAAATAATTGTTTGCAACCAATCACGATAAAGCTAGTATAAGCAGATCTTTAAATTAAGCAACACTTCGTACACGTAAACAATAAATGTATTAACATTGCATTCAGTAAGTTAAAGTTAACAAACACAAAAAATTAAATTATTTCAAAATTGCAGTAATTACACAAAAAGAAACTTTATAGACAAGTACAAAAAAAACGTTGCGTTAGTTAATCGTAATGACAGGCGTATATGTCTAGTACATACAACCAACACCAAAACGAGTAATTAAATATAAAAAGAAGGGTACTCACTCAGTTTTCCCAATGTGCAATTAGCGCTAATAGCATACCCAAAACATTTCCCCAAAAATTAAGTTAATATTATACAACCGTGCTATCACAAATAAGTTCCTAAGATTTTATATTACACACACAAAGTGTGCTAATCTTCTAAAAGTTGTTTAAGTTATATTTAGTAATTGTGTAACAAACACGTTAGGGTGGTCAAACTTTGCTGTTATAATAAAAGATAAATTAAATCTTGCCATAAAATAGAAATGCACTCTTGCCCCAGCGATTCTTTTTCTTGTCAACATCAAAACTCTAATTGATTCACACATTAATAACGTGGATTAGTAAATGTGGATATCACCAAACATTGCGTTAACACACGTGATGTTACCTTAGTCTGAACCAATGAAAATGCGTTAATGATCAAATCAACATCGTAGATGGCGTTTACGACTGGGCAAAATTTATACAACGCGAGAAACCATATTTTTAACATAACAAACTATAGCTTTAGTTTGAACGAGTAGCTTCATTTATTTATAATGAGTATATCCAGTTACATTAAATTTATTTTGAATATTATTCTGTTTAATTCAACTTTATTATTAAATATTATTTTGGTTTATAGTGATACGCGAGATCGCAGACCAATCGATGCATGAGACTTTTGACAACAGTAATATAAATTATTTTTTGCCCTGCCCTTTTTGAGAAAATTTTTAAAATTGAAAACATCACAAATAAAATTTTGGTAGTACATTTATAACTAAGTTTTACTTAGTACCAATTTACTCAATTTAATACTGTAAGTATTTGCAATTTTAATTTCATTGTTATTTTGTTTATTTATTATTTTAATTTGTGATCAATGTTTTTTTTATTGAATAGTTTAACGAGGTTTTTCTAAATTCCATAACGTAACTTATAACTTAAAATTTCAGAATAAGGTGACAGTGCACTCAGAGCTCGAGAGCTTGTAGGCATATAACGACGTCCTAATTGGTTCACTTATCAAACATTGGTATATATATAAAAAACCTTTTCTACCCATAAATTTTACTTGTAATTTGCATCTGATTTTCACTGAGCTAATGAACATCCATGTACCTGTGTTACGTTTTACAATCTTACGTAAAAAATATCTAGTTAAACAAATAAAAACATTACTGGTATATAGCTTCTTTTCTAAATTGAAGTCAATTTACATATGAAATATAACAATAAAAATTACTAGTTCAAAGATAAGTTACTAAATTATAACTTAACAAAAAATGTTAACAATAAATGTTGTTTTACATTGTGTTGTATTATTACATTTCTGAGTGCCTTTCAACGTTTATAACGATTTTCTGTCTATTTTTAAATCTTATTAATGATGCATGTTTACATATGCATAATCTGTAATACTTGTTAATCAAACAACAGTTTAATGCTTCACGGTTCATCTATTATACTATACTATGTTAAATATTATTAAAGCTTCTGCAGTATCTAAACCAATACTGTTCTTTAAAAATGATTTTAAATATACGCTTGAACATTTATATTTATTTTGAAACCATTAATTGGTTTTGTTAAAATAAGTTTGATTTTATGTTTTTATATAAAAAAAAATTATGAATAAATATAAACTGAAATTGGAAATATAAAAAAACGTAATTTATAAAAAGAAATATAAACAAGAATAGCAAACAATATGGTTCCGCTAAATTTCAAATTAAAAAATAACGCGTATTATTTGTATTAGAATTATTTCTTGTTTATTTTTATACGTATTTCATTTCCGTAAATCAATTCTTACTGTTGTAAAGTTTAATTTGAGTAAATATTAAATTTTCATAATATCTGATTTAATTTTATAAAAATTAATTTGTCACCTGTTTCTACTTTCGGTTATCATCAGGCGTCTAGAAATTACATAAATAGTATTTTTAATCTAATTTGGAAATAACGTAAACTATAGTACAGTTAAGACCGAAAACAGATTTAAACATCCAACACTGCTCCATGTACACGTTTTATAATTTTCTGCTATCTTCAAATTTATTTCCTGGCGTTTAAACCATGTGGGCATAATTAGAGTGTAAATCTAAAATTTGTAAAAAATATATTTTCTGCTGCAGTAATGTCATGTTAAAAATTTATTTTTAACTAACTTTTAATTGATTTTTGTTTCTAATCTTTTTATAAAATTTTTGTACGAATGACGGGGTCAAAAAAGACCACCCCATGTATTAGCAACGGATGAAGAATAAATCTTTTCGTATATAATACAACAAGTATGCCGCTAATAATTTTTGTCAGTCAGATCACGAATAGTTGTTGTGACGATTTTCTAAAGACAACAACTATGAGTGGTACTGACTGACAAAAATTACTAAAAAAATTCCTACCACGAGTTGTATTCGTCAAGACAATTCAAAGAAAATGACGAAAAATTTAATTTTTTTTAATGCAGTAATTACTTGCAACTGGACAGTCAGCACCACACACAAATAATATGTAAAATGAAAAAAGCAGAAAAAGTACAACCGATGGCAAATAATTCATGCATTTAAAACGAAGAAAGACCAAAAATTGTTGATAATAATTGTGTTATAAATAATAATTATTGTTAATAAAGTATATTGTTGAATTTTTTACTTTTATACTCACATGTATTATCGCTGTAATCATCTGCTCCTTAGTATAGAAAGATTGCCAGTCCAATCAGATCCTTATTGGCTCAAATTCAAAAAATAGACAGTTTCGATTGGTTGTTAAATTTTGAGTTGGATTGTCAATAAAATCAAAACTTTAATATTTGTTTTTCTTCAATGTATGTGCAGATACTGTAAATTGTAAACGACCAGACACAAAGTAGCACTAAAGAAATAGGCCGCGCAGTTAACGTGTTCCATAGTACGCTACTTCGTGTTTAAAGGAATTCCTTGTGGCCTTATCATGTTCAACGACTCCAACAGTTAACCGACGTTGATTTTGAACCGCAACATGAGTTTTATGAATGATTGCATCAACAAAAAGCTGTTAACTCTGACTTTAGTGCCAAAATATTATTTTCAGATGAGTATTGTTTTACGCGAAATGGAGTGCTGAATTTTTCCAATACGCATGTTTGGAATAAAGAAACCCCTCATGAAATTCAACAAAGTAACTTTCAGTTGCGGTTTTCTATTAATATCTAGGCGAGTATTATAATAAATATTATAATTGGAAACCGTACTAATTGTAGTTATTGTAGTTTTAATTAATGATAAGATTAAAATGAGATATTTGTACAGTGAAAAAGATTGTCATGTTTTATACGAACATTTTTTTTAACTACAACTTATGCAACCAATTAAGCAGTCGAGTACTATTTGTTTGCTTGTTGTCTTATGTTAAAAATTAGCGTCAAAATACTTTTTCTTCAGACTATACCTTGCACGATACGCGCTCGCTTAGACACGCCTACCCAGAGTTTTTGTAAGCTTGGTCAAACTGTAGTAATGTAAATTTTTACTTACAACGTAAATAATATAAATTTGTTTATCACCACACTTATAAGCATTCAGTAATATGACGTATAACGTTACGTACGTCATTTTTAAGAAATACAAATATGACTTGTTTAGTTTATAATTTCTTGTAGAATTAGGTTAGTGCTAGTATAGAATATGCAGATGTTCTAAGTACGGAATGTATTTCATAATAACTATACATATTACCACAACTGCATTTTAATCATTGTTTTTAGAAAATCATGCCGAGAACTAAAAGACTGGTAAAAGAAATAAAACTGTAAAAAAGGAAAATATGATAGAAACGTTAACAGCACTACAGACCCATAGGGCATTAGTTTTTCTTAACATCCCAAATAAGCAGAAAGGAAATGGAAATGAAACATCCTAATTTGTCTATTAGAAAACCTACTGGAAAATCGCATAAACGGACAGTATATTTCAACAAAAGATAAAAAAACATAACTTTTTTGCAGATAGGGTATTTACGTAAACGAAGCGGAATTAATCATCGTGCAATCAAATGTAGTCAAGTAATTTCATGAAAAATAAAACGACGGGTAGTAGTAACTGCATCAACTGAACAGTCACAACTGTCTTCTGTATGAGTGCTGGTGGTACATTTGTGCTACATGTGTCGATATACCTGCAAAAAAACTAACTGAAAAAAAGTTCGCCATTTGTATCTATATTTAGATCGAAGCTGTATTATTTACAAATTGGTTCAAATAATGTTCATAGTGAAGCTATTCAAAAACGACTCTGACTTATATTGAACGAGCATAATACCCACACAATTAACTTAAAATTTTTAAAACCAGCAAAAAACTCAATGTTCTTACTGCACATAAAATTTAGGTCTTTGAAAAATCTATTGAAAGTACTATAACAAGAAAAATTTACATATTCATTAAGACCCTCACATAATATGACATAATTAAAGTTTTTGACACAGCATACCTTATAATTCAATTTGGTTCTAATGCCAAAAAAAATCGAAGCAATGGGGTTGTATTCCTCTCCGCAAAAATATTTTTGGAAATACAAATTTTTTAGCATCTGAGCAAAATGCTTTGGTGGACAAACCGGACAAAGTTGGAATACCAATCAACCAACCTTCTTGCAAAGTCAATGCCAAAGTTTCCAAAGAAAATTATGTTTGTTCGAATCCCCAATCCTTTTGAAGAAAAAACAGATACAAAAAGTGGATTACCAGGTAAAACAAACGTAATCAGGTTATTACCTTACCTCAAAGATTTGAACGTATCATTGAATGTTTCCAAAGAGAAACAAAGTAACTAGGAATCTTAATTTATAGAAAAAACAAAAGGAACATAACTAAAAAAACGCTAGGAATCTTTAGTTAATCAGCTAAAGTACTTGGTTCTTTAGAATTGAATAATTCGTCTGATGATACTTGCTGCAAAAGAAGGAAAACTTTGAAAAAGATACAGATTGTATGTTTTGTGAGAGAAGAATTTCTGATGACTACAAGGGAGAAGTTTGGTTGTTATGATGTATTCTATGTAGAAATTGGGCGCATGCAATCTGCCGTGGAGGTGATCATTTTGTGTGTGATTTTTATAGATAAGAAACTTGACGTTTGTAATTTTGTTTAAAACTAAAACGTTTATTTTATTTTGTCTTCTTCAAAAATATGTGTCAGTCGTGATTTTGTACTATAGCAATAAATTTTGACTGAGATTATATATTGTATTGTATTTCATATTAGGTGTAATAGTATTCCATATGCTCACGTTTTTTTGTACTGACAACAACATTTTTACGAATAACTGTTTTGTTTTTCCACCATTGGTGTCTAAATTGCCGAAATTGGATTTGTAGTAATATGTAGCAGTAACAGATTATGTAACTAATTTTAGAATTTTCTGGCAGTTTTTATTTAAAAAAATAGAAATAGTATTCCATATTTGGCTACCTTACTCTATAATAAATAACATCAGAGAAAAATTTTTATTGTAAAATATGATCAAATTATTTTATTTAAAATTGTTTATATAGCAACAATTTAAATTAGTCGCTTAAAATTGTTCAAATTTTAAAAGTTTTTAATTTATTCTTGTCTTAGAGATGCACTGCGATAAAAAATCAAAATAAGAAAAACGGGGCATTTTATTTTGTTTCTGCTACCTTTGAAACATATGGGGTACCTATTTCAGTATCCACTTGAATATATGTAATTTAAGGTGGCTATATTTTATTTCGTAATTACGAGGAGTTGAAGTAAATATCACGTTTACATTATATAGAACATGTTAGTCATTTAGGTAACAAATTCAAAAAAAAATGTTTAATCCTATTAATGCTCCTAAGAATACAGTATTTTAAAACAATAAATTAAGAAAATTCAAAAAAATATTTACTGATAATGAATTAAAAGGCATTTTGTTTCTAATAAAGTGTTACATAAAAAATTAAAACGTACTACAGAAAACTAACATGACAGTAGAAATACAAAAAGATACAGCAAAAAGTATAGTACTGATAGCCAAGATTTGCTGAGTCTTTCCAGTTTATATTATATGGATGTTTTTCTATTTTTAGAGCTTTGCGGTTAAGTCTGGAAAAGTAAAAAGGAGATCTAGTTTGTTTGGTTTAGCGTGTGTTCTTGGTTCTACACGTATTCTGCCACTGCTGATTTTGTAACTTTGCGATGTTTGCAGTCAGTTATATGTTCTTTTACTCTAACTTCAATAAAGCGTGTGTCCTATATAACTTGATCTACAGAAACAAGGAATTTTGTAAATCCCGGCATGTTTTAATGCCTTTTGTTTGTCTAAACCAATTGTTCAGGGCATCCTCAATTGTGAAGGCAGTTTTAATACTATGTTTTTTTAGCACTCTGCTTATTTTGTCTGTTAAACCCATACAGTATGGTAAATAAGTAGTGCTAGTAGGAGGTGGTGAGTCTTCTGTGACTTTTGGATTGATTTTCTCTCACGGTTTTTTAATCTTTTTGAACCCTTCTCCATTTTGTTGTAAAGATTCTGTACTGGATAGTCGTGAAATTTGGCGTTTAGGTATCAGTTAGTATGCGTTTTCTTTCTAGCTTTCAGTTAAACTGCTGTTATATCTAAACTCTATAGTAAATTTAATGTTTTTATGTGCAGATTTTAGATGTTGAAAGAACTGATATAGTTTATCTTTGCTATGAGGCTATATAACAAACGTATCATCCACATATCTAAACCAAATTTTTCGTTTTAACTCAACATTCTTTGTAATTTCAGTTTCAAACTAACCCATATAGATATTGGGAAAAAAAGAAAGACCACGTCAAAACTGGCTAGGATTTGTTTTGTTTTACGCAAATTGTGAATTTTTTTTTACAAAGTCTGTAGAGTCTTTAATATGCGTTTTTGTATTTCCTGTCAACGGCTCCTTTTTTGTGTATCTTTAAAAGACCGTAGATTTGTGGCATAATTAGATTTTTGACAAAACTTGTCTTTTGTTAATATCTATAGAGTTTTTGGTAGCGCAGTTTATTTTAGTGCATAGAAAGTTTAAAAGGTTTTTTGTACACGTTTGTAGCAATCTTCCAAAAGTAAATTTGCTGTTTTCTCGTTGTAATATTGTAAGGCCATAACAATTGTAACGTTTGCTTTACCTGCTCTCTGAACTAAAATGTCTTTGATGTTATGTAACCACATACTATGTCTTCTGTTAGTGTTGTCTTAGGCGTAACAGCGTAAATCCCTTTTTTTAATAAGAATGTGGTCTGTTCATCTAAAACTGTATCTGTTACATTGACAATTACTTTGTAATCTTCAAACGTTTTCTTCATTTTTTATTATTCGTAAATCTTGTTTGTTTGTATTGTAGTGATAGCATCTAATTTTACCCATATAGTTCTAATTTGTTAGACAAAGTTAAGTTTAGCTTGTATAACTTGTGCTGACAGCATCCAGTATTTTGCGTTTATTGTAAATTTCTGAACGTAGCAGTTCAAAGTAAAATTTGCGAAAAATTTTGATCAGTATGAAATTTTAAAAGATGATGTTTAATTCTCACACGTATGGCAATACGTTGTAGTGTCGTGTCGGCAAGGTTTTAAAAATGCTAGGTCTGTAAGTAGCTTTTCTTTTTTTTTTGGCGCAAAGAATCCAAAGATCTAGTTTGTAAAAACACCTTTTCAACGTAGATGTTTATAATATAAAATCTTAAACTTTTGTGTTTTTTGGTTAGGATTACAAGCGACTTTCGGTTTAGTCGTAGTTGAACACTAGGTTGAGCCAAATATGATACAAAAAAGATGTCTAGAATCATCTTTACAAGAGGGTGATGCTTTCATTTTAAATCAGATTGGAGCATAAACTTAGATGACTGCCAATATTTATATTTTTTCACGTCTAAGATTGCAGTTAGTAGATGTCAGCAAAGGAGTTACTTTGAAA
The DNA here is from genome assembly GCA_035610365.1 of Aquatica leii. Lineage (NCBI taxonomy): Eukaryota > Metazoa > Arthropoda > Insecta > Coleoptera > Lampyridae > Aquatica > Aquatica leii. Next base: position 79,130,834 of record CM069436.1, on the reverse strand, counting down.
TGACCGTTGATAACTGTATTGCAAATGTATAATTTGCTCTTGTAATATAGTTTTCGTGTAGTACTTTCCGTTCTTTTTTTGACATTTACCATTTTTTTACTACAAAGTATAAAACTTACAGATACCTAATCGTTTCAATAGTTATATGTTTAATTTTTTGTCTATTTACGTTCATCTTCCTCCTTATCTTATTTTGTATTTTGTCAATAATTTTTGACATATTTTCTGGACTAATAAGACTGGTATTTTGCAAAACATCATTTGCAATTGCTGCAGAAGAACAGAATAACACTCCAGTTCTATTGCAAACCATTGCTAATGTTGGTAGTTTTATTTAATTAGATTTCTTTATAACGGAAAGGTCAAACTCAATAGAACAACAAGGTTCTGAAACTAGAGCGTTAAAAACAGATGCTAAAGCTTTTCCTTTTAGTTAGTAGTTTTTTCGTTGCAATATTATCAGGAAAACTGATTGCCATTTTCTTAACAGTTCTCTGATCAGAAATAAATTTTCTTTTACTTTGAGGTATTTTTTTAGTTTTATCACACTTGCAAAACATAAAGTCTGGACATTTACAACAGTTAATGTTAAAAAGTGTTGTTCCCGTTTCTTCCACAAACTGCCGAAGTTTGTCCCAAAACCAAGCACTTTCCTTTCTATTTTTAAAACTGTTCTCAATATTTTTGCTCTTACTCCAATAGTTTCGTAACATTTGAGGAATCCGATCACAAGGTAGTGCTGAAATAAAAGCTTTCAACGATATCTGGGTTAATTTTTCGGCCACAATCACCGATTTTTTCTCTTTAGAAACTTCGGTTGGTTTCAAATTATTGCGGACATATTGATAAAATTTCATAACATTTTCATAAATAGGCAGAACGCGATAACTCAACTTCTCACCACCAATAAATATTACACATTGTTTGTCATCACCACTTCGTGTCTTACTTTGACGATTTTAATCACAATAGCAACCCCAAAATACAAATACAAGCATCAAAAATCGAAACTAGTACAACAGTAAACTATAACATGCACTGACAACTGTCAAAAGCCAACTAATTGAATTCCTTGTTTATTAGCTCATACCCACTTACCCGTAATATATTGCGCATGCGCCAATATCCTACGAGTCTCAAATTATGCTAAATAATAGGAAAACTGTCGTCTTACACAGTTTAATGAGATACGCGGCTGTAATCAATTATACAATAAATGTTATAGTTAGGAAATTTTCAAGCTTTTGAGACCCCTCAAAGACTTCAGAATCTTACCAGCTTTTTTTAGGTTAACATATACATAAAAAGCAACAATATTTTCACTATCAGCATCAAACATTTTGAGGCTACTTTTTTGGCCCAACACCTAGACTTTTTAAGCTTAGTCATAGTCTCTCCTTGAGAGACAAAACAAGTATAACTTGGCTTTTGCCGTATTGTCGTTAGTAAACCCAAACATATTTTTTTTTTATTTAATTTAAAATAGTAACTGTTTCGTAGCAAAGTAAATATTGTGTATTGTAAGATATTAAAACGTTCTCAAATTCAAGAGATTTCTCGAAGTTGTTATCCATCTTCAAGAACGTATACCAAAAAATATGGAACACTCGAGAAGGATGTATGTATGTGTATATATACGGAACAAACAAATCGTAGGTCAGTTATTTCCGTAATGCGAAGACTGCAGTGTTAAGAAGATTATTCAAGTCCAAATAAATAAGTCGTTAACGCGTGTTATAAATAAATCTACGAAGTACGTGACTTTAGTGTAAACAAGTGTGTGAAACTATCCGCGACCTTTATCTTATCTTCGTGTAAGTGATATAAATTAGTGTAAGTGTTTTTATTAAATATTATTAGATTTAATTAGTTCGGTTAATTTAAAAGTGTACTTATTTTTAGTATAAGTAAAAATATTTTTAGTAGTTTAAATAAATTAGTTTTAATAATAAAATTCGTTACAATATTAATTTTTGTAGGCCTTATTAACTAACAGTTGAAATGATGACAATTAAAAATGGTTTAAATAAAATAAATGCAAATAAATTATTTGTTTAAGTTACAAATGTATAATTTACACATTACTGTTTTTTAAAAATCCAACTCTAGAACATACAAAATGTAGTTACCATCACCAAATTCTTCTGTTAATTATACATTCAAACTGTAAATTAAAATTTACGTTATTTGTTATTTTACATTACGATTTATCAAAACAGTAAACACGTATGTGTTTAAAAAGTGTATCTAAACGAGCATCCAGAAAATGGTATACACGCTTAAATTTAAAAAAAAATAATTTCTTGCTAACCGTAAACCCAAATTATTTCATTATAATAAATTTTTTTAAATTTAAACCGTTGTGTTATAAATCCTAATTTAAATTTAATAGCAAAAGTTTTTATGTTAAAATAAATTCAAAACAATACGCCCCGAGCACATATGAAAATCTTATCGATTTAAAACCTTTTTAAGTTGTACACTCACAAATTTATATTTTATGAATAATATGATTTTAATTTTAAGTATAAAGTTAAATTTTTAATAAAAAAAAAGTATTTTTTAAATGTTAATAGGCATACAAATTTATTTTTTAATTTGAATTTTAATTTAGTGAACCATACGTACATTAAAATTTAAAAGCTGTAATTAAATTGTCCATTATAAAAATGTATCCAAATTGTTAATTTATAAATTTTAGTTACAGAATATTTAACTTAAAAAAATATTATTGCAACAATATTTTATAATTAATTCACTTAATATGGTGTTTTTTAAAACTAAATGTACTATAAAAAAACATAATTTTAAAGTTTTATGTAATTTAATCGTAAAACACTTAGTGTTTAACTAGTAATTGTCAATCGTATTGATTTAAAAATATAATCGAAAAACACATTTCTTAAACAATAAATAATAAAATACAATAAATTTAGTCTATTATTCCAAAGTCAAACTTACTTTTAAGTAATGCAGTCTGTTAAACAACAAATAGATTACTCAAACTATAAATTAATTAAATAGTGTAGTTGTTTTGTTGTTAATCCTCTTATTTTCTTGTATATAAGTTATAGTTACTAGCTTTGAGTCAATATGACCCGAAAGCTAATTATAACTATTTAGTACCAAAAACAATAAATGTACTTAGTTAAGTAAACAATAATGTTTATTAAGAATTATTAATTAGTATTTGAACATATGAAAAACGTATACAAAAATTGTTTACTGTAGCTTTAACAACAGGTTTTATTAATGACATCAATAAAATATAATATTATATTAATTCATATGGAGCTTTAAGTAAACTTTTTTAACGTTTACAGATACAATTCTCAGTCTAAAATATTACTACAGTAATGCTGAAACAAAATCAATAAAATATAGCAAAATTAATAAAATATAAATAACTCATTTAACATTCATTTTAAACGAGTAGAATTTCAAAAATCTTTAATTAAATAACTTTTCTAAATTTTAATTGATAATATTAAAACATTCTTTGTTTTTACTTAAGCGAAAAATAATTTAATAACAGCAATTTATAATAAAAACTAAATTTAACAGTGACATACCAGAATCTTTCGTGTGTAAAAGCATTTTGTAATTATAGTTGGATACCTGGAATAAAAATATATTACGTTTCGTCGACGTTTGTTAAGAAAATTAGCAAGTAACCACAAAATATAGTACATAAGAAAGTAAGCTTTACAACGGTTACAAACTAAATTAAAAGTTATGCATTAAAAGTCTATTTTTATAGTTAACATAAAAAAATGTTTGTTAATTTAAAATTACTGTAAAATAAATAAATTAAACAAAACAAAAAATTAAGTAAAAATATTTTGTAATTTACGTGAAATATAACAATTTAAATTATTAGAGAGAACTGAAGACAACTAAAATAGAAAAACTAAAATAATTTTAAAAGATGTCATTATACATTTACCATTTTAAGGCAGAGAGAATTATCTAAACCTTACAATATACTGCATTAAAAACATCAACCCATCAATTCTTTTATGCTGTTTGATAAAGACTTAAATTAAGTGAAAAGTAATTTTTAAATTTTTTAAATTGATTGCGCTGTTGCCATTTTAGAGCAATTTCTTTGAAAAAGCAGCATCAGAAAAAAAATTATCACAAATCTAGTGTTTTTTGCAATTTTGGAATTTGTTTTTGTAAATTCGTAGATACAGTTAGAACTTAAATAGTTTCAAAGATGTTTTTAATTCGATATACTTCTTATGTATTTCAAATTGCTGAAACTCATTTTTTTGATAGCACACTCAGTTTTTTTCAACTGTTTTTAATGTAGTTCTCAATTCTCAATTTAAGTTCTACACTTATGGAGATATTTATAAATTTTGAATTAAAGCGCAGCAAGCATTATTTTAATCAAGCAGGTTTTATCTAGTAAGCTTTGCTTCTATTAAACAAAAAACAAATAGCCAGTAGAAGTTACTACTCTTAAGTTTCTGTTTAATTGACACATTATTACCTATTACTACTTTGTAGTTCATTAAGTTTTGTTTAAAATAAATTTTCTACAGAACGAATTAGTGGACATGGTGTTTATTTTAAGTAAATGTAAAAAAAATGTCTTTTGGCTTATAAACATAGATATCTTGATCGCCCTGCTTTAAATACATGTGCATTACAAAAATTATTGGTTTGATTTGAACAAACAGAATCGGTAAAATACAAAGCACTTGTTCAAAGAAAAACTGTCAGAACAGAAGAAGCAGAATTTATGGTATTGTAGGCTGTAGTTTAAATTCCAAATAAAAATCCAAAAAAGAACTTGGTACAATTAGTGCTATTTCGGTGGAAAAAATACTAAAAAACCATAAATATCATCTTTTTCAAATTGAGCTGTATCAAAAGTTGATTGTAGAGGATTTTAACTCAAGACTGTGTGTGGATGTTAAATAAGCTTAATGAAGTGCCAGGTTTTATATTCACTGTTTTATTTACCGACAAAACTTCCTTTCATAGTAATAGCTGAGTAAAACGTTGTTGATCATTACTATGATAACGGAAATTCCTACTTTTAGTAATAACAAATCCATTATTTTTCCAATAGATGGCTTTAGTTATCTTTATATTGCGTTAGGGTTCTACTAGATGGCGTTAGAAAGATGAGATTTCGTACTAAAAAAACTTTTATTGCAGTTTTGTAATTATTTGACTCAGTTTTGTTTGAGCGCGCGTCAAAGATAGACACTAGCAAAGAAAATACGCTACATTTTACAGTTTTTTTTGATAAAAGCGAAATCGCAAGCAAGCGGCTGAAAATGTGAAAAGTGTTTACGGTTCTAATACTGTAATCAAGCGCAATTTTGGTTTTGACGATTCCGTTCCGAAAATTTCGATGGCAAAAATGCACCACAAACTGGATGGCCAATTGTCGAAAATGTCGATAAAATCATAGACATTGTCGAGTCTGACCGTCATGTTTCAATTGCCCAAGAGCTAAAGATGGTACAAAAAACCATTTGGAATTATTTGAATAAGGCTACATAAAAAAGAAGCTGGATGTATTGGTGCCACACGAGTTAACCTGATGGACCAAATTTCCATCTACCAATCACTGCTGAATCGCAACAAAATCGATCCATTTCTGAAGTGGTTGGTGAGTGGTAATGAAAAATTGATCACTTACGACAACGTCAAGGGTACACGGTCGTGGTCGAATCATAGTGACCCGACGGAAACGGTGGCCAAACTAGGATTGAAGGTCAGGAAGGTTTTGCTGTGTGTTTGATGAGATTGGCGTGGAATCATCTACTTTGAACTGATTTCCTACGGCCAAGCTCTTAACTTGGTACTGTACTGTAACGTGTAAATTCGAAATTGAGCAAAAATCCGCCTGATAGTTAGGCAACTTACCCTTAAAAAACGGAAAATACTCGACCTCGAGTTGTGATTTTCAAGTCACGCTCGCAGAAGGCGCTCGAGAGTAGTCGGCCATCTACAAACTTCACTTGATGTAGTGGTTTTGCGGTGTTAGGAACGTGAAAAAGTCGGATGGGTAAGAAACATGAGGTTTCTCTTTCATCGATTAATATCTACTACCACGACGTTTTATTTTAGCAATCAATAATAAATCCGATTAAACGTTCGATGCATACAATAAAAGATCGATGTATTTTGCTGCAAAACTGATAAAGTAGGTTAGTATTTTGCACGTGGTTAAGAAAATGGAGGCGTATCAACTAATATTCGCTATTTTCGCTCTTTCGTCTTTTCGTCCTTCTTACTTTTGGGTTTCTAAATGTCTGTTGGAATTTTCTTCCAAGCTCTGTTGAAGATGTTGGACGGCGTGCTTTTGGAATCGCTGAACTAATGCGGTAATCGTAGTCGCAGAGAAAAAGATCCTAGTGGATCGCTGGCGCGGTGCTACAGGTTGGGGGAATGAAGTAACAAGGTATTTATAAGATCATTAAATTTGGAACCGCGAGGGACCACTAGACTTTGGCTCATTTCATCCACGCGCTTCGGGGTCAGGACTGCTGCTCTCGCTACATACGCGGCGTTTCAATTTAAGTGAAAACAGTGCGGACTTTGAATGTAAATGCTTTCGTGTTTCGAACTTTATTTTTGTACATCCGGTACGCCTATTCGACTACAATTATTTCTATTTTAATTGAAATATTTAACGAACTTTTGGAACCTGAATAATTATGATTAAGAATAATTAACGTCAATTTTTTTATAATTTAAAGAGGGTTAATCACAATGTTTAACAGACGCCTTAATGTAATGGTTGATCTATAATGATTATTTAACGTAACCGACACTTTTTTTTGCTTTTGCTGTAAAGATAAAAGAAATTTTCCATTGTCAAGGGTAGAAATTTGGGAGCTATAACCGTTTATGTCGTAAACTAATTTAATGATACTTTTACTACCGGTCGTGATGAACTTGACGTCAAGGGCCACGGGCGGTGTTACGTTACTTTAACGCGGATAAATTTTGCTACGGGTTACGGTAGCCGCGGAGATACTTTTTAAATATTAGCGCTTTATTTTTTTTTGGCTCCCAGAATCTATTTTTGGGACCTGATTTAATCTTGTATTTATATGTTACAATTTTTGTGGTGTTATGTAAGGTAATTTATTCTCTGATTATACCAGTGGCGTAACCGTCGAATGGCTTCTTCCGTTCCGGAATGGGCTATTAATAATTATACTCAATAAATGGTTATTGTTGATTTGTACTATATTTCTTTTGGGGGACCTCGGGTCTAGGATCTCCTTTTCTCCTACCTAGACTGTTTATCTTTGACAAAAATTCTAGAAGAGGTGGCGCACTTGGGCATTTAGCTTAGCTAAAGAAAACTTTGTGTCTTGCGATTTTCTTTTACCCGACGACTATCTACGGTGAGGCTAGCCGAAAGGTAAGCCACAACATCTTAGTAATTAATTTAAGTAATTTGTTCTTTCTTTCTTTTTTTTTCTCCACCTCCCCCATTGGAACATAACAACACTGTTAACAATTGAACCGACTAAAGAAAGCGATCGCCCAGAAGCGGCCGGTTTTGGTCAATAAGAGAGGAATTGTTTTCAGGACGTCAGGCTACACACATCAATAGTGACTCGCCAGAAAAATTGATTGGGAGGTTCTTATGCATCCACCTTATAGTCCGGACCAGGCACCAAATAATTACCATCTATTCCTGTTCTTGGCAATTTTGCGCGTAAAAAATTCGCTTCAAGAGAGGTTTGTGAAAATTAACTGGTTCAATTTTTTGCTAATGAGAACGAGGGCTTTTATGAGAAAGGCATAATAAAATTGCCTTTAACATGGCAACAAATTATCGAATAAAACGGCGCATATTTGACCTAAATCGAATTATTCTAACTATGGTAACTAAAGTCTTCAATTTCATGCAAAAAATAATAGATTTCTTTTTACTACACTTTTATTTTAAGAGTTTTGGGTCATCAACATAGATAAGCGGTCAACGTAAGGGAAAGAATTGTAGATAATTTTATCACAGGTTCTTACTTCTTTGATGGTCATTTAAATGCCGACAGATATATGGCGTTTTTGAATATTTCTTTGCCACAATTACTAGAAAATGTTCCGAAAAATACAAGAAAAACCATGTGGTATTAGCATGATGGTGCGTCATTTCATTTTGCTAGAAATGTGTAATTCTTTAAACGAACAATATCGTGATCGATGGATTAGCCGAGGAAGTTTTGTGCCTTGGCCGGCAAGACCTCCAGATCTTATTGTCATGGATTTTTTTTTATGGGAGTCCGTAGAAGATTACATATTTTAAGAAAATCCTACTACAAAAGAGGCAATGAATAACAAATTAAAACAGAATTTTATAACGTCACACACGAGATGTTACAAAATGTGCATAAAGCTTTACGGCAAAGACTTGAGACGTGCCTACAACAAAATGACTTTAATGATCTTATGAAAATGATCTTATAAAAATTCTAGAACTTTTGGTCGCTGTAAAACCTGCACGCACAGTCTCGGGACCTTTACGGTTTTCCAAAAATTTACAAACTAGGAGTACCATTTTGTCCAATTGTAAATGCTACAGGTTCAATTACTCATCTCCTGGCTAAATACTTATGTACAAAAAACAAAATTGAACTGAGCTCAATAATTTAATTAAAAAATGCTTAATAGTCCTTAAACCAAACCGTTAGGGTGATACTTTCATAATTTGGTTTTACGGAGCATAAACAATTAACAGCTTCTTGGATCACATCAAACCGTTAGAACCCAACATCAAATTCACTATAGAGACCAAAACAAACAAAAATATTCCGCTCTTGAACGTACTGGTCGCTGGGAAGGTATAATAACAAACACAATGGGGCATAAAGTATACAGAAAACCAAGACACACCGATAGATACCTCAATACCAAATCGCACCACCACCTAGCACAAAAGTTTTCGCTGCTAAAAACTTTAGTACACAAAGTCTATGCCATCACCAAACCTAACAGATTATAGACCGAGCTATGCTATCTCAGAAACGCCTTGAGAAAAAAACGGGTACAGAAAAACAGACATAGAGCAATAAACAAACAACACAATAAAAAAAACAAAGAAAGAAAACTTTCTTCTTTACATAAAAAGTTGTATGGACAAAAGAACCAGTATACTTAGAGTTAAACACATCAAAGCAATCTTAAATGCAATTTAGGTTTACATCAAAAAACTGTGCTTGAACAAGAAAATTAGAAATTATATGCAACAGCATCAGGATGCAGCAAAAAGACAGCTAATGTACAGTCGGCAGTGCACTGTTTAGGCGAAGAAGCGAGAGAAGTATTGGATACGTTAGGTTTATCATCTAAAGAAAAGGAAGATCCAAAGTTAATTATATGCAAGCTAAATGATCATTTTAAACCAAAAATAAATCCAAGTGTCGAACGGTACAGATTTAACACACATATTTAGAAACCAGGTATGAGCTTTGATACTTTCTTAACAGAGTTTAAACAAATTGCAGCAAATTGTAACTTTGGCACATTAAAAGACAGTCTTATTTGCGACCAAATTGTTTGTGGAATTAATGACAACCGAGTAAAAATCAGGTTTTTACAAGCAGATTTGCAGTTTACAAAAGCTGTAGAAATCTGTAAAGTAACTTAATTAAGTGATGAACGTAGTAAGCAATTAAGAGAAACAACAACTTTGGAAGTAGGAGCAATAGAAACAAAAAAAAACAAATCGTCAGAGAACAGGGTTATGGTACTTCCCAATGAAAGCAGCAACACTAACCATCAACATCAAGAATGCTACAATGAAATCATCATAAGACACAACAACGAAGCCGGAATAATTCCAGGGTTCAACAGGGAAAAAGAAATTGGAGCAGATGTGGTTCTGTAGACCAACCAGAATACTGTAGGCCATTTAGATAAATTTTTCATCGCACGTTTAATTAAATTTTTAAAGCAATAGAAAATGTTAAGATATACATAGATGACATCATTATCTATGCTAAAACAACATTGCAACATGATCTTATCCTAGAACAAGTCTTGTCTTAAGAGTCTTCAATACCAGACGAATAGTTTCTGCTGTATTCGCGGGGGGTTGTCCTATATTCATACAGAAACTATGAAATACCCTCTGTCCTCACCCAGCATAAACTGTAGGAGGGGGTATTTGATAGATGGAACGTAGACGGCGACAATTTACAGCGATTTTGGCTGTTGTAGCATGTACGCTCGTGCCTGTTTTTGACTAATCTAGAATAGAAAACCATAAACAAAAAATATTTTTGCACAAACCAAGATTTACAACACTTGTTTATAGGAACAGATTTTATATTTATGCTTTAATATAAGCTGGGTTTAAATCCAAACATGACCTTAAAATTGCGTTTTTTACATGTATTATATTATAACTTCTCTAAAGTTTAATGTATTTTTGTTGTTATATAAAAGTGCAATAAAGCTTCTTCTTAGTAAAAAATTGAATTTTAGTACTATATATAATTTAGTTTTGACGTAAATAGACACGAGCGTAGCGCAAATTCCGCTATTTCCAGCCGTGGTATTGAAGACTCTTAAATAGAGAAAAAGAAAAAGATGTAAGATTTAATAATAGAAGTGTAAATTTGAGCAAAATCAAATCAGGTATGTGGGACACATTTTAACTGAACATGGTATAAGACCGAACAGAGATAAACAACAAAGACAACTAACAAAAATAAATATTGAGTGGTTATGGTCCCAATGTCATGAAAACAAGTTCGATCATTTGAAGACTATCATCTCGAATCATCTAGTTTTAGCATATTTTGACAAAAATCAGCCGATTACTGTGTCAGTCGATAGTTCCAACAAGGAGTTAGGCGCAGTTATATTACAAAATAACAAGCTTATTTCTTATGTTTTGAAATCGTTGACTGACACGCAATCTCGTTACGCACAGATAGAAAAGAAACTTTTGGCCATTGTTTTTGGTTGTCAGCGTTTTTGTTAATATATATATACATATATGGCAGCAGAATACAAGTTGAAACTGATCAAAAACCCTTGGAATCTATTTTTTACAAAGCATTAGATAAAAGCCCACTCAGATTACAACGTCTTCTAATAAGTTTGCAGCCATTTGATATAAATGTGCAATATAACAAAAATTTAACAGAATAATCAAAGAAACTCAAAAAAATCTAGAATTAATTAAGTTATTGCAAGTGATACAAGATGGATGGCCAAATAGTAAGAAACAAGTAAATCCAATCATACAACCATATTGGTATTGTCACAAAAAGAATCTATTTTTAGAGGAATCAGATTAGTTATTCCAAAATCAATGAGAACATATATTATTGACAGAGTGCATTACAATCATTTAGGAATAGATATAACTATTTTAAGAGCAAAAAAATTAATCTACTTTCCATACATAACGAGACAAATAACAGGCAAAGTAAAAAGTAGTCAAGCTTGTTTAACTTATCAAACTACTTAACAAAAAGAAAATTATATGGCTAGAAAATTAGTTAAGAGACCATGGCAAATTATAACGGCAGACCCTTTCCATTTTAATGACAAGCAATACTTGGTAATAGTGGACACTTTTTCAAAATTTCCAGATATCTGTTCTTTAGAAAACAACACTACTAGTGACATCATTGTACATCAATTTACATTATTTTTAAAAGAGTAGGGAATCGCACACCAAACGAGCACTCCGCATTGTATGACAATAAAGACATGTATTTAGCATACCTAAAATACTGAATTACACCTATAGACAGAGATCTTCCATTACCAGCTCAATTATAGTAATGACGTCGTTTGAAAGGAATAATACCAACTAGAGATGAGCTTCTGACACCAAGTAATTTCGCTCACTATGAACAAATTTTAGAAAATGAACGAGATAAACAAGAAAAAAACTATAACAAAAAGGTAATAAAATATAAACCTTTATTACCATTCGATGACGTTATGTCACAAAATACGCATACCAAAATTTGGAAACTTTCAAAAATTGTTGCAATTGATCATAGTAGACCACGTTCGTATTTCATCTAAGATAACATTACTAACAAACCATTAATGAAAAACAGAAAATTTTTAAAACAATATCATAATAACGTACAACAAAACAATAACGAAAACGTAGATGATAATTTTGGTGAAATAATAGTGTAACGAATTTTATTACTAACTACTAATTAATTTATTTATACTACAAATATATACACGTTTATAACTTACCGAATTAATTTATTCTAAGGATATTTAATAAAAACACTTACGGTAATTTATATTACTTACACGAAGATAAGATAAAATCCGCGGATAACTTCACACACTTGTTTAACTCTTATTGTTTACGTTAAAGTCACGTACTTCGTAGATTTATTTATAACACGCGTTAATCACTTATTTCTTTCCACTTGAGTAATCTTCTTTGCATTACGGAAACAACTGACCTCGGATTTGTTTGCACAGTATTTATACGTTGTGGCAAAACGTTCCCGTATGTTCCACATTCTTCAGTGAACGTTCTAGAAAACCTCGCAAAGGCTCTCGAAGTTGCGAATAACTTCTCAAACGTTTCAATAGACTCTTATTTAACTGCAAATAAGAATAATAAAACTCTGAATAATGAAAATGTAAAAAATAATCTCAATGATTGCAGATCAGAAAATTTAATTAGTAATAAGGAGAGGAAAAAAAGTAAAAAATATGATTATGCCTGGTAGAATAGTAAAAAACCTACTTACCTTAAAAATTACTATACCAATAATTTAGATAGAATTGTTAAACGTTTGCATTAGCTTAAGTTTAAAAATTAAAATTATGTTAACAAATTGAAAGAAGGGAGATGTAGTACAGTAGTACAGACAAGAGACACATTAAAGTTTGTTACATGCCAAAATTAACACAAAGTCACTGCCTGAAATGAGGTAACATAAACGGTGTTGTGCCACTAGCTCAATGGAGATGGGGTGGGTTATAATTTAAAATTCCGTGATAAATTGGAAACGAGATAGACATAAAACCGAACTAAAACGATAAAAGACTCAAAAATCGGTAAGGGCGCCAATCAAGGTCATGATGAGGGTAGCTTCCGGACCCCTGATTACCCGAAAGCTCATCTGGTTGGTTACAACCCCGGAACTTACCTTGAGTTGTAACTATTCTGAAATACACTTAAAAACAAAAATCACGTATGCGGCAGCTGAATGAATAAAAGCTCTTTACATTTAACAATTTAACATTTATTGATTGAATATTTAAATAAAAAAAAATAATAACAAGTAATAATGAATATCAAACAAATTTGAATAAAAGAAATGAAATAATCATTAGTAAGTGAAACAAACAAAACAAAAAACGAACAATCTAAACACAAAAATTTTAAAATATATAAACAGAAAATACTACTATATTAGCGTTAACTCTACTTTCTTTCAAATAAAACATAACACAACTAAATTTCAAGGCCTTGACCGCATAAACCATTCAATTAAACTAAAAATATATAAGTTATAAAATATACTTCCGAAACTTTACTTCGAACTAAACGAAATATAGTTTACATATCGTTACATTATCTTTTTTTTTTTTATATAGAAATACGATTTACTTTTACATACGCACAAAACAAAATTAATTTAATTTAACTTCACGGTTCACTACACGGTAATAACAAAAATCGATAAATACCTTTACTTAATTGTAGATACCAGGTAAACTGCGGGTCACAGTGGTTTCCGGAAGCTACGACCTCAGATTGACTTCGGCCGCTCCAGGTGTACCGTAGTTGAATGCAAGGTCGATGGAACCCCCAAACAATAGAACACCGACGGAAGATTTATTTCACAATTCAATTTATAACCGCACAACGGCGAAAATAGGATTTTTCCACATAACACATCGACATTAAATCCCTCAAACGTGACAGTTTATTTTTGGAAACCATGAAGTCTATTTAAACCGTAAATTACGAAATTTGGAAAATCAAACTTTTCCACCACCACAACACTTAATTTTCACGGTTCCAACTAACTTCCGCGGTAATACATAACGATAGGGTAAAAGGTACCCTAATCACACAACTACATCTCAGTCCCCGGTACTTCTTAATTGCGACCAACGATCGATTGATTGATCCCCAAAAACCAAACTTTACCATTTTTAAAACTTCGTACCCCTACTTAACTAATTGAACGTGCGCTGTAAAATCTTGGTAGAAGATAGAACATTAAACAAACGAACTTAACAAAGATGAAAACTATAATTAGCCACGTGAATTCTATCACGTAGACCTTCGACCGAAACATTTCTCATCAAAAATGCTTAGCTTGCCAAATTGCAGGTGGCTTATGATAGCGCTTAATAAAATAGCCCAACATAAACAAAGTATAAATTCCAAGAAAAATGGATCAAATTACATTCCAAAAGGAAGTCGTAAATTATACAGAATTGTTATTTTACTGAGATAAACAAGTAAAATGCTAAATCAAAATCAAAACCACGGAACTTTATGCATTCAAAAAAAAATACCAGTAATGATTGTAAAACAACTTGAAATACCAATGAACTTAAATCACACGCAATACAATAATGAGCAAAACGTTCTTGATGCTAAACTTGAACTAATCAAACGAAAAAAACCAAAAAAACGAAAACTCAGCCAGCAGAATCGATTTACGGGGTCTGACATAAAAAGATAACCGCTGCAATCCCCAAACGCAGGTTGCACCTCCCCTACTTAAAGAGGGATTTCTCAAATCACTCTCTGAGAAACCACCAAAACAACAAAGAAAATTAAAACCCATAACCCAACAGAAAAAAAAAACGTCCAAAATCGGTAAAAATGCAACAACGGAAGACCTTAGGAAATGTCTGGCTCGACACGATGTATCCGACATTGAAAAGGAAGGAGGCACGCCATGCGTCACGAAATCGGCATGTTGTGTGATCCTACAACCCCACAACGCCGAACACAAAGCACCTTACCCTATGACAAGTCCCAAAGTCGACTGCGGCAAGTGTCAACACAAAGATAATGTAACTAAACAAACGCTAAAATAAAACGATAACTAAGCCTATGGTTCTCGCGATCTCGCAATCATCGAGAACCCCTAACAAAACTAAACGGAACGAAAACCTAAACGATAAGAAGGGTAGCATATGTTTGGGTTCAACACAGATCACTCGATGCTGCACAATAGAAGAGGGCGCGCTGCGCTTCACGAGATCCGCGCATTGCGTTTTTCCCACAACTAAAGCCCTCACCCAGCGATGGCACCTAGCCGCAAACACTACAGAAATAAAAGATAAGAACAGACAAGATAGCAGAAGAAAGGAAAATGGAAATGACAGAACCGTTGTTTAGTCGCCTCTTACAAGTAGTGTCCCCACTGTAGAGAAATATTCTTAGTCCGTCTCTACACGGAACCCAAAAACGAAACTAACTAACCTAACAACAAAACAAAAACAAAAGAAAAATACTCAAACGATAAAACATAAAACTATTTATCCCCAGTCGGGTTTAATTTTAAGTCCTTGGCGTTCCATATGCCTTTAGATGCTCCCGTGTCATCAGACAACTCATAGGTCTGATACGAAACTTTCCGTTTTACGTAAAACGGACCGATAAACTTAGGTGCCAGTTTGGCCGAGAAATATCGAGATGAATCTGAAAGAACATAATTCTTTCGCCAGATTGTGTCTCCCACCTCAAAAGGTGCTGGACGACTACGTAAATCGTAATAATGTTTAGCGCGGACATAAGCGGCATTCAAGCGATTCTTAATGTCGACGTAAACTTCTCTAAAAGCTGGGCCTCTTTCGGCCAAAAAGGTACGATCGGCAAACGCTAGATCGTCGATAGTGTCGGAATCGGTAGTTTTTCCATGACGTGATCCGTCGAGACAGATTTCACGTCCAAAATTAGCGAAAAACGGCGTTAAGCCGGTGACTTCATGTACAGCGGTACGAATAGCACATGCCACTTTAGCAAGATACTTATCCCAATGTCGATGGTTGTCTTCGATATATGACGATAGCATGGTCTTCATGACTCTCTTGACTCTTTCTGTTGGATTTGCTTGTGGATGATAATTAGCGTTAAAAATAATTTTGGACTTATATGACGAAACCATTTTCTTAAATTCTGCACTACGAAACTGTGTGCCGTTATCACACAAAAGATACTGAGGAACTCCAAACATTAAAAAGACATCTTCTTCAAGACGTTTAGTAACTGCTGCTGCAGTAGCGGAACGTAACGGGAAAAATAAAACAAATTTAGAAAAATAATCGGCAACTACAAGGATATATGAATAACCACTCTTAGATCGCGGTAGCGGTCCAACAAGATCGGTAGAAATCAACTGCCAAGGTTTGTCCACAACAGGATGACGGGTCATAAGGCCAGCAGGACGTTTCTGTTCTGGCTTATGCGTGATACAAACTTTACAACCATTGATGTAACGAATAACGTCAGCCTTCATCTTAGGCCAGTAATAAAGCGGAACAATTCGTTCGAGAGTCTTAAAAATACCAAGGTGTCCAGCGGTAGGCTCATCGTGAAACTTTGACAATATTTCGAGTCGTTTAGACTTAGGCACAACTTCTCTCCAATTGTCATTCTCAGAACGAAAATCGGGATAGTCGACGGTAACATGCTTAAATAGCTTTCCGTTACTAATTTTCCACTGTGGAAAAGCGTTAGGTTTTGAACGTACACGTTCCATAAGTTTCGTCAACCATTTGTCCGAAGACTTAGGTTCGGTAGTGTCACAATCGGTAGTAATGTTGTCGATAGCTGGTACTGAACGAGATAATGCGTCAGGTACGACATGATCCTTTCCTTTACGATGAATGATCGTAAAATCAAATTGCTGCAGTCTAACAGCCCATCGTGCTAGACGACCGGTAGGTTCCTTTAAATTATGTAACCAGACTAATGATGCGTGATCGGTAACTACAGTGAAAGTTGTTCCTTCAAGATAGGGGCGTAATTTTTCAATAGACCAAAGGACAGCCAAACATTCCTTTTCGGTAGTGGAATACTTGCGTTCACACTTCGTGAGCGACCTACTATTATAACAAATAACACGTTCTTCACCGTCGATAAACTGTGTAAGAACTGAACCAAGACCAAAATCAGAAGCGTCAGTTTGAACTGTAAACGGAACATTAAAATCAGGGCAAGACAAAATAGGTGCGGAAACTAAACAATTCTTAATGATCTGAAAGGCTTCATCACAATCACTAGTCCAATTGAAGCTGGAATTCTTCTTTAACAGAGACGTCAATGGAGCGATAATGGTCGAAAAATTCGGTACGAATCGGCGATACCACGAGGCCATGCCTATAATCCTTCTAACTTTAGCGACACCAGTGGGAACTGGAATACGCAAAATTGCATCGACCTTTTCCGGGTCAACCGACAAACCAGTAGAATTTACGATAAAACCAAGATACTTAAGTTCAGGTTTACAAAAATGACATTTGTCTTTACTTAACATTAAATTAACCTCTCTAAGGCGACGAAGAACTTCAGTTAACACTTCCATGTGTTTCTCGAAGGACGGAGCGCAAATAATGACGTCATCTAAATAAACAAAAACGTAAGGCTCTAATTCGGGACCTAAAACTCGATCAATCAACCTCTGCCAAGAAGCTGGTGCGTTAGCTAAACCAAACGGTAAACGCGTGAATTGGAATAACCCACGGTTCGGAACTGTAAAAGCGGTATACTGCTTAGACTCTTCGCTTAAAGGAATCTGCCAATAAGCGGACTTAATGTCGAGAGATGAAATAAACTTTGCGTCACGAAGACGATCCAAAATAGACAAAACGTAAGGTAAAGGATAAGCGTCCTTTTCGGTAACTTTGTTGACTTTTCTAAAGTCCACGCAAAAACGATACGAGTTGTCCTTCTTCTTCACCAATAAGATCGGGCTCGACCAAGCGCTGTTTGATTTTTCTACAACGCCTAACTTTAACATTTTCTCTAACTCCAGATCGATTTGTTTCTGGATAAATGGCGAAACTCGGTAATAACGTTGCTTAATTGGTTCGGAAGTAGTTTTGATCTGATGTTCGATCAAGTTAGTGCATCCAAAATTTTCATTCAAAGAAGAAAAATGATTACTAACTAAATTATCTAACTGATTGAGCTGTTCTGAAGAAAGATCGAGACGAGACTTAATAACTGAATCTTTATCTTCCATTTGTGAAATGGTGTCCATATTTTCGAAACGCCATTCACCTTTTCTAAGATCGGGAACGATACCTGCTTGTTTCCAAAAATCAACACCTAAAATTAAATTATGCGGAACGTCAGGAACAACTAAAACTTCTAAAACAACAATTTTTCCTTTAAGTTCGATTGGGACGAGAAGTGAACCTAAACTTTGTACTGATTTACCATTAGCTACAACACAATTAACTTTAACTGACTTATTTAACTTCAAACCTAACTGACTAAAAATTTCCCAACCCTTAGAACCAACAATAGTGCGAGAAGCGCCACTATCTAATAAACTTAAAATTTCGTGACCAAAAACTTTAACGTAGACAAAAGGTCTTTCGTCAGACTCAGCAGACTCGAAAACATAATCCAATACAACTTTATTCTTAACAAAACTCTTTTCCTTCGAAGAATGTAAACTATTAAAATAGACAGCCGATTTAACTTTGACCTCTGACGTCACTAAACGGCTTCTTAGTACATCCTTTACTCGTTTCCCGAACACTTAGAACAAGTGCGGACCGTAACGTTAAATTTTCCACAACGATAACAAAATAAACCTTTCTTAGGTTCTTTGCAAGAAGCAGCTCGATGGTTAGGCTTCCTACAATTCCAACATAATTGCGGACTACTTCGATTAGAAGAAGCAGGCGCATTAACGATAGCTAACCTTCGTGAAGAAGGTGCGATACTAGAAGACGGTAATCGTAAATTTTGTCTAACAGGTGGTGTAGATTTTTCACCACTACTAACGTTATTTGAAGAACGAGAAACTGCAATGTCCTTAACTTGAGATGTTACATAAGCGAGATCAGGCTCCATGTCCTGCTTTCTACGAGATGGAGGCGTGTAAGCTTCAATAGCTTGCATGCGATCCTCGATAATACGACCAAATTTAATTAACTCCTCAATTGAAGTAACCGACGACAAACCAAGCTGAGTTTGATAAACGGGAGAAATATTTCTTAATAAAATCTTTAACTGCTTTTCTTCAGAAAAAGGCTCATCGAGACGTGAAAACATGTTGCGAATAATTGCAACGTAAATACCCATAGGCTCATCATTAGCTTGAGTACGACGCTTAATTTCTTCAATAAGTCGTTCGTCATAATCGGTAGGCTGGAATTGTTCACGTAAAAACTTAACTAAGTCTTCCCAAGAATTAACTGAATTACGAATAGACCTAACAAAAATCAATGCATGACCTGTAAAAAGATCAGTACACTCCAAAAATAACTGATGACTTGAAACGTTACGCGATAATTGAAGTTCGGCAACTCGTTCCAAAAATGCATTCAACGAAATTGATTTTGCATCACCAGAAAACTTTAAGTTCCTTTTCGAAACTGAAACACTCTTAACATGACTAATAAAATTTTGACTAACAGCAGAAGACGTCGGTAAAGCGGTATCAACTACTAAAGAAGGCTGAACGATAGGTTCGATGACTTCATCGGCGGAAGTAGACGGATTAGAAACAACAATTTGTTTATCCAAAAGTTCATACTGCGAAATTAAAACAACTAAATCTTTTAAAAACTCATCTTTAACTTGAGAATCGTCACCTTGAACAGGAATTGAATTGACAATACAGTTTAACAAATATTTAATTTTGGTTTCAATAGTAGAAGAAATTTTTGTAGTTGAAGTAATTTTCAATGAATCTATTAATTTTCTAAGCTCATCGATACCTTCTCGAATCGCTAATTTATCTGCATTAAAATCGAAAGGATTCGCAGGACGAGATATTTTGCCGGTAGCTTCTTCAATAAGAAAATTCTTGAGTAAACCTCGTAATACGACAACACCTAAAGATGCATCACCACCTCTAATCAAAATTTCATAACGTAATTCGTTATGCGATAAACGATCAACAATCAACTTGTAACCCATTTTAAAATGAAATTACAAAACGGTAAAACTTTCCAAAAATCACGAAACTTAACAGGCAAACTAAAATTCAAAAAATGCCACACGATGGAGACGCCAAATATTTATGTTACATGCCAAAATTAACACAAAGTCACTGCCTGAAATGAGGTAACATAAACGGTGTTGTGCCACTAGCTCAATGGAGATGGGGTGGGCTATAATTTAAAATTCCGTGATAAATTGGAAACGAGATAGACATAAAATCGAACTAAAACGATAAAAGACTCAAAAATCGGTAAGGGCGCCAATCAAGGTCATGATGAGGGTAGCTTCCGGACCCCTGATTACCCGAAAGCTCATCTGGTTGGTTACAACCCCGGAACTTACCTTGAGTTGTAACTATTCTGAAATACACTTAAAAACAAAAATCACGTATGCGGCAGCTGAATGAATAAAAGCTCTTTACATTTAACAATTTAACATTTATTGATTGAATATTTAAATAAAAAAAAATAATAACAAGTAATAATGAATATCAAACAAATTTGAATAAAAGAAATGAAATAATCATCAGTAAGTAAAACAAACAAAACAAAAAACGAACAATCTAAACACAAAAATTTTAAAATATATAAACAGAAAATACTACTATAATAGCGTTAACTCTACTTTCTTTCAAATAAAACATAACACAACTAAATTTCAAGGCCTTGACCGCATAAACCATTCAATTAAACTAAAAATATATAAGTTATAAAATATACTTCCGAAACTTTGCTTCGAACTAAACGAAATATAGTTTACATATCGTTACATTATCTTTTTTTTTTATATATAGAAATACGATTTACTTTTACATACGCACAAAACAAAATTAATTTAATTTAACTTCACTCAAACACCTTTAAGTGTTAATTGAAATAATTAAATTTAACGTTAGTCGTAATTCAATCGGCTCAAATTCAAAGCTTTTACTTCATTTCAATCGCGGTTCACTACACGGTAATAACCAAAATCGATAAATACCTTTACTTAATTGTAGATACCAGGTAAACTGCGGGTCACAGTGGTTTCCGGAAGCTACGACCTTAGATTGACTTCGGCCGCTCCAGGTGTACCGTAGTTGAATGCAAGGTCGATGGAACCCCCAAACAATAGAACACCGACGGAAGATTTATTTCACAATTCAATTTATAACCGCACAACGGCGAAATTAGGATTTTTCCACATAACACATCGACATTAAATCCCTCAAACGTGACAGTTTATTTTTGGAAACCATGAAGTCTATTTAAACCGTAAATTACGAAATTTGGAAAATCAAACTTTTCCACCACCACAACACTTAATTTTCACGGTTCCAACTAACTTCCGCGGTAATACATAACGATAGGGTAAAAGGTACCCTAATCACACAACTACATCTCAGTCCCCGGTACTTCTTAATTGCGACCAACGATCGATTGATTGATCCCCAAAAACCAAACTTTACCATTTTTAAAACTTCGTACCCCTACTTAACTAATTGAACGTGCGCTGTAAAATCTTGGTAGAAGATAGAACATTAAACAAACGAACTTAACAAAGATGAAAACTATAATTAGCCACGTGAATTCTATCACGTAGACCTTCGACCGAAACATTTCTCATCAAAAATGCTTAGCTTGCCAAATTGCAGGTGGCTTATGATAGCGCTTAATAAAATAGCCCAACATAAACAAAGTATAAATTCCAAGAAAAATGGATCAAATTACATTCCAAAAGGAAGTCGTAAATTATACAGAATTGTTATTTTACTGAGATAAACAAGTAAAATACTAAATCAAAATCAAAACCACGGAACTTTATGCATTCAAAAAAAAATACCAGTAATGATTGTAAAACAACTTGAAATACCAATGAACTTAAATCACACGCAATACAATAATGAGCAAAACGTTCTTGATGCTAAACTTGAACTAATTAAACGAAGAAAACCAAAAAAACGAAAACTCAGCCAGCAGAATCGATTTACGGGGTCTGACATAAAAAGATAACCGCTGCAATCCCCAAACGCAGGTTACAAGTTAAGTTAGATGTTATGTTACAAGAAATTGTATCTAATACAGAAATAAAACAAATAACATAAGAGGTAAATTATTACACTGACGTCAAAATAAAGAAAAACATGTTTACTTAAATTCTTGTTAAATTGTTTATTTTTATAATGTTTCTAATAATTAGTTCAATTTATTTTTACAAACAAAACTTCTAAAAAAAATTTTTTTTGGTCAATACTTTCTAATTTTTATTTGAAAAGTAAAATTATATTTCAAAATCACTCAAGATGTCCGTTTTCTCTCAAATTGTTGAATTTATTATATTTATTTATTAAATTTTATATGAAAAAGTTTTAGTTAATAGCTTATTTTTAATCAAATTACAAATTTTGCACCTAAAACAATCTAAAAAAATAAACGTATATAAAATGATTTTGAAAAAAAATATTTATATTTATGGAAATAATATCGATTTTCTTTTAGCTTCTTTTTACACCAGAAACCATAATACTACTTTTGGTTATACATTATAAGGACGTTTCATGCAACACTCGTGTGCACTCCACTATTTATTAAAAAATTTCTTTGTTGATAGTAACATAACATTACAAATTACTTAATAAAATACAGTAAACAATTAGTTTATGCATAAAACACGTACATTAGATTAGAACAAAGTGGACACTAAGGTTGGAACATAATTTTAATAGTATATAATTTAGACATAATGGAAAATGTAAAAACACACACTAATTTAAAACAAATACTAATTTTTTTTTTAATTAATAATAAAAATACAATTTTTATCACTGTGTTGCTAATTTGAGTTAAATTACAATAGTAGTGTTAAATAACAAATTCTAAAACATTTTTGCACTGCCAATTAAAAAAATGTAGTATATAAGGTAAAAACATCCTAAGAAAGGACCCTTTGCTTGTCCATTTATATCACGACACCTGACAACAAAACCGTTTTAAGATATTAACGCTACGATAAACAGTGATAAAGTAAAGGATATGTACACAAAATTTTACAACAAAGAGCCAGATGTTTCTTTATCTATTGTTTTGTTTATTTAGTATTGAAATACCTGTTTTAAACTATAGAAAAAATTTTACCAGATGCTGCGAATGACACAAAAAAATATATAATTTATCTTCAGATAAATTTGATATTATTTTGTGTTATAAAGTCAGTTTTAAATATATATACATAAAGTTATTAAATTGTTATAAATTTAAAAACTAAAAGTAATCAAAGTTTGATAACTTAAAAAAAATCACAAATAAAAGTAAGAATTAGCCCTATTTTTGTTTGATTAAAGTTTTAATTCTTATTTTGCTAAAACCACAAAGTCATTTATTCACTCTGAGCAAAACACAATAAAATTAAATAGTTCGTAATTTATAACATTCTTCAAAAGAATTTAATTTAATAATAAATGTTGGGTTTATATGCAACGTTTTATTTTTTACTAAAACTAAAAAACACAATGACTTTTAAAACGTACACAAAAAATTTAAAAATAAAATTAATTAGAGTTAGCTAACGTTAATGTGACATTTTCTTGTTTGTAAACGAATCCTTTGTAACGTGTAAAAAAATACTTATTAAAGTTTTTTCATGCAATTAAAAGTATTTTTCTAATGAAAGTGAAAGTTTTATAAATAGCAAAACTTTGCAAAAAATCTGATTATTTTAATGGTGCTTTTAACAAAATAGCATGTTTAACAAATGCATTTATTAACTTAATTAAGGTAAAAGTTTTTTTGAAAAAGCTTTTTTATACAACATACAAAAACACAAAATAAAAGTTTATTTAAATGCAATTTTGTTAAGTATAAGTACGTTGTTGATAAAAATATTTTAATCTAATTTTTTATATTACAAAAAAATTACATATTATGTTAATTTTAAAGAAACGACTACATTTACTAATAAGATTGGAATTTATGCGTAAATCGATTACACATTGATTCAGAAAATTGAGAATGTTTACCCAAGAATAATTCTTTAAGTTTATTGTAGACACTTCCAATAATAGTAAAGATAAACAATCAACCTTGCTAGAATGACGCAAACAAACTCCATTTAAACAAACATAAAATTCCATAATAAACAAAAAACTTTGTAGACGTTTCACTACTTAAAATACCATCATCAATAAATTTAATAAACTAAGTCTTTTTTATAGATAACGCTGTCGTTGATACTTCAGACTCATGCCGTATAAAAATTATAAAAATTGCTTTTCACAATAACTTGATGTAAACAAAAGTTAAAAATTTTATGCACGTACAAGTGCTGTCTTGAAAACGTCGTTTTTATGGATTTGTGCATAACAACTAATTTTTTCATGTATAGTAATATAGAAAACCATCTTTCGTAACTATACTTTTATGTAAATATTTGATTCTCAAAACTCTTCTTAATTTTTTGCATAAAAAAGTTTTTATTAACAAGATCATTAGTTATACCTCGAAGCAAAACCAAATTTACAAAAGATTTAAAAAATAAATATTGGCATAATTAAAATAATTTATCAATTAGTTTGACATTTATATGCTTTACGATTCCGTTATTAATTACATAAACATGAACTTTTTTTGTGACATAAGAAAATTTTTACCATTGACTAATTTTAAGTTTAGTTTTTACTTTCTTACGCAATGTCAATTATAAACCACGTTTATAAAAAATGATTTGTAAGAATTTAAGGCATAATTGTTTGCTTATAAATAAAAACAAGCATTTGATGTCACTGTTTTCTACCAAGCAGCTTTAAGCTCATTTAATGAATTTCCATAAAAGTTTTTCATGCATGTATACACGTAGTTAAAATTAGTTTTCAATTATTAAACCTACATCTACTAAACTTTAGATTTATGGGTTATACAATTCAAGCTTAACAAATTACGTTAATACCATGTAAATGAAACTTACTTTTAATTTATTATTTAACGCGATATTAAATTTGAAACTAAAATAAAATTTAATACGTTTCTTATTAATTTAAAGTTTACTGATTAAAAATTTAAATTTGAATAAAATTTGGTTGATTTTGTATTTTTTAATCAACATTTTAGTATAGTTAAAATAATCATTGTTGTAACTGTTATACCATTAGTTGACTTTTAAGTAATTATGTAAGAATCAAAATTTCAATGTCATTAACTACGGTAATCTTGTAATGGAAATTTAATAAATTATAAGATGTAACGAAGTTATGTCAACCACATCCTATTTTGTTACGTTATTAATTAAACATCAATAGACAGTTTAGTAAAAAAACTTATTATTAAATTATTTATAATAACTCGCAAAGTATTAACAGTAATAATATATTTTTAACAAACAATTGCAAAGTGTAACTAATATAAAATTGATAAACTTTTTTACATTTTACGTACAGTTTAATTTAAGTCAGTAATATAAATTACAAAAAACACTTTTGTGTAAAAAATAATGTACTGTGTAATTAAGCTGGGTGCAAAAAAAGTGCGTTGAGTAATTGTAAATTTTGTTTATATTTTTAAATTCTAATATATTTTTTTTTAATTTATACGCAACAGCTGTAGTTATAGATGTCGTTAGTAATACACAAATTTTATAAAATTCAAGTTTTAGCATCGACAAATTTTTAAAATAAAATATAACTTAACAATTAAATAATTCATAATGTACAATTATACCTAACGTCGTTAAATATAAATTAAAATGTAATTTTTATTTTACAATTACTTATTTTTCTATAAATTGTATTAGTTTTGGTTGTACATATAGAACAAACTTTGTCAACATCTATAAATCGGAAATAATATAAATATATAATTTGGCATAAAAATTATACTTTATTTGAAAAATTATGCATTGTCCACAAACGTTCACATTTTTAAAACCAAACTAAAACTGATATATTATTACCCAAAATGGTAAAAAAATAAAAAGTAAAGAAATCTTGTAAACAAAATGTAATCAACAAAAATAGAACTCGTATTTAAAATGGCAGTATTTAAAAAACAAAAATGTTTTATATTTACTTTTTATTTTTTTACCAGTTAATCCAACATAATAGCAATCGCAAAAAAACAGAGACAAGTAGTTTTATAAACACTAAATATTTACAAAACAAAGATTTTTAAACAGTTTTTAAAGCACAAGCAAACAAAGACAAACTAAGAAGATGCTTATTTCGAAATAATTAACTCAATGTTTTTCTAATGAAAAACGGTACTACCATTTTATTCCAAATTAAGTAAATGAAATAGCGTCTGTTATCTTAAAATGCCTCAAATCAATAATTTCTTTATTGAAAATTTTCTTAGTGTATTTATTTTATTTTATTTATTTATTATATGAATTTAAATAGACCACATTTTTAATAAAAAAAATTTATTACGTGAGTCAAATGTATTTAAAAATCCTATCACGTGTTTTTCGGGACATATAAAATCTTTCAATGGCATATTTACAACGAGTAACTAGTAATACAACACTTATACAGTGTGTTTCTGATATACGACTACAAACTCAAAAAAAAGTTTCTTTGCGACGTTAAATAATTTTTTTTTTAATTTGGACTAATCGTCCATCTTTGAGATACACGCAATTAAAAATTTTGCAGCAGATACCAATGATTATTTCTTTGTGACTGACTTAACTTGTATTTTGTGTTTGCGGTTGTAACCAAAACAAGATTTCAGCAAAATAAACAAAATAAGTTACAATGTAAAAAGTATAAATATCAAATTCAATTTTCTTAGAACTCAGTTTGATCACCTGCTTCTAACTCGATGCTAAGTGATTTGCATAAACTGCTTTCGTTAAACTTTATTTTGGCGTGTGTGCAAAGGTTTAAAGATACTAGAGGTGTTCTTACTATCTACAAAGACCGTGATTGAAAAAGACCAACTCATGTACTAGCAACAGAAGAATTAGTAAAAAAAATAATCTTTTTAATAAAATTAGAACTATTTGTTGTTCTTCTATGCATGAGTTAACATGTCCCATAGTACAGTACACCGTATTATTATTATTAGAATTATTATCTGTATCACAGTTAACCGACGTTGATTTTGAACCGCGACGTGATTTTTGTGAATAGTTGTCGTTAAAAAAGCTTTAGACCCCCACTTTACTGTGAAAGTACTACTTTTGTACTAGTGCTGTTTTACACAAAATGGGGAGCTAAATTTTCCTAATACGCATGTTTGGAGTAAAAAAAAATTTCATAAAATTTAACTTTCAACTTTCAGTGGTTGTTTATTTTACCAAAATGACTTACCGATCACTTGTATTTAACTTTTTACAAAAAAAACCTTTCCGCAAGAATTTGATGACTTACTTCTTAAGGTTTGAATAAAAATGTGATTTATGCATGATAGATTTTCCCAGTTTGCTATTTTTTAAATTAATTTTTACGGGTGCTTAGATTTGAAGAAACGGACCCCGGCGTTGCTTAGCCCGTAGTCCAAAAATGTTAATTCTTTAAACTTTTTTTTCTAGATTTATATGAAACGTGAAGTATACAAAACCTCCATGGATAATAGACAGAAAACGCCGTTAGACACAATGTACAATTATTTACTTGAGTAACGAACAATTTTTGGCGATGTTTGGAGGTTCGTGTTTTAGTCAATGGAGAACATTTTGAACCTTTATTATAACGTTAAGATAACAAAATCTAATTTTACTTATCTTTTCGTATTCATTGAAATATCTGTAAATACGTTATTGGTTATTCGATGCTGTTGTATTTTTTAATCAGCAATAAAAAGCGATTTCGGAAGAATAGATTTTATGATTTTGCAAAAAACAATAAAAACGTTCTTTGAGTGCAGTACAGTGCAGTGATCATGCTCCGCTATTTTTAATAATTTACCGATGAAGTCTAAATTGCAAAATTAGTAAGATAGGATACAAAAAAAGCAAAAAGAGATCAACATCAGTAGCACAACGATAGATCAGAATACAGTAAGTAAAAATTATTGTATTAAAAGCAATAACAAAGTCGGGCTAACCGCGACGCCTAAATGCCAAGACAAACCACACAGCGGAAATCAGTGGCGTCTTAAAAGCTACGCGAAGTAGGCGGCCGCCTAGGGCCTCGAGCTTGTGTGGGGGTCCTAAAGATACCAAAAGCACAGAAGTTTTACTTGATAATATTATTATTATAAAGCGTTCCAAAAATGGTTTTCTGGTTTGGTTTGACTACCTAGGGACCTCAAAGTGGCTCTGCTTTAATCCGCCACTGGCGGAAATAACCAAGGTAAAAAACGCGGCCACGTATTTCTTGCCAAATAATCTTAATAACAAAACAACTGACAGAACACTTTGCTATTTAATAAATTACAACAGAAATAACTATACGCTTGTGACGTAACACGTAAAAACAACGATAAGAGTCAAGGTTCGACGGGTCGACAAATCTCTGTCTCTTTACGCGATGAGATAAAACAAAACCAGTTCACACAAATAAATCTAAAACCAAATTGACACAAAACCGATTACCTTTAAACCAACAACACAAAAATTACAGGGTCAAATATGGAAGCCATTTTTATAGAAATTAGAGACAAATTAAATATTCTGAAAGATAACAAAAAGAAAGTAAAAGAGAAAGAAAACAAACTAGATCCGTTACGGTCGAAGATATTGAATCTAAAAATACAAAACCAGAAGAGACAATTGCAAAGCCACCAACTAAAATGTACAATTAATGCACAAGAAAAAAAATCGAAAGAGAAATAAGAAAGAAAAATCTACTGATTTTTGCCATAGTGGAAACCGAAAACGAAAATCAAAAAACTCAGATAAGAGAAGTCAAAAACAAGATAAGAGTCAAGTTCGAACCGCAAGAAAACATAAAAAATATCAAAAACATAAGAAAAAAAAGCAATAAAAAAAGACCGATAATGATAAGAACAAAAAATTAAAATAAAAAGTTTGAATGTCGACAAAAACCTGAAAAACACAACATGGAGAATCAGTGAGAAGTATCCTAAAGAAGTATTGCGGCAAAGAAAAAAACTAGTAAAACACATAAAAGAAGAAAGAAAAAATGGCAATAAACAAATAATTAAAAAAAAAATAAGCAACAATACAATAGATACGAGGACGTACAAAGCGGCACAAGCCGAATTAGATCATTATCTAGTAAAAACTAAACTAAAAAATATAAAATAACATTAACAGAACGAGCAAGAAAAACAAACGTAGAAGCTCTTCAATGAATTGAAACTAAGAAGAAACTTTAAGAAACGTATGCAAAAAATACACTAATCAAATTGATAAATATAAAGGACAAAGAAACAAATCAAAATATATAGAGAACGACAGAAGTTATGTTAGCAAGAAACATAACAAAATAAAAACGAGAGACTGTTATTAATGAAGACTGCAAAAAAGCAAGAAAACCAAAAAACGAAGCTAGAATTGAATGGATTAACAGAAAGAGAGAACAAGACAAAAAATATTTGAAATAAAAAGAAACAATGCAAATATAGTATATATAATTTTTTAAAAATGACTGAATTAACAACAAAATAGAAGAAATTGAACAAGAGAACAACAACCACAATTTAAATCAATTTAAAAAAATTAAAAAACCAAACAAACACACCCAGAATTAGAACAAAGGGACTAAAAAACAACAAATAGAGTACAAGTGCCAAAAAATCTGAGATATCTGGAAAAAATATTACGAAGAAATATTTAACGTAAAAACATCAGCTACAAAACAACTAGAAGAAGTTGGAACAGACTAGAAAATAGCAGAAATATTAAAAAATGAGAAATGGAAACCCTCAAGGGAGGATGGAATCGTGGCAGCACTTCTAAAAGATGAGAGACAAGCGTTGCTCAAACGAATGTACATTGTAATAAACTAAATATGGAAACAACATAAAATACCAGAAAAGTGGAACATTGGAATAATTACATTGATACATAAAAAGAAAACAGAAAACAACCCGAGGATTACCTTATTAAACACCGCCAACAAAAAAATTGGAAACTTGATAAACAAGAGGTTAAAACTATAAGCAGAAGAAATCATCGGCGACTATCAGAACGGTTTTAGACCAGGTAGGTCAACAATTAATGGTATACACATTTTAGAGCAAATATTTTAGAAAACATGAGAATACAACAACATTTTAAAGGCGGCTTTGACTCAACCAATAGACAAAAAATTATGCAAACGATAAACATACATATATACTAATAACATCTCAAGGATTAAAAAAACTCCCCAAGATGACAATAAATAAAACAAAGACGTAACAAAGATTACAAGAAATAATAACAGAACAATTTCAAAAAAAGATGTAAAACAGGATAATTCTATCTCCCCTACATTATTCAACTTGGTATTAGAAAGTGCGTTAAAAAACGTAAAACTGAATAAAAAAACAGTATTATCGACGGTATACAAAAATTGGCGTACACCGATGATTTCGCCATAATAGCTAACACAAGACAGAGACTAGCAGACGCAATAAAGAAAATAGAAAAGGAAGCAAAACAATTTGGAATAGAACTAAACTAAAACAAAACCAAATATATGAGAGTAGAACGAGGGGAACATGAACCTGAAAATTCAAAAAACATATTTTTGAAGCTGTCTTCTCTTTTACAATGACACACCAATCTGGGAAAAGACAAATAAAAAAATCCTGTAAAAAGATTAAGCCTATGGCAAAAACAAAAAGTTACTGAAAAGATAAGACCTACATTGACGTACGCTCTAGAAACAGCAGCAATTACCAAAAAGAAGAAAAAGATTTGAAAATAGCGAAAAAAAAAGTAACAAGAACTATATTAAGACCAAACATAACAGAAAATGATTAAAAAGATTAAATACTGAAACGTTCGAGAAAGATTTCCAAAATGTATAAATGCGGCACAAACAAATCAGACTTCAGTTATTCCCATAATATAAGTGATTGACGCGTATGAGATAAATCTACGAAGTATAACCTTGTACGTGACTTTAACGTAAACAGTAAGAGTTAAACAAGTGTGTGAAGTTATCTGCGGACATTATCTTATTTTAATATCAGTGATAGCGTTATATATAGATTAGTGTAAGTGTTTTTATTAAATATCTTTAGATTAAATTAGTTCGGTTAATAATAATAAACGAGTACATATTTTTAGTATAAACACATTAATTAGTTTTAATAAAATTTGTAACAATACTAACAAAGAAGTTGAAGATGCACTAGGAGAAGAACCTATCATAAGATTCGTGAAAACCCAACAACTGAGGTCGTCGTCGTCGTCGGTGATGTTGAGAAAGATAACACAATGGACCACACTAAGCCCAAAGAAAAGAGGAAGGCCCAAAAAAGAATGGAGAAAACTAGTAGAAAATTCGAGAATTTTGTAAAGAACCGATTAAAACCAAAAATACAATAAAAAGATTAAATGAAAAAGGATAACGTTTAAAACTAAGACATTTAAGGACTTATAAACAAATGAAAGAGGAATAATTTTTCTAAAAAGTAGAATTTTTAAGACGCTCCGCTTCAGGTATAATCCATTAGATTAAATGATGATTGATGATGATTAAATACGTTGTTTTAGATATTATCTAGCCTACTTAAAAAGAATGCGTAGTTCTAACTTAATTTAAAAACAGTAATTTAACTACAACTTTTTTGATAACATTATTCTGTATTTATTTTAATTTTTAGTGTCAGCATTTCTGAGAAAAAATTTGAATTTTTAGAACAGTTTACTTTTTTGGAATTTTTATTTTGACGATTTTTGCTTGTATCTAAAATAAAAAATGTACTGAGATGAGAACGTTTTTCAGGTTTGGACCATGTTATTGTTGTGACCAAAGTTGCTAATGTTTTGCCCGCTTTCGTAAAGGCCTTCATCAAAGCGTGAAAACAAAATCAAAAAACTAAAACAAGCAACTAATACCAAACTAAGAACTCATTTCTCCTCTAGCGCTTGTTGTAGCTAACATTTCTATAGAATCTTTTGAAACGGTTGCTTTGGAATCATTAATATTAAAAACAAAAGTCTGGGTCTCACGCTAATCTCAAATTGTCTAAGTTTCATGACCATCGAAACAATCAATAAACAGATATCAAATTTACTATGTAAATCAAAACTAATGGTTCCCATTTCTTGACGTTTTTGTGACTCGTAAGTCCGTCGGACTTTTGGACCATTCTGTGTATTGCAAATCTACCCGTACAGACACATACTTTCTTGTTTCGTCTTATTATCATTCTGCACGAAAACGTTCTATTGTTGCATTTTTGATTCATCGCCCTTTTTCTATTTGCCAACCTGAGAATCTAGACTAAGAACGCTGTCGTCTTACTAAAATGGTTATATGAAGCGAGATACTCAAGCAATTATTAATCATCGTCTACATCTACGTGCTCGAGTACTTAAAGACATTTCTACTTCCGAATGTAGTCAAAAAATTTGCATTTTTACCTTATATTCATAAGGTTACAAATCAAATAAAAAAACTTTTTTGTAAGAAAGGTATTAAACCTATATTCAACTCGACAGTTAAAATTTTTGTCTGATTCTCCTTTCTCCCAACAACAAATTTCTTACACTTTCATTTCAAGACGTATATCAAATTCCTTGTTGGTGTGGTATATTTCTAAATCTGCGGTTGCTGAGCATCATTTTACTACAGGTCACAATATAGAATTTGATAATGTTTTGGTGATTACAAAATCTCCATTCTTCTTCAATAAGAAAATTCGAAAGAACATAAAAATCTTCATACACCCCAATAACTTTAATCGTTATCATGGGTTCGAGTAATTCTCTCTTTAATTCCCGGTTATTATTCCTTTATCAAATAAACGCGCTTTTTTTCTACCGTAACCCAATTAGAGTCGCGCTTAACCAGCTGCGACGATATTTCTTCTTTATGTACGAAGGTTACTTTTACTTTTAAGTCACTTCTATGGAGTTTAGAATATGGCTGGTTCACAAATTGATTACTTAACTCAGTAGTAGTTTTCTGTTAGATTGTTGTTTGGTTTTGTTCACAAGTTGATTACATAACTCTATATAGGTTTTTAGTAGGTTTTGGTTGCTTGTTTGAGTTTTATTATTTTTTTCACGCCCTGATGAAGCCAATTACAAAAGTAAGCAAAACGCTGACAACTTCAGTTACAACAATGACACGGTCTAAACCCAGCGTTCTCATCTTACTATACTATACTTATGTTTTTACATTACAGCCAAATGTTTTACATTATTTATCTAAGATCACATAATATTTTAAAGACACTATTACCTTTGATAAAAAATTTACGTATGTAAAAATTTTACTAACAGTTGGGCTGAAAAGTTCCTAGGCTAACATAGTAAAACCCTTTTCTGTTCTTTTCTTTTCTTTTTCTTTGTAAAATTCAATTTTATTATTCAATATAGTTGCTTTCGAAGATGATACAACGATTGTAGCAGTCTTACAATTTTTTGATATTATTTTTATAGTACGATTTCTGTTTAGCCTCGAAATAGGCCTCAGTTTCAGCGATTACCTCTTTATCAGTGCTAAATTGCTTTCCAGCAAAAATTCTTAAGGTCTGCAAACAGAAAAAAAATTTGAAGAATGCGCGACTAGGGAAGCAATTAGTAGGCTAATTTATGCAATTTTAAATGGTTTGAAACTTACCCAGGTAATCAATATTTAAACAATATCAGATTGTAGGGTACGTGTCAGTAATCAAACAAGTTTGACGTTGAATTATCCGGTTAGAAAGTCCATATCTTAAGCACGGTGGTGGTCTGTACTTAATAGTTCGACACTTACCCAGGTAATCAATATTTAAACAACACCAGATTCTAGGGTAACTGTCAGTAATCAAATACTGATGCTATAACTTTGCTAGCCGACTGTTGCGTTTTTCCACGCTTTGGATTTGGTTCATCGCGTTTAGTCCTTTTGGCTAGCTGCCGATTGAACTCTGGAGCGTAGTGATAAAGCCATGTTTTGTCCATTGTAATATATCGACAAAAGAATTTGTCTTTATCACGGTTGAATATTGCTAAACATTGTTCCGAATCATCAAAACGTTGTTGATTGTAAGCACGCGCGACACCCCCTTTGCACACAGATTTTGCATGTCTCAGCCGTCTTGATCAACTTCACTTTCCGATCATTCAAAATTGTTTTGTGGACTTTTTTTGTTTTTGTTTCTAACAGCTTCTTTCGGCCGTCCACTCCGTGCATCGTCTCGATGCTCATTTTGCCTCGTTTAAATTTAACAAACTTCTTCTCAACGGTTGATTTTCCTGCTGCAGCGTCCAAATAATGTTTATAAGCCAAGCTTGGCTTCAACAGTAATTTTTTTTCGCTAGAAGCAATGCTTCATTAACACACGAAATTCTTTTTTATCCATTTTGTGCTATATCTCACAAACCAATTGTCCGACAGCTGGTAAATTTGAACACGTGTCTTTTGAAGGTTGGTACTAACTAAAAATCATATGGATTTATTCTAGTAACGCCATCTTATGTAACAGCCTACGAACTTTTTAGTCTAACTGTTATATTTACCACATAAACAAATAAACTCATGTTAAGTTAAAAACATTTGACAGCGTTGTATGAATTTTGGAATTTACATGTAAAATCTTAGTAAATTTAAGCTGTATCTGTGCATGTAAATTTGATAAAATGTTGGGTTACCAGAAGCGCGAAAGGCAAGAATTGTTGTTTAGTTGGTACTACGCAAGAGATTGTTACAAAAACCAAAACAATTGCGCGCCAAATTTGAACGCTTGTCATTATTTCAACCCTTCGTATATTATGTTCAAGCTTTACAATAACTAAAATTGGTAAATTCAATTGGCAGTACTAATTAACTTAGAGATTAAGAAAAAATTGTTTAAAAGAAGAAATATTTATGTAGGTACTAGTCGTTTTTTATATTTTGATTGTGTTCTGACTGCTTGTTTACTTACATTTTTATTCGGGTTTTTAATTAAATAAGAACAATAACAACATAATATAAAATTATTGTAACAACATGAAAATGGGTTTAAATTCCTCTCTAAGTTTTAAAGTGTCACGTTACTGTAATTATTACCTACTCGGAATTATTAGACATTTTTACAATAACATTTCAAACAAACACGTAATTTAAGATGGCAGTTTAGAATAAATATACATCCCTAGACTCATTAAAATAAGAAACTGAACCTTTAAATGTATCTATAAAATATATACCTTTGAAGTATAAACATAAAGTGAGATTTCTGTTTAACAGGTTTCAATTTAGTTATGCGGAGTTATAACATGAGACGTTTCAACGTTATATTATATGTATGTACATACATATATCCGTAATAGACGCGATACCGTTACTTCAAACCTTACTTATCTAATTTTCAAGTTTTATAAATGATATTTTCTATGCCAATAATGAAAAACATCATAGTTGCACTTGCTATTTGTCGTTATAAAATACGAAGAATTCAGACGATCAACTTTCTACTGCTAGTGGAATTTAAACAGTACGAAGTTGGTTTCGTATAACTTTAAAAGCTTGTTGTATTTCTTCTATAAAAAGGTTTGTAGAATGTAAATACAATATGCTGGTTATGTAAAGACTACGACCGGGTTCTTTCAACCGTTAAATTTACTTTTAGCGTAGAATCTTAAATTTAATATTTCATAACTTTGAAACATAAAATATATATTACTTTATACATAAATTAGTAGTAATTATTAACAGTTATAATTATGGCACATTATATTAATATTTCAATAAATAAACTAACTAACTTGATATTGCATTTTTTTGAGCAACTACACTCGAGTATTAAAAAATATAGCATCATCTTGACAGATAATCGTTGAACAAAAACGCTAAGAAACAAACTATAGAATTAGTTTATTGAACGGGTCTAATATATCTTGAAAGACGTGATACTACTTGCAAAATGATACTCTATATACACACATAATGTACAGACCGTTTGAGAAATATTGACAAGCGTTTGAATTTCCCGCTAATTTATTAAATTTTTATAATTAATACTAGTGACCACTAGTGATTAAAAATTCATTGTCGTAACGATGGTCGTAACGTGAAAAAATTAATTGTCAGTTAGCTATCGTTAATTGAAATTTACTACTAAATTTATTTATGGCAAATATTCGAGTAGCATTATGGTAAATATTATTTTTGTAATTTATTAGGATTTAAAAATTGCATCTTTTAGGAAAGTACTCCTGTAAGAATTGTTAAATATTGAACTACTGCAAGCATACTCCGTTAGTTCAAGATACTCTTTACCATTAAACAGCATCGACGATACAAATGGAATAAAAATAAAATATGTAATTCTGCATATGCAAATAATCGATTAATAATTAGTACTAAAAAACAAGTTTTTATGGTGTATCGCATTTCGCAAAAATCAGCAGTTATTTAGTGTAGTAATTGTGATGAAATTTAAACATAAACTAATGATTGTTTGAAGTATTTACCACTTGTCTAATAACATTCACATATTTAGTGATCTCATAATGCAACATTAACGCAAAGTTTTGTTACGTGCATAAATTTCATAATGTAATACCTTGTATATTCATTACCTTCAAGTTAGATTTCTATTTTTGACGCCTTTTAGAAAGTTTAGTTTTACTTTATTTCCTGTGAAGACGTCAAACCGTCAACTACTTAAAGTCGTGCTTGTGATGGTATAATATAATTTCGAAAAGACAATCGCTTCGACGGCAAGTTAAACAACGATTTAAAGATTTTCAACTCCTTATTAAAGACCAGTTAGAGACTTGTAAATCTAAAATATTTTTCACAATCGATGGATGGACGTCTTTTGCTGAAAAAATTTTCTACGGTATAACGGCGCATATTATAAACGATAACTGGAAGTATAAGTCAGTAGTGCTTGATTTTATCCCTTCTCGTGGTGGGCACACAGGAAATGATATAGCAAAAATTTTTTATTCGTGCTTGCAACAATATAAATTAATTCACAAAATACAAGGTATTACTGTGAATAATGCGTCTGCAACTTAATTCCCACCTTTGATTCATACAATCAACACTTTCGTTTGATAAAAAACCTGAAATTCAACTGCGAAGACGAAGACCACAAAAATGAAGACGAAGAAAACAAAGACGAAGGCGACAATGATGTAGAATATAACGACACTACAAGTGGCGTTATAAAAATAAGGTCTGTTTTTAGCAGAATTAAAAAAAACGAAGTATTGAAAAACAAATTTCGTTCAGCATGCGATACAGCTGGTGCACCAACAACAATAAGCCCCATTTTGGATTGCTCTACCAGATGGAACTCAACGCATGACATGCTTGGTATCTGTAGAAAAGTACAAAAACGACTTCGTGTGCGCCGCAACTAATGAGTTGATGCGTGAAGAAAGAAAAGGGAAATAGTGAATGATAAGAAAATGAAATAGTATTAGTATTACCTGTGTTACGTTAAATCGAGCAAAAACCTATCTTTAGTTTTCATTATTATTATTATATTTAGCCATTCAATTAAACGAATTTCAACTTGCAGAATCTTTTTTTAGTTCGTTTACTATTTATTCACATTTGGTGCCGAAACCCGGGAAAGCGCAAATTAACGAAAAAACCGGAACGTAAACGTGTGTTTAGAGTTCATTTCAAGACTAAAGAACCGCTGCGCAGAAACCAATTTTGTTCCGAATGTCAATACACTAGCTAACCAAAAAACGTTTGTACTTTTCATACGGCGTTTGAAATGTCCACATTTATTCCACAAGTTGTTACAAACTCTTTATTATCTTTGTGTTTTATATTTTTTTATATTATACTCATCGTCTTGTATGCATTCACTTTTTAGTTCAATTAAAGGTAAACCATTACAGTTAATGTACATCCTTTACAGATGATGTTTTTAGTTAGAATTTATTTTGCATGATTGTCATATTCCGTATTTATCCGACGCGCATCTTGCGGTTCTTTAGTCGTGAAATGATCTCTAACAATAGTAAAAACGTACAAAAAAAATTGTAATGGAGCGCGCTGTTAGAGCAAGTTGTAGAGGACAATTAATAAATAACGCCAAGGACGAATTATTGAATGCTAAAGAGGATTTTAACGAGTTAATTGTGATTTGCAAAAGAATTAAAGATGCTAGTAAAAGTCTTGAAAGTGCTAACTAACAAATAGTGTCGATAATTCAAGCAGAAGACTATAAGGAGGAATTTGATAAGGTGTTAGAGTACCAGGATCAAGTCACCGAAATACTCTCTAGGTTACAAATATAAATCGACTAGCTAACTAATCTAATTATCACGAGCACCTCAAGCAATTGAAGGTAAAAGTACTGTTAAGTTACCTAAATTAGAGCTGCGCAAATTCAGGGGTGAATTAGGAGATTAGACTTTATTTTGGAAACAGCGACAATTAGTGGTCTAATGCCGTCTGAAAAGTCCTATAAGGACGCTGTCAATTTGTTAAAACACGAATACGGTAATCAACTACGAATAATCGATAGTCACGTGCAAAAACTCTTATCGATAACGCCCGTTAAGAGTAAGATTGATTCTGTAAGTTTACGTAGCTTATACAATACTACTTCGTCAATTACTCGCAATATATTGTCATTGGGAGTGAACACGAACGAATGCGGGATGAAAATTAAATTTGTTATTCTTAACTCTATGCCTTATGCAATGCGAATCGATTATTATAAACATCACCCTAACGAAAAGAACCTAGACATTGCCGAATAAATTACTATTTTGTTAAATTATTTAAGCTTAGAAGTTGAGGCACAATCACCACAAACTTCAACCTTCTGTGTGTTACAAATCGCGACGGAAGACGCAAAGAAGGCAACAATCGTAAATTTGATTGCAAAGCAACACGCAATGAATATACCACAGCAGGACTGC
The DNA here is from genome assembly GCA_035610365.1 of Aquatica leii. NCBI lineage: Eukaryota > Metazoa > Arthropoda > Insecta > Coleoptera > Lampyridae > Aquatica > Aquatica leii. The sequence goes on along the minus strand of CM069436.1, from coordinate 79,091,791 downwards.
TAGCAACAATTAACGAATGCATCTTTTGCAAATCTAAAAATCACATTACGGAGAAATGCAATAACGCTAATGTTAGGTTTCAACAAAAAGAATATTTTAATAATAATAAACCAAACCATAACTCTAAAACGTGTGGAAATAAAGTTTCTTGTGACAATTGTCATTATCGACATGTAACGTCTTTGTGTGATCCTGATTACTGGAAAGGTGAAAATAAATCTAATACGTCAACAAGTTTGTTTACAAAAACCTACGTTAATAACCACCAAGTGTATTTACAAACTGCAAAAGTGTATATTTCTACAATCGATATCGTAAATACAAATGTTTTTGTCTGCATTATCCTCGACGGCGGATCTCAGCTATCGTACGTAAAAAAAGACGTATCACGAAAATTAGGATTAAAAATACTTGGTACGCGCAAGTTATCAATAATGCCGTCTGGAGGTAATGATAGAATAGCATCCAAATTATATGACATTGTTGAATTAAGGTTGACGTCTCAGTACAATGACGAGTCACTTTCGATATCAGCAATCGAAGTCCTTGATATTTGTTTCGATTTATTCCCAATCCCCAACGTGGTTCATGCAACGATAAATACTTTAAATTTAGCAGATATTTCAATTGGCAACCTATTTGCTATAAATAGAATCGTATTATTAATAGGAGCCGATAATTATTGGAGAGTATAGCGAGCGGAGAATTTATTAGATTATCAGAAGATTTGGCTGCAATAAATACGAAGTTAGGTTGGATTCTTCAAGAACCCAATATTAGCAAATCGACTAACGTAAACACAAGCGTTGTATCTACGTTACATATTAATGTGAAAAATGTGAAAAATTTCACAAAAGTATGAATCAATTTTGGGACCTAGAAACTATTGTAATTAACGATGAGGAGTCAGAGTAACGAATTTACCGACGAATTTATCACAAAACAGATTGTACAAAAAGATAATCGTTTCTAAGTAGCGCTTCCTTGGAAGAACAACTGTGCCATCGACAACAACTATGAAGGTGCATTATCGCGAATGAAAAATCTAATGTTTAAACTTACCAAAAACTATCGTTTAATCGGTTACGATAAGGCCATATGCCAACTAGTAGACAACAAATTTGCTGAAGAAGTTCCCACAAAGTGCATTTCTAATAAAACATATTATATGCCTCATTGCCCTGTGTTTATCGCGTTCCTTCAACGTTGATGATTTGGTCTTGACCGTGAACTCATTTAAAAGTGCGATCAAATGATATCGTGAATCCAAAGAGATCCTTAAAAAAGGTGGAATGAATTTACGTAAGTGGTGTACGAATGATCGCAACTTTAAAGCTTACCTTAACGAATATGAAAGGGAATCTAACGTGCAATCGTGTCCGAAGGTGTTTGGCTTGCATTGGAACACGGCGAGTGACAGTTTGTATTTGCATTTAACGGCAACACTTGCATTTACTAACGAAAACCCAAGTTGTACGAAACGAAACATTTTACAAACTATTAGACGTATTTATGACCCTTTAGGTATTTTAGGACCATTCACAATAAAAGCAAAAAAATTGTTGCAAGTCGCCTGGAAAATGAAAATTGACTGTAATACTGAATTGCCCTCAGAATATTTTAGTGAATGACGCAACTGGTGTAACGATTTAGTAAGCTTATTTTCTTACAACATTTCTAGAAACGTTGACTTAAATATGAACTCAAAATTTGAGTTTGTAACGAAACGAAAATAAAGTCCACCATTTTGGAAAAATTGAAAACAAATTTTAAAATGGTGCATATCAAAACGATCCCCGCTCTAAAACCGGCACTGTAAGAAGGAAAAAAGGATATAAAAGCGGCTGCACCGTCGAGCAGGGCATCTTTCCGTCGTCGTCCGAGCGACGTCTCTGAAGACACCTCGGACATCCTGAAAGCCGCCTGCCGATCTTGAAAACTAACCGTAAGTTAACCTGTAATCCTGTACCTGGAGCATTTGCTCAACCTGAATTAATCCCGTAAACGATCACCGCCTGTTCCTGGAGCATTTGCTCAAACCTGATTAAATCCTGACCGGTTATTACAACGATCGAAACCTGCGTTTCACCTGTCGCAATAAACTGCGAATCATTTTCCATTAATCCGTACGTATATTTAGTAAATTATTGTGTTCTGGAGTGTTGTATTTGGTTATCCTGGTTAATAATTGTCGAACGCCTGAAGTTGTCTGTTCGTAGAGTACCTTAGTGCTCGCCGTAGATAACTAAAGGGTTATCCTTGTTAGTAATTGTCAAACACCGGAAGTTTTTTGTTCGTAAAGTACCTTAGTGCTCGCCGTAGATAACTAAAGGGTTATTCACTATTACTGGATTTTTACATACTGCACCTTGGTCGACCCGGATGAGTAGCCCTTAGACATTTGTTCGTAGAGTACCTTAGTGCTCGCCGTAAGTGTTTAAGTTGATTTTATTCATCTCTCGAGTTGTACGACACTAACTTTATGTAACTCATACCTGTGCCATAAACAAATACAATAGAAACTCGTTTTGTTATCGAGTCGTGTTAAAAACCTCATAAATACATATTGAAGTGTATTTCAATCCATTTTCATTAAGATTTCCTTTGCGACCTTGGCAAAATAATAGAAAACGCCAATATAATATTAATTGTCGTTTGATCTACGTGAAATCAATTAAATTTGGTTCTTAATAATCCGCTGCATCGACCTGTAAATTCCTGAAATCGTATTTTCTTACGCACAGTAATTACATTGTATTTAAAACGCACCTGAGGTCAACGTACGAACAATTCGACGAAGTTGTATACAAACTAACCTGTCAAAATTCCCCGGCACTACCTGTTGAATATATCCCGATCAACACACAGAAAAGGCACCGCTGGCAAGGAGATTTGTGTTAATTTAACACCGTGGAACGCTGGTACAAAAACTGTATTTTTTAATTGTGTTTTAGCGTCAACGTTAAGACAGGGTCGTGTACGAACCCACAAAAGGCGCTGCCGGCGCAGTATGGGCGCAGTCGATGAATGAGATATACCGAGCCTTCCCGAATTAGTTTCAGTTTCCTTTTCATGTATTATTTGGTTGCATTGGTGTTTATGTTATATATATTGTTTAGTGTAATTTGGAATTTAATTTTGTTATTTACTGTATGTAATAAAACGCAAAGAGATATTTATTTTGTTATACATCTTAATTGTGTTATTACTAATTTCTCCACTTAGCTACCTAGGGTGTTATAAATAAAAATTACAACCGAGGACCGGTTACATTTGGCGCCCGAGCAGGGACTCCGGAACCCCAGTACCTGACCTGCAGTACCTGTAAGTAAATAATTAATTCCATTTTTAGACATTTTGGTTGGCGCTCGAGCATCCTGTACCAAAAATCCACAATGTCTAGACACGTAGAAGTTACTCCGAAAACCGTATCCGAAACCGAGATGTGGTCCAGATGGATTAATAGTATGCGACCTGAACAGTTGATGCAAAAACTGAAAGCATTCAAATTAGATCCAACCGGAGACGAAAACGAATGGAAAACCCGCCTGTTACATTTTCTCCAAACCGGAGAACGTTTAGTCAGTAAGCCTGCTTGTCCCAGTATACAAGTAACAGCAGGAGTACCCTTAGAAGCCGCGCCTGTTAGTGCCAAACAAGATTTGTTACCGACGAACCGTTACAAACCAGAACCTGTGCCAGAAAAGTCTTCACCGATGCCAGCAGCCGTCCAAAGCCCGAAAAATAACCCTGAATGGACCTCCTGGTTAGATAGAGTAAGAAATTTTTATTCTAAGCAAAGACAAACCGTACCCGTCGTCGTCGATAATCGATTGTTTGTACCTGTCACCATCGTGAAACAAGAGTTTCACACTCTTTTAGATACCGGCGCCGCAATGAACTATATTAGCCACGCGGTACAAAAACTCGTCGCTGAAGATTCTCAACCGCCAGAAAATAGACGGAGTATAGTACAACTAGCCAACGACAACATATGTGAAACCAGCGGAAATTATGCGGTTACAAGTAAAATGGAATTACAAGATTTTCGCATAGAATGTCAGTTGTTAGCGAACCTTAACACCGACCTCTTGATTGGACTGAATTTCCTGTGTTCAAACCAGACAGTAATAGCTGTCCTGACTGATGTGCTACAAAACCAGATAGGGCCATTTTCCGAAAAATTTGAGAAATGTAGTGAAAAACTAGCCCCCAAGTATTCCGGACCTTTCCGAATTCAACCAGAAGGTAGCAAAAGTCAACCCCTTGTCACTGGCTTCGCCCAAGAGGGGATGGTATGTAACGAAACGAAAATAAAGTCCACCATTTTGGAAAAATTGAAAACAAATTTTAAAATGGTGCATATCAAAACGATCCCCGCTCTAAAACCGGCACTGTAAGAAGGGAAAAAGGATATAAAAGCGGCTGCACCGTCGAGAAGGGCATCTTTCCGTCGTCGTCCGAGCGACGTCTCTGAAGACACCTCGGACATCCTGAAAGCCGCCTGCCGATCCTGAAAACTAACCGTAAGTTAACCTGTAATCCTGTACCTGGAGCATTTGCTCAACCTGAATTAATCCCGTAAACGATCACCGCCTGTTCCTGGAGCATTTGCTCAAACCTGATTAAATCCTGACCGGTTATTACAACGATCGAAACCTGCGTTTCACCTGTCGCAATAAACTGCAAATCATTTTCCATTAATCCGTACGTATATTTAGTAAATTATTGTGTTCTGGAGTGTTGTATTTGGTTATCCTGGTTAATAATTGTCGAACGCCTGAAGTTGTCTGTTCGTAGAGTACCTTAGTGCTCGCCGTAGATAACTAAAGGGTTATCCTTGTTAGTAATTGTCAAACACCGGAAGTTTTCTGTTCGTAAAGTACCTTAGTGCTCGCCGTAGATAACTAAAGGGTTATTCACTATTACTGGATTTTTACATACTGCACCTTGGTCGACCCGGATGAGTAGCCCTTAGACATTTGAAGAACATACATATTGAAGTGTATTTCAATCCATTTTCATTAAGATTTCCTTTGCGACCTTGGCAAAATAATAGAAAACGCCAATATAATATTAATTGTCGTTTGATCTACGTGAAATCAATTAAATTTGGTTCTTAATAATCCGCTGCATCGACCTGTAAATTCCTGAAATTGTATTTTCTTACGCACAGTAATTACATTGTATTTAAAACGCACCTGAGGTCAACGTACGAACAATTCGACGAAGTTGTATACAAACTAACCTGTCAAATTTCCCCGGCACTACCTGTTGAATATATCCCGATCAACACACAGAAAAGGCATCGCTGGCAAGGAGATTTGTGTTAATTTAACACCGTGGAACGCTGGTACAAAAACTGTATTTCTTAATTGTGTTTTAGCGTCAACGTTAAGACAGGGTCGTGTACGAACCCACAGAAGGCGCTGCCGGCAGTCGATGAATGAGATATACCGAGCCTTCCCGAATTAGTTTCAGTTTCCTTTTCATGTATTATTTGGTTGCATTGGTGTTTATGTTATATATTTTGTTTAGTGTAATTTGGAATTTAATTTTGTTATTTACTGTATGTAATAAAACGCAAAGAGATATTTATTTTGTTATACATCTTAATTGTGTTATTATTAATTTCTCCACTTAGCTACCTAGGGTGTTGTAAATAAAAATTACAACCGAGGACCGGTTACAAGTTACATTTATTTTCCGATGCGAGTAAAGCGGCATACGGCGCTGTTTCATTTATTCGTGAATTCTCTGAAGATAATGTAATTAAGGGTACTGACAATAGTGACTTATCGCTACCGAAACTTGAATTAACTGCTGTTTTGTGCGCGTCTAGATTAAAAAACTTTATTGTTAAAAATTTAAATTTTAAATTTGACTCTGTGAATTTGTAGACTGACTCTAAGATACCGTTGCATTGGATAATCGGCGACGCGTCTAAATGGAAGACGTACATTTACAATCGTGTTATTATAATACAAAGTTTAACAAAAAACTGTGTTTGGAGACATTGCTCGGTAGCATAAACCCTGCTGATTTGTTAACGCGCGGTGTGCGAGCAAGTGAACTTAGTAAATCTAAATTTTGTCTTAATGGACCAGAAATCCTATCGCGCTTAGATAGTAACTGGTTAATTAATAATAATTATTGTGATAGTTTTAACAAAACGATAGTTTGCGCTGTTAGTTTAAACCAAACGAAAACACATGAGTTAAAACCAATTTTTTCTCTTGAAAATTAAGAACTTTTAGAGAAGTGTTTAATAGTTACTGCGTATGTGAAACGCGTGTTTCGTAAAAGAAAAAATTTATCTTTGCCGATGCTTATTGGATCAAGAACGTTTAATACAGTATCTTTAATCAAGAAATAGGAGAATTAAAGAAACATAAATTTGTCAACATGAAATCGTTTATTTATAAATTTATGCCTTTTTTTGGAGAAACTGGCGTCTTAAGGATTAAGACTCGTCTGCAAGAATCTGAACTCTCTTATGAAACCGCAAATCCGATTATTCCACCAAAGAAATCAATTTTTGTGCAAAAGGTAATATGGAAAATTCATAATCGTTGCCTCCACAGTGAAACTAATTTAACACGTGCCGAAATTAGAAAACGATTTTGGATTATACACAACGACAAACGATCAAATCATTCATAAGCAAGTGCGTCGTCTGTAAAAAGTTGCGTGGTAAGCCAAGACAAGAATCTTTTGCACCCTTACCGAGAAAAAGAGCTTCAATGTCACATCTGTTTGAAAATACGGGTGTAAACTTTGCAAAACCATTGTATGTACTAAATGGAGTTAATGAATAATAATAATCTTATTTAATGATTTTAACCTGTGTCGTTACGCGCGCCGTTCATTATGGTTGGTGCTAGACATCACTACAGATAGTTGCCTTCGAGGTTTTCGACGATTTGTTGCTAGACCATTAGTGCCGAGTAGCTTGTTTTCTGACAAAGCAAAAACTTTCAAACAAGATTCACTCGAGATAAGCGCGCTTTATAGAAATCTGGAAGGCGAGACTGTATCTTTTTTTCATACCAACGTATTAAATGGAAATTTATAATTGAACGAGCCGCATGGTGAGGTGGAAATGGAAAGAACGTCAGAGAATTGTTACCAAATTTTGGAAGAAGTGATCTGTTGACTATTTACAACAACTACGTACTGCACACGTAAATCTATGGTTCTTCCTAACAAAAAAATTCGGAGCTAACGATATCGTACTAATGCACGATCAAAATTTATCACGTCTATGTTGGAAGATAGTACGTGTTATAAAAATATATCCAGGCAGAATTGGTAAGCTTTGCGCTTGTGAAGTTCAGTTGCCTAATAAAACCGTACTAAAACGACCGGTGCAGTTGTACCTACTTGAAGTTCCTATTGCTGCCCGGGAGGATGTAGAAACGAAGAAAGACGACTTCGTGTGCGCCGCAACTAATGAGTTAATGCGTAAAAAAAGAAAAGGGGAATAGTGAATGATAAGAAAATGAATTAGTATTAGTATTACCTGTGTTACGTTAAAACGAAGAAGAACCTAGCTTTAGTTTTCATTATAATTATTATATTTAGTCAATCAATTAAACGAATTTCAACTTGCAGAATCTTTTATTAGTTTGTTTAGTATGTATTCACATTTGGTACCGAAACCCGGAAAAACGCGAATTACCGAAAAAACCGGAACGTAAACATGTGTTTAACGATAGTAAAAACGTACAAAAAAAAGTGTAATGGAGCGCGCTGTTAGAACAAGTTGTAGAGGACAATTAATAAATAACGCCAAGGACAAATTATTGAATGCAAAAGAAGATTTTAAGGAGTTAATTGTGATTCGCGAAAGAATTAAAGGTGCTAGTAAAAGTCTTGAAAGTGCTAACCAACAAATGGTGTCGATAATTCAAGCAGAAGACTATGAGGAGGAATTTGATAGGGTGTTGTAGTACCAAGATCAAGTCACCGAAATACTCTCTAGGTTACAAATACAAATCGACTAGCTAACTAATCAAAACGAAGAACAAAGTGCGTTACGTGTAGGAAGCAAAGCCGCCAGCTCAATTTTAAAAATGCAACTATCACGAGCACCTCAAGCAATTGAAGGTAAAAGTACTGTTAAGTTTCAACTTGCAGAATCTTTTATTAGTTCGTTTACTATTTATTCACAGTATCGCGCTAAAATTAAATAGTGGTATATATACATACTTTGTGTACTAGTGTTGCAGATTTAAGCAAATTTAATATCTCCGAAAGAGATTGGTGGATATTAGAAAAGGTTTATAAATTTTTAGTGAATTTTAAAAACTTAACTATAAAACTTGATCTTTGTGTCTTTCAACCTACTACCTACTTGATAAAATTGAGTCAACAATTCATCAATCCACATTCATTTTTAATAATAAAAGTTATAAGCAATACATGTTTCCACGTTTTTAATACTTAAGCCATTTACAGATGCAGTTGTACTTGTAGATGGCATAAATATTTAAAAAAAACAAAACATGTCGTGTCTATTATAAGTATAATTATAATAGACAGATTTTTTTAATTTTTATTAAAGTAACTTAATATTCAATTCAAGACCAAGAACAAGACCGAGATTAAGGATATCAATACAAGACGAAGAGCAAGACCAACTTGGTCTTGCGTTTGGCCATCACTAGAGTGGCATTTGTGACAAATTTTGATGTGTTTGACTAACTTATTTGCTTCAACAAAAAAAGTTTATATTTATTTTAAAATGTCGATAATTTAAAAATTCTGATACTTATGTAAAAAAACGTTCTGATATTCTTTAATTTTTAAAACCGGTAGTATTAAGATGAGGTTTTTAGGTATCCGCATGCACATTTCAAAATAGTCAAGAGATTCCAATACAATTTTGATATGTTATCGAAGTAATTAATTAAAAGCAATTTTTAAAATTTTTAACAACTTTAAATCAGTAAAGAATAATTTAATTTTTAAGTTACGCAGGCTAACGGGTATCAGCGTAGCAAATTTAATTTAAAAAAAAATGCTTTAAAATAAACAGATTACTGATAACTGTGACAATTAATTGAATTTAGCTGTTTTAAAAAACTGTTTCTACAGCCACACCAAAAACTACTGTAGTGTTTTACGTCATTTAAACGTTACTAACGTACGCAAAATATTTTTGACAACGCCATCTCAAAAGAACAATACCACGTATGATAAATAAAAACTATAATTAACTACAGAAGAGAGAACTTAATATCGGATTTAATGACTCAAAAAATCAATAGTCTATAATTATATATTAGTTCGAACAACAAAACGACACAAAAGTCAGCAACGAGTATATCACAAAGTTAAATGTAGCTCATTGTTTCTTGAAATCATATATAACAAGCTAAGAAACTAAACAAAAATACTATTTATTATAAATTTAAATTACACATCTTACATTATTTTTTCACAAATTTAGAATAAACTTAAGGTTAGAGCAACAGTTAAAAAAGATACTATACATTATAGTATAACCGGTTTTAAAAAACCGCTATAGACAGCTTAGGGTTAGTTGGACAATTCCAAACAAAAACCTACTAAAAAAATAATTAAAAAAAGTGATAGAAAACAAAAGACAAAAACATAAAATAACTAATCACAGATATCGCAAATCTTGCAATTATCGGAAAGTGTTGAAAACAAACACAATATTACCTACGTAATATAATGAACAAGGTTTATTACAATTTTCAAATATACGAATGTATACTATTAATATTTTTTAATCCAAATTCACTAAAATCTACATTTGCACAACATGTTTTGGAAAATCGTCATACTCGTTTTTCTTAGAAATTGTTTCATCCTTTTAATAACATCAATAACAAACAAATTCTTGAATTACTAGAGTTGATTTATCTTAAAATATCAAATAAAAATGTTTTGTTGAGCGATCAAACCAATTTCAATTATGATTTTAAACTTAAATTTTTTTAGATTTGTTTCTAAATTGCACCATCTTCTTTTTTCAAAATAATTTACATTTATATAATAATCTTTATTAGATAAGAATAAGATACAATCTTACTTATCTAAGAGGTGAAGTATCGGTAAAACACCGTTTTTCAACTTTGCTTTAATTTTAATCAAATTTAAACTAAAAAAAATAAAAACTAAACTAAACTAAAATATTATGGAAACATAAAGTATTTTTTAACATTACAAATTGGATATTAATCTGATAAAAATGTTTATATTTTAAAAAATGTAAGATTTTTTTAACTGTTTTAAAACCTCAAAGACATACAGTTCATAACAGAAATCTTAGGTTTAACGCGGATTACTGGATACCTTTACACAAAACTTGTAAATATCAGTGCGGACTTCATTATCAATCATCCAAAGTTTTAAATAACTACAGGCCAATATACAAAAAATGTACAACAGTGAAAATGTTTTAACAGAATTTAAAGATAAGTTTGTTAAATAAGCAGAATAGTGTTACTTTGGAACATTGATTTTATGTTTTAAATTAATCTTAATGATATTATAAGAATCAAATAAGAAAAAGGTAAGCATTCTGTAATACGTAATGTAGTAAATGTAGTGTAATTTTTAATCAAAATTTTAATAAACGTTTTTTTTAGTTTTTTTTATTGTAATTTTTTGCTTAATTATATGTCCTCTAGTTTTAATTTTAGCGCAGTTTAACTCCAAAAAACTTTTATTTAACTTTACTTATTACTGTTATCAATTTGTTGTATTAATATTTAATATTAAATACTTTGCAAAATACGGATATATTTTTTCAGTGATTAATGTAATTAGTCGCACTCTAATAAACATAGATACATATATGATTACAAACAAAACAAGCAAACATATTTATATCAAAAATTAAGCTTAATTTTCAATAATTGAGTATCGGTATCCTAAAAGAAATTTATTAATAGCATGCTAAAAATTCCTGTATAAACAAAAAAGCTCGATTAAATCACACAAAAATTTTCTTCCTTATACATTTTTAATCGATGTTCCATTAGTGAAAATTTTCACCAAACATATTTAAATAATGTCTGGAAATATACGAAAAATGTGTGTTGAGACCAAATAACTACAACATTCAATAACGTTTGCGAAAAACGCATTTCCGTAATATATATTTTCTTTTAACGATGTTTTTCACACATAACACATGTTTGCCGTCAGTGACCGAGACAGCCCGTCGGTTCTCTAACTGTAAAACAGTAGGTTACTGATAACGTGCAGTAAAGGTAAAAACACTAAATCGTTTTGTGTTACACTTGGCAACCACATAAAAGCATTTCGCGTAATACGAGAATAAATGCGAAAATATATTTAATTATTATTGATGGGTTTTGTAATTTATTTAAAACACATGATTAAAATATTTGTTTTCTTAAATTAATTTCTGTATGTGCAACTTTGTCGCACAGATCAGTTTCTCACTAGTAATTGATTACGCGGTTCTTATTTGCATTACAAAAAAGTTTACTGGTACTTATTTAAACACTTTTAAACAATATTTAATTTATTTAAAAGTTACTGATAATAGACTAATTCTAATATATAAGTCTAACAACTTTTCGCAGTCATTTCATAGTTTTAAATTGTAAACGAAATCTTCTTATTGATAGTTTTTACCTAAATTTTGTTTAAATTTTTTTTTTAATTTTACGGTTTAACATAAAAAACTAACTAATAAATACCTGCAAATATGTACTTTTTTCGAAATTTTGTCAATGATATACGTCCAATTTGGCAAAGGTGAAAAACACCGTCGACGTCGCAGACCGTCTACCTAAGAACGCGTCATAATAAAACGGCGCTACCGAAACAACTGGCATGCTTTCATATTATCTCAATTGCGTTGGCCGTCGAGACGCTCACATTTAGCAAAAGACATGCGCATCGCATATTCACCCTGTTGGATCTGATTTTGAATTAAAACAAGCACGAAGAACCAAAACTCTATTGAATACTTTTTCAAGTATCAATTTCAATGTGTTATGCATCAATAACTAATCTTAAAAAGGTAAATCTTTATATAGAAAAAGATTTATTTGAAACACTTCTTTTTTGTTATTGTAATTACAATTATTGTAATAATTAGGTTAGATTTACTGCTTACTTAAAGATAACAAAAATCGAAAATCTAATCTCAACGAAAATGATTAAAGAATAATTATGACATGATTTAAAAAGAATAAAGCTTTTTAAACTTGTATTAAGCGATCAAAGAAAGTGGGCCACTTTATTTACGTATTTATTTAGTAACGTTAGCTATCAGAAAAGTCAATTACTCATGCGAGTAAACAACATTAAACTAAAGAGATATTTTTTAACTCAAATTTAAAAAACTCTTAGTATTACGATAAAGTTTAAGCAATTGAACATGCCCGTTTTTACTTTCTTGCAATTTAGTTTTTGTACGAAGTGAATGATAGGCACACCTCGGCCACATTTTGTTTGTGAAGTTGAAGAATGAAAAGTTGTCAGTTCAAAAACTTAATCAGCTCATTTAAAAAACTCTTTTTGTGACAAATTATAAAAGAAAACGTTTCTTTTTAAATTTAGAAAACGCTGTTACGATTAATAAATTTCTCAAATTAAAACGGAAATAAAGCTATAAAGACAGAGTACTTTAAATACGATACGAAACACTTCAAACAAAGTTTCAGCAATGAGACGGTCTTACAAACAAAAACAAATGACAACAAAAATGTAGCTTTAAACCACCTACCTTCAACTACCAATTCACTTATAATAATTATTTCGTGAGTTGTAATTCCAGGGTCAGCTTTTAAACTTTTCCGCAATTTTTCGCAAAAGCATTTATTTTAATTTAACCTTCGGCGATGCGATATAATTTTTCTTTCCATTTTAACTTATTTTAAAAATTATGTCATATTAAAAATTTCAGCAAATATTTATTAATTATTAAAACTGCTATTATTTGACAATTTGTTTTTTTTTATGTATAAAACATTTTTTCTACTTCTATTATAGTTACGTTTCAGCATATATACATTTTTATTAGCATTTTGTTTCTTATTTTGATTTTTTTATTGTAGATAATATTATTAAAACTACAGTTTTACGCCGTCATTTAGGCAACGTGCCAATATGCTAAACAATGCCGGTAATATACGTATTCGCACTTTCATTTTAATAAATTTAAACTATACTGACGCGACTTTAATAAGTCAATATTAGACTAAATTACTTAATATTTCTTTTCTTTACTAAATACCCCAAAATTTTTAATTTTGTACATGAGGTTTAGGTATAGAGAGCAGCATTTTTATTACATATTTGTTGGTATCTTTGCCCTAGTGTTACTGTTACTGTTACTGTTAGCTATTTGCATAATTTTATTTTAATAAAAATATAAATGGTCATTTAAAACAACCAATAATTTATTTTTTTAAAAAGCAATAAGTAAGTAAAAAACGTGACAAGTTATACAAATAAATAAAAAATTCTAATTGTCATTTACTTGAAACTGGAAGGAATCTTGTGGCAATATCACAAAAATAATATAGAAACACCAAGACCCACAATCTTAGTAATTAAAAAACAATGTACGCGCTTTGGTAGCTGGACTACCGGCATCAGCGATACATTAATACATTAAATTGAAATTATCCTATTTATACTATAACTTGGTGGGTTTTGATGCATATAGTCGGTCATATAAGTTTAAAAGTTTGTAGAAACCTAATGGTGCTAGATTGTCATTATTTAACAATACTTTTTTATGTTTTATAATTTTCAGGCTTATATGTACATTCAACTCGTTTCTATTATTAATTTGTTTGATTAAATATACATCGTTTACTTAATGTCTTTTTTCCAGCATATGTTTAACAACGCTGGATTTATCTATCCTTCTGTATTTAATGTGAGCCAAATGCTCTTTAAACTAAACTTTAATCGGTTTTTTACTTTATCCTACATACACTTAATCGCAGTTTTGACAGTTTGTTTTATATACTCCTGATTTATTCTTAACGTATTCTAGTAGACGGGTTTTGAGTTTTCTGAATAACTTTGTAGGCTATTTTCGGAACTGACACAACTGCTTTGAAATTAAATTTTGTTAATATTTTAGATAGACCTTGTGTGTCTTATCCCTGAAAAGTTTTTGCATAGTTATTTATGTTTTGCTCCAAGTTTTGTTACAAGCTTTTGGTATTTTACGAACCTGCACGGCCAACTCACAATAGTCGGGGAGAGGGGGGGTTCACAGATAATACTGGAAATATGCTTAAGGGCGCCAGAGCTTATCCAAAGTCACTTCTGTCCCGCTCAAGACAGACGGTATAAACTTGTAACACGATGTTAGGTTCGTAATCCTTATACTCGGCTGTTCGAGTAACCAACGTTTGTTATTAGATAACAACGATCCAAAGAGAAAGGTATGGTGTCATAAAAGAACAAGTAACCACACTAACAACTTTAATCTAGAATCGTTGATGATTATCACAGGTATATAAGAATTCTCATTACCACAAGTCAGTAGTATCGGCAACACACAATACATAGGTAAATTACGTCGACATGAATAGTGAGGAAAAGTTTATAGTAAATATCATTTGTATACAGCATGCGAGATACAAGAAATAATGATAATAAGTACGGCATTAATATTACACTATCATAATAATTATTGGTAGTACACAGCATACGTCACACACAATAAGCAAGAAAATTTACTATCTAAATGGTAATCCAATAACGTTAATAAATACGGAATTAATATTCACAACAGTTTCGTGAGCGACCTTTCTGACAACAAATAAGATACATAAAATCACTTACCATAAACACAGGAACTTCCACTTGTGCGAAGAAAGCGCTTTCCCCGGCAAGCTATCCTGTAAACAAATTGAGTCGCAAATCGTGTCAAACTAATGCCTCACGAAATCCAGATCTACAAAAATCGTTACTTAAATTTTAAAGCAAGCACACATAACACAACCCGGTAGTCGAATGCTGTTGTACCCCTTGTCTGTGGTTTCATTAATTCTAACCGTAGGCCTTATAAGTAGTTATAATCGTCCCATCAAAAATATCTGTCGATGCTAATCCCTTGTACTTCAGTATCGACTAGAAATCATGGGCCAGATTGTGGGAGGAACGCCCGGTTACGATTCGAATACCCCACGATCGCAACGAAGTCACAACTTTCCCTGGTAAACTTTAAATTATAACCAGAATACCCCTAGTTAGGAGGTAGCACATGGCGTTAACAAAAAGACATAAAAATTACCTTTAATCAAAGAAAGAACAAAAACCACTTACTCTGCGTGGATAAACTCAGTTAATTAAGGAAACTTCTATTTTCCATCGTGTCCCAACACGTGGATGATTTGAGAAAACGAATTTTAACTCGCGCAGACATAGGTTATCACATGCACGATGTTAACGTCAAAATGCCGGTATCTCGCCGGATATCGCCTACTCAATACGAAGAGACCAACGAGCCCGATAGATGGCGTCGAGAAATATAAAAGTAATTTTTAATTAAACCAATATACAGGGTAATGCATTATTTAAATTTATGCACGTAACAGTTTGCTGCAATTTGTTCTTTTCTGGTCTCATAAGCAATTCCAAATACGGGTTGAGGTCCAATATATGTCTTTGTTCCCTTTTTACTTAATACGTCCGCTATTAAATTTCCTTTTACATTCTGATCTTTATGCATGCCATAATCAGTTTGAATTTTGTGACTGGCGATCTTAGCGCCAGTAGTACTGCTTGGCTGTCAGACATCATTGACATCGGACCATTTGCGTAAGATTTCGAGTCAATAATGTTCTTGACACACTAATCAATAGCAACAACTTTAGCTTGAAAAACGGACGCTTATTTATTCAACGTCGCCAAAAATTGTTTTCCATTGTGTCTGTTTCCATATATTCCTGCATTGTTTCTTCGCGTAGCACGTTGTATATACCTTGTTTGTTTTTTCTAGTAATTGACGTGTGTTCATTAATCAGCAGTCTGTATGCTGATTGTCTTACTTCCATCATTACAACGGAGTGTAATGGTAGAATTGAAAGTAGAGTTTCCATGGCTGCTGTGGCGTGGTTCTCATCGCCCCTGTTATCAACAGATTTGCAATTCTCTGTACTTGGCAGTTGCGCTCTTCATATAGGTTTTCTCACTCTATACAAGCGCACCGTATGTAATGATGGGTTTTGTTACTATAGTATATAGGCATCTGGTCATTATGGGTTTCAATCCTCATGTGTGCCCGACCATCCGTTTCGTTGTATTGAGAACCTTGACGGCCTTCTTTGTGACTTTTTTTAGATCAGCGTTGAAGGACAGTGTAGTATCAAAAGTGAGTCTTCGATATTTGACTTCTTTTGTCATCGACAGAGTGACCTTTTACATCGTAGGTAGTTTTATGTTATTTGTTTTCCGTCGTTTGGTAAACGGAATGATTGCTGTATTGGCTGGGTTTACTGATAGCACCATTTTTCGACGGTGTTTAGTGTACTTTGCATTATGTTTGATACAGTTACCCAAACTTCCCGTTTTGTGATAATGGTCAGGTCGTCGGGGTATCTTAAAACGAATACCACTCCGTCTTTTAGTTCTTGTAGTAGGCCGTCTATTACGTGGCACCACAGTATGGGTGACAGTCTCCCGCCTTGTGAGCACCCGCCAGGCACTTTGGCTCTTACAGTGTATAACCGTCGTTTGAGAAGACCTGGTATTCGAAATGATGTTATTCATTTCATGTATTTTGGAATTTTTATTGATTTCTAATTGATTTAAAGAAGTTATTTAACGTTTTTAGATTCATAATTGTCAATCAATTTTGTAAGTAAAGCTTTGTGTTTATTTATTTAGAAATGATTACGTTGTTTAAACAACCGTATTCTGCGTTTTTGTTGATTCAGCGTTTTTTTTGTTCTGTAAAAATTTTAGTTGTAATTTATGTTTTTAAATCTATTTGCATCCTTTTTGTACTTTTAGTGGTATGATTTTCTTTAGCGGAGTTTCGAACGCAACTATTGTAAAAAGAGTAGTCGATTAAATTAATATATATTAGTGATTTTAGTAAAGGTAAGTAAGTTGTTGGTTGGCAGCCGTTGAAATGCCTTAAAAATATCAAAATACAGGTCGTTGGGTGGTAAACTCACCCCCTGTAGATGAAGTAATACCGCGGAAGTAATATGCAGAAAACGTGAATTTTTAGTGCAGTTAGTGGAGTTTCGTTTCTCCTAGCTCGTAAAATGTACGGCTTTAAAAAAAACAATTTCACGTTTTATTTTACATAATACGGAACCGTCTTCGTTAAGTGGTACGACGCGGCTACATTATCGCCTTGGTGGCGGTTATTGAGAATCTTCAAACGGCACATAGTCTTTTGAGGGACCCTTCAACATTTCTTTCCGATTACATCTGACAACTTAGGATCAACCACAAGGGTCTTCCTGGATTCATTATGACGACAATTTAAGGTATTTATTTTGCGCTAATTTAAATCGTTTTGTTTGTTTTAAGGGTTCAAATAAATGTTAAATAGTTAAATGTAAACAAACTTTTAATTCTGTCGGTCCCCGCGTTATGTAAAATTTAAGTTCATTTTAGATTTTAGTGAGATACACTCTATTAAGGTAAGTCTATTTAGAGTGTATCCTTCAGAAACAAGCTTGTGGTTGGCAAGGGCCAAAAGTCCATTGGGCTATACTCCTTTCTGGCGCCCTTTGATTTTTGACTTTTCATTTGTGTTTTTTGTTGAGTTTTCCAAAACAATTACTGAATTTAGAATTAACTCACCCCGTCTTAACTGAGCACCGGCAAAACTTCGTTTATGCTACTTTATTTTAGACAAGTGTCATTGTTCCAACACGTATCAAGTGCTACCGTACAAAGTAGCTGTTACTGTCTAATTCTTGGGCATTGAGTTGACCCAGTTTTGGACTAGAGGTCTGCTTCCATGTTTTTCTATTGCCTTTACTATTGAGGTAAATGTAGTATTGTTAAATGCTCTTTCAATACCTAGAAAAGCACCGAATGCGATGTCATTGTATTGTATTGCATTTTTGTATCTTCTTACTAGTTGATGAATTGCTAGCTTGCAAGATGTTTCGGATTGCTAAGCATTCTGGTTTTGGTATAAAAGCAAAGCTTTTAGTGCCCCGTCCCGTATATACCTGTCGTCTACTTTTTCAATTAGTTTTAAGATAAAGAAAGTCAAGTTCTGTAAGCGAGAAAAGTTTTGCTTGTTAAATCTGAAGCTATTTTAAAATGCAGAGTTTTAGTAACAAAGCACACCAATAAACACAAAATGTGTTTAGAAACGCGTTGTTTTGAAATAAGGATTGGAAAAGGACTGCAATAATCTATTCCAACACAACTAAATGTCTTTACTTGATTCACACGAAATGCGGGCAATTCTACCATAGGAGGCATGAGTGGAGTGGGTTGAGTCCTAAAGCACGACTGGCAATGTGATAAACAACGACAAATTACTCAGTGAATCGGAATGATACAAAAATTTTGTTGTACCAAATACAAAGTGGTGTTTGCACCTGAGTGCTGATTTTCGAGATGAGTACTCTCCAAAATCAATATTGTCAGACAAATCTATTAACGAATCGAATGTGTCTGCTTCACATGCGAAGTCATCTACGTACAAGTTGTCGATAATCTCTTGCGAAGCGAGAGGAAATTTATATTTGCTTTCCTGAGCCAATTCCCACCACGTGCGGATGGTTAGAAAAGAAGAGGATGCAACACCACACGCTACTGTGTTTAATTTATATGTTTGTTTGGGCTTTGTAAGTGAGAAACGCCAAAGAATCAACTGAAACTTTTTATGCAAAGACGAAACCAACATTTGCTGAAACAGTTGCGGTACATCACAAGTAAAGACAAAACAAATATCATTTTACAGTTTTGGTTCAGCAAGAAATGTATTATTAAGTGAAACCCTTTACGATGCATCAAATACTACTCGAATTTTAGATGATGTATCAGTTTGTTTAAAAATACTATGCTGAGGGATGTAATAACCTTACACATTGTTGGATTTCACAGTCAAAGAAATCAACGACATATGTTTTGAATTAAGATAACCCTTTATGAATTCATTATATTTTTCCCGTATAATAAAGTCCAAGTGATAAAAAACGACAATCAATAATAAAAAGATTTATTTGTTACAGATGCTCTACCGTTACACAGCGAAGAAGATATTTTAGAAAGCTTTTCAAAGAAAAGAAACGGAAGGTCAAATATTTTATTAATTCAGTTAATCGTGTCTTGTCGATTTTCAGTATTACGTAAGAAATATAAGTAAGTACGATTAGTTTTCACATAAACAAACATTCAATGGTTATTTATTTAATCACTTAGTATAAGTACGTGCACTTTTTGAAAACTAATTGTACTGCGTACTACTTCATTTTTTTGTGGATTTTTTTTGTATCTTTTCTTTCGTGCAAAACATCTCCAATATGCTTACGAATTACACCCCTTGTAAATCTTATATTTTGAGATGGTATCCAGCCTAGATAGGTCACATCTTCTAATATTGCTGGTTTATCTTAATAATTTATTTCGGTTTTGTAAAACTTTCTCTTTAAATTACAGCGTAGTCTCTGTGCCGTTGTGGGAGTTTATTTTTATGCAAAAATATGTGTCGAAAGAGGAATAGAATAAAATGATACTTGATCCTTATTTAACTACCATACCTAAAATTCAAATGTAACAGATAAAAATAAACAACATACATTTATTGAAGCACATACCAATTAAACCACACTTAATCCTTGTTTTGTATTATTCCCTTATAAATATAAGCAAACCATCCACACACACACACACAGAAAAATGAATACTTAAAAAAATTTAAAATTAGTGATAAAACTTAATATGCATTTCTTAACCTCAACAAACAATGTTTGCACAAATTTATCAACTATACTAAATTACAGCAAGTTTCTTATAAAAAGTGCTGAGTAAAAAATAAATAACTAGACTTCAAATTCAAAATCTAAAACTATGATTTCAAACGCCCATATTTTTCGTATTTTAAAATCAAAAATTATCAAATATTAAGCAGTTCGTGAACGTAACATGTATGTTGTAGGATATCTCAGTTGGAATATCTAATGACAAATCCATCAGGCAGAAGATCGCAGGTTCAAATCTGACCCAGGGATTTCATCCAAGCAAAAGATTATTAAGTAAAATTTGCGTTTTTAAAATATACATATATAACAAAATACACCTGTAAAACAGGTAGCTAAACGAGAAGAATTAAATAGTTACAATAAGTAATTAATTTATTCTCTGGTAATTTTTTTAAGCTACTTAAAGGTAGTAAAAATAAAGCTATTTAAGCAGTAGAGTTGTTTCCGAAAAGTGGTTTACGGTTCTTTTACAGCTTTTTTAAAGCTTTGTTAGTACCACAAATAGCTATATAAGCGCGATTTTAATGCATTACAAGAGCTCCCTAACAGCTACATAACATGGAAGCTTCTGTTTTTTCACAAGCCACTTAAAAGTGTTCTAAAGAGTAACTTTAAAAGCTAAAATAGTTATAAAACAGCCGGTTTTAGCTACAATTTGCTCACTGGGTATTTGTCTCAAAGGACTATGTTTTAACCATAACGATATTAACCAAGTAAAATTTTGTTAACTTATGTGTGTTCGATACAAATTTTCATATATGCCGTACATGTACCATCCAGAATAGACGCTTTTCAAAGTTTATCAAAACAGCATTTAATTTATAATAGATAATACAATCTTCAGCATTTGTTACATGCCAAAGTTAGAAACCAAGTCAGTGCCTGAAATGAGGTAACATAAACGATGTTGTGCCACTAGCTCAATGGAGAAGGGGTGGGTTATATTTTAAAATTCCGTGATAACTTGGAAACGAGATTGACATAAAATCGAACTAAAACGGTAAAAGACTCAAAAATCGGTTAGGGCGCCAATCAAGGTCACGATGATTGTAGCTTCCGGACCCCTGATAACCCGAAAGCTCATCTGGTTGGTTACAACCCCGGAACTTACCTTGAGTTGTAACTATTCTGAAATACACTTAAAAACAAAAATTGCGTACGCGGCAGCTGAATGAATAAAAGCTCTTTACATTTTAACAATTTAACATTTATTGATTGAATAATTAACAAAACAAAAAACAAAAATTAATGAATATCAAACAAATTTGAATAAAAGAAAATCAATGAAATAATAAAAAGCAAGACAAACAAAAAAAATGAACAATCTGAATACAAAATTAATATATAAAAGAAAAATAATACAAAAAAACAAAAAAAAATAGCGTTAACTCGTCTTTTTCAAATAAAACATAATAAAAATAAACTTCAAGGCCTTGACCGCATAAGTAATAAACAATTCAATAAAACTAAAAATACACAATCTATAAAATATACGTCCGAAATTTTACTTTGAACTAAACGTTCAAACAAATTATAGTTTATATATCGTTACATTATCTTGTAAGCAGGAATAAAATTTACTTTTACATACACACAAAACAAAATTAATTAAATCGAACTTCACGCAAAGACCTTCAAGTGTTTCTTGAAATAATTAAATTTAACGTTAGCCGTAATTCAATCGGCTCAAATCAAAGCTTTTACTTCATATCAAACGCGGTTCACTACACGGTAATACACAAAATCAATAAATACCTTTACTTAGATGAACTGTCGGCACAGAGTTTCCAGAAGCTACGTAATTAGATTGAACTCCGGTCGCTCCAGGTGTTCAGTAGTTGGATACAAGCTCGGTGGAACCCCCAAACAATAGAATACCGGCGGAAGATTTATTTCACAATATAATTTAAGCCGCACAACGGCGAAGAAAAGGATTTTTCTACACAAAACATCGAAACTAAATCCTTCGAACGTGATTGTTTATTTTTGGAAACCATGAAGTCTATTTAAACCGTAAATTACGAAATTTGAAAAATCAAACTTTTCACCACTACACTTAATTTTCACGGTTCCAACTTCCGCGGCATTACATAACGATAGGGTAAAAGTACCCTAATCACTCAACTACATCACGGTATCCGGTACTTCTTAATTGCCTCCGAAAACAATAATCATCGATTGATTCCCAAAACCAAAATTTTACCACTTTTAAAACTTCCCATTCCCACTTAATTTCATGTACTTGCACCGTAAAATCTTGGTAAAAGATAGAACATTAAATGAACTAAATTAACAAAGATGAAAACTATAATTGGCCATGTGCATCTTGACACGTAGCCCCTCGACAGAAACATTTCTCACCAAAAATGCTTAGCTCGCCAAATTGCAGGTGGCTCGCAATTGCGCTTTATAAAAGAACTCAACATAAACAAAGTATAAATACCAAGAAAAATGGTTCAAATTACATTCCAAAAGGAAGTCGTAAATTATATAAAATTGTTATTTTACTGAGATAAACAAGTAAAACACTAAATCAAAATCAAAACCACGGGACTTTATGTATTCAAAAAAAAAACAGTAATAATTGTAAAACAACTTGAAATACCAATAAACTTAAATCACACGCAATAAAATAACGATCAAAACGTTCTTGATGCTAACATTGAATTAATCAAACGTACCAAAAAAAAAACCGCAAATTCAGCCAGTTGGATCTACTTACGGGGTCTGGCATAAAAGATCCAATGCTAAAATCCCAAACGCAGGTTACACATTTAATTTATATTTTTTCTCAACTTTTGCTGCATATACTCAATGTTATCTTGGTTTCCAACACTTAAAACTATATCGTTTACAAAAAGTACGAAATGTATTGTTTCATTTCCAATTAGTATGCTCTTTTCAAAAACACTTTCTATAGCACATTTTCAATGTTTGTTCTATATGTATGTATATAGGGATATATTAAAAACAAAACGTGATGCACTGCATCCTTGTTTTATATCATAAGTATAGCACTCTAATGGGCGCCGAAGCTTTTTGTAGGGACGGTAGCAGGTCCAAATGCAAATTGGGAGCGTTATGACAGTCAAGGGGGCGTTCGTGGTACTACCTAATTAGAAATTTGATATAATAACATACTTTGAAAATACTTCTATTTTTATGAAAAAGCATTTTATCTAGCCTATGATAAGAATTTCTTTTGGGTTTGGACCGTGTCATTGTTGTTGTAACCGAAGTTGCCAACGTTGCGCCTACTTTCGTAAGGGGCTTCATCAGGGCGCACAGTGGTTCCAAATGCCGAAAAGGTGGCCAAAACCTGAAGACGTCATTCAAATTGCGTGAAATTTCGTATGAAGGGTATTTTGAGGTCGCTTAGTACAAATCTGTTCTCAAAATTAAAAATAACAAAATGGCGGATCCAATATGGCGGACCAAAATAAAAAAAGGTCTTATGTTCATGAAACTTCGTATATAAGGTATTTTGATGTCGCTTATGAAGAATCTTTGCACGAAATTTTATAAAAACAAAATGGCGGATCCAATATGGCGGACAAACATGAAAAAAGGTCATATTTGTATGAAATTTCGTACATAGGCTATTCTGACCTTGCTGATTACGAATCTTTACACAAAATTAAAAAGGAAACAAAGTGGCGGATTCAATATAGTGGAAAACATTTAAAAAATGGTCATATTTGTATAAAATCTCGTATATATTCCTTATTGCTAGTTTATATTAATATTCGTCGTCGGACGAGTGCGCAGAATCGTCGTCGCTGCTTTGCGCTTCACAGCTGGGCGTTTTCAACAGACTTACAGCTTCAGTATCTAACGCTTTGAGCTTTTTCAACGGCAATTTTCGGATGCTCGAAATAACAGGGTCCGAGGCTACCAAAAGCCTCTGGAACACGTCCTCCATAGTTTTAGTGCGGCTACATTTTTGCGCGAAATCCTGCCGATACTGTTTTATGAATTTATTGCAAGATTCTTGAGCTTCTTCAGACATTTGTCCAATTGGTAGAATTGAAGACTCAAGAATCTTGCTGCTGTGCAGTAAAATCTTGTGCACCGTAGTTGGCATACATAACCACGGATACAGCTGTACATAGAGACGAGCTGTTTCGATACAATAAGCCTCGTACATGGGAATATCGATGTCAATGCCGCAAGAAAGAACTTGTAAGATCACGTGAAATCTTTTAATCAATGAAAGTCGAGCGCAGTAATATTATTTTAACAAAAAAGTAGCAATGATTTGTCAAGTATGTACTGCTATGACACTTGGATTAATATTGCGCTTTTATCACAAAATAATAAAATAAACAAAATCGGGCAAACTTGTGCAACTTTTGAGACGTGAACCTAATAATAAAATAGTTGAACTATACTGGACAAATAGTTAGAGAGTGGGATTCTGCGGGACTTCGGAATTATCTAATGTTAAAGATTATAATTCGTAACTGAAACTTGAAAAAACGTATTCTACATGTTAAATTATCTAAATATGACAGAAAATTTTCGGTAAACACATAAAAACGTTGATAAGTACTCACTTTCATTAAATGTGGCCATTTTCTTCCGACCCCGGGCACTGTTACACAAAAAAACTTGGTGCGAGGCTACAGAGCGCTCAGCCCTTGCACGCGCGGCGCTTGGATAACAATGCGCGTCAAGAACACCACGTGCAAGTCTGAGGGTTATGAAGCGCGGTTTCTATTAGGTCAGGTACCAACCTACATAACTAGACCCCAAAAAGTCCCTAAATCAAAGATGGATTTTAGGACGTTTTGGCCACCTTTTCGGCATTTGGAACCACTGTGGGGCGTGAGAAAAATCGCAAAACTCATACAAGCAACCGAAATCTAACTAAGAACTTCTCAAAAGTTAGGTGATCAACTTGTAAAACAAGTCATAATCCAAACTCTGAAAAGGTAAGAAAGAAAACGATAACTTGAAAAAAACGAAAATCTGACAAAGAACCACTACAGGGTTAGGTAATCAACTTGTAAACCAAGCCAGATTCTAAACTCCGTCGAAGTCCAAACCCGGAAGATGTTACATGCAAAAGAGGAAACAATGACACTTGCCTGAAATAAAGTAGCATAAACGGTGTTATGCCGGTGCTCAGTGAAGACGGAGTGGGTTATATTTAAAATTTCGTGATTGCTTTGGAAAACTTGACGAAAACACAAAATCGAAAAGCCATAATCAAAGGGCGCCAGGAAGGAGTAAAGCTCAATGGACTAGAGGCCCTTGCCAACCACGAGTCCGCTTCAAATAGATACACTCAAATGAGACTTACCTTAAGAGTGTATCACCCGTAAAAAATCTATAATATTCTAAAAATTCACAAACGCGTAGGCCGACGCAATAAAAGCTTCGTTAACAGTTTAACATTTATTACATAATTAAAATGAGAATAGATAATCAAAACAAGAAATTTACAATAAAACTTAATTTGATACAAATATTTAAAAAAAAACAAAATCAAAATAAAAAATTGACGTGTGCAAAAACTGTCAAAGACAGTTTACAATAGCGAATAATTAAAATTTATGACAGTTAAAAACAATAAAAGAATTAATTTTTAATTTGTGATTATAATAGACAGACATAAAATTGGTATAAATAACTATTATGTAAAATGGGGCGTTGGAATATTGTTTTCTTGTAAAAGAGACGGTAGTCTATAAAAAGTTGGGAACCTATGTTTTAAATGGTTTTTTATTATTTATTTATTATTGTTTGGTGGTCGATTTCTCTGTTTTATTTTTAGTCATGTTATTTTCATATAATCTTTGTATTATATTGATCCATTTTTTTTGTTCCAATTTCTCTTAAAGCATGGCGTATTTGTAGCTTTTGGTATGTTGACATAAGCTTTGTCTAAGTATATAAAATTTTTATCTTCTGTTTTTCTTAAATTTGCTTACGTTTTTTTATTTTTAGTTTTTTTGCGGCTTAGTAGAAAAACTAAATAACACATGAAAACAGCAATAATTTCAACTGCCTGAATAAAACTACACAAACTTCTTAAAACACAATTTTATAAACTAAAAACGTAAGCCACTTAAATACTATGTTAAAACAATCTACACAAAAAATTTAAATAAATTATTATTTTAAATACCAATTTATTTGCATCTGATAAATACTTGAAAATTTCATTTACCAACCAAAAGAACATAAAAAATTTAATATTAATACAGTTGAGGACTTTGTAAAAATACAAAAAAAGTTGTAAATCATGAAAAGCATAAAAGTTTTGTAAAGTTAGATACATTCAATATAAAATACTTGGAGAAAACCAAGCAAAGAGGAAGTTGAACGCGTAGTTAAAACTTAAATGAAGATACATCTCAGGTTCGCATACTTTCAAACTGAGGAAATGATTTCCAGATGACGAAATTTCCTTTAATATCTTTAATATTAATTTTTTCTATTTAAGTTTATTTGAATGTATAATTAAAATCTATTTTTTTGTTTTTCTCTATAAAAGTTTAATAACAATAAATGCACAAAGATATTGAGAATAGTTTATCTTTGCAATAATTTATTAATATGTACTAACGCCAGTCATTATTTGCAGTTTTGTAAACAGGATGTTTGTAATTAACAATTATCTGTTTTGCAGTAATTGGATAGTGGGTTGCTTCTGAAACTAAATAATAATAGATCAACGTCAGTATTCTTCTGAAAATTAACGCAGAGAGGTCAAATATTAGTGCGCACGTAAAAAAACATAAGCATTATAGGTACTTAGAAATGCATTTCAAACACATAAGAGTCAAGTAGCACAATACTAAATTGAACGTATTTAGTGTAAGTATGTAGCACTGGCGTAACACAACTACTGTCGTGTACTGTAATTTAATTTTCATAAACGTGGTTATGCAACGATTTACACGGTATTAAGTTTTGTTTAAGGTGAGTTTTATTCTTTTATTTTGTGTTTTAACAAACAAATTTAAATAAATTGTAAGAATTTAGATTAAAAATTTAATCTTTAAATTTCAAACAGGAAAATATTTTTTCAGTACAAAAAAATCACCCAACAGAAAGTTAGTAATTGTCAATTCCTAGGCAATTTCTTTCACTACTATTAGTTAAAATTTAAATTTAAAGAACGTAAACTAAGAGTAACATTTATTCATCAAATAACCAAAATAAACAAACAATTTTTATAAATTTTATATGTCAATGCTTACAAAAAAATCATATAAGTTTACGATTTTTTCCAGATCTCGCATTAGAAATGGATTACGAAGACGTCATCAACTTCAATCTTTCAGCCTATAATGAAACAGAGGAAATAAATCCGCAGTCATTTAACGACAGTTTGGCACACGAAATACTATTTGGCTTATGCTGTACAGCCGCATTCTTTGCGGATTTATCTATCGTATACACGATTTTATATTTTAAAAGAATGCGCACTGTATCAAACATATTAATTGCTAATTGGGCAATTTTCGATATTTTAACGTTATTAGTAACGCCAAGCGGCTATAGATTAATTTTTTTATTTGAGCATTTGACTGTACCACGAACGTTTCTTTGTGTGTTGTTTAAGTTAGGTTCTGGTTTACATCTCAACTTAATTTTCTATGTGTTTATTGTTTTGATTGATTGGTCACTTGCCGCATATTTTCCTAAAATCTCTAAAAAAATTAGAGTGTTTTATAAATACATTCTAGGATTTTCTTGGGCAGTTCTTATAATATTATCTATAGTTTATGTAAATACGTGTAGAACACTATACTTTTACAATTACTTTAATGTAATTGCTATGTTAATAACGTTTTCAACTATGACTCTTTATATCATAGTTCTTCATTGTGTTAGAGCAGTACAAAAATGCAGACGTGTGCCACAAGACTACTCCAATGTAAGTTTATATCTAATCACTTCGTTTGTTTGTTGTAACATTTTGGCGTTTTTTAATCTTCTTTTAATTGAATTTAATAGCTTATACGAACCGATATATGCAACAATTGGAGCATGCGCTGCGTTTTGTAATTCAATAGTCACTTTAACTTTACTTTACTTTTTCGACAGAAATTTTAAAGCATATTTTTTGCAAATACTGAGATGTAACGCAAAAAAATATGAAAGTCAAATAAACGATAACGATTTTCAGCATAATGATTTTACTGTTCAGGTTTCTTTTCATACACCAACAGAAGAATTACTGTCAAATGCATATTGAATGAATGTATGTTAGTTGTATTATTTTTAAAATGTGATCCAAACTTGTAGGTAACTGTCTCTTGCTGTTAAATATAAAACTAATATTTATTGTACTTAGTTAAATTAATTATTTTAAAATAAAATCTAACACAAAACAGTCTGTTTGAAGACTACTACTTTTTTATAAATTATATTTCCCCGGCCGATCAATTTTTCCAGTTCGCCACTGCGGAAAAACCTATAGGATGGCAAACCTTGTGATGTCCGCGTGCCATTAAATAAAACAACTGCTTTGGTTTGAAATTAAAGTTGAGGGTACATGATGCAATATTTTTTTGTTTATATAGAATGAATGTTTTTATTAATATAATTTGAATTAAATAATAATTTAAAAAAGTAATTAATATTTTCAAATTTTAGAAACGTGACTACTGCTACCGATTGCTAATAGAATATTTTTAGGTGCCAGTTGTGGCACGCATGCCATAGGTTCGCCACCCGTAGTTGAGTAAAAAACGCAAACGGCAAAAATTTAAACAAAACACAATAATGCGGTTTTACAAATTTACCAACAGTATTTCCAGTGCTGATAAATCTCAAAAAGAGAGAACAGTTGTTTACTAATATGTGATGTTGCTTATTACAATTATACCGACACTAGCGCTCGAAAAATATGCAAAATAAATATAAAAACAACAAAATTTTAGTTCAAGTTCAAATATTCAGCGATTTTTAGAATTAAATTGCAAGAAATTTTAATTATACACATTTTTGGGTAAGCAAGTAAGGTACTTACTACTTACCGAATGGTATACTATCGTAAAAATGATATTTTGGGTTGTTGCCAGATGCTTATTAAACGAATTTTTGGATTTAGTACACTCCCAAACTTTTCCAAGTGATTTGATTCAATAAAATTATTTTAATTTATGGTTTGACGAGGAAAATTTAGTTTTGTTTTATTCAAATTATTTCACTAAAGTTTATGTCAGAAATAATAACACCTATTTTAAACCACACAACCATTTGCACAGTGTGCCACAAAAAGTTTTGTTATGCCTAATTGTTTTTAAAAGTACATTTATTTTTATATTTCCAATTTAAAAATTAAACTATTTAACACAAAAATTTAAATTTTGTAATCCAGTAAAACCTCTAAGTAAACGCTTGTAAAGATAACCGTTATAGAGAAGTAACCGTTACAGGAAGATAATAAAAATAATGCACTCAAACAATCACATATAAAAACACAAAATATAAAACATGAGAAAATTCATATACAAACTTATAAATTAAGGTCATAGGAATTCTATCGTACCTAACAATTTTATTTTAATTAAAAAACAAATTTAAATGTAATTTTAGAGGCCACCGTGTTTTTATACTAGTAACAGGGTTAATATTGAAACTAGTCTTGGGTCGTTGTATCGATATATCGATACGTATCGATACGCCGATACAAACCACAAGCTCGTATCAATATATCGAAATATCGATACGTATCGATATTTCGAACATATCGATATTTCGATGCATAACGAAATACGTAAACAATCCATGTTTACCTTAAATGTTATAGTAATTGATAAAGGTTATTATAAAAAAAACAAAAATCAAAACCCAACAATATTTTAAACAATTTTATTCATTAATTATAAGATTTAAAATTTTACTTTTCAACAAATATTATTGACATTGTGCGCTCATGCTTCTAGTCTCAAAATAGTAGAGATTGTTAATTAATAATTAATGAAAGAAAACAAATACATATACTCATTCAAGTAAATAGAACAAAAACTTTTAAAAATAAATAATCTACGTCTACAACTACATAAAGTAAAATAAAAATGAAAGAAACTAAATTTCTAGTGCTACATTCGGAAATGGTGGCCTCTGTGTATCGCTTTCAACATAAGTAAAAATTTTACCATCTAGCGGCAGTTACGGTAAATGTCGTTTGTCAGTGCTAAAACAAAATTACAATATGACGTCACTTTATTACCTTTTAATTGCAGCGTTCTGATGGTTAATTCCAAGGCAACGGTGCTGTGTTGTAAATTTAAATTTATTGGTATTACGGGTATGAACGGAAAATCAGGAAACACACAGGTAAGCACTAACTAATCTTAATACTTGACGCAGGACTTTGAGCTCTCTTGTTTCTTATTTAAACAATCCTTTTTGGAATTAATTATGGCACCGATAGTTATAGAATTTTATAGACAAGTGCGAGATGTTGCAAACAACTTTTAATTGAGTGGACGTCAATCGAATCACAATTTAAAGAAATCAACCAATGATTTTACGAGTACTTGATAACAACCTAATTAGTATTCTGTTGCGGCACGGTAGGAATTGAAGTTTTATGGTAGCTGCTTATTTTATAACTGGTCCACGCGAAGGTTTGTAATTCTCAGCAAAGACCTTTATGTAACTATCAAAAAGTCGGAATAACCAGCGTCAACACCAAGGCCAAAAGAGTGCCTAGTCTCACAAGTATTAAAACCGTTATGCCACTACTAACAGGAATAAACAAATACACGACTCCACAAAGTCAACACTGTTTAAAAATTAAAATTATACAACAAATATTAAAATTGAATCAAAATAGAGAAAATAGTATAAAAGACACGTCATAGGTCATATAGGTACTATTTTGTACAGTAAAGACATTGATGAGATTGGTCATAGGGAATGCACAACGTTGCCTAACCGTTAATAAAAATAAAATGTGTTGTATTGCCTATTAGTCGTAAGAAAAATTATTACTCAAACCATAAAAAATTATTGCAAATTAATTTCTTTTGATTTTGTTTAAAATCAACTAAGCATCAAAATATCTTTTTTTTATAACGAATAATGTTTTTGAAAAGTTATTGACTTCTAATCAAAATATTTGAGATATTAAACAAATAATGGATACAAAAAATAAATAGAATTACATTACTTCATTATAAAACATAAGATAACATAGAAACTAAATTGCTTTAACTGGTTTTCAGTAAATACAAAGGAAAACTTTACCGTTCACCTATTTCAAACTTTATGTCTGTAAATTTAAGATAGCAGCCGAAATGTTTATGAATGTAATTCAATTCGGTTACAGAGATGATAGCCAAGCAATTACTTAACTAAATTTGTATTCCTTGATTATTCGATTCAAAGTTCTGGTGTTCTAGATTGTTTTGTTGTAGATATTAATTAAATCAGCACGAGTAGTGACAAAACCAAATTAGCATAACTATGATAATAAGATACCTACAAACGAAATGAGATCGAGTTTAATGCAGAACTATTTTTAAATTATTAAACAAAACTGTTTATACTCAAATGTAAATTAATATATAGAAAAGTAATATGAAAACTGCTTTATATGCTGGAAAATCATTTCGTACTAAACAGTTTCGT